>JARQOC010000007.1:164870317-165502511 GCA_033576535.1 Allobates femoralis | reverse complement strand
AAAAAGGGGTGGGGGGAAAGAAAAAAAAAAGGGGGGGGAAAAGTGGGGGGAGGGGGGGGGAAAAAAAAAAATGAGGGGGAAGAAGGGGGAAAAAGGGGAAAAAAGGAAAGGAAAAAAAGGGAAAAGAGAACATGGGGGGAAAAAAAAAGGGGGGGGGGGTGGGGGGGGGGGGGGGGGTGGGGGGGGGAGGGGGGGAAAGGGGGGGGAAAAGGGGAAAAAGGGGGGGGGGAAATGAGGGGGGGGGTGGGGGAAGAAGGGGATGGGGGGGGAAAAAAGGAAAGAGGGGGGAGAGGGGGAAAAAATGGGGGGGGAAAGAGGGAAAAAAAAGTGGGGGGGGGAAAAATTTGGGGGGAAGAAAAAGAGAGGGGGAAAAGAGAAAAAGGAGGGGAAAAGAAAGATGGGGGAAGAAAAAAGGAGGGGAAGAAAAAAGGGGGGGAAGAAAAAAGGGGGAAAGAAAAAGGAAAAAGGGGGGGAAGAAAAAAGGGGGGGAAAAGAAAAAAGAAGGGGGAAAAAAAAAAAGGGGGGGAGAAAAAAAAAAGGGGAAGAAGAGAAAAAAAGGAAAAGAAAAGGGAGGGGAAAGGGGAAAAAAAAGGGGGGGGAAGAAGGAAAATGAGGGGAAAAGGGAAAAAAAGGGGGAAAAAAAAAAAGGGGGGGGGAAAAGGGGGGGGGAAAAAAAAGGGGAAAAAATGGGGGGGGGGGGAAAAGGGCCCCCGGGGGGGGGGAAAAAAAAATTTAAAAAAAACGGTGGTTGGGGGGGGGGTTGGGGGAAAAAAAAAGGGGGGGGGAAAAGGAAGAAGAGGGGGTTGCGGTTTTTTCCCCCCCAATGGCGTTTAGCCCCCCAAGGTTTTTCATTGTGAGGGCCCAACCCTTTTTTTTAAAAATTTTTTTTTTAAAGCTTCCTTGTTTTTTTGGGGTGGGTTTGGGGGAGTGTATGTTTTAGGGGCCACGTATTTGACTCAAACCAAGTTTTTTTACACGGGTAAACATTTCGCCTAAAAACTCTTGTAATTCTCTGTTTCATGATTCCTGTGAATGGTCAAGGCATGGCGTAACTTGAAGCTCTGGCCCCGATGCAAAAGTCCAATGGGGGCCCCCCAATTATTGCAAATCCTAATGCATAGTCTTTTTCTATAGGGAAAAAAAGGGAAATTTAGGGGCCCCTAGGTTCAGGGCCCGGTGCGATTGCAAAAACCCTGCCCGTTGTAGTTACACCCTGGGTAAGGCCCGCAGTACCAATGAGCAAAGCAAGCCCACAGCATTATGACTTCTCCATCATTCCTGTTGGTGGGTTGTTCTTTTCCATCATTGCGTCGTGTGTAAACAAACTGTTGTTTGCGTTCCTAAAAATGTCTACTTTTGTTTCATCTGTCCACAGAACATTTTTCCATTAGGATTGTGGTTTGTAGTTGCTTTTTATGTCTTTTCTTCATCAATGGTTTCTTTCTTGGCTTTTGCCCATAGAGCTCGGCTTGGTGTAGTGTGTGGCGTATGGTACTTGTTAAAACCATGACCCCACAGACTGTTCCAGGTTGGCCTTCAGGTCTGTGGAAGTTTGATGTGGTGTTTTTTTCCACCATTCGAACCAACCTTTGAAGACATGTATAATCAGTATGGGTAAATGTACACGGGGAAGGCAATAATGGAAAGCCGATAATTGGAGTTTGCTATAAGCCTCCTAACATAACTGAACAGGTAGAGGATGAGGGGAAGAAAAGAAAGAGGGGGAAGAAGAGAAGGAGGGGGAAGAGAAAGATGAGGGGGAAGAAAAGAAAAGGGGAAGAAGAGAACGATGAGGGGGAAGAAGAGAACGATGAGGGGGAAGAAGAGGGAGATGAGGGGAAGAGGAGAAAGAAGAGGTGGAAGAAGAGAAAGATGAGGGAGAAGAGAAAGATGAGGGGGAAGAAGAGAAAGATGAGGGGGAAGAAGAGAAAAAGGAGGGGAAGAAGAAGAGAACGATGAGGGGGAAGAAGAGAAAGATGAGGGGGAAGAGAAAGATGAGGGGGAAGAAAAGAAAGAGGGGGAAGAAGAGAAGGAGGGGGAAGAGAAAGATGAGGGGGAAGAAAAGAAAAGGGGAAGAAGAGAACGATGAGGGGGAAGAAGAGAACGATGAGGGGGAAGAAGAGGGAGATGAGGGAAGAGGAGAAAGAAGAGGTGGAAGAAGAGAAAGATGAGGGAGAAGAGAAAGATGAGGGGGAAGAAGAGAAAGATGAGGGGGAAGAAGAGAAAAAGGAGGGGAAGAAGAAGAGAAAAAGGAGGAGGAAGAGAAAGATGAGGGGGAAGAAGAGAAAGATGAGGGCGAAGAAGAAGAGAAAAAGGAGGAGGAAGAGAAAGATGAGGGGGAAGAAGAGAAAGATGAGGGCGAAGAAGAAGAGAAAAGGAGGAGGAAGAGAAAGATGAGGGGGAAGAAGAGAAAGATGAGGGGAAGAAGAGAAAGAGGGGGAAGAAGAGAGATGAGGGGGAAGAAGAGAAAGATGAGGGCGAAGAAGAGAAAGATGAGGGCGAAGAAGAGAAAGATGAGGGCGAAGAAGAAGAGAAAAAGGAGGAGGAAGAGAAAGATGAGGGGGAAGAAGAGAAAGATGAGGGCGAAGAAGAAGAGAAAAGGAGGAGGAAGAGAAAGATGAGGGGGAAGAAGAGAACAATGAGGGGGAAGAAGAGAACGATGAGGGGGAAGAAGAGAACGATGAGGGGGAAGAAGAGAAAGATGAGGGGGAAGAAGAGAAAGAGGGAGAATAATAATAAAAAATAATCCTCTAAAATAAAACTTGCCTAATAATTCTGCACACAGAAAGGTAGAGGATGACATGCTGAGATTAATTAAAAATGCAGCAAATAATAATAATCGGGTTCTTATTATGGGGGATTTCAACTATCCAGACATTCAATGGGACAGAAGTCATCTAGTTGTGCTAAAAGCTGGAAGTTCTTATGTACAATTCAAAACAATTAACTCTCAGTTGGTAGACAACCGACCAGGGGCGGTAATCTGATGAATCTGGTCATGCCAAATACACTGTATTATTGATCAACAACTATGTTCTGAATCAACCCAAAAAGACTCAAATATCAAAGCTTAATATTTTTGGAAGTTGGAGTGTTTTTTTTTTTTAGATTTGGCTGTCATAGGGCCCTTTCACATTGGCATTTTTACCAAAATGCGGCAGATTTACCGCATCTGTCGCCTAATGGCTGCACTTGCGGCAAGCCCCATGCATTGTATATGGGGCAGCAGGTGTGGCCGCGAAAAAAAAAAAACGCGCCATATATGACCAATCCGTGCCCATAGGGCTACATGGGAGGCAGAAATGGATCCCTGCCTATCCATTTCAAAGCGGTTCAACCCGGATCCCCAAAAACGTGGTGTGAAGCCAGCCTAATAAAATGTCCAGAAATAAAAAGAAACCACTATGTCTAATTAAGACAATACAAAATATAATAAGACAAAAACATAGGGCATTTAAAGTCTATAAGGCTGAGAATACAGAAATAGCATTTCAGGAGTATAAGGATTTTCAATAATGTAAAAAAGGGGGGATACGGGGAGGAAGAGAAAGTACAGAATCTAAAGGTACCTTCACACGCGGCAATATTGTTAGGCAATTTGCTGGTTGCAGTGAAATCATGGACACATTGTTCTATTTTGTTGCTGTGTACAAATGGAACAATGTGTCCTTGATTTCACTGCAACCAGCAAATTGCCTGTGAAATTGCCTAGCAATATTGCCGTGTGTGAAGGTACCTTAAGTGTAGCAGTAGGGTCCAGGTCAGATTGATAAGGAATGCGGCTGCACTCACCCAGATGTCTTGTGATCTTGCTTGTAGACCCACTTTGTGGATCAGTGTGTTGCTTTTTTCCTCCCCCGGTCATCAGCAAGGCCCTGGGAACTTGTGAAGGCACCAGATATTACACAAAACAAAACTGCAGGTTTAGAATATGACATTTCAAAAATTTTATTCATAAATGATACGTTTTAAAATAGTTTTATATAAATGTAACATACTGCCTGGAAAGAATCCTTGCATAAAGATTTCAATAGGAAATGTAAAAATAAAATCAAGCTAGTAAAGTTAGTTACAGAAACACAAATTTCCGATATTTAAAATAAATCACAAAAAATGGTATTAATACATCAATGCCACAAAGAAAACAAAGGAAAGTTAGCGGCCTCTTATAGATAATAACAGGATACTTATAGAGGACAAAGAAAAGGCTGAGATATTAAACAGGCACTTTTCATCTGTGCTCACCAAGGATCAGACTGAGCCTGTGATGATTCAACAAGGCAAAAATCAAAGTTCCCCACTTAATATAACTAAGTTAATACAAGAAAAAGTATGTCTGCGTCTGAGCAAATTAAACATTGACAAATTCCTCGGGTCAGATGGCATTCATCCACATATATTGAGGTAATTGAGCTCATTAATTGACAAACCGCTGTATCTCATCTTCTTAGACTCTCTTGTAACAGGGTTGGTGCCTCAGGATCGGAGGATAGTTAACGTGATACTGATATTTAAAAAAGGTAAGAAGGTGGATCCAGGCAATTACTGTCCGGTAAGTATGATATCAGTATTGTGCAAAGTTTTTTAGGCCATTTTAAGAGATGCCTTGCAAAAATATATTGCAGAGAATAATATAATAACTGACCAGCATGGATTCACAACAGATAAGTTGTGTTTAACCAACATGTTGGTTTTCTACAAGGAGGTAAGTGCAGATCTGGATGTTAGTAATGTGGCTGATGTGATTTGTCTGCACTTTGCAAAGGCATTTGATACTGTACCACATAACAGCTTTATATTAAAGTCCCAAAACCAGGACTACAGGAAACTATATGCAGGGGGGTAACGAATTTTCTAAGAGATAGGAAAGAAAGAGTTATATTCTCTAAATGGGCTACAGTCAACTGTGGAGACTGCAGGGATCTGTATTGGGACCAGTGGGGTTCCACAGGGATCTGTACTGGGAAGATTGGGAACTATAGGGATCTGTACTTTGAGAAGTGGGGACCACAAGGAACTGTACTGGAAGCAGTAGGGTACCACAGGGATCTGTACTAGGAGCATTTAGGACCTCAGGGATCTGTACTGGGAGCAGTGGGGGACTGCAGGGAGTTGCACAGGGACCAATTCCTTTTAATCTCTTTAATAATGACCTTATGGATGGGATTGTGAGTAAAGTGTCCATCTTTGTTGACAACACCACACTACACCATGTTCCAAATTATTATGCAAATGTTCTTTTTCTCTCATGTTCCTAAATGGTCGGTGCAAATGACAGTCAGCGTAATAAAAGTCATCACCCGTTAAGAGTATACATCGAATTTTATTGAAGAAACCTCCCAATGATAGCAGTATAATATTCGAAATGAAAAAATACTCTAAATGCCCTGTTCCAAATTATTAGGCACAGTAGAGCTTCTAAACATTTCATATGTTTGAAAGAACTGAAAATGCTCATTTGTTGAATTTTCAGCATTAGGAGGTCACATTCACTGAAAAAAAACTAACTCCAAAATATCCTAACAGGCCAAGTTACATGTTAACATAGGAACCCGTCTTTGATATCACTTTCACAATTCTTGCATCCATTGAACTTGTGAGTTTCTGGAGAGTTTCTGCTTGTATTTCTTTGCATGATGTCAGAATAGCCTCCCAGAGCTGCTGTTTTGATGTGAACTGCCTTCCACCCTCGTATATCTTTTGCTTGATTATACTCCAAAGGTTCTCTATAGGGTTGAGGTCAGGGGAAGATGGCAGCCACACCATGAGTTTATCTCCTTTTATGCCCATAGCAGAAGTATTCTTTGCAGCATGAGATGGTGCATTGTCATGCATGAAGATGATTTTGCTCCTGAAGGCACGTTTTTGCTTTTTGTACCATGGAAGAAAGTTCTCAGTCAGAAACTCTATATACTTTGCAGAGGTAATTTTCACATCTTCTGGAACCTTAAAGGGGCCTATCAGCTGTTTCCCAATGATTCCGGCCCAAAACATGACTCCTCCTCCATGCTGACATCGCAGCCTTGTTGGACATAGTGGCCATCCACCAATCATCGATTACTCCATCCATGTGGACCATCCAGGTTTGCTCGGCATTCATCAGTAAACAAGACTGTTTGAAAATTAGTCTTCATGTATGTCTGGGCCGACTGCAACCGTTTTCTTGTGAGCACTGTTTTGGGGTGGCCGAATAGTAGGCTTATGCACCACAGCAAGCCTTTGAAGGATCCTACACCTTGAGGTTCGAGGGACTCCAGAGGCACCAGCAGCTTCAAATATCTGTTTGCTAGTTTGTAAGGCCAATGTGACGACCATCCGCTATGAGGCTGAGCTGCTAGTAAGGCAGCACCCCGAGAAACCCCGAGACCTTTAACCCCTATACAGGGATCTGGAATTACAGCGGAGCCCAGGGGGTAGCTACCTATTATGAGCAGCAGAGCAGGAAGGTCGCCAGGAAGGGAAAAATCAGGACCCGAAAAACGTAGTCAGGAGTCCGAGTCAAAACCGAGAGGGCAGCTAAGGTACAAAATCGTCAGGCTGTAGCAGAGTCGAAAATCCAAAGGTCAGAGTCAAAACTAAATACACACACTATATCACTGGGGAACCAAGACGATATCTGGCGGCCTGCAAGACAGGCTCCAATGTATTTGAAGGGCGCGGTTACCTCCCATAGGCTGGAGCTCACAGCCTGATGATCTCATCCGGACCGCCCCTAGAACCAGGCCAGATGGTGATGCACGACTGGCACCAACCACCCCACTTCTGACAGAAGAACGAAGGCTGCGCCTATCAGACACCTCTGCAGGGCCCGCTCCTCTGCAACCAACATCACCGAAAGGAGAAACACAGCGGCGTTCAGCAACAGAGGCAGACGTTGAAGGAGCAGGTCCATATGAGGACAAGGCCCTCCTATCATTGGCACCATCAGCCGAAGAAATCCCGCGCCTCCCAGCAGCCGAGGCAGGAACACCAGCCACCGAGTCCAATGGCGATGTGACAGTCTTTTTAGCAGCTGCTCTCTTAATCCGATGAACTTGGCTGGCAGAAACCTTCCTCATTCTGCCTTTATCTGCACAAACACGTCTGTGCTCAGAATCGGCCACAAATCTCTTCACAGTACGATGATCACGCTTAAGTTTTCATGCAATATCTAATGTTTTCATCCCTTGTCCAAGGCAGTGCACTATTTGTTGCTTTTCGGCAGCAGAGAGATCCTTTTTCTTTCCCATGTTACTTGAAAACTGTGGCCTGCTCAATATTGTGGAACATCCAGTTTTCCTTTTATTGGGCTCACCTGACAAACTAATTATCACAGGCACAATACCATCAATGGGGGTCATTGAAAAAAAAAACAAAAAACCCTATGACACTTATAACCAATTTGCATAATAATGTGGAACATGGTGTATGTAGGATATGAAATACTGACCTTGACAGCATAATATTATAAAACGATCTGGAGAAGACTTCTGAATGGGTAAACACCTGGTAGATGACATTTAATGTTGATAAATGTATAGTAATGTACATAGGACTGAGTTATTACTGAATAAACATTTGATGGAAGTAAATTTGGGACTACAGAACAGGAGAAGGACTTTGGTATTCTGGTTACAGGTAAGATGAGGAGCAGTGCTCAATGTCAAGCAGCACCTGCAAAAGCAAACAAAATTTTAGGATGTATAAAAAGAGAGATAAAATCCAGTGATCCCAACATATTTTTACCCCTCTATAAATCACTTGTATGGCTATATATAGAACATGGGATCCAATTTTGGGCTCCACATATTAAAAAGGATATTCAGAAATTGGAGTCAGTTCAAATGCAACAACTAAATTATTGCAAGGGATGGAGGCCCCCTGTATGACGAGAGGTTGGAAAAGTTGGGGTTGTTTAGCTTAGAAAAAACATGTCTTAGGGCCCTTTCACATCAGCATTTTTTGAAATTTGCGGCAGATGCGGTGAAAAAAACGCATCTGCCGCAATTGCCGCATATGCGGTTATGCGGCAATTGCGGCAGATGCGGTTTTTTCACCGCCTCTGCCGCAAATTTCAAAAAACGCTGATGTGAAAGGGCCCTTAGGCCCCTTTCACGTCAGAGTTTTTCGCTGATCGCGGCATAAGCGGCGGATTTACCGCATCTGCCGCGCTTGTGGCAAGTGCGGTTTCGCCACTTGCGGCAGTTGCGGCCGCGAAAAAAACGCGGTAAGCAGCGTTTTTTTCACGGCTGCAGCTACCGCAAGTGCCGAAACCGCAACTATACCGCACTTGCTGCACCTGCCACAAGCCCCGTAGACATTGCATGGGGCTTGCCGCAGGTGAACCGCAAGTGTGACGGTTAGACAGCAGATGCGGTAAATCCGCCGCATCTGCCGCGATCAGTAACATACATAGTAACATAGTTTTTAAGGTTGAAGGAAGACTTTAAGTCCATCTAGTTCAACCCATAGCCTAACATGTTGATCCAGAGGAAGGCAAAAAAAAAAACCCATGTGGCAACACTAAGCTCCACATTGGGGGAAAAAATTCCTTCCTGACTCCAGATATGGCAATCAGACTAGTTCCCTGGATCAACGCCCTATCAAAGAATCTAGTATGTATAACTGGTAATATTATAGTTTTCAAGAAAGGCATCCAGGCCCTTCTTAAATGTTAGTAGTGAGTCACTCATTACAACAGCATGTGGCAGAGAGTTCCATAGTCTCACTGCTCTTACAGTAAAGAATCCGCGTCTGTGATTATGATTAAACCTTCTTTCCTCCAGACGTAGAGGATGCCCCCTTGTCCCAGTCTCAGGCCTAAGAGTAAAGAGATCATTAGAAAGGTCTCTGTACTGCCCCCTCATATATTTATACATTATTATAAGATCACCCCTAAGCCTTCGTTTTTCCAAGCTAAATAACCCCAAGTTTAATAACCTGTCTTGGTATTGCAGACCCCTTAGTCCTCTAATGACTTTTGTCGCTCTTCTCTGGACCCGCTCTAGTTCAGCTATGTCTTTCTTATACACCGGAGACCAGAATTGTACACAGTATTCTAAGTGTGGTCGCACTAGTGACTTGTATAGAGGTAAAATTATGTTCTCCTCATGAGCATCTATGCCTCTTTTAATGCATCCCATTATTTTATTTGCCTTTGCAGTAGCTGCCTGACACTGGCCACTAAATGTGAGTTTGTCATCTACCCATACACCCAGGTCTTTTTCAGTGACAGTTTTGCCCAGTGTTTTACAATTAAGCACATAATTATACCTTTTGTTTCCTCTGCCCAAGTGCATGACTTTACATTTATCCCATTAAAGCGCATTTGCCATTTAGCAGCCCAAGCTTCTAGTTTACATAAATCCTCCTGTAATATAAAATTGTCCTCGTCTGTATTGATTACCCTGCAGAGTTTAGTGTCATCTGCAAATATTGAGATTCTACTCTGTATGCCCCCTACAAGGTCATTAATAAATATATTAAATAGAAGCGGGCCCAACACTGACCCCTGTGGTACCCCACTGTTAACTGTGACCCATTCTGAGTGTGTTCCATTAATAACCACCCTTTGTTTCCTATCACTAAGCCAGTTCTTAACCCACTTACACATATTTTCCCCTATCCCCATTGCCCTCATTTTATGTATCAACCTTTTGTGTGGCAACGTATCAAAAGCTTTTGAAAAGTCCATATACACCACATCCACTGCATTTCCTTGGTCCAGTCCAGAACTTACTTCTTCATAGAAGCTTATCAGATTAGTTTGACATGAACGGTCCCTCGTAAAACCATGTTGATAATGGGTCATGAGGTTATTTTTGTTCAGATACTCCAGTATAGCATCTCTTAGAAAACCCTCTAGGATTTTACCCACAGTAGAGGTTAAGCTTACTGGCCTATAATTTCCAAGTTCAGTTTTTGTCCCCTTTTTGAATATTGGCACCACATTTGCTATACGCCAGTCCTGTGGTACAGACCCTGTTATTATGGAATCTTTAAATATTAAAAATAATGGTCTATCTATGACAGTACTTAATTCCTGCAGCACTCTGGGATGTATCCCATCCGGGCCCGGTGAGTTGTCAATTTTAGTGATTTTTAGACGATGCCGTACTTCCTCTTGGATTAAGCAGGTGACATTTAATTGAGACTTTTTGTTATCACTGATCATATTGTCTGTCATGGGATTTTCTTGTGTAAATACTGTTGAAAAAAAGTCATTTAGCATATTGGCTTTTTCCTCATCCTCATCCACCATTTCACCCAGACTATTTGTAAAGGGGCCAACACCATCATTTTTTAGTTTCTTACTATTTATGTAGTTAAAAAATATTTTGGGATTCTTTTTACTTTCTCTGGCAATGAGTCTCTCTGTTTCAATCTTTGCTGCCTTGATTTGCTTTTTACAAATGTTATTTAATTTTCTGTATTTATTTAATGCTTCATCACTACCTACTTGCTTTAATTCCCTAAATGCTTTCTTTTTGTCACATATTGCACTTCTTACCGCTTTATTTAGCCATAGTGGTTTCCTCCTATTTCTAGCATGCTTATTCCCATAGGGTATATATTGTGCACAGGTCCTATTCAGGATGCTAATAAACATCTCCCATTTGTGTTGTGTACTTTTATGTCTCAGGACATCGTCCCAGTTTATTGCACTAAGATCATCTCTCAACCGTTGGAAATTTGCCTTCCTGAAGTTTAGTGTCATTGTGGCCCCTCTACTACACGTCTTAGTAAAGGATACTTGAAAGCTTATTAAGTTATGATCACTGTTACCCAAGTGACCTCCAACCCGTATATTTGATATGCGGTCTGGCCTGTTGGTTAATATTAGGTCCAGCAGTGCCCCCCTTCTTGTTGGGTCCTGAACCAGTTGTGAAAGGTAATTATCTCTCATAGTTTTCAAAAACTTATTACCCTTGCTGGAACTGCAGGTTTCTGATCCCCAATGTATTTCAGGGTAGTTGAAGTCCCCCATAATAATGACTTCTCCCTGAGTCGCTGCTTCATCTATTTGCTTTATGAGGATATTCTCCTCCACTTCCAATATTGTTGGAGACTTATAACAAACCCCTATCAGTAATTTATTATTTTTTCCCCCTCCCCTTATCTCCACCCACAGGGACTCTACATTTCCATTAGATTCACCTATATTATCACGCAGGATGGGTTTTAAGGATGATTTTACGTATAAACATACACCTCCTCCTCGCCTATTTGTACGGTCATTTCTGAACAAACAATAGCCCTGTAAATTAACAGCCCAGTCATGGCTCTCGTCCAGCCAAGTCTCCGAAATCCCCACCATGTCATAATTATTTTCCAACAAAATCAATTCTAATTCCTCCATTTTGTTGGTGAGGCTTCTGGCATTAGTGAACATGCACTTTATGTATCTCTCTTTACCTCTCTTCCTTCCTACTAGATTGACTGTTCTAACCCCACCCCCCATGCCACCCCCAATTTTATTACTTGTGCCCAGGTTACTGTTTACACTATCTTCCCCTCCTATACAATGAATACCCTCCCCCCAATCCCTAGTTTAAACACTCCTCCAACCTTCTAGCCATTTTCTCCCCCAGCACAGCTGCACCCTCCCCATTGAGGTGCAGCCCGTCCCTAGCATAGAACCTGTAGCCAACAGAGAAGTCGGCCCAGTTCTCCAGGAACCCGAACCCCTCCTTCCTACACCAATTCCTGAGCCACTTATTTATCTCCCTAATCTCCCGTTGCCTCTCTGGTGTGGCACGTGGTACAGGCAGTATTTCAGAGAATACTACCTTGGAGGTCCTTGCCTTAAGCTTGCAGCCTAATTCCCTGAAATCATCTTTAAGGACCTTCCACCTACCTCTAACTTTGTCATTTGTGCCAATGTGCACCATGACCGCTGGGTCCTCACCAGCCCCTCCCAGTAATCTGTCAACCCGATCAGCGATGTGCCGGACTCGAGCGCCAGGTAGGCAGCACACTGTTCGACGATCCCTGTCTTTGTGACAGATTGCCCTATCTATTCCCCTAATAATTGAGTCCCCCACTACCAGCACCTGTCTGGCCTGCCCTACTCTCCTGTTTTCCCCCTTACTGGAGCAGACACTCCTCTGGCTTTCAGAGGTCATGCCCTGCTGCAGCAGTGCTATCCCTGAACTCACACCCCCCTCATCTGCCAACATAGCAAATTTATTGGGGTGTGCCAGATCAGGGCTAGCCTCCCTGGCACCCTTCCCTCTACCCCGCCTTCTAACTGTCACCCAGCTAGCTACCTCACGGTCCTGCAGCTCCATACTACCATCCTCCCCCACATCTATCCCATTGAGCAGCTGTTCAGTGAGCAGCAGACTCCTTTCCATATTGTCTATGGATCTCAGCGTTGTCAGTTGTTCATTTAGATCCAGTATCTGGGCTTCCAAATGCACAACGTACTCACATCTCACACAGCAGTATGCACCCTCGACCGGCTGGTCAAGGAATGCATACATGTGGCAAGATGTACACTGGATGGCATTGCCAATCATGGAGCTCATTTCCTAATGGGGATTGCACCAGACAGAATGATAAGTAAAAAGAAATGCAAAGTATTAATAAAATACAACCAGCAATTCAGTAAGTCCTCCCTTCCAAACTCCCTGAATCCAAAGTCACTGAATCACAAGTCACACACTTACTTCTGTCGCACTTGCTCTGTCACACTTAGCTCGCGGTCACACTCGCTAGAAAATCAGATATAAAGAGGTTTTTTTTGTTTTTTTTTTTCCCTTAGCAGAAAATCAGCCTGTATCTCAGTGCACTTCCAAAGGCAAGTGAAAAACGCTGATGTGAAAGGGGCCTTAGAGGAGATCTCATTTATATGTATAAATACATGTGTGGTCAATACAAAGGATGGCACATGACTTAGTCCCTCCAAAGACAAGGGAAGAAAGACGATTCCGGCAGCTGAATAGGAAAGGTTTCTTTACAGACAGAGCAGTCAGACTAAGGAATGCCAACCACAAGATGGTAGTAATGGATGACACTATTACAGCATTTAAAAAAGAGCTTGATGATTTCATCAGTGCACATAATATTGTGGGTTATAGATGATTTAGACAAAAATGTATAATTGATGGAGGAAGGTTGAACTCGATGGACCTAGGTCTTTTTTCAACCTATGTAACTATGAAAGTAGAGAGACATGAGGGGGAAGAAGAGAAAGATGTGGAGAACAAGAGAGCAATGAGGAGAAAGAAGCTAAAGATTAAAAGAAGAGAACGATGAGGGGGAAGAACAGAGACGAGGGGAAGGAGACAAAATTGTGGAGAAAGATAAGAGAGAAATGAGAAGGAAATAGAGAGGTGGAAAAAGAGAAAAATGACGGGGAAGAAGAGAAAGATGAGGGGGAATAAGAGAAAGATGAAGAGAGAATAGAAATATTAGGGTGAAGAAGAGAGATGAGGGGAAAGAAAGGAGATGATGGGGAAGAAAGACATCCATAGGAAGAAGAGAGAGATGAGGGTGAAGAGAAATGTGGGGAAAGAAGAGAAAGATGAAAGTGAAAAAGAGGGAAATGAGTGAAAAGAAGAGTAATATGAGAGAGAAGAAGCGTAAGATGAGTGGGAGAATAGGTAGATGAGGGGGAAGAAGTGGGATGAGGGGGGGGGAATAAAGCGTGAAATAAAGGGAAAGAATAGAGCAAGGTTAAGTGAACGAAAAAGATAAGAAAGATAGAGAAATATAAGGGAAAGGAGAAAGATGAAAGATAAAAAGAAATGAGGGGGAAGAAGAGAGATGAGGGGAAGGCGTGACAGATGAGGGGGAATAAGAGAGACATGAGTGGGAAGAAGAAAGATGAGAAGGAAGAAGAGAGAGATGAGGGAGAAGAAGAAATGAGGTGGAAGAAGAGTAAGATGAGAGAGGAGTGGCATATAAGGGAAAAGAAGAAAGATGAGAGGAAGAAGAGAGAAATGAGGTGAAGGAGTGGCAGATGAGGGAGAAGAAGAGAGATGCAGTGGAAAAAGTGAGCGATGAAGGGGGAGAAGAGATAAAGTGAAGAAGAGAGACATGAGGGAGAAAGAGTGATGAGGGGAAAAAGAGAGAAGAGGGAGAAGAATAGAGGGATGACATAAAAAGAAAGATATGAGGTAAAAGAAGAGAGATGAGGTGGAAAAAGAGAGACAAGGTGGAAGAAGAGAGATAAGGTGGAGAAAGAGACATGAGGTTGAAGAAGAGAGATGAGATGGAAAAAGAGAAATGAAGGAAGAAAAGAGGTGAAGTAGAAGAAGATAATTGATGGAAAGATGAGAGATGGGGGGGAATAAGTGAGATAAGGAGGAACAAGAGACACGTGATGTAGAAAAAGAGAGACATGAAGTGGGGACAAGAAGTGAAATGGGAAAAGAGATGAGGTGAGAGGGAATAAGAGAGAGATGAGGGGGAAAAGAGAGGAGAGAGATGAAGGGGAAGAAGAGAGAGGTGAGGGGGCAAATAAAGAGATGAGGTGGAAGAAAGGAGATAATGGAAAAAAAAGACAGATGAGGGAGAAGAAAAAGATGAAGGAGAAGAGAAACATGGGTAAAGAAGAGAAAAAAATAAAGTGAAGAAGAGACAAGGGGAAGAAGGAAAATATCAGAGAAGAAAAAGATAAGAGAGGAGAATAGAAAGATGAGGGGGAGGAAAAAAATGAGAGAGAGTCAAAGAAAGATATGTGGTCGGGGGAGAGAAAGATAAGAAAAAATAGAAATGAGGGGTAACATGGAGAGTTAAGGTGGAAAAAGGAAAATAAGGGGGATGAGAAAGATGCAGTGGAAGAAGATAGGGCGAAAGAGTTGAGAGGGATGATAGGAGAGATGTGGGGGAAGAAGAGAGATGATGGGCAAGAAAAGAAAGGAGGAAAGAATAGAGAGATGATAGGGAAGAAGAAAAATGAAGGGAAAAAGAGGTGAGGGGAAGAAATATAGAGATGAGAGAAAAGAAGATAAGATGAGGTGGAAGAAGAGAGAGATTAGGGTGAGCAAGAGATACATGAGGGTGAAAAAGAGAAATGAGGTGGAAGAAGAGACAGATGAGAGGAAAGAAAAGGGACATGAGTAGGAAGAATAGAGATGAGTGGAAGAAGATGAAAGGAAAAAAGAGTTGAGGAATAAGGGGTAAGAAGAGAAAGATAAGAGGAAAGAAAAGATATGATGCGAAAGAAGAGATCAGAGTGAAGAAAAAATCAGCGGGAAGAAAAGAAAGATGGCATATTTGGTGGAAGAAGAGAATGATGAGAGGGAAGAAAAGACATGAAGGGGAAGATAAAGATGAGAGGGCAGAAGAGATGTAAAGGGGAAGAAGAGAGTGATAAGATGGAAGAAGAGAAAGATGAGAGAGGAAAAGAGATTAGAGGGAAGAAGAGAGTGATAGAAGAAAAGGAGAGATGGAAGAGACGATGAAAGAGATGAAATTGAGGAAAAGAGATGAGCACAAGATTAGTGAGATGCCGGGGAAGAAGCGACATGAGTTGGAAGAAGAGAGAGAGTTGGTCTTCTTCATCTATACCCATGGTGAGGCACTCATCTCTGTCATGTAACTTGAAGAATCTTTTCCATTTAAGTTTTCTAGAGAAAAGGTTGATGTTCCTTTGTCCATTCAAAGTCACTATAGTGATTCATTGGGACAAATGATAGACCCTTTGAGAGTAACCATTTTTCAAATAAATGCAAAAATTATTGACCTAAATTTACTACCAACATGAAACCCAATATGTCACGAAAAAAGAGTCTCAGAATCGCTATGATCCATTGAAGAGTTCCAGAGTTATAACCTCATAAAGGGACACTGGTCAGAATTGCAAAAGATGGGTCAAAATAGGCTGGGTGGTGAAGGGGTTAATCTCCATTATGCTTCCTTTTGCAGTCCCCCAGCCCTTTCTACCACCATTTTGCAGCACTTAAAATCAGGTCCCTATTGACTAATCTGAGGTTCGGGTCAAGTCTGGGTACTGAACGGGACTTTTTTTTTACTGTCCTTCCAAACCAGGTGAACCCGAACTTCTACGGTCCTGCTCATCTCTATACTTGATCTTAGTGTTTCAGGCAGGTGCCCCTCTTACGTCTCATATACCTCACATACATCGGGGGCACCTCCTTATTCTCCATCAATTCACAATACGGGAAGAACCAGAACTAGAGTCATGTGACTGTGCCTTACAAGACTGTGATTACAAGAAGGAGGCCATCGTCACAAAATTATGGGGGAATAAACAACCTCACTTCACAGGACACTAGCAAGTCAGAGCTGTGCTCACTATTCTGCAGCTTCAGAGCTGGAATCTCCCTGCATTTCCTACTTGTTGTGAGCATACTTTCTGGCAGTGTGGCCTTTAGGCTGCCTTCACACTTGCAGATGCATCTGCAGCGTTTTGCAGATGCATCTGCAAGTATCAGCATGCAGACCGCGGCCCCTATGTTTATAATAGGGCGCACCGCGGTCTGAATGCTCTCATTCATTCCTGTATGTGAGCCGTAAGCAGGCGTATGCCTGCTGACAGATCACACACTCCCGCCCCGCACCTTGGACGCAACATCTCGCGTCCATAGTGCGGGCGGGAGAGTGTGATCTGTAAGCAGGCATACGCCTGCTTACGGCTCACATACAGGAATGAATGAGAGCATTCACACCACGGCCGCGGTCTGCATGCTGATACTTGCAGATGCATCTGCAAAACGCTGCAGATGCATCTGCAAGTATGAAGCCAGCCTTACACCAGGCTCTGTACAGTCATCTGGAAGGGTCTGTTCACAAGCTTGCTGACCGTTTGTTTTGACAACCTACAGTATTGAGAGTGCAGCTTTGGAGATTTGCTGTAACCCGCATCTCAGGAGCTTTAAATCAGAGAACTGAGAAACTTCTGGAGTCTTCAACAATCGCTAATTGACACCTGAGAATATATGAGTTTCAGTGCAGGGACTCTGGGGTCCTCATACAGGGTACATGACAATGTCAGATATACAGTTGTGTCCAAAAGTATTGACACCCCTGCAATTCTGTCAGATAATACTCAGTTTCTTCCTGAAAATGATTGCAATCACAAATTCTTTGGTATTATTATATTAATTTAATTTGTCTTCAATGAAAAAACACAAAAAGCATTGTACTAAAGCCAAATTGGATATAATTCCACACCAAACATAAAAAAGGGGGTGGACAAAAGTATTGGCACTGTTAGAAAAATCATGTGATGCTTCTCTAATTTGTGTAATTAACAGCACCTGTAACTTACCTGTGGCACCTAATAGGTGTTGGCAGGGGCGTTGCTAGGGTCAAAAAACATCCGGGGCTCAGGCCCACTGAGCTGCATTTTTCGGAATAAATTTAAGTAAAACCCAAGTAAATGTACTTAAATAACCAGTGACACTCTACATATATAATATTAAGTTTTAATGTTTTCCACCTTCCAAAGTTGGGCTCCATTTACCCACATCACAGCAGTGTGGGTGGCTTCCCTTCCAGCGTCAGAGGTTCGCTATAGCCTGTCAGTTGCAGGCAGCTTCTCAGACGCTGGGTGCCTGAGCCTGCCTATTGGCTGCAGCAAGGTCGGCCTTAGGTCAGATGGCGCCATGTGCAAGATTTCATCTTCTATTGATTCGCGTATAAGTCGAGGGGGTAAATTTTCAGCCCAAAAACTCGGGCTGAAAAACTCTGCTTATACACGAGTATATATGGTACATAGTGCCCGAATATTACTGTCCATTACTGAATAAAAACCACTACACAGAGACCACTATTACATTACCACTGACCACACTGACCATATAACATTAATACCACCTCTACACAGAGACCACTATTACATTACCACTGACCATACTTGCCATATAACATTAATACCACCTCTACACAGAGACCACTATTACATCACCACTGACAACACTGACCATATAACATTAATACCACCTCTACACAGAGACCACTATTACATCACCACTGACCATACTGGACATATAACATTAATACCACCTCTACACAGAGACCACTATTACATTACCACTGACCATACTGGCCATATAATATTAATACCACCTCTACACAGACATTTATAAGTGATTACAATGCAGGTACCTCCAGCGACTACAGAGGACGTTGGCGGGTCCAGGAAGCGTGTCTGTGGTAGGTCCAGTGAGCGGCAGCGGGACCAAGGAGCGGCAGCGGCAGGTCCAGTGAGCGCAGCTGCAAGAGTGGGATTCAAATTTTTAACAGGTTCCCTAGGTTCAGTAAAATATTTACGACCGTCTGTCAACTCATGTCCTCCCCTTATCTTCTCATGGAGTGTAAGGGCTCCATTACACGTAGCGACGCTACAGTGATCCCGACAGCGACCTCCGTCGTCCGGGATCTCTGTAGCGTCGCGCTCGGCATTGCTGCGGAGATGTCAAACACATCTCCGCAGCGCCGAGCTGCGCCCAGCTGGTCACTCCCGATCGTGCGGCCTCCCACTGGGCGGCAGGCCACGATTGGCGCTCGTCGCTATCGGCAGCCCAACACGCGGCGACGGCCACCGCTCGGCGGGAGTCGCCCGACTGAAGAATGGTCCTGACCAGAGGTGTAACTAGGTTTTCTGGCACCCGGGCCAAGGATTTATTTTGGCGCCCCACCTCCCCCCACCACACCCGCCACCGCCAATTTTTATTTGATGAGGCATAGTGTGCCTGCCTGATGTATACATATATATACCTCAGGTATGTGTATGTATACATCAGGCAGGCACACACACTATGAGGTATATACCATATACAGTGCCTACAAGTAGTCTTCAACCCCCTGCAGATTTAGCTGGTTGACACATGCGGAATTAACTTGGCTTTGTAACATTTGGACTGTAGATCAGCCTGGAAGTGGGAATTGCACTGCAGCCAAAAAATAATTTTTTTTTTTTTTTTTTAAAGCTTTAAAAGTTAATTCAGAGGGTCATTTATTATTCAACCCCTCAAACCACCAGAATTCTGTTTGGTCCCCCTAAAGTATTAAGAAGTAGTTTAGGCACAAAGAACAATGAGCTTCACATGTGTGGATTAATTATCTCTTTTGCCAGCCTTTTCTGACTATTTAAGACCCTCCCCAAACTTGTGAACAGCACTCATACATGGTCAACATGGGAAAGACAAAGGAGCATTCCAAGACCATCAGAGACAAGATCGTGGAGGGTCACAAGGTTGGGAGCATCATCCGGAAGTGGAAGGCTTATGGAACTACTGTTAGCCTTCCACGGCCTGGACAGCCTTTGAAAGTTTCCTCCCGTGCCGAGGCCAGGCTTGTCCGAAGAGTCAAGGCTAACCCAAGGACAACAAGGAAGGAGCTCCGGGAAGATCTCATGGCAGTGGGGACATTGGTTTCAGTCAATACCATAAGTAACGTACTCCACCGCAATGGTCTCTGTTCCAGACGAGCCCGTAAGGTACCTTTACTTTCAAAGCGTCATGTCAATGCTCGTCTACAGTTTGCTCATGATCACTTGGAGGACTCTGAGACAGACTGGTTCAAGGTTCTATGGTCTGATGAGACCAAGATCGAGATCTTTGGTGCCAACCACACACGTGACGTTTGGAGACTGAATGGCACTGCATACGACCCCAAGAATACCATCCCTACAGTCAAGCATGGTGGTGGCAGCATCATGCTGTGGGGATGTTTCTCAGCCAAGGGGCCTGGCCATCTGGTCCGCATCCATGAGAAGATGGATAGCACGGCCTACCTGGAGATTTTGGCCAAGAACCTCCGCTCCTCCATCAAGGATCTTAAGATGGGTCGTAATTTCATCTTCCAACAAGACAACGACCCAAAGCACACAGCCAAGAAAACCAAGGCCTGGTTCAAGAGGGAAAAAATGAAGGTGTTGGAGTGGCTCAGTCAGTCTCCTGACCTTAACCCAATTGAAAACTTGTGGAAGGAGCTCAAGATTAAAGTCCACATGAGACACCCAAAGAACCTAGATAACTTGGAGAAGATCTGCATGGAGGAGTGGGCCAAGATAACTCCAGAGACCTGTGCCGGCCTGATCAGGTCTTATAAAAGACGATTATTAGCTGTAATTGCAAACAAGGGTTATTCCACAAAATATTAAACCTAGGGGTTGAATAATAATTGACCCACACTTTTATGTTTAAAATTTATTAAAATTCAACTGAGCAACATAACTTTTTGGTTTGTAAGATTTATGCTTCTGTTAATAAATCCTACTCTCGTTTGCAGTTTGAAGGCTCTAAGTTATTTGCATCTTATCAAACCACTTAAATCAGCAGGGGGTTGAAGACTACTTGTAGGCACTGTATACTCGTGTATAAGCCGACTCGTGTATAAGCCGACCCCCCTACTTTTGCCCCCAAAACCTGGGAAAACCTATTGACTCGTGTTAAGTGTATAAGCCGAGGGTGGACCCCAGCACAGGTATACAGCCCCCAGCAGTGTGGTATACAGGCCTCCCCAGTGGTAGTATACAGCAGCCTCCCCAGTGGTATATACAGGAGGCCCCAGCAGTATATACAGCAGCCCCAGTGGTATACAGCAGCCCCAGTGGAATACAGCAGCCCCAGTGGTGTGGTATACAGCAGCCCCAGTGGTATATAGCAGCCCCAGTGGTATACAGCAGCCCCAGTGGTATATAGCAGCCCCAGTGGTGTACAGCAGCCCCAGTGGTATACAGCAGCCCCAGTGGAATACAGCAGCCCCAGTGGTGTGGTATACAGCAGCCCCAGTGGTGTGGTATACAGCAGCCCCAGTGGTGTACAGCAGCCCCAGTGGTATACAGCAGCCCCAGTGGAATACAGCAGCCCCAGTGGTGTGGTATACAGCAGCCCCAGTGGTATATAGCAGCCCCAGTGGTGTACAGCAGCCCCAGTGGTGTACAGCAGCCCCAGTGGTATACAGCAGCCCCAGTGGTATACAGCAGCGCAGCCCCAGTGGTGTACAGCAGCCCCAGTGGTATATAGGCCCCCAAATGCTGGCACTCGCCCCCCCTCTGTTGTAAGCCCCCCCCCCGCTGCTTAACTTACCATCCCCGGTCTTCTGCACCGCGCCGGTCTTCTATGCTCCTCCATACTCCCATCCGGCGTTCCCGACCGTCGCACGATGACGTCATCGTAACTGCGACGGTCGGGGACCGGGGCCGGATGCAGCCACACGGGAGCATGGAGGAGCACAGAAGACCGGCGCGGGGGGTTCGGGGCTCTATGCATAAGAATCGGGGCTGCAGCCCCGATTCTTAATGCATAGCGACGTCCCTGGGTGTTGGCAATAACTAAATCACACTTGCAGCCAGTTGACATGGATTAAAGTTGACTCAACCTCTGTCCTGTGTCCTTGTGTGTACCACATTGAGCATGAAGAAAAGAAAGAAGACCAAAGAACTGTCTGAGGACTTGAGAAATCAAATTGTGAGGAAGCATGAGCAATCTCAAGGGTACAAGTCCATCTCCAAAGACCTGAATGTTCCTGTGTCTACCGTGCGCAGTGTCTTCAAGAAGTTTAAAGCCCATGGCACTGTGGCTAACCTCCCTAGATGTGGACGGAAAAGAAAAATTGACGAGAGATTTCAACGCAAGATTGTGCGGATGGTGGATAAAGAACCTCGACTAACATCCAAACAAGTTCAAGCTGCCCTGCAGTCCGAGGGTACAACAGTGTCAACCTGTACTATCCGTCGATGTCTGAATGAAAAGGGACTGTATGGTAGGATACCCAGGAAGACCCCACTTCTTACCCCGAGACATAAAAAAGCCAGGCTGGAGTTTGCCAAAACTTACCTGAGAAAGCTTAAAACGTTTTGGAAGAATGTTCTCTGGTCAGATGAGACAAAAGTAGAGCTTTTTGGGCAAAGGCATCAACATAGAGTTTACAGGAGAAAAAAAGAGGTATTCAAAGAAAAGAACACAGTCCCTACAGTCAAACATGGCGTAGGTTCCCTGATGTTTTGGGGTTGCTTTGCTGCCTCTGGCACTGGACTGCTTGACCGTGTGCATGGCATTATGAAGTCTGAAGACTACCAACAAATTTTGCAGCATAATGTAGGGCCCAGTGTGAGAAAGCTGGGTCTCCCTCAGAGTTCATGGGTCTTCCAGCAGGACAATGACCCAAAACACACTTCAAAAAGCACTAGAAAATGGTTTGAGACAAAGCACTGGAGACTTCTAAGGTGGCCAGCAATGAGTCCAGACCTGAATCCCATAGAACACCTGTGGAGAGATCTAAAAATGGCAGTTTGGAGAAGGCACCCTTCAAATATCAGGGACCTGGAGCAGTTTGCCAAAGAAGAATGGTCTAAAATTCCAGCAGAGCATTGTAAGAAACTCATTGATGGTTACAGGAAGCAGTTGATCGCAGTTATTTTGGCTAAAGGTTGTGCAACCAAGTATTAGGCTGAGGGTGCCAATACTTTTGTCCGGCCCATTTTTAGAGTTTTGTGTGAAATGATCAATATTTTGCTTTTTGCTTCATTCTCTTTTGTGTTTTTTCATTGAAGACAAATTAAATGAAGATAATAATACCAAAGAATTTGTGATTGCAATAATTTTCAGGAAGAAACTGAGTATTATCTGACAGAATTGCAGGGGTGTCAATAATTCTGGCCACAACTGTAACACTGTCAACTCTGCTGTACTGCCTGTCCAGAGATGTCAGTATCACACTTATGTCTGCTGTGCTCAGCTAGTACTCTCTGTGCCAAGCTGTCTTATCTCACATAGGAGGATCCCAGAACAGATGTCTCCTGTGTGAGATGTAATGACAACCTGCTCTCACTGCAGCACCAGTACCAGCTGAGCACAGCAGACAAATGTGTGATAGGCGGCCGTCACATGGTTCAATTTAATGCACGATATCGTTTAAGCGATCTGCTTTTTGATCACTTAAGCGATATCGTTTGTGCATCGCTGCGTGTAATCGCAGATTGGTGAGCCGGAGCTCATATCTAGCGATCATCGCTTGTTCAATCTGCTTCATCGTGGTGTGTGACACCACGATGAACGATCTCCCAGCGGCACAGCCTATGCTGGGAGATGGTATCTATGGTAAACGTCGGGTTACTAAGCGCCGCGTGGCGCCTAGTAACCCGATGTGTACCATAGTTACCAGCGATCTCGCTGCTCCACATCGCTGGTGAGTATGTCTGTGTGACATCTCACCAGCGATGTGAGCGATATCGTTAGCGATCGCGCGTGCACGTGATTGCTAACAATATCGCTCACGATATTGATGAGTGTGACGGCCGCCATACTGACATCTCTGGACAGGCAGTGTGGGGGAGGGGCAGTACAGCAGAGCTGACTGAGTTGAGGAGCAGACGTGCTGATAGAAGAGTTAGTACTGTGACACAGCTAATCTCAGCTGCAATCCTCCTCCTCCACATTGACTCCTGCAGGAGAAGAGATCAAGAGCTCAGCACTGTGTCCTCACATCTCACACAGGAGTAGCCTGTTATGACATTGCTGGAAGGTTTGTAATGTGACACAGCGAAACTCTGCTGAACTTCCCCTCACTCACACTAATTTCTGCAGGAGGTGACACCTTGAGCTTAGAGCTGTGTCCTTACATCTCACACAGGAGTAGCCTGTTCTGACAATGCTGGGGGAGAGGAGCTGATAGGAGGGTTTGCAATGTGACACAGCTAGACTCGTGCCAATTCCTTCATGGGATTTATGGCTGGTGCTGAATGTTATCATCAGTTCGCCTTTTGAACCAGTCAATCTAGCCTCCATCAAGCACCTCTCTGACAAAACTCTAAGCACCTATAACATCAGCATCAGAAGTATCAGTGAGCTCCAGGATCATCTTGTCTTGAGACTTATACTGCGCTTCATTCCAAAGGTCAACAACTCTTAGAACATTGATCTAGATATCTGCTTACCACTTTTTTTATCCAAATCCTGAGACTGATGAAGAAAAGAAGCTTCTTCTAAAGGAGGTCAGGAGAATGGTGCTCCTTTTCCTTCATAAAACTCAATGTTACAGAGAAGGTGAGATTTTGTTTCTCCAATTTAGTGAACTATACACTGGAAACAGAACTAGTATGGCATCTTTGTCTAGGTGGATTAAGAATCTAAGGATACTTTCACATCAGCGGTTTTTCAAATCTGGCAGAATTCCGGCTTTTTAAAAAAAAAAAACTGGATGCGACAACATTGCGTTCTGACCAATCCATTTGTAATGGAGTTCTGGAAATCTGGTTTGACTGGCGCTTTCATCCGGATCCGGCAAATCTGGCACTACAGGCACAGGCTATTTTAATACCATAAGTAGAAGCGTTTTTTATCTGAAGCCTGAAGTGCCGGATCCGGATGAAACCACAAGTCAAACCACATTTCCAAATCTCCATTACTAATGCATTAGTCAGAACACAATGTTGCCGCAATGTTGCCAGAATCGTTTTTTTTAAAAAAACAAAGGCCAAATTTTGCTGGATTTGAAAAAATGTGAAAGTACTAAAAAAAAACCTGAAGAAGAAAAGATCAAGTTTTGACTGGAAAATCCTGAACTGAAAATAAGAGATGTGAAACTAACCTAATTCAAGATTGTTATTTACTTGAAGGTCAAGATCCACCAACATCAGTTAAGGTACCTTTACACGCCGCTACAGAAGGTTAGAAACAACCGGGTGTCTCACGTGCACGAGCACGTAGCAACGGTTACAAACGTACCCGATGCCGCCTTTACACGCCGCTACAAGGTGCGCTACAGAAGGTTCAATCTATCTCTGGATGTACCGTCGGGTGTCTCAGGTTACCCTCTGTAGAGCACCGTCCCTCATTTACACGCCGCTACAGAAGGGAATATGGGAGAACCTGGTGCAGCAGGGACAACACATAGGCGTGCCACAATTGTGGATTACGAGACGCTCGTACGATGATTGGACAATGCAATAGTATCATGATTGGCCAGGCAGCGCAGGAGGCTGACTAATACATGATGCTATTGCAATTGTGTAGTGTGACTGGTCAGCTCCTTAAATATGCCGCCCTATGCAGCGACAACCAATCGTAACGCAGGAGCTTCCTCTAATGATCGCTGAAGGGGGGTGGTTTCCCGGAGGCGGTGTCACGCCCCAGTGAGTTAACTAGGTGGCGAAAAAACCTTACCCTACCGTATTTAGACGCCGTTACCATCGGTTGGAAATCAACCTGTTTTAGAGCACTGCTCTGAAACAGGTGCCGCAAGTGACGGGTGGCAACAACTGCCTTTACACGCCGCTACCTCGGGTTGATTTGACGGTGCAAGATACATTTGTCTCCGAAACCCGGTTGTTTCTACCCTTCTGTAGCGGCATGGAAAGGACCATTAGAGCTCATTCTACATGTTCTACTTCTGTGTCATGGGCCAAGCTAACCCATTTACATCTCAAATATATCTGCAGTCACATGGTCTTCCATGTCTATGTTGACTAAGTCCTACAGACTGGACATCAGGTCACCAGTGGGATCGGCCATTAGCAAAAAAATCTAGCAAACAGTTGGTTCTGATCACTGCCTCGTTTCATTATTGCCTTTAAAGAGAAAGTGTTAGGTGATTTTTTTTTAAAGTGTTGGCGTCCTCAGGAATAAATGAAACCTCACATGCCCTGTCCTAGGGGGGCAAGATTATTACAGATTCCTCCGTCTTCCTCCTCTTCCTGTCCTCTCTTCTGATGCCTGTTTTCTTCCCTTTAGATTCCTCCATTCTCCTCATTCCAGAATTTTCCATCCTCCATATCCTTCTAGACTTATCCATACTCTTCCTCCCTCCATACTCCTCAGTCCTCATTATTCCAGACTACTCGGGATTCATCCTCCCTCCAGACTCCTCGGTCCTCATCCTCCCTCCAGACTCTGCTGACGTCATCATCACTCCAGACTCCTCAGTCCTCATCCTCTCTTCAGACTCCTCGATCTTCATCCTCTCTTCAGACTCTTCGTCCTTCCTCCTCCCTCCAGACTTTTTTTGGGTTCTACTCCTCCACCCTCCACACTCTCAGTCCTCTTCCCTCCAGACTTCTTGGTCCTCATCTTCCCTCCACATTTTTCAGTCCTCTTGCTCCCTCCACAATCTTCAGTCCTCCTCCTCCTACCTTTGGGTTCCCTGGTCCTCCTCCTCTTCTAATGCCTGTTCTTCTACCTTTAGATTCCTGTATCCTCTTCACTATAGAATTCTCCATCCTCTGTTTCTTACTACAATGATCTATACTCTTCCTCTCTCCATACTCCTCAGTCCTCCTCTTACTTTCAGATTCCTTTCTCCTCCTCCTCTCTCCAGACTTCTCGGTTCTCCTCTCTCTCTAGACTCTTTTGTCCTAATTCTTTTTTTCCTCCTCCCTCCAGATTCCTGTCCCCCTCCTGCCACCAGACTCCACAGTCCTTGTCCTGTCTCTACACTCCTCAGTCTTACTCTTCCTCCCGCCAGACTTCTTGGTCCTTTGCCTTCCTCCAGACTATTTAGATGTCCTTCTACCAGACTCTTCCATCCTCCTCTCTCCAAACACCTTGGTCCTCGGTCCCTCGAGACTAAAAGAAGTGTCTATATTTAACTGGGAACAAAGGATTGGTGTTGGAATTGAATTCACCTGATCATTTTCCTTACCATTATATGATGAAAGATAGTTAGGGAAGTTACCATACATAACGTCATCTGGTCCCGCTAATTTGTATGGGGGCCTTTATTCAGTGTGTGATCCTCCAAGGTTCCTCCATCATATTCTTTCTCTAGGAGTGATGGGGTTAAGTAAAAGCCTCTGGCTATGCAGACGCCTCAGACTCCACTTTTATGGGAAGTTTCTGCTGGTGATTCAGCCACCCTCATCCAGAACTTTATGGTTTTGGCAGGATTTCCCTAAAACTTCTGAGTAATGAATTTACAGGTCACAAAGTGCAGACCCACAAGACACTGCCAGATTCTGCTTGGGAAGGAAGCAGGGGAGCTTTAGATTCCAGTAAATGCATAAACTGCCTGGTATGTCAGGCTCAGGATAGAATTTAGAAAATACTGTACTAGCCGACGCTCAGCTTTATAATATATGAAACTGCTACAAAAAGGGAGCGCAACTCCTATCAGCTTCACAGCAGAGGACATAAGCACCAGACACTTCAGGGCCCACTGAGCCCAGTGCCTACTTCACCTTGATGTGTGTCCGAGGACGCACATCCAGCTGAAATGCTTAATGGCTCAGAGACCATTCGACTCCCTGCACTGCAAAATATTCTGCTGGCAGAAGCCAGCAGCTGACAACATGGCAGTGATGTCATGTGTCGCCAAGCAAGCACACCAATATCACCCACCGGCTACAGAGGAGGACGCCGCATGGTGTGGGACCCGGGGAAGGTGAGTGGGGAATTTATTTTTTTATATGCAATAGAGACAGAACAGGGACTATATTCATAAGGAAGGGGCACAGGATGGGGGACGTATATACCATATCAGGAAGGGAGACATATATACTAGGAAGGAGACATATATACCAAGATGGGAACATATATACCTGGATGGGGGAGCATATATATATCAGAAAGGGGCCAAGGATAGGAACAAGGATGGAAAACATATATATCCCAGGATGGGGACATATTTGCTAGGATAATCCCTGAATGGGGGGCATATATACCAGTATGTAGGAAATATATCAGGATGGAGACATATATACCAGGATGGACAAATACAGTACAGACCAAAGGTTTGGACACATCTTCTCATTCAAAGAGTTTTCTTTATTTTCACTTCAAGTAATGTTTATTGAGTTTTCTTGATAATCAGTATATTACAATGGGTTACAGCATTAAGTATTCATTTTAGTGTAATTAAAGTAGTATAATGTACAAAGTACACATTCTTTAACTAAACCTTATAAGATGATTTTGTATGCTTTTCTACTTATGTGTAATGTTATTAAGACATTTTGTGATATACAGTACAGACCAAACGTTTGGAGACACCTTCTTATTCAAAGAGTTTTCTTTATTTTCATGACTATGAAAATTGTAGATTCACACTGAAGGCATCAAAACTATGAATTAACACATGTGGAATTATTTACTTAACAAAAAAGTGTGAAACAACTGAAAATATGTCTTATATTCTAGGTTTCTTCAGAGTAGCCACCTTTTGTTTTGATTACTGCTTTGCACACTCTTGGCATTCTCTTGATGAGCTTCAAGAGGTAGTCACCGGAAATGGTTTTCACTTCACAGTTGTGCCCTGTCAGGTTTAATAAGTGGGATTTCTTGCCTTATAAATGAGGTTGGGACCATCAGTTGTGTTGTGCAGAAGTCTGGTGGATACACAGCTGATAGTCCTGCTGAATAGACTGTTAGAATTTGTATTATGGCAAGAAAAAAGTAGCTAAGTAAATAAAATGAGTGGCCATCATTACTTTAAGAAATGAAGGTCAGTCAGTCTGAAAAATTGGGAAAACTTTGAAAGTGTCCCCAAGTGCAGTTGCAAAAACCATCAAGTGCTACAAAGAAACTGGCTCACATGAGGACCGCCCCAGGAAAGGAAGACCAAGAGTCACCTTAGCTGCAGAGGATAAGTTCATCCGAGTCACCAGCCTCAGAAATCGCAGGTAACCACAGCTCAGATTAGAGACCAGGTCAATGTCACACAGAGGTCTAGCAGCAGACACATCTCTACAACAACTGTTAAGAGGAGACTTTGTGCTGCAGGCCTTCATGGTAAAATAGCTGCTAGGAAACCAATGCTAAGGACAGGCAACAAGCAGAAGAGACTTGTTTGGGCTAAAGAACACAAGGAGTGGACATTAGACCAGTGGAAATCTGTTCTTTGGTCTGATGAGTCCAAATTTGAGATCTTTGGTTCCAACCACCGTCTCTTTGTGCGACGCAGACAAGGTGAACGGATGGACTCTACATGCCTGGTTCCCACCGTGAACCATGGAGGAGGAGGAGGTGTGATGGTGTGGGGGTGCTTTGCTGGTGACACTGTTGGGGATTTATTCAAAATTGAAGGCATACTGAACCAGCATGGCTACCACAGCATCTTGCAGCTGCATGCTATTCCATCCGGTTTGTGTTTAGTTGGACCATCATTTATTTTTCAACAGCACAATGACCCCAAACACACCTCCAGGCTGTGTAAGGGCTATTTGACCAGGAAGGAGAGTGATGGGGTGCTACGCCAGATGACCTGGCCCCCATAGTCACCAGACCTGAACCCAATCGAGATGGTTTGGGGTGAGATGGACCGCAGAGTGAAGGCAAAAGGGCCAACAAGTGCTAAGCATTTCTGGGAACTGCTTCAAGACTGTTGGAAGTATATTTCCGGTCACTGCCTCTTGAAGCTCATCAAGAGAATGCCAAGAGTATGCAAAGCAGTAATCAGAGCAACAGGTGGCTACTTTGAAGAACCTAGAACAGTGATGGCGAACCTATGGCACGCTTGCCAGGGAGGGCACGCAGAGCCGCCTCCGCTGGCACGCGGCCTCGCCACTACACTGCTGCTTTGATCTGCCTGCGCGCCGCGGCGCCGGCAGTTCAATGCTGTGTCGGATCAGAGGAGACATTTCTCCTCTCTCCAACACCTTCCTACCCGCTCCCCCACGGCCAGCGTCATGTGACAGCGGTCATGTGACGCGCCCAGCGTCACGTGACTGCACTCAGCGCGGGTCGGGAGGAGAAGGCACTGCAGAAGATATCAGGAGAGGAAAGCTGCAGGAAAGTGAGTATGACTTTTTTTTATCTATTTACAGCAGCCAGGATGGGGCAATACCAACAGGAGGCATGATGGGGCATATTATCCTGTGATGGGGGCTGATGGGGCAATAGTAACAGGGGGCATGATGGGGCATATTATCCTGTGATGAGGGCTGATGGGGCAATAGTAACAGGGGGCATGATGGGGCATATTATCCTGTGATGGGGGCTGATGGGGCAATAGTAACAGGGGGCAGGATGGGGCATATTATCCTGTGATGGGGGCTGATGGGGCATATTATTATGTGATGGGAGCTTATGGGGCATATTATGTGATGGGGGCTGATGGGGCATATTGTTATGTGATGGGGCTGATGGGGCACAATATTATGTGATGGGGCAGGATGGCACATATTATTATGTGATGGGGCTGATTGGGCACATTATTAGGTGCTTGGGGCAAGATGGGGCACATTATTATGTGATGGGGACTGATGGGGCATATTATTATGTAATGGGGCTGATGGGGCATATTACTATGTGATGGGGACAAGGATGGGGCAGATTACTATGTGATGGGGGCAAGGATAGTGCAATACTACCAGGGGGCAAGATGGGGCATATCACTATGTGATGGGGACAAGGATGGGGCACATTACTGCTGGATGGGGAATATTACTGAACGGGGTGAAGGATGAGACACATTACTGCAAGATTGGGCATATTACTGCAACGGGACAAGGATGGGGCATATTGGTGCAGGATGGGGCATATTACTGCAAATGAATAAGGGTGGGGCATATTAATGGCAAGTGGACAAGGATGAGATACATTACTGCAGGATGGGGCATATTACTTCAAGGGGACACGGATGGGGCATATTACTGCAAGGGGAGTAGGTTAGGGCATTACTGCAGGATGGGGTATATTACTGCAAAGGGAGAAGGTTAGGGCATTACTGCAGGATGGGGTATATTACTGCAAGGGGACAAGAATGTGGCATATTACTGCAGGATGGGGCATATTGCTGCAATGGGACACGGATAGGGCATTACAGCAGGATGGGGCATTACTACATGATAGGGGCAGGATGGGGACATTACCACAAGGGGACAAGGATGGTACATTACCAAAGGGGACAAGGATGGGGCATAATACAAGGGGATAAGGATGAAGACATTACTACAAGAAGGGGGTCAGGATAGGAACATTACTGCCAGGAGAGGGTCAGGATGGTGCCATAAATGCATGGAGATGGTCAGGATATAGCTAGGAGAGGATCAGAATTGAGCACATAGCTAGAAGGAGAAGATTAGGATGGAGAACATAGCTAGAAGGAGGAGGTCAGGATGGAGCACATAACTACAAGGAGATGGTCAGGATGGAGATATTACTACAGGGAGAAGGTCAGGATGGAGCACCTAACTGCAAGCAGAGGGTCAGGATGGAGCACATAACTGCAAAGAGAGGGTCGGGATAATAATATTTATTTATTAATTCCATATCACTTTACATACATCAAATACAATTCCATAGCACTTTACATACATCAGTAATGCTGTCTCTCTTGGAGCTCACAATCTAAATATTCTATCAGTATGTCTTTACAATGTGGGAGGAAACCAGAGTGCCCGGAGGAAACCCATGCAAACATGGGGAGAACATACAAACTTCTTGCAGATGTTGTCCTTGGGGAATTGAACACAGGACTTCAGGACCCCAGCACTGCAAGGGCTGCTGTGCTAACTACTTGAGCCACCATGCTGCCCATAGATAGAGCACAATACTACAAGGAGAGGGTAAGGATGGAGCACATAGCTACAAGGAGAGAGTCAGGATGGAGCACATAGCTACAAGGAGAGGATCAGGATGGAGATACTACTACAAGATAGGGACCAGGATTTCAGTATGAAATTTGCTTGCTCTGTCTAATATTCTGCGTTTTTCCATACAGATCAATCCACCTGCTGTTTCTAGAAAGGGCAGTGGCAGAGGCTCAGCTTCAATGTGCAGTACACACAGGGCCGTATTTCTAATAAGGCACTCGTGGGCCGGTGCCTAGGGCGGCAGGTCCAGGGGGCGGCATGAGAGGAGCGTTTTTTTATTGTAAACTATATGAAAACCGGAGTCTTTGATGGGGAGGGGGGTGTCACTGGTGCGGTCCAGTGCGCGGTGGCGGCATCCGCATGTCCTGCCTGTGCCCCAGCGCTGATACCGGTAGTGATCGCCGCAGACAGGAAGCCGCCGGGAGCTGTACGGAACCCGGAAGTGCGGGTTCCGTACAGCTCTGTTCCTTCCTGACCCGCGGTGCTGGCGGCTCCTCCACCCAGCCGGCCCCTGATGGACGCCGAGAACGGGGAGCAGCTGGCCCGAGCGAGCGGGCACAAAAGGCTGGGAGATGGTGTGTCTGGCGGCGGAGCTCCTGCTGCTGCTGGGCTGGTGCTACACATGCTGCATCCGGCCAATGTCCGCAGCCAGCACCAGGTGAGGACCTGACTGTGCAGGGAACAGAGGAGCAGAGGGACCTAGTAGGAAAGAGGACAGAGAGGCAGAAGGATAGGAGCAGGGGACAGAGGAGAAAAGGAGCAGCAGGAGGGACAGGACAGGAGGACGGGGTGTAGGAGGACAGGAGAGGAGGATGGACAGAGGTGAGGAGGACAGGGTTGCAGGGGGGCAGAAGGACAGGAACAGGGGGACCAATGAGAAGAGGACAGAGGGGCAGAAGGACAGGGGAAGAGAGGAGCAGCAGGAGGGACAGGAGAGGAGGATGGGGTGCAGGAGGACAGAGGAGAGGAGGATGGAGGTGCAGGAGGACAGAGTAGCAGGGGAACCGAGGAGAAGAGGACAGAGGGGCAGAAGGACATGGACAGAAGAGGGACTGAGGAGAGGAGAACAGGGGTGCAAGTGGACCGAGGAGCAGGAGGAGGGTCAGAGGAGAGGAGGACAGGGTGCAGGAGGACAGAGGAGCAGGGGACCATGGAGAAGAGGACAGAGGAGCAGAAGGATAGGAACAGGGGAACAAAGGAGAAAAGGAGCAGCAGGAGGGACAGAGGAGGGGAGGACGGGGTTGCAGGGGGGCAGAAGGACAGGAACAGTGGGACAGAGGAGAAGAGGAGAAGCAGGAGGGACAGGAGAGGAGGACGGGGTGCAGGAGGACAGAGGAGAGGAGGATGGGGGTGCAGAAGGACAGAGGAGCAGCAGGAGGGACAGAGGAGGGGAGGACGGGGTTGCTGGGGCAGAAGGACAGGAAGAGGGGGACAGAGGAGCAGCAGGAGGGACAGGAGAGGAGGACAGGGTGCAGGAGGACAGAGGAGAGGAGGATGGGGGTGGAGAAGGATAGAGGAGCAGCAGGAGGACAGAGGAGGGGAGGACGGGGTTGCTGGGGGCAGAAGGACAGGAAGAGGGGGACAGAGGAGCAGCAGGAGGGACAGGAGAGGAGGACGGGGTGCAGGAGGAAAGAGGAGAGGAGGATGGGGGTGCAGAAGGACAGAGGAGCAGCAGGAGGGACAGAGGAGGGGAGGACGGGGTTGCTGGGGGGCAGAAGGACAGGAAGAGGGGGACAGAGGAGAAGAGGAGCAGCAGGAGGGACAGGAGAGGAGGACGGAGTGCAGCAGGAGGACAGAGGAGCAGCAGGAGGGACAGGAGAGGAGGACGGAGTGCAGCAGGAGGACAGAGGAGCTGCAAGAGGGACAGAGGAGAGGAGGACGGGGGTGCAGAAGGACAGAGGAGCAGCAGGACGGTGTGCAGGAGGACAGAGGAGCAGGGGACCGAGGAGAAGAGGACAGAGAGGCAGAAGGACAGGAACAGGGCGAGAGAGGAGAAGACGAGCAGCAGGAGGGACAGAGGAGAACGGGGGTGCAGGAGGACAGAGGAGCAGCAGGAGGGACAGAGGAGAGGAGGATGGGGTGCAGGAGGACAGAGGAGCAGGGGGACCGAGGAAAAGAGGACAGAGGGGCAGAAGTACAGGAACAGGGGGACAGAGGAGAAGAGGAGCAGCAGGAGGGACAGAGGAGGGGAGGACGGGGTTGCTGGGGGCAGAAGGACAGGAAGAGGGGGACAGAGGAGCAGCAGGAGGGACAGGAGAGGAGGACGCGGTGCTGGAGGAAAGAGGAGAGGAGGATGGGGGTGCAGAAGGACAGAGAAGCAGCAGGAGGGACAGAGGAGGGGAGGACGGGGTTGCTGGGGGCAGAAGGACAGGAAGAGGGGGACAGAGGAGAAGAGCAGCAGGAGGGACAGGAGAGGAGGACGGAGTGCAGCAGGAGGACAGAGGAGCAGCAGGAGGGACAGGAGAGGAGGACGGAGTGCAGCAGGAGGACAGAGGAGAGGAGGACAGGGGTGTAGAAGGACAGAGGAGCAGCAGGACGGGGTGCAGGAGGACATAGGAGCAGGGACCGAGGAGAAGAGGACAGAGAGGCAGAAGGACAGGAACAGGGCGAGAGAGGAGAAGACGAGCAGCAGGTGGGACAGAGGAGAACGGGGGTGCAGGAGGACAGAGGAGCAGCAGGGGGGACAGAGGAGAGGAGGATGGGGTGCAGGAGGACAGAGGAGCAGGGAGACCGAGGAAAAGAGGACAGAGGGGCAGAAGTACAGGAACAGGGGGACAGAGGAGAAGAGGAGCAGCAGGAGGGACAGAGGAGAGGAGAACAGGGGTGCAGGAGGACAGAGGAGAGGAGGATGGGGTGCAGGAGGACAGAGGAGACAGAGTGTACCACCATGTCCCCAGCTCCCTGCTGTGCATAGTGTACCACCATGTCCCCAGCTCCGTGCTATGCACAGGCAGTGTACCACCATGTACCCAGCTCCCTGCTGGGCACAGACAGTGTACCACCATGTCCCCAGCTCCGTGTTGTGCACTGTGTGCCACCATGCCCTCAGCTCCGCCCTGTGCACAGACAGTGTGCCACCATGTCCCCAGCTCTGTGGTGTGCACAGACTGTGTGCCACCATGTACCCAGCTTCGTGCTGTGCACAGACAATGTACCACCATGTCCTCAGCTCCGTGCTGTGCACAGACAGTGTACCACCATGTCCTCAGCTCCGTGCTGTGCACAGATAGTGTACCACCATGTCCCCAGCTCCGTGCTGTGCACAGACAGTGTACCACCATGTCCTCAGCTCTGTGCTGTGCATAGACAGTGTACCATCATGTCCTCAGCTCTGTGCTTTGCACAGACAGTGTACCACCATGTCCCCAGCTTCGTGCTGTGCACAGTGTACCACCATGTCCCACATTTTTCAAAGATCACATCTGTGTGCTGTCCGTGTGCAATCTGTTTTTTTTCTCAGCAGCTATTACTGTAGAATAATTTACAGGAACATTTTCCAGTGTTCTCAGCTACAGAATGAGAATATATCAGTGAAAAAACAGATGCCTCTCGGATGGTCCGTGTGCTGTCAGTGTGTGGTCCGTGATTTTGTCGGACCCATAGACTTGCATTGGTGATTCTCGTACGTGAATCACAGACTGTCGCAGCATTTTGCGACTTTTTTCTCATCCTGAATCTGGATGAGAAAAAAGCATCCGTCACACGCCAATCTGCTCTCAGAGATTGGTTAACATTGGTCCGAGTGCAGTATAAAATCACACATTGCACTCATCCGAGTTTCACGCCAGTGTGTCCGTACCCTAATAATAAAATCCATGTTTGTAATCCTATAATGTCTGCTGGACATGGTATGGGGGGCGTTTATGGCTCAGTACAACACTCCATACTTCTTGTTATTAACCAGTTAATGATCTCTTGTCTACCCTACTGCAGTGTCAAAAGAGGAAGACAGCGAGACAGGCAGCGACATGGCATCAGAGAGCCCCTGACCTCCAAATAGAAGATCCTCAGATCCTGGTATTTTGATATCATATTAAGAATAATATGTTTTGCATTTATATTACACTATGAACTCCACTGCACTTTACATACATCAGTAATGCTGTCCCCATTGGAGCTCACAATGTAAACATCCTATCAGTATGTCTCTGCAGTGTGGTTGGAAATACATGCAAACACTTGGAGAATAAACTTGCACATAAACCAATTAAAATCATTAAAAGATAATTATTTTTTGTATTTATCTCAATACAGTCTGTCTGCAGGATTTTGCCCCTACAAACCTTTTATATGTACTACATAGAATGTGTGTGTGTAGGGGGGGCGCAACGTGAGCAGGAGGCGATCGTCCATGATGGGGGAGGGGCTATGACAGGGGAGGGGCTGCGGAGAAAGGGGGGGGGCATGACAGGGGGGGCATGACTGGGGGGGGCCACCGCTGAGAGTGCCTAGGGCAGCAGGAACTCCAAATACGGCCCTGAGTACACATGAGCTGTCTGACCACTGCTGAAGAGAAGAGAAGACTGCAAAGGTAAGTTTAAAATTAATTAATTGTTAAAATAATTGAATTGACAGTGTTTCAGGATTACAAGCCCTGCACAGGGAAGAGAGATGACATCTGCTGGCTCTTCCCCCTGTGCAGTGCTTGTGATAGATAACCACTGCTGTAATTTAGGTTACATTACCATATTGTCACTTCGCCATAAATAATTTCGTTTTGGGTTGCGGTTTGGGCACTCGGCCTCTGAAAGGTTCACCATCACTGCACTAGAATATAAGACATATTTTCAGTTGTTTCACACTTTTTTGTTAAGTATATAATTCCACATGTGTTAATTCATAGTTTTGATGTCTTCAGTGTGAATCTACAATTTTCATAGTCATTAAAATAAAGAAAACTCTTTGAATGAGAAGTGTCGAGCCCCAGGCCTTGGGTACTCGGGTACCAGGCTCGGTGGGTGTTTCACGGGCATGTCACGGGTGGCAGCGCCTGAGCCTGTGGCCTGGGTGACACTTCAATAAGGGGTTATATACAGGGGATAAGAGTTTGTTGTCACGTGACACCACCTGTAGTACCTGGTGAATGGTCACCAGCGTCACCACAGTCCTCCGGAGGGCGATGGTATTGCGGCAAGGGTAGCTCCCTACAGGTGGAGCTGGTCCTCCGGGGCAGCATTCCTATAAGTGTCGAGCCCACTGGGATGGGGTACTCGGTACCGGACCGGGTTTGCTGCTAGGGGATGTCATGGAGGTCCTGGTCCGGACCGTGTCCCAGGCCCTGGCAAGTAAAATGGGGATATTTACAGGGAATTAGAGTTTGTTGTGATGCCACCCACGGCTTGTGGTCAATAATGGGACCACTGCTGCTGCAGAACCTCCGGGGATGATGTTATAGCAGCTGTAGATGGAATAGTTCTCCGCGGGTAGAACTTAGTTCCCTGGGGCAGTGATGATTTAAGTGTATAGTGTAGGTTTGTAGTAGGTGCAATACACTTACTCTCCTGCTGCTGCAGTCTTCCTCGTTCAGTGTCCAGAGCTGACAGGCTGTGGCTCTCCAGGTGGGATCTCTCTGCAGTCCTGTTGGAGGTAATCATGCACAGGCGATAGAGAATCATGCAAGGGAGTCAGAAGCAGGGTTCACCGTGTTTACTTTGCAGTTCTTTTGGTACAGCAGTTTAAGTACAGTTCTTACACGGGTTACAAATTTCCCCTCTGGGTTCCTCTTTACTCCCTGCAGTCAGGTTGTTCCACTCTTTCTCTGTCCTTTCCAGGCTTTATTCTCTTTCTCTCTCACTGTGTGTGTGTCTCTGGACAGTTTAGCGGTAGCTCGGACCCTGTGAATCCTCTTGGTCGCCACTGAGCTGCATGTCCTTTGGGGTAGGAACTCCAACTTGGAGCTAGAGTTCCCCGTCGGTTAATCTGGGGAAACCGGGTGGATCGTCGGTCCCCTTCAGAGCCGACACTCTGCCACTAGCCTAGCCTCCAATAGTCCTTTAGTACCAAGGCTCTATCAGGCTCGCCTCCAACCGTGTGACTCAGGCTCTATAGAGAAGGCTACTCCGCCTGCAGTTGGTCGTCTCAGTTGTGTTTCTAGGACCCAGTGCTGCTGGTCCTCTCTTTCCTCACACTCCTGGGGTGCTGGCTCCGTGTGGGCTTTCTCTCTGTGTCTACATACTGGCTCTTCGGATTCTTTGCCCCATACACCCCATTCCTCCTGGACGTGTGCTTTTGGTCTGTACTGCTCAGCCTACCTCGGCCTACTGACTCCTTCCTCCTCCCATTCTCTATTTCTACCATCTGTCACCTGACCTGCTTACTGTCCCACCCACTGTTCTCTAAACCCACCACCCCTTACCCGCCTAGAGTCCCGGGCTCCGGGTTGGGTGCTGCCCTCTAGTGGTGTGTGGGATGTCTGTGAGGATGTTGTGGTGCAACTGTCTTCCTATCTTACCTGGCTGCAGTTCCCTATGTGGCCTCCTGGTCGCAGGGGCGCCACATAAGCAAACAGGTTGAATTCTGCAGCACAAAGACACGGAGGCAATGTCACTCTGTCCCGTGTACTTTTCGTAAACAGTCATCAGCATACAAGTTCACAGTTCAGCAAAAGTTGTTAATGAAACAGGTAGGTCTACAGGTGGCTGCAAGTGGATGCCAGGTGGTATGGTGGTATCCGTGATATGCCTTTCAAAGGAAACCTGCTCACCTCAGTCCAGATCATGGTCCGGGTGTCCACACCGCAGGTACGATTCAACTTCTCATCTGGCGAAAAATATGTCCTCCTGAAGTCCGGGTTCACATAGGAATCCTCATCCTTCTTCGTGGTAAATGGAAACTACAGTTCCTTGGAGGCGCAAGTCCAATGGAAAAGGGGGCTGTGCTCTAGCTTCATCTCGAAGTCGCCAGGTAGCCTGATCTTTCTGGAACCATTCCTCTCTTCTTTTCTGTCTTGCTAGCTGGTCTCGCTGGTTCAGGGATGACTGGTATTCTGGTGGTGGTGAGTTGCCAGTTGGGACTCTGGGCGACGCTCTGGTCTCTGCTGTGCTTACAATGATGGGGGTACCCTGCCGCTGCCGCTGCTATGCGGACCACCATGCAGCCTTTGGGGTACTTCCTCCTGAAGCTCCTTCTACGTCCCCCGGTTCCTCAAAGTCTGTCTCGTCTCCCTCTTCCTCAGCTTCTACAATAACGTCTGGTTCTGCTGCGGACGGCCGCGCTGGCTCTATCCGGAGATAGCTGCGGGTATGGGACAGTGGTTCTACAGGGGTTCCGGTCTGAGTCCCTGCTTCCCGGGTCTGGACGGGTAGCGGGATGGGTGGTAAGGAGGCAAGGTATTCTTGACTGCTTATACCACTACTGCTGCCTCTCGCACTTCTCTGCCTTTTCTCATTGTTGCTAGTTCACAGGCCCTCTCCGTGCTTCACCGTCGGCACACCCACTCCAGGGCTCCCTCCATGTCCTAGCGGAGCCATCCAAAATTGTCTCTCCAGTAGTCCTCTAGTGTTAAGAGGGACGCCGCTGCCTGGTCTTCTTGTGCAGCTCTGGCCTGTTCTTCAACCTTACGCACGATGTCTCTCCAAAGGGGTGCCGCCATGCTGCCGGGCATAAACGATCCTTGCTTGTTCTGTCCTTATCTTTCGGTTTGTCTCTTTATCTGCAGCCACTCCCGGAGCACTTCCTGTGGGCCGCCCCCCTGACTCATTGATGTCAATCCGGGCGGCCACACTTTTGGCGCCTCCGTCTTAGCCCTCCTTCTTCTAGGGGCTGAGGCACACCCCCGGCCTACACATGGTGTTTTGTACATGACTACGGCGCCATCTATATCCTCCTGCAGTGATGGCGGGAACCCATTTTTGACGCCAAGCAAAGGTCGGAAAAGTTTGTTTCAATGCAGTTCAAAAGTCCAAGGCACACAGTACCCGGTAATACCAGGCACGAGATCCTGTTCGTGAGCGCCAGAAATATATGTCAAGCCCCAGGCCCTTGGGTACTTGGGTATCAGGCTCGGTGGGTGTTTCACGGGAGTGTCACGGGTGGCAGCGCCTGAGCCCGTGGCTTGGGTGACACTTCAATAAGGGGTTATATACAGGGAATAAGAGTTTGTTGTCACGTGACGCCACCTGTAGTACCTGGTGATGGGTCACAGCCACAGTCCTCCGGAGGGCGATGGTATTGCGACAAGGGTAGTAAAGCTCCCTACAGGTGGAGCTGGTCCTCCGGGGCAGCGTTCCTGTAAGCAAACTGGTTGAATTCTGCAGCACAAAGACACGGAGGCAAAGTCACACTGTCCTGGGTACTTTACTGTAAACAGTCATCAGCATACAAGTTCACAGTTCAGCAAAAGCTGTTAATGAAACAGGTAGGTCTACGGGTGGCTGCAAGTGGATGCCAGGTGGTATGGTGGTACCCATGGTATGCTTTAGTTGACAAACCCGTGTCCTTTCTTCCCCGCCTAGGATGAGTCTATACCCAATGGCTCCATGTAGGTAGACTTGGGGCTCCCCACTCGTGGTGAAGAAGCAGGTAGACCGCTCCGTCTGGCAGGGTGCCGCAGCTGGTGAACAGACCGCAGTAGCCGGTTGACAACTTCAGAGGTGGACTCTGGCTGTTTCCTTGGGTCCGGCGTTCCCGTGGTGGACTGGGGAATTCCCTGTAGTATAGTCGCTCCATGTTGGGGTTCCCCCTTTCTCTCTAGGGCCCAGACTCCCGCGTCAGTCACCCTCTCTCTCAGGATCCCCTCAGGATCCTCTCTCATCTTCCTTCCGGATCAGCATAGAGCTGTCCGGTTAAACCTTCTGCCTCATTCCACACTTCTATTCGACTCCTCTCCAACTCCAACTGTTTCTCTTCTACTCCCCCTAGAGGTGGATATAGCTCCCTCCCAGGAGTAACCTCCCACCACTACTCTAATGTGGGAGTGCAGGAATGGGTCCCACCCACCATCCTAGGATCCACTTGCAGCTGGGGAAAATTACACCACTTTTACGGGTGCAATACCCCACTGTGACGCCTGACCATGTGGGGCGCCACAGAAGGTGTGTCCAAACTTTTGGTCTGTACTGTATATACCAGTATGGTACATACAGTATTTACCAGAAACGGGCCAAGGATGGGAGACATGTACTGTGTATGGGCCAGTAAAGAGGGAGGCCCGGGCCCTGGAGCAATTACTTTGTGCTTTATTGAGCCCCAGGCCAGGTCCCTAGTGACCATGGCAGCCCACTGCTCTGTAAAGCAGCTTCGGCTGCATCAGCAGAGGGGCTGACCGTGTTTGACAACAGTGACCCAGCCCACCCTCTATTCATTCTGAAGTTTGCACTGCGCAAGTATTAATGATGTAAATCACAACCTTATCAATTCAATGCATTCCTTATCAGAACAACTTATCAAAAAAGACCTCTCAGGGACTATGGAATGTCTTTAAAATCTCATTTTCTTTATTAAAGAGCTTAAAATGCATAACAATGCCAGTACATTACAGCTATAATACAAAAGACAATGTGGTTTTTTGATGAGGAAACAGTAATAAACATCAATTATGAAGATCAATAGAGGTCAGAATATTGTATTAGGAACCTCTAGGCTCACACTGGAGATAACTATACTCAGTCAAGCTCAGGATGACACATGACACCCTGCAACACCATTGGCCACTGGTACTCAGTACTTTTTGCCACCATATCAGGCTTACAACAGATATCATAAACTGAGCCCTCTCAATTTAGGCTGAATTATACAGTTTTTGCTCATTAGCACCTAAAGAGATCTATTATAGTTGTCTGTAAGCTATGAAAAAGCACAGGAAACTACACAATAGTCATATCCCTAGGTAACCAATGCCCAGTCCAGAATTAATTCTGTATAAGCGTGAAATGTGGACTCCTACTTATTAGCTGGTCCACATGCTGGCCACATAGTGTATACTAGGGCATATTGCCCATAAGTCACCCTGCTGCAGATGGTACTGACCTGGGTAGTTAGAGCTCCTTATCACCCCGACGGCGTTTCGTCTGGTGAGACTTCTTCAGGGGGTCAGTGTGCCAGTTGTAATGCTCCCCTGACGGTCTTATATGGAGCGTTCCATCAGCTCACCCTGGAGCTGGTGTGCATTAACGCCCATCCGCGCCATTACTGCGCCGCGTGCCACGTGACAGCCTCCGATCACGTGCATCCGCGCACTTCCGGTCCCTGGACCGCAAGCTAAGGTGACGCGCTGTAGCGCGCCACCGTCGCTCACGGCCGACGCGCCGGGAGTGGGCGGAGCCGGAGACTAATCACACTGCACGGGCGACATGGGCGGGTGGGAGGTAATGCTTCTGGAGCAATGCTGCGCCATCTAGAGTTTTTGGAGGATGGGAGACATGTACTGTGTATGGGCCAGTAAAGAGGGAGGCCCGGGCCCTGGAGCAATTACTTTGTGCTTTATTGAGCCCCAGGCCAGGTCCCTAGTGACCATGGCAGCCCACTGCTCTGTAAAGCAGCTTCGGCTGCATCAGCAGAGGGGGCTGACCGTGTTTGACAACAGTGACCCAGCCCACCCTCTATTCATTCTGAAGTTTGCACTGCGCAAGTATTAATGAGCCTGCCATGTGAAGTACAAACACAGGAAGGTATCGAAAAAGAATGCAGTTGTCGCAATTAATGCCGCGTGCCAGGATTGGAAGCGTCTGTCTTCAGTGTCGGCTGTACCCACTGATTTGTGAGTTTGTCTTCTGGCTCCTTATTTTCTCATACACAGCACCATACTGTTTATACAGGTCCATACTATATTAAAGTATGTTTTCCAATGCATCCGCCGCAAGGACCGTGGATAACTCGGGGTCTGCTGATTCTTTGGGAGGTCACTGTGGCTGTGGCCCAGCTCCGTGGCCCTGGCCGCGCAATGTTGAGGGTTATATGCAGTGGAAATTGATAGTCTTTTTGTGAAGCCACCTGTGGTATTTGGCCAGGGATGGCCGACGCTGCAGATTTGAGCATCTGGGGCAGATGGTGCAGCAGCTGGGATGGTATCGCTCCCCACAAGTGGAGCGGGGCCCCAGGATCGGTGTGATAGTCTATGGGGACGATGGTAATTATAGTTGGGGTGCAGGACGCAGGTGTGGGAAATAACAGGAAGCGACAAGGGTTGCAGTTTCTTTACCTTTTACTTGCTGAACTGAAGTGCAGTCTGGGGTACCGGTCACCAGAATTTGGAGGAGTCCGGTCAGCCTGCTGCGCTCTCTCCTCGGATCCCTGCTGCTTGTATGCTATGCTGTGGCCATCTTCCTGCTTTTGTTTGTACTCCGTATGGCCGACAGCACCACCCTTTCGTGGGTACCGCCGGGCTAGTGACAGCTCCGGGCTCTAGTTTAATGTGGTATCACTGGGTCTTCAGTGCGGCAGTCTCCTGCCCTCCAGATTCGGTGGGACGTACAGTACCTGTAAAACCCAGAACTCTGGCGTCCTCTGTAGCGCCTCTCTGGGGTGAGCTCAGTTGCAGCTCCGCTACCCAAAGCTCTCTCCTACACGTCCTCTCTGATCCCTCTCCTTAGGCTAACTAACTAGCCCCTCCGTGCCGGAAACAGAGCAGCTCCCCTGAACCCGGGTCTATAGCTCCCCCTTCAGGACCGGAGTCAGAACTGGTGTTGGATGCTGGGTGTTACCTAGCGTGGGAACCTCCTCCTGCTTCCAGGCATGACATCACCCCGTGAGGGAGGCAATGTCACTGTGGCAACCGGACCACTGGGGTGCAACACTAACCCTGCAAACTCAATATTATATGTACAGCCAGCCCTGCAGACTCCATGTTATAAATTATTATTATTATTATTATTATTATTTATTTATATAGCGCCATTAGGTTCCATGGCGCTTTACATGAGGATAAGGGAGACAAGAACAAGTACACTAAATCTAGGCGATCAGGACGTACAGGCACAGGAGGGGCAAGGACACTGTCCACGAGGGCTCACAGTCTATGAGGGGCGGGATATATATACAGCCAGCCTTGCAGCCTCCATATGATATATACAGTCAGCCCTGCAGCCTTCAAATTATATGTATAAACAGCTAGCCCTGCATCGTCTATTTTCTATATACAGCCAGCCCTGCAACCTCTATATTATATATATGCAGCCAGCCCTGGAGCCTTCATATTATATGTATATATAGCCAGCCCTGCAGCCTCTATATTATATAAACAGCTAGCCCTGCAGCTGTGGCACCCCTGCGGGGGATTGCCACAGGATCCACCGGTGCAAGGAGGGAATTACACCTTGGTTCACACAGCACACCACACCTTCCACCCCAGAGAGGAACAGAGAGAAAGGAGCATAGTAGAGCCTCGTGCTGGAGGACTGCTGGAGGCTGGGCTAAAGTAGAGTGTCGGCTCTAGAGGGGACCTAGGTTTACCCGGCATCCCCAAACAACACGATGAGGGGTCTGAGTTCCAGATTGAGATCCCTACCCTAAGGACAGGCAGCTCAGTGACACACGTAGGACTCACAGGAGCCCGAGTCACCGACATACTGTCCAGTGTCGCACAACATGAAGCAAGGAGAACGTAATAGCCCGGAAAGGACACTACAGACTGTGTGAGGGGTCAGAGAGAGAGAGGCCTGGCTGCAGAGCAAAGGGAACCCGGAGAGGGAGAATGTACCCGTGTCTTGAACTGTGTAAGAACTGTACTTAACCTTGTGAGGACTGCAAATTATCTGTGAACTGTCTGAACAACTAAGAGTAAAGCTTTGGAAAACCCTGGAATAGTTTCCCTTGAGTCTCTACGTGAAAGCTATTCTCTCCATACAGGATACAGCCTGTCAGCACCAGCAAAGAGGAGAGATCCCTGCAGCGTCTGCAAAGTAAGTGTGCTACAAAACTCCACAATAGACTTAACCCTTATTGCCCCGGGGAACACAGTTCTACCCACTGGAACTATACCACCTAAGCTGCTATCCCATCGTCCCCGGAGGTTCTGCAGCAGCGGCGGCCCCCATCACTGGCCGCATCAAGTGGGTGGCGTCACGAGTGACATCCCCTGTAAATATTCCCCTTTAATTGCCAGGGCCCGGGACACGGTCCGAACCAGGACCACCCCTGACTTCCCCAGTAGAGACCCGGTCCGGTACCGAGTACCCTCATCCCAGTGGGTTCGACACACTCTGCTGCACCCTCAATCACCTCAGTGGCCGGCTGCAGCGCTGGTATACCCGTTACCAGGTACCATAGATGGCGTCACGTTAACAATTCCCTTTATCCCCCACCGTTCCCCACCATTGAGGGTCCAGGGCACGGGACCGGGAATCGACCAGCCGTGATTCCCCCATCGAAGCCGCCATCAGCCCCAGTACCCGAGTACCCCATACCCTGTCGACCACCTCACAGCCTCTATATTATATCTATACAGCCAGCCCAACAGCCTCTATATTCTGTACATAGAGCCAGTGCCCTCTATATTCTATATATACAGCAAGACCAGCAGCCTCTGTATTCTATATTTACAGCCAGCCCAGCAGCCTCTATATCTTATATAGATAGCCAAGCCAGCAACCTCTATATGCTATATATAAAGCTAGCCCAGCAGCCTCAATACTATATATACAGCTGTGGAGCCCCAAGGGACGTGGGGTACTCGGTACCGGACCGATCTGCTGCTGGGGATGTCACTGGTGGCCTGGTCCGGACCGTGTCCCTGGCTCAGCACAATAAAAGGGGAATATTTACAAGGGATATGTCACGGGTGACGCCACCCACTTGGTGCGGCCAGTGATGGGCCGCGGCTGCTGCAGAACCTCCGGGGGTGATGGAATGGCAGCGGGGATGGTATAGTTCCAGTGGGGAGAACTGTATCCCCCGGGGCAGCAAGGGTTAAAAGTCTATGGTGTGTGTGTGTTGTTGGAGCACACTTACTTGCAGACACTGCAGGGATCTCTCCTCAGCGTTGGTGCTGACAGGCTGTGGCTCTGCAGGTTGAGGTCTTCTTGGTGCAAGCCTGTATGGAGAAAGGGTCTGCAGATGGAAGTAGGCAAGAGGCGGTTCAGGGTTTCCAAGGCTTTACTTAAGGTCTTTCAAGCAGGTTACAGGTTATTCACAGTCTTTAGCACACAGTTGCTCTCTACTCCCTTTCCGGGTTCCCTTCTCTCCTGCAGCCAGGCTCCTCTCTCCTTGTGACCCCTCACACAGTCTCTTAGTGTGCCTTTCCGGGCTATTACTCTTTCTCCGTCTTACACGGGGGTGTGCGGACACTGGACAGTATAGCGGTGACTCGGGCTTCTGTGAGTCCTAGTGCGTCACTGAGCTGCCTGTCCTTTGGGGTAGGAACTCCAGCCTGAAACTGAAGCTCCCCGTCAGTGAATCTGGGGATACCGGGTGAATCGTCGGTCCCCTTCAGAGCTGACACTCTGCCTTAGCCCAGCCTGCAACAGTCCTCTGGCATGAGGCTCTGCCAGGCTCCTTCCTCTGTTTCCTTCGGTATCTAGGAGGGCTTTTCCACCCGCTGTTAGTAGCTTCAGCTGCCGTCTAGGGCACGGGTTGCACCGTCCCTTCTCTGTCTGTCACACTCCTGGTGGTTTCAGCATCTCGGACAGGCTTTCCCCCCCATCTGGCTCGCATTGGCTCAGTACGGGTCTGCGCTCCTCAGCTTAGGCTCTTCCAGGACGTGTGATCTCTTTCTGTCTTTTCAGCTCGGCACCCTGGGCCTACTCTTAGGTCTTTACATCTCAGCTACTTCAGCCTACTAACTTCCTTCACTCCTCCCCCTCTCTATATACTGTCAGTCACCTGACCTTCTGGTGTGCCCAACCCACTCCTCATCCACCACCCCTCTGGTCTCATATAGTATCTAACCTCAGGGCTGGATGTAACCCCTTCTAAGCCAGAGCCAACAGTCTCTATATTCTGCTGTATATATGCAGCCAGCCCAGCAGCCTTTATATTGTATATATACAGCCAGCCCAACAGCCTCTATATTCTGTACATAGAGCCAGTGGCCTCTGTATTCTAAATATACAGCCAGCTGAATAGCCTCTATATTCTATATGCACAGTCAGCTCAGCAACCTCTATATCCTATATAGATAGCCAAGCCAGCAGCCTCTGGATTATCAGAGTAAGGCCCCTTTCACATCAGCGGTTTTTTGAAATCGCGGCAGATGCGGTGAAAAAACTGCATCTGCCGCGATTACCGCATAACCGTGACACTTGCGGCACGGTTGTGGCAAGCCCCATGCAATGTCTATTCTATAATTCTGTGAACGCAGCGTCATTTGTCTGCATGCGTTCACATAATTGTACCGATAGGAATGTATTGCCGGCCATTGGAAATCATTATGAAGCGGCCAGGAACGGAGATAAAGAGAAAGAGAGAGAGAGAGAACGGGATACATGCTGGGGGAGAAGAAGTGAATTACATCAGCATGCACTGCATCCCTTGCGCTCGCCTGCAGATGGCAATGCGCTCAGATTCACTTCTATTCATGCTTTGTATGCGTCTGGCTGCTTGCGTATAAACCAAGCAGCTGTGGTGCCCCTATGGGAAGGCGCCACAGGGAGGTACTGCACCCCAAACAGAAGGTGTAGTGCCTCCGTAGCCGTGGATATGGAAGACCCTACAGAGCTGCCCCTTGCATCCAAACAGTAGGCCACTTTAACACAGGAGACTGGTATTTAGTAGGTCCCAGGGGGTGGAGCCTAGAGAGAGGGAGACAGGGAGTGACAATAGTGTCAGGCAGACAGTGTGAGGAGAGCAGCAAAGGCAGTAGTAGGGGATCCTGCGGCTGCAACTGGAGGACACCTCTTAAGAGTGGGGTGACCCAGACTCTGAAGGCGGTTACTCCAGGACTGGTAAGAGATAGCTGGAGGCCTACTGGCATACCGGAGCCGAGGCAGCTAGTAAAAAGGTCCAACCCTAACTGCAGACCGGCAAGCTGAGGGCCCGACACAAGGGAGCCACAGCACCCCTAAAGAAGCCCAACATTGGTCCCGCAGCTGGGTCCACGACACCGACAAGTAAGAGACTTTAGGTAACAGACCCCATGGACTAGAGACTTGGCTCAATAGGGGCAAATACAGACAGAGACAGAGGGACAGGACCAGGAACGTCATATTAAAGGCACCACTGCCAGACTCTGGAAAGTCCTCCAAGATCTGCGGCTACCAACCCTGTTCAACATCTGCCCGGTACCAGTAAAGAACTGTTCGAGCTAATCTGGACTCTGTCTCAGTTATTCGCCGCCCGGAGGGCTTCTACAACATCACAGGAGGTGAGGACTACTACTCCCCCCATCCACCCCACTGCCCTGAGGTAAAGCTCCACCTGTGGGGAGCTGTACTACCAAAGCTGCGTTTCCATCACCTCAAAGGCCAGCCGCAGCGCTGGTAACCCTATTACCAGGTACCACAGGTGGAGTCACGTTACCATTCCCCCATCATCATCACTCCCACCCCGCCATTGAGGGTTCAGGGCACAGAACTGGGGAACCGACCAGCCGTGATTTCCCCCCACCGAAGTCAGTACCTGTCCCGGTATCTGAGTACCCCCTACTCTGTCAACCGACTCACAGCCAGCGATGCACAGAAAATGCAAAATGTTGCGTTCGCCGGCCGTACGCATATGCACACAAACTGACCCATACGCATGTCCCTGCATACACCTGCGCATACCATGTTAAAGATGGGTGCAGAATACACTTGTGAATTTTACAAAATAAGTACGCAGCCCACGCTGCATTCAAAAACATAATTGTGAAACCGGCCTAAGAGAGACTGGGCACACGGAGGGCGGCTCTCCTCTGGAGTATGAGAGACAGGGCACAAGAAAGGTGGATCTCCTCTGGAGTATGAGAGACAGGGCATAAGGAGGGTGGATCTCCTCTGGAGTATGAGAGACTGGGCACACGGAGGGCGGATCTCCTCTGGAGTATGAGAGACAGGGCACAAGAAAGGTGGATTTCCTCTGGAGTATGAGAGACAGGGCATAAGGAGGGTGGATCTCCTCTGGAGTATGAGAGACAGGGCACAAGGAGGGTGGATGTCCTCTAGAGTATGAGAGACTGGGCACACGGAGGGCGGATCTCCTCTGGAGTATGAGAGACAGGACACAAGGAAGGTGGATCTCCTCTGGAGTATGAGAGACAGGGCACACGGAGGGCGGATCTCCTCTGGAGTATGAGAGACTGTGCACAAGGAAGGTGGATCTCCTCTGGAGTATGAGACACAGGGCACACGGAGGGCGGATCTCCTCTGGAGTATGAGACACAGGGCACACGGAGGGCGGATCTCCTCTGGAGTATGAGAGACTGTGCACAAGGAGGGCGGATCTCCTCTGGAGTATGAGAGACTGGACACACGGAGGGCGGATCTCCTCTGGAGTATGAGAAACAGGGCACACGGAAGGTGGATCTCCTTTGGAGTATGAGAGACTGGACACAAGGAGAGTGGATCTCCTCTGGAGGATGAGAGACTGGGCACACGGAGGGCTGCTCTCTTCTGGGGTATGAGAGACTGGGCACATAGAGCGTAGCTCTAATCTATGAGAGACTGTGGTATTTCTCCCCCATGGTTTATCCCCCTACCTACCGAAGTGCAACCACAGGTATCAATATGACGTCAGAGTTACTCCCTCCCACTGCACACGTCATAACCATGTGTTTAATGGAGTGTATTTAATACAATCTGTGTACTATGCTCTGTACTCTTGTTGATTCACTGAGGAAGGAGCCTGGATGTGGCTCCGAAATGTGTAGGAATTAAAACCATCATTGCACTGAAAACTGTGGTTTTTCCAAGTCATTTGATCAGTCGGAAACGCGGATCCAGAAATCTCTGTCTTTTCTTCCCTGTATTTGCTCCTGACGGACCTATGTGGGTAGAGTGTGGTTCCTGCAGCAGCCATCTTTACACCTTCATACCAGGTGTGGGATACACAGCTGTCCCAGGTGAGCAGCAACAAGCGAAACCCCTGCACATATTGTTGGGATAAGACCCTATTGCGCTTTCTCTCCTCTCTTATAGCTGAATTTCTCCTCTGGAGTGTGAGAGACTGGGTACACGGAAGGTCACTCTCCTCTGAAATATGAGAGACTGGGCACACGGAGGGCCGCTCTCCACTGGAGCATGAAAGACTGGGCAAACGGACGGCTGCTCTCCACTGGAGCATGAGAGACTGGGCACAGGGAGGGCCACTCTCCACTGGAGCATGAGAGACTGGGCACACGGACAGCTGCTCTCCACTGGAGCATGAGAGACTGGGCACACGGACGACCGCTCTCCACTGGAGTATGAGACACTGGGCATAGGGAAGGCTGCTCTCCATGGGAGCATGAGAGACTGGGCACACGGATGGCTGCTCTCCGCTGGAGTATGAGAGACTGGGCACACGGAGGGTGGCTCTCCTGTGGAATATGAGAGACTGGGTGCAAGGATGGTGGCTCTCCTCTGGGGCATTAGACTGGGCACACGGAAGGTCGCTCTCCTCTGGAGTATGAGAGACAGTGCAAACGGAGGTCGGCTCTCTGACTGTTCACCTAACTCCTGCTCGCGCCTCCGCGCACAGTGCCCCAATCCAGCAGCCACGGGTCCTGTTGGGCGACAAGTACCAAGTCCCCTCACCCTAGTACGGCTGTTAGGCACCCCCACGCCGTGGGGTACTTGGGGCTGGGCCGGTGCTGTCTCTATGGGATGACGGTAGTCGTGACCCAGTCACGTGGCCTTGGCTCAGTCCAAAAAGGGAAGGGATTATTTACAGATGATTTGTTGTGGCATGAGGTACTCGGGTATCAGGCGGCAGTGAGGGGGTTAACTTTGTCACGGGGAATGGCAGCCGCGCCTGATCCCGTATCCTGGGTAGCGGTGTTCTTGAAAAAGGGTATTTACAGGGATTATGTACAAATTAGTCGTGACGCCACTCCAGTATCTGGTGAGAGATTACCAGCGCCGCTACAGTTCTCCGGAGGTCGGTGGGATTGCAGTAGTGATGGTATAGTCCTCCGCAGGCAGGACTGGGACATCCGGGGCAGCGTAGTAAAGGTGAACAGGTTGTAGCAGAGCTGAGATTGTGGAGGGAGAGTAAGAATAGTCTGTGGAGGGGCACGGTGAGTGAGAGGAAAGGATTCACACACACAGAAGAAGCCTCTTTACCTTTTTACTGATATTAGTCAGGTAAATGATCCAGGGCACTGACGGGTGACCGGGCTGCACATTGGGCTATCACAGCAAGTGGGGATAAGGCCTCCTTTCCTTGTGAATTTGCTGAAGCACACTCTCTTATATCCTGTTATATCCTGACTTGTCTCCACTCTCTTCCTTTATCTGTATCTCCTTCTCCTCCTGTGCAGTCTCCGGGACGACCTTCTCTGGGCACTGAAGTTCCTGGCTCCCTCTCTTTGACTCTCTCAGGAGACCGGGTAGCTGAAACTTCCACGGTGCAATGGGGTTTTCTGTGGGCCTGCAGTTCTCCCACCGACGCGGATCCCCAATATCCGGCTTCTCTGGAACGAACTCTTAACTTGAGCTACTTGTCCCTTGCTTCTATTCCTGCTCTGAGCTCCCTGCCCTCAGTCCCACTTAGACTGGTGGGACGCTGAAGGGCCACTCCGGGTCACTGGCTCGGGCCTACTCGCAGCACCGAACACCAGGACTTCCCTGCAGCTCTTCTAGCGTCTGCACACACTCTGACTAGCTCCTCCCCAGCAGCAGTATTTATAGGGGATCTTGCCTAAGGGCAGCAAGTTGAGCTCCCCCTACTGTGCCGGGGTGGAAGGTGTTGTTCGTAGTAAGTACCTGCTGTGGAAACCCAACTGTACATTAGAGAGATCTGTGGTTACCTGAGTGGGCAGGGCGCCACAGTGACACCACCCGGGGTATGTGGTCAGTGGGGACCACTTCTGCCGTATTCCTGCTGGGGATGGTGACTTACGGCAGCGTGGCTGGTAAGCCCTCCTCGGGTAGGACTGGGTGTCCCCAGGGCAGGTGTAGTGGTGATGGAGGGGCCTGGTGAGGGATTGTACTTTGTACGCTGCACTTACTTTGCTGCTTCAGCTTTTCCAGCCAGTGTGTGGTCACAGCAGTCTGAGGCTCCTCAGGGTTTGGTCTGGCCTTCATGGGCTTTTGTGTGATGGGTCCCTCTCTCTCAGGGTCACTAGCCCTAGTTTGATGGCTGTGTTCCTAGACCGTGGTGGTAGGTAGGCTGCACGTCATGGAGTACCTTCCCCACGCTGGTGTGTCTCGTGATTAGGGTCTTAGAGTATCCCCAGTCACTTCTAGAGAGCTAGCTCTCTGGCTGTAGCGGCCTAGGCCTCCAGTGTCCCAGGTATGGCTGTGGGATCACCAGACTCCCTCTGTCTCACTGTGGGGTGTCTCTGTGTCTGGCTTCTTTCCCTCCCCTCCTGCTATGGAGCGAGCTTTCTCTCCTAGGAATTTTGCCCCTAGGATTCTGCGTCCTCCAGGGAACCTCTCCTCCTGGGAATAACTGCCTACAACTTGGTGTTCCAACACTCTCTTTTCTTCTCTTGAGTGCCTGACTCTAACTGAGTGTTCCTGTGTTTTTATTGTCGGTCTCTCCACCCACTTGACCAGTGCTGCTCTACGCTCCACCCTCACTACTCTTAACCCCTTTTACCCCTTGCCTATCCCAGAGTCCTAGGCGTAGGGTCAGTGTATGTACCTGTGTGGGTGTTTTTCAGTCAAACGTCTCTACCTTACCTGGCTACAGTTCACCCTGTGGCCACCCTGGTCGCTGGGGCGCCACAGCTGCCTGTTCAGCGGATGTGTCGGGAGTCGGCCACAGCTCCTCTAGACCTCGTGGCCTCCGGTTCCATGGTTGGAGCGTAGAGTCTCCTCGCCACCTTCAGGGCCGTTCCCTGCTCTGCAACCTGCCCCTCCGCTTCACTTCAGATTCAGGCGCATGGGTGGGTCACTCACTTCCCGTGCCAGGGCTCTCTCTGTCTCTCTGCAGTCTGCTGTTCTGGGACCCGGGATGAGCCACATCTCCGCTCAAGTCCTCCGAGTCCTTCTCCTTTCACTGCTCCCACATTCTGCTTCTCTCCTCAACTGACTCCTCTCTTGACTGACCTCCTGCTTCCTGTTGTCTTTCCCTTTTGTCTCCCCTTCTACTTCCTGACTGCTCTTTCTAACTTCCCACCCTCCACCTCTCTCGCCGTCGTCCCACTGGCTACCTGGTGTCACATCAACATTGGACTCGGTGGCTGGTGTTCCTGCCCTGGCCGCTGGGAATCGCCGGGTTCCTTCGGCTGGTGGTGCCGGTGATAGGAGGGCAGGGTCCTTATATGGACTTGCTCCTTTGACACCTGCCTCTGTCACTGGGCATCGCCGTGTTTCTCCTGTGGGTGATGCTAGTACCAGAAGAGAGGTTCCTGCAGAAGCGTCTGGTAGGCGCAGGTTTCGCTCTGCTATCAGAAGTACCGTGGTTGGTACCAGTCATGCATCACCATCTGGCCTGGTTCTCAGGGTGGTCCGGATGAGGTCATCAGGCTGTGAGCTCCAGCCTATGAGAGGAAACCGAGCCCTTCAAATACCTTGGATCCTGTCCTGCAGGCCGCTAGATATAGTCTTGGTTTCCCCACCGATCTAGTGTGTGTTTGTATTTTGACTCTGACCTTTTGCCTGGATTTTTGACCCTTCTATAGCCTAACGATTTTGTACTTAGCTGCCCTCCCAGTTTTTGACTCTGACCTCTGCCTGGATTATTGGCCCTTCTACTGCCTAATGATTTTGTACCTTAGCTGCCCTCCTGGTTTTGATCCTGACTCATGACTATGCTTTCGGGTCCTATTTAATATTCCCTTCCTGGCGACCTTCCTGCTCCGGTCCGCTGCTCAACATAGGCAGCTACCTCCTGGGCTCCGCTGTAATTCCAGATCCCTGTATAGGGGTAAAGGGTCTCGGGGTTTCTCGGGGTGCTGTCTTACTAGAAGCTCAGCCTCGTAGCGGATGGTCGTCACACCTGGGCCCTCCGTCTATCAGGTCCGCCTGCGGTCCCTGGGACTGAGTATGTTGAGTGCTTTTGTGGGCGTCCGGACTTACCATCATGTTTACTGAAAGCAGGAATATCACACACGTGGATTGGGTGCAGCACTCCTCTGTGGCGACCAGACTGCAGGGGCGCCACATTTTTTTTTAACCTTTTACTATATGTGGGAAATTCAATAATATTCTTTTTGTTTGGCGCCACACTATCCAACACCTCCCGCTCAAATCCGTAATACCTTGAGATAGATTGACATGGAGTCAGTATGCGCCTCTAAGGACACAACATTACTTATCACAAGAACTGAAACCTCTATTCTTTACACTGCATGCTGCAGCTAGAGACCTGGAAGACAACACAACAGCCAGGAGGTTTATCAGTCAGTGGAAATAATCAGCTTCAGGTATCAGAAGATTTAGAGCCGCTGTGTGACGGAAAGATGAGTGATGGTGACAGTGTGCAGAATCCGGGACAATGGCCGCAGATTGTCATGGCTGTCAGTGTGCTGATCCAATGTGACAGGCGTGACAACCTCATTACATGTCTCTGAGATAGACAGCTCTGGAACAAAAAGAAAGAGAAGATGAAACTGGGTCACAGGGAAGAGGGAAGTCTAGACTGGAGTAGAGCGTCTTATCCACTGGAAACCAGGCTGTGGTCTGCAGAGCTAACAATCTATGTGACAGAAGCTGCATGCCCAAAATACAAATAGGACTAACTGCTCATTGTCATCTACATGGAGAACATGACATGACTACAGTGAGACTTTCAGGAGGCCATATGTCTACAGTGAGACTGATGGGAGGCCATATGTCTACAGTGGGACTCACAGGAGGCCATATGTCTGCAGCGAGACTGACAGGAGGCCATATGTCTACAGCGAGACTGTCAGGAGGCCATATGTCTACAGCGAGACTGTCAGGAAGCCATATGTCTACAGCGAGACTGACAGGAGGCCATATGTCTACAGCGAGACTGTCAGGAGGCCATATGTCTACAGCGAGACTGTCAAGAGGCCATATGTCTACAGCGAGACTGTCAGGAAGCCATATGTCTACAGCGAGTCTGTCAGGAGGCCATATGTCTACAGCGAGACTGTCAGGAGGCCATATTTCTACAGCGAGACTGTCAGGAGGCCATATGTCTACAGCGAGACTGTCAGGAAGCCATATGTCTACAGTGAGACTATCAGGAGGCCATATGTCTACAGCGAGACTCTCAGGAGGCCATATGTCTACAGCGAGGCTGACGAGAGGCTATAGTTCTACAGTGGGACTCACAGGAGGCCATATGTCTACATTGGGACTGACAGGAGGCCTTATGTCTACAGCGAGACTGACGAGAGGCCATATGTCTATAGTGAGAGTGACAGGAGGCCATATGTCTACAGTGGGACTGACAGGAGGCTACATGTCTACATAGAGACTGACAGGAGGCCATATGTCTACAGTGGAATTGACAGGAGGCCGTATGTCTGTAGAGAGAGTGACAGAAGGCCAGATGTGTATAGTAAGAGTTACAGGAGGCCATATGTCTATAGTGGAAGTGACTGGAGGCAATATGTCTATAGTGGGAGTGACAGGAGTCCATATGTCTACAGCGAGACTGTCAGAAAGCCATATTTCTACAACGAGACTTACAGGAGGCCATGTATCTAAAGCGAGACTGACAGGAGGTCATATGTCTATAGTGAGAGTGACAGGAGGCCATATGTCTACAGTGGGACTGACAGGAGGCTACATGTCTACATAGAGACTGACAGGAGGCCATATGTCTACAGTGGAATTGACAGGAGGCCGTATGTCTGTAGAGAGAGTGACAGAAGGCCAGATGTGTATAGTAAGAGTTACAGGAGGCCATATGTATATAGTGGAAGTGACAGGAGGCAATATGTCTATAGTGGGAGTGACAGGAGTCCATATGTCTACAGCGAAGACTGTCAGAAAGCCATATTTCTACAACGAGACTTACAGGAGGCCATGTATCTAAAGCGAGACTGACAGGAGGTCATATGTCTATACTAAGACCGACAGGTGACCATATGTATATAAAGAGACTGTCAGGAGGCCATTTGTCTACAGCAAGACTATCAGGAGGCAATATGTCTACAACGAGAGTGACAGGAGGCCATATGTCTGTAGTGGGAGTGACAGGAGGACAATTGTCTATAGCATGTAAGTGTGGCACCCTGGCACCTGTTGGGCACCACAGAAATCCTTAGGGCGTGAATGGAGTTAACAGCAAAGCATCACTCACAAAACACAAAACAACACAACAACACCTTAGAACACCTGGTTTCACCCCAAGCCTCTAGGGGGAGCTCTACTGGTCACTTTGAGCCAGTTCCCCCTATAAATAGAGTCTTGGAGGGAGAAACACCAGAGTGTGCAGACGCTAGGAGAGCTGCAGGGTGTGTGTGATCTCCACTCTATGAGACACACACTAGGCCCAACCAGTCATCCAGCCAAGTGAGGAAACCCTTGCAATTCGGGTTAGAGGAAAAGAAGAAGCACCTCTCAGGGACACCAGAGTGATCATAACTCTCTCCCTTAATAACCGGTTACTGGAACCGAAGCTGTGGAAGCTACATAGCCACTGAGAAGACCAGCATACTTCACAGGGAGTCTAGCCCCCTGTTCACCTGTCGCACCTACCAACGAGAGCCCAGGGAAGAAGGTAGAATTATCATCACCCTTTTACAGTGCCCTCAGTGCTGACAACCAGGTGAAATCCGTTCTATTGAACCCACTGCCCGGTCCGGCTGGATTCCACATCCACCCGACCTTAGCATCAGAAGTATAGAGAGAAGGAAGCCTACACAAACTGCTTGCTGTAAATCTCCAGGATTGCTAAACTTCACGAACTCGGTCTGGCATACCTGGAAACCACCAGTAAAGGTACTAAAAAGACTTTGGCGTGTCTGTGTTTGACTCCTGGGCCTAACAGCAGCATTACCGCAGCTGCCTCACAACATCTTGCGCAGCTCCCGGCTCCGGGGACTCCCGCTCATCCTGTGGGGAGCGTCCCATCTAGCTGCTTAACATCCCCCGGAGAACCCGCAGCGCTGGTAAAGTTACCAGAACACCCGCAGGTGGCGTCACGAAGACAAATCACCCCTACTGTTCCGCCATTTCCCCTATTGATCTGGACCACCGGGCCTACAACACCGCAGGCGCGGTTCCGTGACTGGAGGAGAATCAACGCCCGCTCCGTGTACCCCCGGCTACGGTGAGTCAGAACTTGGCGTCACGAACAGGATACGAGCAGGCCCGTTATCACGGGTACTGTGTGCTATTTATTGACTGTAAATATTGAACTGTAAATTTGATCCGCCATTGCTGCACGAAAAGGTGGGAAAAGAAGGGGCGTGACTGTGCAGAGGGCGCGAAGATTGGCACCGCCCCCCACGCTCTGACGACTTCCTCAGTACACAGCAGGAACCGGAAACTCCCGTGGTGCCTCACCGCGAGGCCGACACTTCCGTTTGAAACCAAGGGAAAGGCTACGCTTAACTAAGGGGGAGCGACCATGAGTAACCCGGTTCCCAACAACGCAGTACCCCCGCTAAACCAAGCGGTACCTCAAAACATACTTCTTGATGGAGAGCAACCAGCCGGCGGTATGCCACAGCAACCCGCTCCGATTATGCCGATGTCTCTACCCTACGTTCCTAATGCGACCTGGTTACCTAAGTACAGCGGTGTACCCAGTACCTTGGAGAACTTCCATAGGAAGATATGCCAGACGCTGGACATGTACCCGATGACCGGTAAGCATAGAGCTTCAGTTAGGCTGGCTTCAGACTTGCAGATGCATCTGCAGAGTTTTGCAGATGCATCTGCAAGCATCTGCATGCAGACCGCGGCCCCTATGTTTATAATGGTGCGCACGGCGGTCTGCAGATGCTTGCAGACCGCCGTGCGCACCCATTTACTCCTATATGTGATCTGTGCGCACGCGGATGCCTGCGCACAAATCACACACTCCCGCCCGCACCATGGATGCGAGATGTCGCGTCCCTGGTGCGGACGAGAGTGTGTGATCTGTACGCAGGCATCCGCCTGCGCACAGATCACATATAGGAGTGAATTGGTGCGCACGGCGGTCTGCAAGCATCTGCAGACGCCCGTGCGCACCATTATAAACATAGGGGCCGCGGTCTGCATGCAGACGCTTGCAGATGCATCTGCAAAACGCTGCAGATGCATCTGCAAGTCTGAAGGCAGCCTTATTATGGGACAGTTAACCGGCGCAGCTGAACTACAGAGCCGCAGCTGGCCTGTAGAAACTCAGGAATCTGTGGAGCAGATATTCGCTAAATTAACCCGGGTTTTTGAGCGCCATACTGAAGCTGAATTAAGACTGTCATTCTATCGTTGTAACCAAGGGGCACAAGAAAGTGTCCTTGATTATTCACTGCGCTTGCAAGAAGCATTCAGACTGTTAAAACAAGTTGATCCTGATGGTGTCAGAGATGAAAACAAAGCGTTAATTGGACAATTTATTGTGGGCCTTAAACTATCTGAGGATAGAAAGCAAGCAAGCTGGTGGTCCATACAGAATCCAGGCGCAGAGTTTGATACCTTGAGAGACCTAACAGTTTGGGGACAACGGCTCGCTGAAGTACCTGACCCCGCTTCACAGCAGCAGCAGTATGCTGACACCCCTTCCGTGCAGGAAGCAGCATCTCCAATCCCTGCGATTCAGTCCAGTGCACAGACTGTAACACCTGACCGGTTTGAGCAACTGTGTGCTAATGTCGAGCAGCTGATGAAAGACGTGGCCTACCTACAAGCTGGGAGAAGACCCAAGACAGATGCAAGGCCATCAGACAAGATTCTACTCGCCGACAGCCCTGACGAAGTCTCGTGGATGAGGAGAAAGACACAGCCGTCGCGAGGAAAACCTGCAGACCGCCGCAGTCCTGACAGACGCCGCAACAGTCAGCAGAACGACTTAGGAGGACGCAACCTGCAATCCCGTCCTTTAAACGAGCCACCCCTGGGCGAAAAGGGCCAACCCCAGGAGTAGACTGTCCAGGCCCTACGTCCAGCTGGTGTAATGTACAATAATTAGATCTGCCTCTTTAAGAAAACTAGGTCTGTTGTATGATGGGTAAGGAGAAGGAGGTGGAGAGTTAAGTTTTGGTTTCACTTTAGAGCATGCTGCAGGAAAAGACTGTTCTGATATATGATGGAGAAAGAAAGAAGACAAGAATAAAGTACAGTTAAAGTTTACCCTCGTGAATGCCTCATATCGTGTGGACATTACAACTGGCGACGAGGATGGGATGATATAACCACCGGCTGCTGTGAGTACTGATCCCTGTTTACTGCTTCACACACCAGCATCACTGAGAGACTCTATCATGGCTGAATACTTACACAGCTTCCCACAGTTTGATATGACTGATGCTACTAATCTCTCCCATAACTGGAGAAAATGGCTAAACAGATTTGAGAACTTTCTAGAAGCCGTGGACATAAAAGAGGAGAAACGAAGGAAGGCTGTACTCTTACATTGTGCAGGCTCAGGAGTCTATGATGTATACAGCACATTACCTGCAGCCGAGACAGACACATACAGGAATTGCACCAAAGCTCTCACTGACTACTTCAATCCCAAACAAAATATCAGATATGAAAGATACAAATTCAGAATTGCTAAGCAGCTCCCAGAAGAATCCATAGACACCTATGTCACCCGGCTGAGAGAGCTGGCACATGGATGTGCATTCACAGATGTAGATGATGAAATTCTAACCCAAGTAATTGTCACCTGCTCATCCAATACTATAAGGCGCAAAGCTCTGCAGCAGGATCTCTCTCTACATGATTTACTCAAAATGGCCCGCGCTATAGAAACAGCAGATCATCAGGCTACTGCAATGGAGAGTGGGGATCATTTACAGGTGCATAATCTCAAGCATAAGAATGCCCAAGACAAGCAAACCCCAAAACAGAGGAAATGCTATAGATGTGGACAGGATTTCCCTCACCACCTGAACAAATGTCCAGCTATAGGACAGACATGCAGTAAATGTGGAAAAGGGAATCATTTTGCAGCTGTCTGCAGGTCAGCACAACACAAGTCTTCTCTGCCTCTGACAAAGCCCGCAAATATAAAAATGATAAATCAGGACACAGAAGAAATGTCTGGGACGGAAAACTATGTGTTCACCACTTCTGCCACTGGCTCCGTACAGTCTCCCTGCATCACACTCCCAATCTGCAACACCAATATCACCTTTACAATAGATACGGGTGCTTCAGTGGACATTATAGACAGCACTGCATATGAACAATTGAAAAATAAGCCAGTTTTACAGCAAGTGAACACAAAAATCTTCCCATATGGATCTACAACACCTCTAGCCACAAGAGGACAATTTGACACGGAAATCAGCTATAAAGAAAACAGGCATAAAACCACTTTTCACACATTACAAGGATCGGGAGGCTGTCTTCTCAGCTATCACACTGCATTGAAGCTAGGTCTCATCCAGATTATTCATACCATAACTGACCCGGCAGATATGGATGTACAGGCCATGGTAAACAGTTTTCCCTCCTTATTTAGTGGTTTGGGGAAATTAAAGGACTCTCAAATACATCTTCATGTGGATGACAGTGTTCGTCCGGTAGCCCAACCACATAGACACATTCCTTTTCACCTGAGAAAGAAGGTGGAAAAAGAACTTCAATTCCTCATGGATGAGGACGTCATTGAAACTGTTACTGGTCCCACTCCGTGGGTCTCTCCACTTGTGGTAGTTCCAAAACCAAAGACTCCAGAGCAGGTGAGACTGTGTGTTGACATGCGCCTGCCCAACACCGCTATCCAGAGAGAAAGACATATCTCACCCACGATTGATGACATCATTCATTTATTAAATGAAGCGACCGTCTTTTCAAAGCTCGACCTTAATAAAGGCTATCACCATTTAGAACTGAGTCCAGAATCCAGATACTTAACAACATTTTCCACACATGTGGGCCTCAGAAGATATAAAAGATTGACTTTTGGAGTCTGCTCAGCAGCAGAAATTTTTCAGGATGCGATAAGGAGCGTCATTCAACACGTTCCAAATGCCTTTAATTACAGTGATGACATACTGGTGTTTGGTAAAACTCAAGCTGAACATAATCGTGCTCTATACAACATCTTCGAATGCCTGCTCTCTGCTGGACTCACTTTAAACAAAGAAAAGTGCGAATTTGATAGAAGTTCATTAGAGTTCTATGGTCACATCTTCTCGGAAAAAGGAGTACAACCTGACCCTAAGAAAGTAGAATCCATCAAGACAGCCTCAATTCCACAAACTGCCAGTGAAGTACGCTCTTTTCTTGGAATGACAAGCTACTGTGCTAGATATATTCCAAATTTTTCAACTATCAGCAGTCCATTAAGAGAACTTACAAAGCAAAATTGTGTTTTTCAATGGTCCCAAGACTGTCAGACCTCTTTTGAAGCAATTAAAAATGAACTTTGCTCAACCACTACCATGGCTTATTTTGATCCGGCACTTCAAACCGAATTAATTGTGGACGCCAGTCCCGTGGGGCTGGGTGCTATCTTAGCACAATATAAGGATAATAATCAAGATCCTCACATCATTTCTTATGCAAGTAAAAGTTTAACAAGCACTGAAAAGAAATATTCACAACCTGAAAAAGAAAGCTTGGCAGTTGTCTGGGGATGTGAACACTTTCACTTATTTCTCTATGGAGCTCCCTTCACCATTGTCACTGACCATCAAGCACTCCTTACAATCTTTGGAAATCCCAGAGCTAAAATGCCTGCACGCATTGAACGATGGGGTCTACGTCTACAGGACTATAACTACAAAATTGTTCACAAACCTGGAAAATACAGCAATCCGGCTGACTATCTTTCAAGACATCCTATGAATGATGCCTCACCTGAGCGATCCTCTATTGAAGAATACATACGCTTCATTACAGCTCATGCAGTGCCTAAAGCACTCTCCATTGATCACTTTGTGAATGCAACAACAAGTGACAAGACGCTATGTGCTTTAATAGAAATCATACAAAATCGAAGGTGGCATGAAATTCAAAAAGAAAAATTTCCCGACTCTGAGATTGATCTGAAGGAATTAAAACTATTCTCAAGTGTACGGGATGAATTATCAGTCACTGAAGAACACCTCATTCTTCGAGGTACCAAACTGGTTGTACCTAAGACTTTGCGCAACTTAGTCATACAGATCGCACATGAAGGTCATCTGGGAATTTTTGGTACTAAAAAATTACTTAGAGAAAAAGTGTGGTTCCCAAACATGGATCAATTGGTGGAAGAGAAGATTAGACATTGCTCCACCTGTCAATTCATTACTCCATCATCAAACTTAGAACCACTGCAAATGTCTCCACTACCCACTGCTGTCTGGGAGGAAGTGGCAGTCGACATATATGGACCATTACCCAATGGCCAGTACATTCTAGTAACAATTGATGAATATTCTAGATACCCTGTCATTTCTTTCATATCTTCAACATCTGCCACTAGTGTCATACCAGAACTGGATGACATATTCTCTGCATATGGCATTCCAAGAGTGGTTAAAACAGACAATGGACCTCCGTTCAATGGACATGTGTTTACACAATTTTCTGAATACTTGGGGTTCAGTCACAGGAAAATCACACCTTGCTGGCCACAAGCCAATGGTATAGTAGAACGTTTCATGCGCACTATGGGGAAAAGAGTCAAGGCAGCGAGTCTGGAGCACACCCCGCTGAAACAGTCATTATACAAATTCATGCGCAATTATCGTAATACGCCACATTCTACTACTAATGCTGCTCCAGCTCATCTAATGTTCAACAGAACTCCACGGATACGTATCCCTGACGTGACCAGTCATCCCTTACCAAGTGACTCTTCTGTGCGATCAGCAGACTCTGCTAACAAACAAGCTATGAAACGTTATGCAGACAGAAGGCGAAGGGCACAGCCAAGTGCCATCAAAAAAGGGGATGTTGTCGTCGTGCGTCAAAAACCAACCAACAAGACCTCAGCCACATATAATCCTGCACAATACAATGTTACTGATAAGAAAGGCAGCATGGTCACGGCTGAGCGAAATGGACACTTCATAACTCGAAATTCTTCACATTTTAAAATCCTACCGCAAAATGATGGTAATGATCTTCCTCTGGTGGAAGACTTGGTGCTCGGTGGAGAGGACCACCCGGAAGTGAACAATTCTTCAATAATGGACACACTCACTGAGCCCAGACGCTATCCAACACGAGAAAGGAGGGCTCCATCACGGCTTATTGAAGAAGTATAAAAGAGAAAAGAACAGAAAACATGCAGAGTTCTTAATGTTGTTTTTTTTTTGTTGTTGTTTGTGTTATTTTTTTTGTTTCTCTTCGGTGCCTAATTTGAATAGACTAAATAGGCCAAAACCGACATATATATCTATTGGACATCTTGTCATTGTTACATTGTCAGTGTATTTCTTCTAAGTTGTAAAAAAAAAAAAAAAAAAAAAAAAAAAAAAAAAAAAAGGGGATGATGTAATGTACAATAATTAGATCTGCCTCTTTAAGAAAACTAGGTCTGTTGTATGATGGGTAAGGAGAAGGAGGTGGAGAGTTAAGTTTTGGTTTCACTTTAGAGCATGCTGCAGGAAAAGACTGTTCTGATATATGATGGAGAAAGAAAGAAGACAAGAATAAAGTACAGTTAAAGTTTACCCTCGTGAATGCCTCATATCGTGTGGACATTACAGCTGGGAACACAAGTATGTGGGAGACTGTCCATACTTACCAATCATCATCGATGGCATCGCTATATCCGCCTTGATAGACACTGGATCCCAGGTGACATCCATTCCCAGTACCCTTTACAAGCAGTTCTGGCCTGATGTTAAGCTAGAACCCCCTAATCCAGAGATGAACCTTGAAGCCACTAATGGTATACTGGTTACCATAGAGGGACAGTGGGAAGCTACAGTAAAGGTGGGAAGAGTCCAGTTGAAGAACCAGGGTATCTTAGTGGTTCAGGATAAGCCTAACCACAAGGATCCATATGTAATACTGGGTACCAATGTCATGATCAAATGCCTCGATGAAGTGTTGTTTTTACTCCAACAGAGTGCTGAAGCCGGTAAACCCAGAGAAAAGAGGGCTATCCAAAAGCAGATCAGAGCTCTGGTGTATCAACAACAGGTAACATTGTCAAATGGTGAAATTGGCAGAGTAAGGGTCACAGATCCCATTCCAATCGAGGTACCACCCAGAAGTGAAATGTTGATCTGGTGTCGAGCAGCCATAGGCCTCAGAGGGCAGGACTATGTGGCGCCCCGCAACGAGTGCGTCACAAGGGAGTATTGCAGCCGCAATATTCTCTGACAAAGCAGTGAAATAGTTAACTCTGAGATCCGACCCAACATGCAACACCTAGAACAGGGGACCAATCATAGGTCCTAGGGGGTGGAGTGTTAGGGTAGTGTAGCAGAACACACAATAGTCTAGAGGAGTCTGAGAAAAGGAAGGGATCTAGAACCTGACAAGAGCAGACTAGAACTTGGAGAGGAGCGGGGGCTCCGCACTCCGTGCGGGCCCCTGGGCCGTCACCGGTCGGGTGTCAGCACCTGAGGCCTTAACCACCGGGATTGGGCTTATCTACACGGGTTCCCAAAAGACTCCCGTGCCCACAACTTACAGCCGGTTCACTGGTACCGAAGCTGGCAGCAGTTCACCTCTGTCACGCGAACCAGCCCCGTGGAGGATCAGCTTTATAGGAGCACCCCACCACCAGCCAGTTTCCAGTCGTCTAACCAGCGGTGTACCCACTGAGGGACACAAGGCTCCCCAAAGCATCCAGAACGTACATCATGGATAGGGCATTGAAGCAGCCTCCCCGTACCCGACCTGGTATTCCTGGGCGACGCTGGCAAGAAGGAACTAAGTAGGTAGAATGGAGGAACACTGCGGATCTCTGAGGAACACTATCACTGCTGAGTCCACCCGGTCTACTACTCAACCACTGCATACCGTGTATTGCCTTCATGGTTACAGTAAAGAACCGTTATAGAGACTTCCTGTGTCTGTGATTCCTTATGAACTGTCCGTCATTAACTAGAAGGTAACCGAAGCTGCCGCACAACATCTTGAGCAGCTCCAGCCTCCGGGGATCACCGCTCAGCCTGTGGGGAGCGTAACATCTTGCTGCTGTCCATCACCCCGGAGGTTCCGCAGCGTCGGTAGCCCTTACCGAACTACTCACAGGTGGCGTCACGAAGAAAACAAATTAAAACCCCTTTAATCTGTTCCCGCAAGACGTCTTCAACTTTTGATCTGCACTACACCGGGCCCCACTACCGGCAGGCGCGGTCCACCCGTGACAAGGAAGGAGAAGAATCGCCTGTATCAACCGGAGTCAGCCGGCCACGGTGAGTCAACTACCAAGCTGTAGTAGAACCTGTAATGTCTGATAGTAGTCCTACGCTCTTGACAGCCAGAGGGTTGGTCGACGTAAGAAAGGGGAGAGTCCCCGTACGCATATTGAATTATGGTGATGACGAAGTCAAACTCCCAAGATATGCAACTGTCGCAAAATTGTACCAAGTAAAAGATGATGCTGTAATTGATGTAAAATCTTCAAACCAAACAGTCACTGATGAACCCCCTCGCTCCAAAGATCAGTTAGAGAAATGGTGTCCAGAACTCAGTGTAGGAACTGACAATACACCCTCTCACCAGAAAAATGGAGTATACCGGGTAGTTCGGGAGTATGAGCAAGTGTTCAGTAAACACCCACTTGACTTTGGGAGGATTAAAGGGGTACAACACCATATCCCCACAGACAACCATGCACCTATCAAAGAAAGGTACAGGCCTATACCACCCACTCACTACCAAAAAGCAAAAGAGATGCTTCAGGACATGAAGAATGCAGGAGTCATTAGGGATAGCTGTAGTCCCTGGGCCGCACCATTAGTCCTGGTTAAAAAGAAAGATGGTAGTATGAGGATGTGCGTAGACTATAGGCAAATCAACAAAGTCACACACAAGGATGCATACCCGTTACCACGCATAGAAGAGTCACTAGCTGCACTCAAATCTGCCAACTACTTCTCTACATTAGATCTTACTAGTAGGTACTGGCAGGTTGCCGTTGCAGAGGAGGATCGTGAGAGGACAGCCTTCACTACTCCTATGGGACTATGCGAGTTCAACAGTATGCCATTCGGTTTATGCAATGCCCCAGGCACATTTCAGAGACTTATGGAGTGTTGTTTGGGCCACAAGAACTTTGAGACTGTCTTGTTATACCTTGATGATGTCATTGTATACTCTCAGACCTATGAAGATCACCTCCAGCACCTGAGTGAAGTGTTAGAGTCACTGTCCAAGTACGGGATGAAGCTAAAACCGTCCAAGTGCCACCTGCTGAAACCCAAGGTCCAATACCTAGGACATGTGGTAAGCGCTGAAGGCGTAGCACCGGATCCGGATAAAGTCACCGTCATCAAGGACTGGCCAGCACCAACCAATCACAAAGAGGTACGTCAATTTCTAGGACTGGTCGGGTACTACCGACGATTCATCAAAGGCTATACCAAGATAGCTGCACCCATGCAAGATCTCTTAGTAGGTCAATCCAAAAACTGCAAGATCAGGGGACCCCCGTTCCACTGGGGACCAGAACAGGACAAATCCTTCCAAACGCTAAAAGATGCTTTAACTGGAGAAGAAATCCTGGCCTACCCCGATTACAATCTCCCGTTTTTACTGTACACCGATGCAAGCAATGAAGGTTTAGGAGCAGTCCTAGCTCAACGCCAGCAGGGCAAGGAGAAGGTGATAGCCTACGCCAGCAGAAAGCTCTGTCCCACAGAGAGGAACCCGGAGAACTACAGCTCCTTCAAGCTAGAGTTCCTGGTCTGGGCGATCACAGAGTGTTTCAAGCATTACCTGGCCTCCGCACCGTTCACAGCTTTCACAGACAACAATCCTCTAACACACTTAGAGACTGCAAAGCTGGGAGCCCTAGAACAGCGTTGGGTAGCAAGACTCGCCAACTACGACTTCACTGTAAAGTACCGGGCAGGTCACAAGAACGGCAATGCTGATGCCCTGTCCCGAATGCCTCACCTTCCTGACAAGGGAAAAGACATAGATGACCTGGAGGAGATGAACTACCTGCTTTCCACCGTTCGGGTACAGCAACATGTCATCAGAGAAACCAGACACGTGTAGAGAGGACCGCGAACCCTTTACCCCACCATGACTGGAAGGAGGCTCAGGCCAACGACCCAGATGTCAGCCTGGTAAGGGATCTAATTACTCAAGAACACGCCAACATGGACTCTGATGCCTCATCAACTGCTAAACGCCTGTGGAAGGAGAAAGGGAGGTTGTTTGTCTACCAAGGAAAACTATGCAGAAGATACCTCAATCCAAGAACCCATGAACTCATCTGGCAGATTGTAGTTCCCAAGACTGAAGTCCAGATGATCCTTGAAGCATACCATGACGATGCCGGACACTTTGGATGGAAGAAGCTGGAGAGACTCCTGAAGGATCGGTTCTACTGGGTCGGTATGCGAGGCTCCATTGACAAATGGTGTAAAAACTGTGGACCATGTCACCTTCGAAGGAAAGACCATCTAACTCAGAAAGCTCCGTTGCAGCCAATTGTTACCACCAAACCTCTTGAAATAGTTGCTCTCGACCACTTGAAGCTTACCCCAAGTCGAACCGGGTACACTTACGCTCTCACCATCGTTGATCACTACTCAAGATTCCTGGTAGTAGTTCCAGTTAAGGATTTAACTGCAGAGGTGGCAGCCAAAGCGTTCCAGAGTTACTTCTGTCGTCTCCATGGGTATCCAGACCAAGTCTTAACTGACCAAGGGCCAGCCTTCGAATCAGCTCTGTTCCAAGAATTCTTAGGGCTATATGGGTGTAAGAAGATCCGCACAACACCTTATCATCCTCAGACGAACGGTTTATGTGAGAAGATGAACCACATAGTCATTGACATGCTCAAGACCTTACCAGTTGAAGAGAGAAATCAATGGCCAGAGAAACTTCCAGATCTCGTGGACATCTACAACCACATATCTGTCAGTTCAACCAACTATACACCTGCTTACTTGATGTGAGCAAGACCAGGTAAACTGCCTATTGATTTGCAGATGGGAACCATCGAACCCACAGAAGACTCTCCTGATGAAGACTGGGTCAGCCAACGCCAAGAACAGTACAGGAAAGTACAAGAAAGTGTTGAAAGAAACCTAGAAATCAGCAGAACCAAGCAAGAAAAAGACTTTAACAAGCACGCCTCAGCTGAACCGTTAGCTACAGGAGACGTAGTGCTAAAAAGGAAAAGAAAAACCAATAAATTGGATAACAGTTGGGAATCTATACCCTACACCGTTATGCCGTCACACTATGACAACTCAAAAACTTGTGTTATCAGTAAAGACAATGGGAATACTATTGCAACTGTTTCAAGGGATCATTTGAAGAAATGTCCGCCACAGTTAATCCCACAAGCAACCAGTTACCCTACTGTAACTACAGATGAAGAAACAAAAGAAAATCTAGTCCTTACAGACATTGGATACTTACCAGCTGACTGGCCACAATGCGGTGATGCATTCCTCATACCAGTTATGCATTTCTACCAGCCTGTAGAAAATCAGCAACCAAATCCAATTCAACAAGTCCAACCACAAGTTCAAGTGCAAGAATTGCAGCCCGTTATATTGGAACCTGAGATTCCTGTAATCGGTCAACCTGCTAGTCCCACAGTAAGAGAAGCCATCCCTACTCAACTACCTACAGAGGATAGTCCAGTTGATAGACTACGTACTTACTATGGTCTTACACGCAGCAGAAGTAAAGAACCAACAACCACTTCGTACACTACACCAACAGCTTTGGAAACACCCACACTACGCAGATCCACACGTAGTACATTAGGTCAACCCCCACACAAACTTGGAGAATGGGTTTAAAATGTAGTGGAACAATTACCTGTAAGTGTTTGTAAATAGTAACCAGTTTTCAAAACCTGTAAAAAGTAGTGTACAGAAGGGTGGAGGAACTGGGCTCTGTCCCAAGTATACTAAGTTGGGGACAGAAAGCGCCTGGTAAGGTATAGAAGGTTAGTACCGGCCTCCCAAGCAGAGACACCCGTAGGGAATGTATAAAGTTTAAATATGTATGGACTTTACCTTTTCCCTTTTCATAAATTTTGGACAATTGTCACAGGACTTGTGTGACCACTAACTTTACCTTTTCCAGCCTGCGACAGATGGACTAGTGCCGTATGGACTGCTTTTCACCTTTTTCATATTTTTCACTTCCTTTTCAGTGATTTTTGTGCTTTTGTTTTAGACTCTGTATTAAATGTTTATAAACTGTATAGTGTTAATTTGTAAAAAGAACTTTTTGCTCAGCCGGGAGAACTGAGTTTAACTAAGGGGGAATGTGGCACCCTGGCACCTGTTGGGCACCACAGAAATCCTTAGGGCGTGAATGGAGTTAACAGCAAAGCATCACTCACAAAACACAAAACAACACAACACCTTAGAACACCTGGTTCCACCCCAAGCCTCTAGGGGGAGCTCTACTGGTCAGTTTGAGCCAGTTCCCCCTATAAATAGAGTCTTGGAGGGAGCAACACCCGAGTGTGCGGACGCTAGGAGAGCTGCAGGGTGTGTGTGATCTCCACTCTATGAGACACACACTAGGCCCAACCAGTCATCCAGCCAAGTGAGGAAACCCTTGCAATTGGGGTTAGAGGAAAAGGAGAAGCACCTCTCAGGGACAACAGAGTGATCATAACTCTCTCCCTTAATAACCGGTTACTGGAACCGAAGCTGTGGAAGCTACATAGCCACTGCAGAGAGCCAGCATACTTCACAGGGAGTCTAGCCCCCTGTTCACCTGTCGCACCTACCAACGAGAGCCCAGGGAAGAAGGTAGAATTATCATCACCCTTTTACAGTGCCCTCAGTGCTGACAACGAGGTGAAATCCATTCTATTGAATCCACTGCCCGGTCCGGCTGGATTCCACATCCACCCGACCTTAGCACCAGAAGTATAGAGAGAAGGAAGCCTACACAAACTGCTTGCTGTAAATCTCCAGGATTGCTAAACTTCACGAACCCGGTCTGGCGTACCTGAAAACCACCAGTAAAGGTACTAAAAAGACTTTGGCGTGTCTGTGTTTGACTCCTGGGCCTAACAGCAGCATTACCGCAGCTGCCTCACAACATCTTGTGCAGCTCCTGGCTCCGGGGACTCCCGCTCATCTTGTGGGGAGCGTCCCATCTTGCTGTATAACATCCCCCAGAGACCCGAACAGCGCCGGTACAGTTACCGGACCTCTCACAGGTGGCGTCACGAAGACAAATCATCCCTACTGTTCCGCCATTTCCCCTTCTGATCTGGACCACCGGGCCTACACCACCGCAGGCGCGGTTCCGTGACTGGAGGAGAATCAACGCCCGCTCCGTGTACCCCCGGCTACGGTGAGTCATATACACCTAGCACACACACACGGTATGTGACACAAACACTATATATTACACGTGTGGCGCCCCTGCGGGTATTAGCCACAGTATAAGATCATAATAGTTGCACTCACATAGAAAGCCATGCCACTGCACTACCACCTTTGGCCAGTAAGGGGAGCTCCAGAGACACCAGAGACTTCCCTAGAGATAAAACACTGGTCTGAGGTAGATTTGCCAGACAGTTGGAGCCAGGAGCTCAGAGTGACAGGAGCTGCATTGAGTTCCTGAGAACTGACTGACAATTTTCTAGGGCCAAGCCATCGGTCTGAGGAGGAGAAAACTGATAAGAGGAACACTTTCAGAATCGGGTAGCATCATTATCTACCCTAGATAAAAAGCGCAGATACGGATACCGGATCCGTGGCTGCATTAGTTATATATAATACAGCAACCGGACAACGTGAGGTAACAACAAGCTTACAGGGCCAGACACAGCAACATACTGAGAGTTCAGCAGTACTCCCGGAGGGGGTAAGCAGAGAGAGACAAAGAACTTGAGTTGCCTGTTGAGTGGGACCTAGAGAGGACAGACTTGGGCCGGCAGCCAGTTCACACACGGCAGCAGGGCCACACAGACAGCGCAAGCAGGAGGTAAAGGACCCGGTGGGGCCTGAGCAACTGAACCCCTATTGCAGACTCCGGAGACGGGACTTGTTGTATTATAGTTTGGTTGAAAGTAAACCAGTTAAACTTCATCTGTGCCTCAGCCTCTGATTTAACAGCTACCATCTATCCAGGATTGGGACCATCACCGCTGAGAGAATTTGCTGTGAATGTGCCCTTAACATCTCCTCACCAGACTTCCATCTTCATCCATCATTAACTTTAACATCACCTGTCCAGGGGACCCTACAGCCCTACCCGGAAAAGGGCTATACCATCTCAGCTGTCTCTCACCATCATCCCCTGGCCAGTACAAGGCAGCGATGGCCATATATAGCCACATTATTCCGGGTGGCGTCACGACAATAACATCTACAAACTTTATAAACTATATAAACTTCTAAATCCCCTGTAAATACCCCCTTTAGGAGTGTGTCAGCCTGGGGCCACGGCCTGGGTCCAGCCACCAGTGACTCCCCCAAGGAAAGAGACCCTGCGCCGGGTATCCCGGTCCCCTAAGCTGGGCGGCACACACGTATACACCGAGCACACACACAGACACACTCATCCATTCCCATCATTGTCTGTGTGTGTCACACAGCCCGGCTCCTCCAGGGAGAGTCGCTCTTTCTAACCTCTTATACTCTGACAAAGAGATGGGGATTGTGAACACAAGACTCCTTATATTGATTAGAAATTACCTACAAGTGTTTAATTAAATAGGATTTACAAACTGGAGAGTCAGTAATGGTGGGTTTACACGCTTCAATCGCGATCCAATATCGCAGTTCAATGGCGCGGGAGCGCGCAATTAGTGCACGTTCCTCCCGCATCGCATTGAATGTTTACACGCTGCGATATCGGATTACAACGTCCGTGCGATGTCTCTGTGGCACCCTGGCACCTGTTGGGCACCACAGAAATCCTTAGGTACAAATGGAGTAAGTAACAGCACAGCAAAACCACAACACAAACAACACTTAGAACACCTGGTTTCACCCCGAGCCTCTAGGGGGAGCTAACACTGGTGACTTCTAACCAGTTCCCCCTATAAAAAGAGTCTTGGAGGGAGAAACTTCAGAGTGTGGTAGACGCTACAAGAGCTGCCTGCCTGTGTGAAACCTCCACCCGATGAGGAACACATAGGCCCTGCTAGCCTGTTAGCCAGTGGAGATCCCTGCAATTGGGATAATAGGAAGAAGGAGATCACCTCTCAGGAATACAGAGTTAATCCAACTCTTTCCAAACCATCCGGTTACTGGAACCGAAGCTGTGGAAGCTACAAAGCCCTCACAGAGAACCAGCACATCCAACAGGAGGTTTAGCCACCTGTTCCACCTGATGCACCTACCCACGAGAGCCCAGGGAAGAGTACTGATCCTGCTCAGACCCTTTTACAGTGCCCTCAGTGCTGCTAACCAGGTGAAGCAAGTTCCATTGAACATCCTGCCCGGTCCGGCTGGATTCCACATCCACCCGACCTTAGCACCAGAAGTAGAGAAAGGAAGCCTAACACTGCTTGCTGTGAAACTCCATAAGTGCCAACTTCACTATCCCGGTCCGAGTGTACCTGCCTACCAACCAGTAAAGGTACCTAAAAGAGACTTTGTGTGGTTGTGCATTACTCCTGGATTCAGCGCAGCGTCCCGCAGCTGCCTCACAACATCTTGCGCAGCTCCCGGCTCCGGGGATTCCCGCTCATCCTGTGGGGAGCGTTCCATCTCGCTGTGTACCATCCCCCGGAGACCCGAACAGCGCTGGTAAAGTTACCAGAACACCCGCAGGTGGCGTCACGAAGACAAATCACCCCCACTGTTCCGCCATTCCCCTTTTGATCTGGACCACCGGGCCTACACCACCGCAGGCGCGGTTCCGTGACTGGAGGAGAAACAACGCCCGCTACGTGTACCCCCCGGCTACGGTGAGTCAGAATTTGGCGTCACGAACAGGATTCGAGCAGGCCCGTTATCTCGGGTATTGTGTGCTATTTATTGACTGTAAATATCGAACTGTACATTTGCTCCGCCATTGCTGCGCGAAAAGGCGGGAAAAGAAGGGGCGTGACTGTACAGAGGGCGCGAAGATTGACCCCGCCCCCACGCTCTGACGATTTCCCCTGTACGCAGCAGGAACCGGAAACTCCCGTGGTGCCTCACTCCTCACCGCGAGGCCGACACTTCCGTTTGAAACCGAGGGAAAGGCTACGCTTAACTAAGGGGGAGCGACCATGAGTAACCCGGCTCCCGATCACGCGGTGCCCCCGCTAGACCAAGCGGCACCTCAAAACATACCTCTTGATGGACAGCAACAAGTCGGCGGTATGCTACCACAACCCGCTCCGATTATGCCGATGTCTCTACCCTACGTTCCTAGTGCGACCTGGTTACCCAAGTACAGCGGCGTACCCAGCACCTTGGAGAACTTCCAGAGGAAGATATGCCAGGCCCTGGACATGTACCCGATGACCGGTAAGCAAAGAGCTTCAGTTATTATGGGACAGTTAACCGGTGCAGCCGAACTGCAGAGCCGCAGCTGGCCTGTAGAAGTTCAGGAATCTGTGGAGCAGATATTCGCTAGATTAACTCGGGTCTTTGAGTGCCATACCGAAGCTGGATTAAGACTGTCATTCTATCGTTGTAACAAGGGGCACAAGAAACTGTCCTTGATTATTCACTGCGCTTGCAAGAAGCATACAGACTGTTAAAACAAGTCGATCCAGATAGTGCTCGAGATGAGAACAAAGCGTTAATTGGACAATTTATTGTGGGCCTTAAACTGTCTGAGGATAGAAAGCAAGCAAGCTGGTGGTCCATACAGAACCCAGGCGCAGAGTTTGACACCTTGAGAGACTTAACAGTTTGGGGACAGCGACTCGCTGAAGTACCTGATCCCGCTTCACCGCAGCCGCAGTACGCTGACACCCCTTCCGTGCCGGCAGCAGCATCTCCAACCCTGCGATTCATCCAACGCACAGACTGTAACACCTGACCGGTTTGATCAACTGTGTGCTAATGTCGAGCAGCTGATGAAGGACGTGGCCAAGCTACAAGCTGGGAGAAGACCCAAGACAGATGCAAGGCCATCGGACAAGATTCAACTCGCCGACAGCCCGGATGACGTCCCCTGGATGAGGAGAAAGACACAGCCGTCGCGAGGAAAACCTGCAGACCGCCGCAGTCCTGACAGACGCCGCAACAGTCAGCAGAACGACTTAGGAGGACGCAACCTGCAATCCCGTCCTTTAAACGAGCGACCCCTGGGCGAGAAGGGCCAACCCCAGGAGTAGACTGTCCAGGCCCTACGTCCAACTGGGAACACAAGTATGTGGGAGACTGTCCATACTTACCAATCGTCATTGATGGCATCGCGATCTCCGCCTTGATAGACACTGGATCCCAGGTGACATCCATCCCCAGTACCCTTTACAAGCAGTTCTGGCCAGATGTTAAGCTAGAACCCCCTAATCCCGAGATGAACCTTGAAGCCACTAATGGTATACCGGTTACCATAGAGGGACAGTGGGAAGCTACAGTAAAGGTGGGGAGGGTGCAGTTGAAAAACCAGGGTATCTTAGTGGTCCAGGATAAGCCTAACCACAAGGATCCATATGTCATATTGGGTACCAATGTTATGATCAAATGTCTCGATGAAGTGTTGTTTTTACTCCAACAGAGTGCTGAAGCCGGTAAACCCAGAGAAAAGAGGGCTATCCAAAAGCAGATCAGAGCTCTGGTGTATCAACAACAGGTAACCTTGTCAAATGGTGAGATTGGCAGAGTAAGGGTCACAGATCCCATTCCAATTGTGGTACCACCCAGAAGTGAAATGATGATCTGGTGTCGAGCAGCCATAGGCCTCAGAGGGCAGGACTACCAAGCTGTAGTAGAACCTGTAATGTCCGACAGTAGTCCTACGCTCTTGACAGCCAGAGGGTTAGTCGATGTAAGAAAGGGGAGAGTCCCCGTACGCATATTGAAATTATGGTGATGACGAAGTCAGACTCCTAGATATGCAACTGTTGCTAAATTGTACCAAGTAAAAGATGATGCTGTGATTGATGTAAAATCCTCAAACCAAATAGTCACTGATGAACCCCCTCACTCCAAAGATCAGTTAGAGAAATGGTGTCAAGACCTCAGTGTAGGAACTGACAATACACCCTCTCACCAGAAAAATGGAGTATACCGGGTAGTTCGGGAGTATGAGCAAGTGTTCAGCAAACACCCACTTGACTTTGGGAGGATTAAAGGGGTACAACATCATATCCCCACAAACAACCATGCACCTATCAAAGAAAGGTACAGGCCTATACCACCCACTCATTACCAGAAAGCAAAAGAGATGCTTCAGGACATGAAGAATGCAGGAGTCATTAGGGATAGCTGTAGTCCCTGGGCCGCACCACTAGTCCTGGTTAAAAAGAAAGATGGTAGTATGAGGATGTGGTAGACTATAGGCAAATTAACAAAGTCACACACAAAGATGCATACCCGTTACCCCGCATAGAAGAGTCACTAGCTGCACTCAAATCTGCCAACTACTTCTCCACATTAGATCTTACTAGTGGGTACTGGCAGGTTGCCGTTGCAGAGGAGGATCGTGAGAAGACAGCCTTCACTACTCCCATGGGCTTATGCGAGTTCAACAGTATGCCATTCGGTTTGTGCAATGCCCCAGGAACATTCCAGAGACTTATGGAGTGTTTTTTGGGCCATAAGAACTTTGAGACTGTCTTGTTATACCTTGATGATGTCATTGTCTACTCTCAGACCTATGAAGATCACCTCCAACACCTGAGTGAAGTGTTCGAGTCACTGTCCAAGTACGGGATGAAACTGAAACCGTCCAAGTGCCACCTGCTGAAACCCAAGGTCCAATACCTAGGACATGTGGTCAGCGCCGAAGGCGTAGCACCGGATCCGGACAAAGTAACCGTCATCAAGGACTGGCCAGCACCCATCAACCACAAGGAGGTACGTCAATTCCTAGGACTGGTCGGGTACTACCGACGATTCATCAAAGGCTATACCAAGATAGCCGCACCTATGCAAGATCTCCTAGTAGGTCAATCCAAAAACGGCAAGATCAGGGGACCCCCGTTCCACTGGGGCCCAGAGCAGGACAAATCCTTCCAAACGTTAAAAGATGCTTTAACTGGAGAAGAAATCCTGGCCTACCCTGACTACAATCTACCGTTTCTGTTGTACACTGACGCAAGTAATGAAGGTTTAGGAGCAGTCCTATCTCAACGTCAGCAGGGCAAGGAGAAGGTGATAGCCTACGCCAGCAGAAAGCTCCGTCCCACAGAAAGGAACCCGGAAAACTACAGCTCCTTCAAGCTGGAGTTCCTGGCCCTGGTCTGGGCGATCACAGAGCGTTTCAAAGCATTACCTGGCATCGCCCCTTCACAGCTTTCACAGACAACAATCCTCTAACACACTTAGAGACTGCAAAGCTGGGAGCCCTAGAACAGCGTTGGGTAGCAAGACTCGCTAACTACGACTTCACTGTAAAGTACCGGCAGGTCACAAGAACGGCAATGCTGATGCCCTGTCCCGAATGCCCCACCTTCCTGAAGAGGGAGAAGACATAGATGACCTAGAAGAGATTGAACTACCTGCTTTCCACCGTTCCGGTACAGCAACATGTCATCAGAGAAACCAGACACGTGTAGAGAGGACCGTGAACCCGTTACCTCACCATGACTGGAAGGAGGCTCAAGCCAACGACCCAGATGTCAGCCTGGTAAGGGATCTCATCACTCAAGAACACGCCAATATGGACTCTGATGCCTCACCAACTGCTAAACGCCTGTGGAAGGAGAAAGGAAGGTTGTTCGTCTACCAAGGTAAACTATGCAGAAGATACCTCAATCCGAGAACCCATGAACTCATCTGGCAGATTGTAGTTCCCAAGACTGAAGTCCAGATGATCCTTGAAGCATACCATGATGATGCAGGACACTTTGGATGGAAGAAACTGGAGAGACTCCTGAAGGATCGGTTCTATTGGGTCGGTATGAGAGGTTCCATTGACAAATGGTGTAAAAACTGTGGACCATGTCACCTTCGAAGAAAAGACCATCTAACTCAGAAAGCTCCGTTGCAACCAATTGTTACCACCAAACCTCTTGAAATAGTTGCCCTCGACCATGTGAAGCTTACCCCAAGTCGAACCGGGTACACCTACGCTCTCACCATCGTCGATCACTACTCAAGATTCCTGGTAGTCGTTCCAGTTAAGGATTTAACTGCTGAGGTAGCAGCAAAAGCGTTCCAGAGTTACTTCTGTCGCCCCCATGGGTATCCAGACCAGGTCTTAACTGACCAAGGGCCAGCCTTCGAATCAGCTCTGTTCCAAGAATTCTTAGGGCTGTATGGGTGTAAGAAAATCCGCACCACACCTTATCATCCTCAGACGAACGGTTTATGTGAGAAGATGAACCACATAGTCATTGACATGCTCAAGACCTTACCAGTTGAAGAGAGAAATCAATGGCCAGAGAAACTTCCAGATCTCGTGGACATCTACAACCACATACCTGTCAGTTCGACAAATTACACACCTGCTTACTTGATGAGAGCAAGACCAGGTAAACTGCCTATTGATTTGCAGATGGGAACCATTGAACCCACAGAAGATTCTTCTGATGAAGACTGGGTCAGCCAACGCCAAGAAAAGTACAGAAAAGTACAGGAAAGCGTGGAAAGGAACCTTGAAATCAGTAGAACCAAACAAGAAAAAGACTTCAACAAGCACGCCTCAGCTGAACCGCTAGCTATAGGTGATGTGTGCTGAAAAGAAAAAGAAAAACTAACAAATTGGATAACAGTTGGGAATCCATACCCTACACCGTTATGCAGTCACACTTTGATAACTCAAAAACTTGTGTTATTAGCAAAGACAATGGGAATACTATTGCGACTGTCTCAAGGGATCATTTGAAGAAATGTCCGCCACAGTTAATCCCACAAGTAACCAGTTACCCTGCAGTAACTACAGATGAAGAGACAAAAGAAAATCTCGTCCTTACAGAAATTGGATACTTACCAGCTGATTGGCCACAAATAGGTGATGCATTCCTCATACCAGTTATGCACTTCTACCAGCCTACAGAAGATCAGCCAAAACCAAATCCAATTCCACAAGTCCAACAAGAAGAAGTCCAAGTGCAAGAATTGCAGCCTGTTATCATGGAACCTGAGATTCCTGTAATCGGTCAGCCTGCTAGTCCCACAGTAAGAGAAGCCTTTCCTAATCAACTACCTACAGAGGTCAGTCCAGTTGATAGACTCCGCACTTACTATGGTCTTACACAAAGCAGACATAGAGAAGTACCAACCACTTCGTACAATACACCAACAGCTTTGGAAACACCCACACTACGCAGATCCACACGTAGTACATTAGGTCAACCCCCACATAAACTTGGAGAATGGGTTTAAAATGTAGTGGAAAATATAACCTGTAAGTGTTTGTATATAATACTGTTTTTCAAAACCTGTAAAAAGTAGTGTACAGAAGGGTGGAGGAACTGGGCTATGTCCCAAGTATACTAAGTTGGGGACAGAAAGCGCCTGGTAAGGTATAGAGGGTTAGTACCGGCCTCCCAAGCAGAGACGCCCATAGGGAATGTAAAAAAGTTTACCGTGTATCCCTGGACTTTACCTTTCCCCTTTTCACAAACTTTGGACAATAGTCACGGGACTTGTGTGACCACTAACTTTACCTTTTTCCAGCCTGCGGTAGATGGACTAGTGCCGTAAGGACTGCTTTTCACTTTTTCCACACTTTTCACTTCCTTTTCAGTGATTTTTGTGTTTTCTTTAAGACTTTGTAAATTGAATGTTATAAATGCTTAGTGTTAAGTTGTAAAAATAACTTTTTGCTCAGCCGGGAGAACTGAGGTTAACTAAGGGGGAATGTGGCACCCTGGCACCTGTTGGGCACCACAGAAATCCTTAGGTACAAATGGAGTAAGTAACAGCACAGCAAAACCACAACACAAACAACACTTAGAACACCTGGTTTCACCCCGAGCCTCTAGGGGAGCTAACACTGGTGACTTCTAACCAGTTCCCCCTATAAAAAGAGTCTTGGAGGGAGAAACTTCAGAGTGTGGTAGACGCTACAAGAGCTGCCTGCCTGTGTGAAACCTCCACCCGATGAGGAACACACTAGGCCCTGCTAGCCTGTTAGCCAGTGGAGATCCCTGCAATTGGGATAATAGGAAGGAGATCACCTCTCAGGAATACAGAGTTAATCCAACTCTTTCCAAACCATCCGGTTACTGGAACCGAAGCTGTGGAAGCTACAAAGCCCTCACAGAGAACCAGCACATCCAACAGGAGGTTTAGCCACCTGTTCCACCTGATGCACCTACCCACGAGAGCCCAGGAAAGAGTACTGATCCTGCTCAGACCCTTTTACAGTGCCCTCAGTGCTGCTAACCAGGTGAAGCAAGTTCCATTGAACATCCTGCCCGGTCCGGCTGGATTCCACATCCACCCGACCTTAGCACCAGAAGTAGAGAAAGGAAGCCTAACACTGCTTGCTGTGAAACTCCATAAGTGCCAACTTCACTATCCCGGTCCGAGTGTACCTGCCTACCAACCAGTAAAGGTACCTAAAAGAGACTTTGTGTGGTTGTGCATTACTCCTGGATTCAGCGCAGCGTCCCGCAGCTGCCTCACAACATCTTGCGCAGCTCCCGGCTCCGGGGATTCCCGCTCATCCTGTGGGGAGCGTTCCATCTCGCTGTGTACCATCCCCCGGAGACCCGAACAGCGCTGGTAAAGTTACCAGAACACCCGCAGGTGGCGTCACGAAGACAAATCACCCCCACTGTTCCGCCATTCCCCTTTTGATCTGGACCACCGGGCCTACACCACCGCAGGCGCGGTTCCGTGACTGGAGGAGAAACAACGCCCGCTACGTGTACCCCCCGGCTACGGTGAGTCATCTCCGCCTCCCAACCCAGGATCGCATAGTTAACATGGGAGTGAATGGGTGACGTATGAAATCGCATCGTAATTGGGCGTTTACACAGCACGATCCGGCTTCAATCGCTATGCAATATCGGGGCATTGAATAGCACGCTCATTCAATCCCCGATATCGCATTGACATCGTTCCTGCATTGTATTGGACGTTCACACCATACAACGCAGGAACGATTTCGCCTCCGACGATTGAACCACGTGACTTTTGATTGAAATCGTAATACGATATCGCGACGTGTAAACCCGCCATAAGAGGAATGTTTCCATAGGATCATCTACTTAAATGTCATCTTTAACAAAATTCTGCTATATTCTTCTTATTATAAAAAAAAAAAATTGAATTAAGCCCCATCCTGTTGTTCTGGGGTCACTAGTGGAAATATTGATCTTAAAGGAGTTGTCCAGAATTCTATAAACATGACTGATTTCTTTCAAAAACAGCACCACCCCTGTCTACAGGTAGAGTGTGATATTGCACCTCATCTTAATTGAAGGGAATGGACCTATGCTGTAATACCACATGCCACCTGTACACAGGGGTGGCGCTGTTTTTGAAAGAATGTAGTTAAGTTTTATTAATCCTGGACATCCCCTTTAATGCCTTGTAAGTTCTGCTTGATAACTGGCTGCAAATGTAGGAATTAAGGAGGTCCCCAAACTCTAATTACTCCCATCATGAACATGTGAAGATTGAAGCCTGTGGGGGGCGCTCCTGCTGCTATTATATGGCAATTACAAGGATTTTATAACTTTTATCACTGAGCGATTTTTCGTTTTTATTTTTCCCTCCGCGTTTTCCAAGAGCCAGAACTGATTTATTCTTCCTTCCACATCGCCGTACGAGGGCTTGTTTTTTGCAGGATGAGTTGTACTTTTGAATGACATCATTCATTCTACCACAAAATGTACTGGAGAATGAGAAAGAAATTCCAAGTGCTTTGAAATTGCAAATAAAAGTGCAAAAAACGTGCAATTCCACAATTTCATGTTAACTATATGGTAAAAGTGACTTCATAAGTTGATTATCTAGGTCAGAATAAGAAGATACTGAACATTTTTATTTCAATCATAGAAAACCCCAGAAATTTGTAAAAAAAAAAAAAAAAATATTTAAAATACATTTGCTTTATTCGCCATTTTCCAAGACCCATGATGTTTTCATTTTTGAAGATACAGGGCTATGTGAGGGCTTATTTTATGTGCCCTGAGCTGACATTTTTACTGATCCCATTTTGAGTCAGATACAACATTTTTGATCGCCTTTTATTGCATTGTATTGTAACAACGTGGTGGCCCAAAAAACACAATTCTGGCGTTTTAATTTTTTTTCCGTTACGCCATTTACCAATTGGATTAATTTACTTCGTATATGGATAGCTTAGATTCTTACGAACGCAGCGATACCAAATATGTGTATTTTTTAATTTTTTTCTACTGTTTTATAGCTATTTTCAGTTCAGCTCCTTTGGGGGCCCCTAAGAGAGTGGGGGCCCTAGGCAACTGCCCAGTCTGCCCCTCCCCCTAACGCCGGCCCTGGGTATACCTCCTGTGGTCAAATCTGCGCCTATGACGAGACGTACGACTGGATTGTTCTTTGGAATTATCGTCCGTGCCGCCATGTGTATGTATTGGGTTAGGTTCCTGCACAGCTCGTTGCAGCAGGGGGCCCATGTCCGGGCCCTGGGCAGGTTGCTGCAGCATAGGCAGGTTGGTTGGCCCTGTGAAGGATGCCTGGATAATGGGGTGTGTAAGAGAGGCCCCTGTCCCCTCCTGAACAGGGGATGCATTGATTAAGGTAATCCCCTGGGCTGCATTGGAGCTAGGTGGTGTGAGGAGCTCCATGTGGTTGGATGGTGCGGCAGGGCCTGCCTCATTGTGGTCCTCATCTGCGGACCAGTCGCTAGACTTAGCGCTATGGACCCCGGATAGTAATGTGTGGTGTATTATTGGTGGTGGAGTGGACATTGGTGGCCATAGTGGGACCCGGCGAGCGCTGCTGCGTTGTTGTCCTAGTTTGAATCCGGCGCTGCTCTGCCGGTGGAAATGACGTCACAGGAAGTGACGTCGGGCGCCTAGCAACCAGACGTGACGTCCGGTCACGTGCCACCCGCATCACCCCTGCAACCGGAAGTGTCGAGCGATGTGACTTCTGGGGGCGGAGTGGCCTGATGCGCCGCACGGTTACAAGGTGAGGGCCGCGTCCCTGTGTCTGGCGGTGACGCGGAAGCCTCCCCCGCAGAGAGGAGATGAGCTAGTGGTGGCCGCAATCCGCTACGCGGGGGTAGAGGATCCCCCCTGACTGCGGCTGCCCCGCGGACCCGTGTAGTTAGAGGCCGCAACTCTATGAGGGGGGAGAGCCTTGATGGCCTTGCAGCCGTGGGTGAAACCCCCGAAGCGGGGGGCCGCGATGGACACGGGCGAGATCCCTCAGAGGGGAGATTAGCTAGTGGTGGCTGCAATCCGCTATGCGGGGGTAGAGGATCCCCCTTGACTGCTGCTGCCTCGCGGACCCGTGTAGTTAGAGGCCCCGACTCTATGAGGGGGGAGGGCCTTGATGGCCTTGCAGCCATGGGTGAATCCCCTGACGCGGGGTGCCGCGATGGACGCGGGTGAATCCCCCGACGCGGGGGGGGGGGGGAAGAAGGGCTGAGCCTGCGGGGCGGGCGTGAAGATCTAGAAGACCTCCGCTCACCTGAAATGACTTGATGGGCAGAAAGGGACAAATGTAGCTGTGTGTGGGAAGGTCTGGAAAATCTCCGCACCGCAGCTTGAGGATTAGCCGTAAGGGAGCTCTCACCCACAAGGGAGGTGAGCCATCCAGCATCCTCTCAGTCAATCCGTTCTCTTACCGCTGCAGCCAGGGCGTCCATCATCAGCATTGCTCAAGATGCTTACTCTCTGAGCAGTGTTGGTAAGAGAACGAATATGGCTGACAGGCTAGCTTATAAGGCCCAGAGGCGGGCCTGAGGGGAAAACCAACTGATAGGATGCAGGGAGATAAGGGGAACCAACTAAAACCCACTACGCGATGGGGAGAAGCAGGGGGGGTCAAAGCTCTCAGGGGCTCTGCAGTCAGGGACCAGCAGCAGCAGCTACGGTGCCCTGCAGAGTGTTACAGCATTATACTTCTTAATGTACTTGTTGTTTTGCTTGCACCTCGAATTTAGGTGACGCCAGTCCATATTCTATATATATATATATATATATATATATATATATATATACAGTCATATGACAAAGTTTGGGCACCCCTCTTAATCTTACTCTTTTTTTTTTTTTGTTTAAAATAGTTTTTTTGCAACAGCTATTTCAGTGTGATATATGTAATAACTGATGGACACAGTAATATTTCAGGATTGAAATGAGGTTTATTGTACTAACCAAAAATGTGAAATATGCATTATTTCTAACATTGACAGGTGCAAAAGTATGGGCACCTCAACAGAAAAGTGACATTAATATTTAGTAGATCCACCTTTTGCCTCTAGTCGCTTCCTGTAGCTGTTAATGAGTTCCTGGATCCTGGATGAAGGTATTTTTGACCATTCCTCTTTACAAAACAATTCCAGTTCAGTTAAGTTTGATGGTCGCCGAGCATGGACAGCCCGCTTCAAAACATCCCACAGATGTTCAATGATATTCAGGTCTGGGGACTGGGATGGCCATTCCAGAACATTGTAATTGTTCCTCTGCATGAATGCCGGAGTAGATTTGGAGCGGTGTTTTGGATCATTGTCTTGCTGAAGGATCCATCCCCGGTGTAACTTCAACTTTGACACTGATTCTTGAACATTATTCTCAAGAATCTGCTGATACTGAGTGGAATCCATGAGACCCTCAACTTTAACAAGATTCCCAGTGCCGTCATTGGCCACACAGCCCCAAAGCATGATGGACCCTCCCCCAAATTTGACAGTGGGTAGCAAGTGTTTTTCTTGGAATGCTGTGTTTTTGTGGCTCCATGCAGAACGCCTTGTTGTATGACCAAACAACTCAATCTTTGTTTCATCAGTCCACAGGACCTTCTTCCAAAATGAAACTGGCTTGTCCAAATGTGCTTTTGCATACCTCAGGCGACTCTGTTTGTGGCGTGCATGCAGAAACGGCTTCTTTCGCATCACTCTCCCATACAGCTTCTCCTTGTGCAGTGTGCGCTGTATTGTTGACCGATGTACAGTGACACCATCTGCAGCAAGATGATGCTGCAGGTCTTTGGAGGTGGTCTGTGGATTGTTCTTGACTGTTCTCACCATTCTTCTTCTCTGCCTTTCTGATATTTTTGTTGGCCTGCCACTTCTGGCCTTTACAAGAACTGTCCCTATGGTCTTCCATTTCCTTACTATGTTCCTCACAGTGGAAACTGACAGATTAAATCTCAGAGACAGCTTTTTGTATCCTTCCCCTGAACAACTATGTTGAACAATCTTTTTTTTCAGATCATTTGAGAGCTGTTTTGAGGAGCCCATGATGCCACTCCTCAAAGATGCAACTAGGAGAACAACTTGCAAGTGGACACCTGAAATAGCTTTTCTCATGATTGGATACACCGGGCTATGAAGTACAAAGCTCAATGAGGTTACCAAACCAATTTAGTGCTTCAGTGAGTCAGTAAAAAGTAGTTAGGAGTATTCAAATCATGAAAATCAGAAGGGTGCCCATACTTTGGCACCTGTCAAATTTTGAAATAATGCATATTTCACATTTTTGATTAGTGCAATAAACTTCATTTCAATCCTGAAATATTACTGTGTCCATCAGTTATTACATATATCACACTGAAATAGCTTTTGCAAAAACCCAATTTTAAACCCAAAAAAATGAGTAAGATTAAGAGGGGTGCCCAAACTTTTTCATATGACTGTATGACCTAAATGTGTATCAGAGCTTCACCTTCAGTCCCCAGCATGGTACATATAAAGTAGGGAAGATGAAGTGTTGAAAACCACACTGCTAATGTAATAGTCAACGCATTTCACGGCTCCCTGAAACATGGTAATATGATATTGATTTGTCCTGAGGAAGAGGCCAGGGAGCCCTGCAATGCGTTGACTAATAAATCAATATTATATTCACCCTTTGATGTCTCATAGAATACGGCAGCGCGGCTTTTAACCCTTCATCCTCCCTACTTTAATTTTCTGAGATGGTGACTTTTGGGTTTTCATTGGCTGTAAGCCATAATCATCAACATTAACAGACTTAAACACATGAAATAGATGACTCTGTTTGTAGTGACTCTATATAATATATGTGTTTCACTTTTAGTATTAATTTACTGAAATAAATTAACTTTTTGATGATATTCTAATTCATTGCGATGTACCTGTAGATAAAATATTTAGAAAACCAGGAATCATTTCCTTTACATGTAACAAAATCTGTAGTTAGTGTTGATCGCAGAAAATTCCGATGATATATATTTAAATGCTTTGTCCGCTCTTGAAATACAAGTCTGCAGTCTCCTGTGTGTCACTCTGTGACTGCAGACTTGGGAATTCTCGCATTGGGCGCACTGTAGGGACATTTCTGTTCCGATGCCGGGAGGTCATGTGACTGCAAGTATGAGCTATGGATTCTCCTGCCTACATCACAGGTTCCAGCCTCACTGAATACACTTGCAAGATTGCACATTTAATTATTATTTTTTCCATTTATTCTATGGCGCTTGACATGTGAAAAGGGGCATACATAGACAATTACAATAATTATTAACGATACAAGACACACACAGAGGAGAGAGGACCCGCGAGGGCTCACAGTCTATAAGGGTTGGGTGAGGGTACAGCAGGGAAGGGAAGAGGACCCTGCCCATGAGGGCTCACAGTCTACAAGGGATGGGTGAGGATACAGCGGGGGAGGGGAGAGGACCCTGCCCATGAGGGTCAGAGTCTACAAGGAATGGTGAGGATACAGTAGGTGAATAGAGAGGACCCTGCCTGTGAGGGCTCACAGTCTACAAGGGATGGGTGAGGATACAATAGGTAAGGAGAGAGGACCCTGCCCATGAGGGCTCACAGTCTACAATGGATGGGTGAGAATACAGCAAGGGAGAGGAGAGGACCCTGCCCATGAGGGCTCGCAGTCTACAAGGGATGGGTGAGGATACAGTAGGTGAGGGGAGAGGACCCTGCCCATGAGGGCTCACAGTCTACAAGGGATGGGTGAGGATACAGCGGGGGATGGGAGAGGACCCTGCCCATGAAGGCTCACAGTCTACAAGGGATGGGTGAGGATACAGTAGGTGAGGGGAGAGGACCCTGCCCATGAGGGCTCACAGTCTACAAGGGATGGGTGAGGATACAGTGGGGGAGGGGAGAGGACCCGCCTGTGAGGGCTCACAGTCTACAAGGGATGGGTGAGGGTACAGTAGGGGAGAAGTGAGGATCCTGCCCATGAGGGCTCACAGTCTACAAGGGATGGGTGAGGATGCAGCAGGGGAGGGGAGAGAGGACCCTGCCCATGAGGGCTCACAGTCTACAAGGGATGGGTGAGGATACAGCGGGGGAGGGGAGAGGACCCTGCCCATGTGTGCTCACAGTCTACAAGGGATAGGTGAGGGTACAGCAGGGGAGGGGAGAGGACCCTGCCCATGAGGGATCACAGTCTACAAGGGATGGGTGAGGATACAGCGGGGGAGGGGGGAGGACCCTGCTCATGAGGGTCAGAGTCTACAAGGGATGGGTGAGGATACAGTAGGTGAATAGAGAGGACCCTGCCTGTGAGGGCTCACAGTCTACAAGGGATGGGTGAGAATACAGCAGGGGAGAGGAGAGGACCCTGCCCATGAGGGCTCGCAGTCTACAAGGGATGGGTGAGGATACAGCGGGGGATGGGAGAGGACCCTGCCCATGAGGGCTCACAGTCTACAAGAGATGGGTGAGGATACAGTAGGGGAGAAGAGAGGACCCTGCCCATGAGGGCTCACAGTCTACAAGGGATGGGTGAGGATACAGTAGGGGAGAAGAGAGGACCCTGCCCACGAGGACTCAGTCTACAACAATGTGGCTGAATGTATGGATATCTTAAACTTGCGGTCACTTGTTGACTTGGTTATCTTGTAAATGCCCGGTATGTATTGCACAGGCGACGGTATGCTGCAAAGTGAATCTGGAATGGTTTCTCTGGGACTTGTTGTTCCATAAGGTTTGGTCAGAAGGGATGGGGGGGGACTGACTATCCACACACCTCCTATGGGTGTATTTCAGCAGATATCAGGTGACTGGTTCTGGGTCACATGGTCTCTAATGTCAGCCAGGTCCTGGAAGGACAAACGTCCTGTGAAAAACATGATGGAGAGAGCACATGTGTTTGGAGGGTGCCCAGAGCTCCTAGCAAAACTATGGACCTGAAATCCATGGGAGACTGAGCAGTAGTGTCTTTTGGACATTGATGTTATATTGCCTCTACAGCTGAAGGAAGGCTCACCTTATGTTTAATGTATGGTTTATGTGCTATGGAATAACCCAAATAGACTGTTGGGATGGGAATCGTGTCCTGTACTACCTCCAATACCGTCACAAGCGAGTGAGTCCGCCATTGTAGTGGATGTTATATAGAATGCTTATCACATTAATAAGAAAAATGATAGGGCTGGCAGCACTATGAAGGTGTGTGTGCTGCCCCCCAGGAATCTGCTCAGTGGGGCAGGTGGCCAATCCAGGCCCGATAATGTCCTATCAGTTCATCTTTGTGCTGGCGACAATGTAACACCACACTGTAAGGATGCAGCGAAGTCCACAACCACTAGAGGGAGACACAGGCCGGATAATTGTGCAACAAGGTCCAGGACTGCCACCTGGAGGAAGAACTGAGGAACTGCAGCAGAGATTCCTGAAGGAAGAGAGTCTGCCAACTGCAGAGCATGTGAGACTACCACCAATATTCGTCTCCTCCTCTGCTCCATGTTATCAGCCATTATTGAGGGAGTAGACAGTAAGATAGGTGAATACAATCTATTACTCCCTGTTATCAGCCATTACTGGGGAATGAAACTGTAGGACAAGTGACTACAATCTATTACTCCCTGTTATCAGCCATTACTGGGGCAGGAGACTGTAGGACAGGTGACTACAATCTATTACTCCCTGTTATCAGCCATTACTGAGGGAGGAGACTGTAGGACAGGTGACTATAATCTATTGCTTTCTGTTATCAGCCATTACTGGGGAGGAGACTGTAGGACAGGTGACTACAATCTATTACTCCCTGTTATCAGCCATTACTGGGGGAGGTGACTGTAGGACAGGTGACTACAATCTATTACTCCCTGCTATCAGCCACTACTGGGGAGAGGTGACTGTAGGACAGGTGACTACGATCTATTACTCCCTGTTATTACTAGGGAGCTGACTGTAGTGTATATATCTTGTATGTGGAGCCCTCAGCATCTTCCATCATCTCTTTCTTATATTCCATACATCCGGTGCAGATATCAGACACTCCTGCACCGTTAGAAGGTGCTGGTTGTCTAGGCTGGTGTTTCACCATTTAAGAAATCCCTAACTAAGGTATCCATAATTTTCTGATTTCTCCTTGATTGATGAGTTATCTGCTGGATGATGTAATGGAGTGAAGCGTTTCATAGTTTTTAAGGTTGAATGTAGACTTTAGGCTACCTTCACATAACGATTTATGAGGGAGCCGATGCTGTCCGATAAATTCGGACAGCATCGGCTCCCTTCTGATGCCTGGAATCGGATGCCAAATAGGCATCCGATTCCGGCATAAAATCGTTGCCTCCGGGCTGAAAAAAAAAACAAAAAACCTTATGCTCACCTCCCCCCGTCTCCCGCCGTCTTCCTGAAGGCTCCCGGTGCCTCCCGCAGGCTCCCGGTGGCTGCAGAAGGTCTTCCTCTGCTGTTCAGGACCTGCGATGATGTCACAGTCACGTGACCGTGGGTTCACCATGGTAACCCGCGGTCACATGACTGTGACATCACCGCAGGTTCTGTACAGCAGGAGAAGACCTCTGCTGACACCGAGAGCCTGCGGGAGCCACCGGGAGCCTTCAGGAAGACGGCGGGAGACGGTGGGGGCTCGTGGGGAGGTGAGCATAAGGTTTTTTGTTTTTTTTTAACCCTTGTGCTCCCAGTTAGGAGCAGTTTTACTGTACTGAGCATGCTCAGTACAGTAAAATCGGGTCTGAGGAGACATCAGATGTTTCCTCGGACCCTTCTCCATAGGGCCCCATGTTATAGGGATCGAGTCAGATCGGATGTGCACTAAATGCCATCCGATTTGGTCCGATCCGATTTTGTCAGATTTTATTTTCGGTGCAAAAATCGGAGCATGCTCCGATTTTTGCACTGATAATAAAATCGGACAGAATCGGATCGGACCAAATCGGATGGCATTTAGTGCACATCCGATTCGGTCCGATGCCCATAGGGCTGCATGGGGCCAAATTCGGATCCGATGCTGTCCGATTTTGATCGGACAGCATCGGATCTGAAAAATCCGTAATGTGAAACCAGCCTTAAAGCATTTACATATAATAATAATGTAGCGCAAGTGATTTTAATAAACTTTCAAATATACTTCATAAGAAAATTCTGATTGAAAACTATTCATAAACCTTCCACAAGGTGTCCCCATTACACTGTGTGTGAAGCAGACATACGTTTGTTAACAGTCAGATCTGTCTTCACACTGAGTATGAGCATGTAACCATATAAGGGAGGGGGCGTGGCCTACAGTGTGTGAGCTTCTGAATACAGCTGATGAGATGACAATGTATCAAAGTATCTGAGCCTACAGTGCTGAGCAATGTCAGAATGTCGGGATCATTGCAAACTCTTCTTTCCTTGGCACACTCTTCTGATCTGTCATCTAGCTCCACACAGCTCAGTCAGGATCTCTGTTAACCCCTTCTCTGCTGTCACATTGCACTGCTCCCTATCAGCTGCTAGCCACGCGTGCACAGCCATAAAATGCAATTTTTAAAAGAGCACAGAAAAATGTTAGAAATTAAGTCACATGGCACAAAAAGCATTATCTTAGCTACTATGTGACCCATTATTAACAACCAGTGCAGTATTTGTTTTTTTCTTCAATGAAATGACGTTTACACCTTAAATCCATCTAGTTAAACCCAGAGCCGAATGTTGATTCAGAGGAAGCAAGAAAACACCAATGTGGCAACACTAAGCTCCACATTGTGGAAAAAAAGTACTTCCTGACTCCAGATATGGCAATCAGGCTAGTTCCCTGGATCAATGCCCTTTCAGGGAATCTAGTATATGATATCAGTAATATTATATTTTTCAAGAAAGGCATCCAGGCCCTTTTTGAATTCGAGTAAAGAATCACTCATTACAACATCATATGGCAGATAGTTCCTTAGTCTCACTGCTCATACAGTATAGAATCCATAGTATTATTGTTCCTACAGTAAAAAATCTATTGTCTCATTGCTCTTACAGTAAAGAATCCATAGTCTCACTGCTCTTAGATTAAAGAACTCAGTCTCACTGCTCTTACAATAAAGAATCACATTCTCACTGCTCTTACAGTAAAGAATCCATAGTCTCACTGGTCTTACAGTAAAGAACTGTCTCACTGCTCTTACAGTAAATAATTCACATTCTCACTGCTCTTACAGTAAATAATCCACATTCTCACTGCTCTTACAGTAAAGAATCCATAGTCTCACTGGTCTTACAGTAAAGAACTGTCTCACTGCTCTTACAGTAAATAATCCACATTCTCACTGCTCTTACAGTAAATAATACACATTCTCACTGCTGTTACAGTAAATAATCCACATTCTCATGATGTTACAGTAAAGAATCCACATTCTCATGCTGTTACAGTAAAGAATCCACATTCTCACTGCTGTTACAGTACAAAACTCAGTCTCACTGCTCTTACTGTAAAGAATTGATAGTGTCACTGCTCTTACAGTAAAGAATCCATAGTCTCACTGCTCTTACTGTAAAGAATTGATAGTGTCACTGCTCTTACAGTAAAGAATCCATAGTCTCACTGCTCTTACTGTAAAGAATTGATAGTGTCACTGCTCTTACTGTAAAGAATCCATAGTCTCACTGCTCTTACAGTAAAGAATCCACATGCTCACTGCTCTTACAGTAAAGAACTCAGTCTCACTGCTCTTACAGTAAAGAATTGATGGTCTCACTGCTCGTACAGTAAAGAATCCATAGTCTTACTGCTCTTACAGTAAAGAATACATAGTGTTACTGCTCATACAGTAAAGAATCTGTGTCTATCCTTCTTCCATCTGGCTGCAGAGGATGCTCCTTGTCCCCATTTCAGGCCTAGGTGTAAAAAGATCATTATACAGCTCTCTGTACTGTCCCGTCATATTTTTACATTGTAATAAGATTGCCCCTAAGCTTTCGTCCAAACTTAATAAACCCCAGTCTGATCATCTGTCCTCTGTGGTCACCCAGTCCTCTATTAACCCCTGGTCTGATCACCTGTCCTCTGCAGTCACCCAGTCCTCTAATATCCCTGGTCTTATGACCCGTCCTCTGCAGTCACCCAGTCCTCTAATAACCCCTGGTCTGATCACCCATCATCTGTGGTCATCCAGTCCTCTAATAAGCCCCCTATCTGATCACCCGTCCTTTGCAGTCACCCAGTCCTCTAATAACCCCCTATGTGATCACCAGTGCTATGCAGTCACCCAGTCCTCAATTTTTTTTCCCAGTCTGATTAGCTGTCCTCTGCAGTAACCCAGTCCTCTAATAACCCCCAGTCTCATGACCTGTCCTCTGCAGTCACCCACTCCCCTAATAACCCCCAGTCTGATTACCCATCCTCTGCAGTAACCCCGCCCTCTAATAACACCCCGTCTGATCACCCGTCCTCTGCAGTCACCCACTCCCTTAATAACCCCCAGTCTCTTGACCTGTCCTCTGCAGTCACCCACTCCCCTAATAACCCCCAGGTCTGATCACCCATCCTCTGCAGTCACCCACTCCCCTAATAACCCCCAGTCTGATCACCCTTCCTCTGCAGTCACCCAGTCCTCTAATAACCCCCATCTGATCACCCGCCCTCTGCAGTAACCCAGTCCTTTAATAACCCCCAGTCTGATCACCCATCCTCTGCAGTCACCCAGTCCTCTAATAACCCCCAGTCTGATCACCCGTCCTCTGCAGTCACCCACTTCCCTAATAAACCCCCGGTCTGATCACCCATCCTCTGCAGTCACCCAATCCTCTAATAACCCCCAGTCTGATCACCCGTCCTCTGCAGTCACCCATTTACCTAATAACCCCCGGTCTGATCACCCGTCCTCTGCAGTCACCCAGTGATCTAATAACTCCCAGTCTGATCACTCATCCTCTGCAGTCACCCAGTTCTCTAATACCCCCAGGTCTGATCACTCATCCTCTGCAGCCACCCAGTCCTCTAATACCCCCAGGTCTGATCACTCATCCTCTGCAGCCACCCATTTACCTAATAACCCCCAGTCTGATCACCCGTCCTCTGCAGTCACCCAGTCCTCTAATAACCCCCAGTCTGATCACCCGTCCTCTGCAGTCACCCACTTCCCTAATAACCCCCGGTCTGATCACCCATCCTCTGCAGTCACCCAATCCTCTAATAACCCCAGGTCTGATCACCCGTCCTCTGCAGTCACCCAGTGATCTAATAACTCCCAGTCTGATCACCCGTCCTCTGCAGTCACCCAGTCCTCTAATAACCTTGGTCGCTCTTCTCTGCACCCGCTCTAGTTCAGCATTGTCTTTCTTATACAATCTGTGTAGTCGCACTAGTGACTGTTCTTAGCAGAGGGTGCGGCGCCGTTATCCCATATTCAGCTCAGTGTCCAGGACAGACATTCAGTGATGTCATCTGTAGAGAAACCGCAGAGTCACATGACGGTGCAGGAACCAGTTCTACCGGCTCCAAATCATATGAGGCGGATTATCAGTAAAGAATACAGAAAGGAAATATGAGACCGGGGCAACATGTATACAGGCTGATGTCAGCAGTAATAGAGGAGGAGCTGGTGCTGTAGTATGAGGGGTGTAGCCTTATTTATGATGTCATATCAGTGATGTCATCATCAGGGGGGCGGGGCTGACACCTTTGACGCTTGTATACAGGCTGGTTATCAGCAGTAATAGAGGAGGAGCTGGTGCTGTAGTATGTGGGGTGTGGCCTTATGTATGATGTCATATCAATGATGTCATGATCAGGGGGTGGGGCTGACACCTCTGACGCTTGTATACAGGCTGGTTGTCAGCAGTAATAGAGGAGGAGCTGGTGCTGTAGTATGTGGGGTGTGGCCTTATGTATGATGTCATATCAGTGATGTCATGATCAGGGGGTGGGGCTGACACCTCTGACGCTTGTATACAGGCTGGATGTCAGCAGTAATAGAGGAGGAGCTGGTGCTGTAGTATGTGGGGTGTGGCCTTATGTATGATGTCATATCAGTGATGTCATGATCAGGGGGCGGGGCTGACACCTTTGACGCTTGTATACAGGCTGGTTGTCAGCAGTAATAGAGGAGGAGCTGGTGCTGTAGTATGTGGGGTGTGGGCTCATGTCTGATGTCATATTAGTGATGTCATGATCAGGGGGCGGGGCTGACACCTCTGACGCTTGTATACAGGCTGGTTGTCAGCAGTAATAGAGGAGGAGCTGGTGCTGTAGTATGTGGGGTGTGGCCTTATGTATGATGTCATATCAGTGATGTCATGATCAGGGGGTGGGGCTGACACCTCTGACGCTTGTATACAGGCTGGATGTCAGCAGTAATAGAGGAGGAGCTGGTGCTGTAGTATGTGGGGTGTGGCCCTTATGTATGATGTCATATCAGTGATGTCATGATCAGGGGGCGGGGCTGACACCTTTGACGCTTGTATACAGGCTGGTTGTCAGCAGTAATAGAGGAGGAGCTGGTGCTGTAGTATGTGGGGTGTGGGCTCATGTCTGATGTCATATTAGTGATGTCATGATCAGGGGGCGGGGCTGACACCTCTGACGCTTGTATAAAGGCTGGTTGTCAGCTGCAGGGATTGTGACATTTTTTCTATTTTTTAGTCATGTAAATGAGCTCAGTGTTTAACCCATAACATCCCGGCAGGTGTTTCCTCATATAGTGTGGGTGTTGTCAGGTGTAAGTGCACGAGGTGCGGCCGGAGTCACGAGGCTCGGCTGCTTCTATGTCACCAGTGTAATGTAATAGGAAAATATCAGACAGAGGTCAGGAGCCGCCACATACATACAACATGATGTCACAGCGGTGGCACTGACAGAGCTGGGAGTACCAACCACCGGAGCAGAGAACCATATAGTATAGAAGAAAATACATCTCTCCCCATACATTGTTATCATACATCCCTCTCCTCATAGTATTACCCTTACATCCTCTTCCTCATACAGTGTCACCTGTACATCCTCCTCCTCATACAGTGTCACCTGTACATCCTCCTCATACATTGGTACCCATACATCCCCCTACCCATACAGTGTTACCCATACACCCTCCCCTAATACATTGTTACCCGTACATCCCCCATACAACTCATACATATACGTCTCTCTGTGATCCTAATACTATGGTGACCAGCACTGTACTCTACATCCCTCCAGCACTCTGATACCATGGTTACCAGCACTGTACTCTACGTCTCTTGAGCACTCTGATACCATGGTGACTTGCACTATACTTTTTGTATCTCAAGCACTCTGATACCATACTGACCGGTGCTGAACTCTATGTCCCTCTATTACTCTGATACCATGGTGACCGATGCTGTACTTTATGTTTCTCGAGCACTCTGATACCATGGTGACCAGCACTGTACTCTTCGTTTCTCTATTACTCGATGCCATGGTGACTGGCGCTGTACTCTACGTTTCTCTATTACTCTGATACCATGATGACTGTCACTCTACTCTGTTTCTCTATTTCTTTGATACTATGGTTACCGGAGCGATACTCTACGTCCCTCTATTACTCTGATACCATGGTGACCAGTGCTGTACTATACTTCTCTCTAGTACTTTGATACCATGGTGACTTGTGCTGTTCTCTACATCCCTCTATTACACTGATACTGTGGCGATCGATGCTGAACTCTACGTCCCTCTATTATTCTGATACTATGGTGACCGATGCTGTACTTTACGTCTCTCGAGCATTCTGATGCCATGCTGACTGGCACTCTACTCTACTTCTCTTGAGTACTTTGATACCATGGCGACCGATGCTGAACTCTACGTCCCTCTATTACTCTGATACCATGGTGACCAGCATTGCACTCTACGTCCCTCTATTACTCTGATACCATGGTGACCGGCGTTGTACTCCACTTCTCTCGAGTACTTTGATACCATGGCGACTGGTGCTGAACTCTACATCCCTCTATTGCTCTGATACTATGGTGCCCGGTGCTGTACTCTACATTTCTCTATTACTCTGATACCATGGTGACCAGCACTGTACTCTATGTCCCTCTATTACTCTGAGACCATGGTGACCGCTGCTGTACTCTATGTCTCTCGAGCACCCTAATACCATTTTTATCAGTGATGTACTGTATGTCCCTCTATTCCCCTGATACTATGATGACCAGCGTTGTACTCTACATCAATCTGTTACGCTAATACTATGGTGACCGGCGCTGTACTCTATGTTTCTCTATTACTTTGATACCATGGTTACCGGTGCTGTACTCTACGTCCCTCTATTACTCTGATACCATGGTGACGGGCACTGTACTCTACATCTCTCGAGCACTCTGATACCATGGTGACCGGCGTTGTACTCTACTTCTCTTGAGTACTTTGATACCATGGCGACGGGTGCTGAACTCTACATCCCTCTATTACTCTGATACTATAGTGACCGATGCTGTACTTTACGCCTCTCGAGCATTCTGATACCATGGTGACCGACACTGTACTCTATTTTCTCGAGTACTTTGATGCCATGGTGACAGGTGCTGAACTCTACGTCCCTCTATTATTCTGATACCATGGTGACTGGCGCTGTACTCTACTTATCTCGAGTACTCTTGACACCATGGTGACTGTCAATGTACTCTGTTTCTCTATTTCTCTGATACCATGATGACTGCTGCTGTACTCTACATCCGTCTAGTACACTGATACCATGGTGACCGCTGCTGTACTCTACATCCCTCTATTACACTGATACCATGGTGACCGCTGCTGTACTCTACATCCCTGTATTACACTGATACTATGGTGACTGACGCTGTACTCTACATCCCTCTATTACACTGACACTATGGTGACCAGCTCTGTACTCTACGTTTCTCTATTACTCTGATACCATGGTTACCGGTGCTCTACTCTACGTCTCTCAAGCACTCAGATACCATGGTGACCGGCGTTGTACTCCACTTCTCTCGAGTACTTTAATACCATGGCGACTGGTGCTGAACTCTAAATCCCTCTATTTCTCTGATACCATGGTTACCGGTGCTGTACTGTATGTCCCTCTATTGCCCTGATACTATGGTGACCAGCGCTGTACTCTACATCCCTCTATTACACTGATACTATGGTGACCGGCGCTGTACTCTACGTTTCTCTATTACTTTGATACCATGGTGACCGGCACTGTACTCTACTTCTCTTGAGTACTTTGATACTATGGCGACAGGTGCTGAACTCTACATCCCTCTATTACTCTGATACTATGGTGACCGATGCTGTACTTTACGCCTCTCGAGCATTCTGATACCATGGTGACCGGCGTTGTACTCCACTTCTCTCGAGTACTTTGATACCATGGCGACTGGTGCTGAACTCTACATCCCTCTATTACTCTGATACTATGGTGACCGGTGCTGTACTCTACATTTCTCTATTACTCTGATACCATGGTGACCAGCACTGAACTCTACGTCCCTCTGTTACTCTGATACCATGGGCACCGATGCTGTACTCTACATCTCTCGAGCATTCTGATACCCATGGAGACTGGCAGAGTGCTCTACTTCTCTCGAGTACTTTGATAAAATGCGATCGATGCTGAACACTACGTCCCTCTATTACACTGATACCATGGTGACCAGCACTGTACTCTACGTCCCTCTATTACTCCGACACCATGGTGACTGTCACTGTACTCTGTTTCTCTATTTCTCTGACACCATGGTGACCGCTGCTGTACTCTATGTCTCTCGAGCACCCTGATACCATGGTTACCGATGCTGTACGGTATGTCCCTCTATTGCCCTGATACTATGGTGACCAGCGTTGTACTCTACATCCCTCTATTACACTGATACTATGGTGACCGGCACTGTACTCTACGTTTCTCTATTACTTTGATACCATGGTGATCGGCACTGTACTCTACATCTCTCGAGTACTCTGATACCATATGATCGATGCTGTATTCTATGTCTCTCGAGTACTCTGATACCATGGTGACCGGCACTGTACTCTATGTTTCTCTGTTACTCTGATACCATGGTGATTGGTGCTATACTCTACATTTTTCTATTACTCTGATACTATGGTAACCGGTGCTGTACTTTACATCTCTCGAGTACCCTGATACCATGGTGACCGCTGATGTACTCTATGTCTCTCGAGTAATCTGATACCATGGTGACCGATGCTGTACTCTATGTTATTCTATTACTCTGATACCATGGTGACCGATGCTGTACTCTATGTCCCTCAATTAGTCTGATACTATGGTAACCGGTGCTGTACTCTACGTCTCTCGAGTACTCTGATACCATGGTGACCAGCGCTGTACTCTACGTCTCTCGAGTACTCTGATACCATGGTGCCTGGTGCTGTACTCTGTTTCTCTATTTCTCTGATACCATGGTGACTGGTGCTGTACCCTACGTCCCTCTATTACTTTGATACCATGGTGACCGGCACCGTGATCTACATTTCTCTATTAGGCCCCTTTCACATAGGTGTTTTTGAAAAAATGCGGCAGATTTACCGCATCTGCTGCATTTGCGGCAAGCTCCATGCATTGTCTACGGGGCTTGCGGTCTGGTGCGGCCGCGAAAAAAACTGCTGTCAGCAGCGTTTTCTTTCGCGGCCACAACTACCGCAACCGCACTTGCCCCACCTGACTGCAAGCCCCATAGACAATGCATGGGGCTTGCCACAAGTGTGCCGCAAGTGCGGCCATTAGGCGGCAAATGCCGCAGATGCAGTAAATCTGCCGCATCTGCCGCATTTTTTCAAAAACGCCTATATGAAAGCAGCCTTACTCTGATACCATGGTGACCGGGGCTGTACTCTGTTACTCTATTACTTTAACATGGTTACCGGCAATGTACTCTACGTCCCTCTATTACTTTGATACCATGGTGATCGGCACTGTACTCTACATCTCTCGAGTACTCTGATACCATATGATCGACGCTGTATTCTATGTCTCTCGAGTACTCTGATACCATGGTGACCGATGCTGTACTGTATGTCCCTCTATTACTCTGATACTATGGTGACTGGTGCTATACTCTACATTTCTCTATTACTCTGATACTATGGTGATTGGTGCTATACTCTACATTTCTCTATTACTCTGATACTATGGTGACTGGTGCTATACTCTACATTTCTCTATTACTTTGATACCTTGGTGACCAGCACTGTACTCTATGTTTCTCTATTACTCTGATACCATGGTGAGCGGCGCTGTACTCTATGTTTCTCTATTACTCTGATACCATGGTTACCGGTGCTATCTTCTACGTTTGTCTATTATTCTGGTACTATGGTAACCGGCGCTGTAATCTACATTTCTCTATTACTTTGATACATTGTTTATCGGTGCTGTACTCTACATCTCTCGAGTACGCTGATACCATGGTGACCGCTGATGTACTCTACGTCTCTCGAGTATTCTGATACCATGGTGACCAATGCTGTACTCTATGTCCCTCTATTACTCTGATACTATGGTAACCGGTGCTGTAGTTTACGTCTCTCGAGTATTCTGATACCATGGTGATCGATGCTGTACTCTATGTCACTCTATTACTTTGATACTATGGATACCGGTGCTGTACTCGCCATCTCTCGAGTACTCTAATACCATGGTGACCGGCGCTGTACTCTACTTCTCTCGAGTACTCTGATACCATGGTGACCGTCACTGTACTCTACGACTCTCGAGTACTCTGATACCCTGGCGACCAATGCTGAACTCTACATCCAACTATTACTCTGATACCATGGTTACCGGTGCTGTACTCTACTTCCCTCTATTACTCTGATACCATGGTGACCGGCACTGTACTCTACGTCTCTCGAGTACTCTGATACTATGGTGACCGGCGCTATACCCTGCTTCTCTCTATTACTCTGATACCATTGTTGCCGTTGCTGTACTCTACATCCCTCTATTACTCTGATACTATGGTGACCGGTGCTATCTTCTACATTTGTCTATTACTCTGGTACTATGGAAACCGGCGCTGTACTCTACACTTCTCTATTACTTTGATACCTTGTTTATCGGTGCTGTACTCTACGTCTCTCGAGTACTCTGATACCATGGTGGCCTGTGCTGTACTCTACGTCTCTCGAGTATTCTGATACCATGGTGACCGGTGCTGTATTCTACGTCTCTCGAGTATTATGATACCATGGTGACCGGTGCTGTACTCTACGTCTCTCGAGTACTCTGATACCATGGTTGCCGGTGCTGTACTCTACATCCCTCGAGTACTCTTGATACCATGGTGACCCGCGCTGTACTCTGTCTCTCTATTACTCTGATACTATGGTGACAGGTGCTGTACTCTACCTCCCTCGATTACTCTGATAATATGTTGACTGGCTCTGTACTCTATGTCCCTCTATTACTTTCATAGTGACCGGTGCCATAGTCTACATCTCTCTATTACTCTGACACTATGGTGACCGAATCTGTATTCTACGTTTCTCTATTACTCTGATACCATGGTTACTGATGCTGTACTCTACATCCCTCTATTACTCTGATACCGTGGTGACCGGCGCTGTACTCTACATCCCTCTATTACTCTGATACCATGGTGACCAGCCCTGTATTCTACGTCTCTTTATAACTCTTATACCATCGTGACCGGTGCTGTTCTCTGTCGCTCTATAACTCTGATACTATTGTGACCGATACTGTACTTTACGTCTCTCTATTACTCTGATTCCATGGTTATTGATGCTGTACTCTACATATCTCTGTATTGCTCTGATACCATGGTAACCGTCGCTGTGCTCTACGTTTCTCTATTACTCTGATACCTTGTTTACCGCTGCTGTACTCTACGTCTCTCAAGTACTCTGATACCATGGTAACTGGTGCTGTATTCTGTCACTCTATTACTCTGATACCATGGATACTGGTGCTGTACTCTACATCTCTTGAGTACTCTGATACCATGGTGACCGGTGCTGTACTCTTCGTATCTTGAGCACTCTGATACTATGGTGACAGGCGCAGTACTCTACTTCTCTCTATTATTAAAAATAATAATAAAACTTTATTTGTATAGCGCCAACATATTCCGCAGCGCTTTACAGTACTCTATTACTCTGATACCATGGTTACCAGTGCTGAACTCTACGCCCCTCTATTACTCATATACAATGGTGACCGGCGTTGTACTCTACGTTTCTCTAACTCTTATACCATGGTGACCGGCGTTGTACTCTACGTTTCTCTAACTTTTATACCATGGTGATCGGCGCTGTACTCTGCGTCTCTTTGTTACTCCTCTATTACTTGCAGGGTGCCCAAACTTTTGCATCTGCCCATTTTCCTTTAAGTTAATTTTAAGATTTAAGACATGAAAATATTTTTTTTGCCTAAAATACAAAGGAAGTGTGGAAATCTGTCATCTATAACTTTATGGGTTTCAGAGATTATTCAATCTTCAACTTTCTGAATTGTTCACAGTAACAGGAATTATGACCAGGGGTGCTCAAGCTTTTACATGCCACTGTATGTGATGTGTGTAATGTGTATTTGCATATCTTATATACACTGTGTGCAGAATTATTAGGCAAATGAGTTTTTTGATCACATGATACTTTTTACACATTGTGAGGTAGCGCCCCAGGGGAACCCGCTTGGCACGGGGAAAATGACATCAGCAACTATATTTCAACAAAACATAACCAGCGGATTTATTGTTTTTCTGTCATAAACCGCTTTCATAACATAAAACATAACACCGTATTTACATTTTCATATGACATAACTTCCACATTAGTACATCACATGACATTACATTACAGGACATTCGTATGAGAATCAACGGGACCATATCATGACTTATTGTCGGTCCCAATGGCGGTTACCTCCGCCTAACACCCTGACAAGGATCATTCCCCATCCTATTGCACACGAGTCATCATACATGGCACTTTTTCATGAACCATTATGACTCACGCATGACACAGCATTCATGGCATTTTTACATAAACCAACATGCTACATACTCAGGGCCCACAATAGTACCAGGAGCCCTGTCACTCAGTACACACGAGACCTCCACGGATCCACCGGGATCCGGGACACTAACATCTGGATCAACGGGACCATATCATGACTCAGTCAGTCCCAAAGTCGGCTGTGACTGCTTGGCCCTTGAGCCGTCCTCGGTCCTCATCACACCGCACATCTGACCGCCTGGCCCTTAAGCCATCCTCTGTCCTCATCACACATCTGACCGCCTGGCCCTTGACCCGTCCTCGGTCCTGGACACTGGCTGGCATGTACGCATCTTTGTGCCACTGGCATGGAGCTGGCAGCCTCCCTTCACTTCCCCCACCAGGGACGGATCACTTTCAGCATATCCTCACATGGCAGTGGTCTGGACTGCTCTGATACCCATCGTCCTCTCTCACTCAGACACCTGGCAGGTTCTTATCAGGCTGCCTCACCCACAGCTGCAACACAGTGAGTCAATCAGCACATCTCTTTCACACACAGACCTGAGATGTGATTAACCCGCTGTGCACCATTCAGGTTTAGCCCAGCAAAGCACTCATACACAGGTTCAGCCGCTCCTTAGGCTCATGAATCTCGCAGATCTTTAGCAGTCACACTCAGCTATTTTCTCAGTGCATGGAAACCCTTTAGCTGTTAACCCACTGTACACCGGACAGGTTATACACAGCACACACACACACAGGAAAACCGGCCCATGTGAACAGAGACCTGCACTGATAACCCGTGTGATGCACCCGGCCAGGGGCCACATCACCACAACATGTTGTCCTACTCCAAGCTGTATAGACTTGAGAGCCAACTACCAATTAAGTAAATCAGGTGATGTGCACCTCTGTAATGAGGAGGGGTGTGGTGTAATGTCATCAACACCCTATATAAGGTGTGCTTAATTATTAGGCAAATGCCTTTCCTTAGGCAAAATGGTTCAGAAGAGAGATTTGACAGGCTCTGAGAAGTCCAAAATTGTGAGATGTCTTGCAGAGGGATGCAGCAGTCTTGATATTGCCAAACTTTTGAAGCGTGATCACCGAATAATCAAGCATTTCATGGGAAATAGCCAACAAGGTTGCAAGAAGCGTGTTGGCCAAAAAAAGGGGCAAAATAACTGCCCATGAATTCAGGAAAATCAAGCGTGAAGCTGCCAAGATGCCATTTGCCACCAGTTTTGCCATATTTCAGAGCTGCAACATTACTGGAGTATCAAAAAGCACAAGGTGTGCTATACTCAGGGACATGGCCAAGGTAAGGAAGGCTGAAAAAACGGCCACCTTTGAACAAGAAACATAAGATAAAACGTCAAGACTGGGCCAAGAAATATCTTAAGACTGAATTTTCAAAGGTTTATGGACTAATGAAATGAGAGTGACTCTTGATGGGCCAGATGGATGGGGCAGAGGCTGGATCAGTAAAGGGCAGAGAGCTCCACTCCGACTCATCGCCAGCAAGGTGAAGGTGGGTACTGGTATGGGCTGGTATCATCAAAGATGAACTTGTGGGACCTTTTCAGGTTGAAGATGGAGTGAAGCTCAACTCCCGGACCTACTGACAGTTTCACAACTTCAAGCAGTGGTACAGGAAGAAGTCGGTATCATTCAAGACAAACATGATTTTCATGCAGGACAATGCTCCATTACATGCATGCAACTACTGCACAGCGAGGCTGGCCAGTAAAGGTCTAAGGGTGCTTTCACATCAGCGTTTCACGCTGATCGCGGCAGTTGCGGTGAAAAAAAACACAACTGCCATGATTACCGCATAACGGCCGTGATCGCGGCACACTTGCGGCAAGCCCCATACAATGTCTATGGGGCTTGTGGCAGGTGCGGCAAGTGCGGTTTTGTGGAGCCCCAGGCGGGACGGGGGTACTCGGTACCGGACCGGACGGTACTGGGGATGCCACGAGTGGCTTGGTCCGGACCGTGTCCCTGGGACCTCACAATAAAGTTGGGGATTTATTTACAAGGGGATTGTCACGGGTGACGCCACCCACTTGGTGCGGCCAGTGATGGGGGCCGCCGCTGCTGCAGAACCTCCGGGGGTGATGTGAGGGCAGCGAAGATGGTATAGTTCCAGTGGGGAGAACTGTATCCCCCGGGGCAGTAAGGGTGAAAGTCTATTGGGGTTATAGATGGTAGAGAAGGGTTAAAGGACACACACTCACGTTTGGTCGACACTGGGGCACTTCCCTTCTTCTCCTGATGCTGCAGAGCTGACAGGCTTGTGGCAGGGGGAAGCTCTCTGTGCTGAATCTGGAGCAAAGGTCGCAATCAATACACAGACTCACAGTTTTGCTGTTTTCCAAAGCTTTACTGCAGATGTTGTTGCAGGTTATAGTCCACGGAGTCTGTAATGGGGCTAAGCTCTCTCCCAACCCTGTCCGGGGTCGTCAGCGTCCTTATGCTGCACTCTGTGTGTGTGTCCTGGCTGCTGCTATTAGCTGAGCTGCTGGGATTCCTCACGTCTCTCTGTATTCTGCTGGTACCACTTGGCTAGGCAACTTGAGTCCTCTATGCTGCGCTGACCCCTCCGTGTTGCTTCGCTCTGGTACTAGGGGGCATCTAGTGATCCCACTGTTCCTGGATTCACTGTGCTGTGGGTGCCAGACACAGTACCGGATCCGGTGTCCGTCTCTGTGCGTACTTCTGGGGCAAGTGAAGGTGTCACTCCAGCTCCCAGACGTGTTCCTCTGTCTTTCGTTCTCCTGTTCCTCTGACCCTTGCTAGGTCTGCACTGAGCTAACTCTGCTCTGTGTCCTCTTTACAGCCCTGCTCCGAGCTGAACTGAGCTCTCCCTCATGAACAAGAGTATATAAGGAAGCAGGTGGTGCTCCCCCTCTTGCCCAAAGGTGGTAGTGTTTGTCAGTGTGTAGTGGGGGAGAGAACCCATGTGATGTTATTGTGGCACATTAACCTATGGGGTGCCACATTCCCCCTTAGTTAAATACAGTACTCCGGGACTGTAGAAAAACAAGTAAACAACAATTAAACACAATTAATATTGACATAAACTAAAAATGAAAAAGTACAAAAATCACTAGAATGTGAAAAAGAGTTCGAAAGTCAAAAAGCAGTCTTTCTGGAGGTTTAGTCTATTGCCTCCGGGCTGATGAATATCTACAAGAGAGTTCTTACCACAACCAGTCCGTGGTATATATGGTCCATAAGTAAATAAGAAAAGTTCAAAGTTCATACAGGATAGTCTCTGTAGGTACTGGGCTTTTTTTACGTTGCAATAACTATATACATTTGTCCATGGGCGTTTCTGCTTAGGAGGCCTGAATTCGCTACACCACCCCCAGGCACTTTCTTTCCCTAACTTAATGTACATGGGGTCAATCCAGTTCCTCCACCCTCTTGGACACAGTCTACTCGGCTCAATTTACATTTACTTTACATTTAAACAAACATATTTACATTACATATTTAATTCTGCATTTTACTCTTTGTACCTAGCTGGTAACTGACCTTGGGTACTACGCTCTGATCTGCGCAATGTTGGTGGAGTTAGTCTGAAAGTGTGAGTAGACGTGTACCTATTTGGGGTGCTTGGTGTTATGGCAGATGGAGGTCTGACTGCAGGACTGGCAAGTTCACTGGGACCAGGAATTTGTTCTTCCTCTTCGGATTCTACTTCCAGTTCTTCCAGTTCTTCAAGTCTTGGGTCTTCTTCTGGTAACACAGGTTCTGGTAACACAGGTTCTGGTAACACAGGGTCTGGTTTTGGGTCCATCATTGAAGGGAATGCAATCATTGGTACGACAACTGCTCCATGGTAATTTGGCCATGTTTTAGGAAAATCTCCTAGTACCGTGTGGAATACTTCTTCTTCTTTTTCTTGGATAGGTTGGACCTGTACGGATTCTGTGACTTCAGGTGTCTTCAATGTTTCAGGACACAATTTAAGTTGATCACGAGATACGACTGCTGAAGTTCTTCCTTCATCTTTGCTTATCAAATAGGTTTTAACATTGTCTAGGTTAGATGGTAGGACTGTGTATGGGACGGTTTCCCACTGATTATCCAGTTTGTTTGTACGTCTCTTTCTCTTGAGAACTTGATCACCTTCCTGTAATGGCATTGCTTGAGCATGTTTGTTAAAAGTCTTCTCTTGTCTTGCTCTTGCTTGTTGTAGGTTTCTCTCTACACAATCTTGCACTTGTTGATACTGCTTCTGACGTTTGGTATCCCAATCTGTTTCTTCTACTTTTGTATCTGGTTTTTCAATTCCCATTTCTAGATCAATTGGTAATTTACCGTGTCTTGCACGCATAAGATAACCTGAAGTGCAGTTTGTAGAACTCGCAGGGACATGGTTGTATAAGTCTACCAAATCAGGTAATTTATCTGGCCACTGGTTTCTTTCTGACTTTGGTAAGGTCTTTAACAGTTCGATTACGATATGATTCATCTTCTCACATAGACCATTTGTTTGGGGATGATACGTTGTTGTGCGAATCTTCTTACATATTGCAGAATTCCTTGAATAGTTCTGATTCAAAAGCTGGACCTTGGTCTGCAAGGACTTGTTCTGGGTAACCATGTGGTCTACAGAAATGCGTCTGGAATGCTTTTGCTGCAGTCTTCGCTGTCAAGTCTTTGACGGGTACCACTACTAAGAAGCGTGAGTAATGGTCCACGATGGTTAGGGCATAGACATAGCCTGACCGGCTTGGTGACAACTTGACGTGGTCTAACGCGACTAGCTCAAGTGGCTGCTTGGTTACTATTGGCTGAAGTGGAGCTTTCTGTAGATCTTTCCTTCTGAGGTTGCATGCGGCACATCTTCTGCACCATAGTTCAATGGACCTTCTCATGCCAACCCAATAGAATCTGTCTCTCAGGATTGCCTCTAACTTCTTCCATCCGAAATGACCTGCGTTGTCATGATAAGCCTCTAAGACCATTTGAGTGTCTCGCTTGGGCACGATTATTTGCCAGACCAGTTCATGCGTCTTGGGATTGGTAAATCGTCTACAGAGCTTTCCTTGATGCAGGAACAACTTGCCTCTATCCTTCCATAGCTGTATAGCTTCAGCTGGGGCATTCTGATCAGGATGTGCATGTTGTTGCGTAAGCAGTTCTTTCACTAGCTTCACGGCTGGATCAGTATCTTGGGTTTCGGCCCATTCGTAGTGTCTTAACGGGTTAAGATTTACTTCCTGTTTCGTTTGGTAGATGCCGGGTCGATAATCTGCTACCCTTGAACGATGAAAGGCCGGTAGTTCAATCTCTTCCAACTCTTCCGGTTCCTCTTCCACGTCTTTCAGGTGCGGCATCCGGGATAAGGCATCTGCGTTCCCATTCTTGCGGCCTGCCCGATATTTGATGACAAAGTTGTAGTTAGATAGCCGGGCTATCCATCGCTGCTCCAGAGCACCTAATTTTGCTGTGTCCAGGTGAGTCAACGGGTTGTTATCCGTGTAGATGGTGAATTCTGCACCTGCCAAGTAATGTTTAAAGCGTTCGGTTACAGCCCAAACTACTGCCAGTAGCTCTAACTTGAAGGAGCTGTAGTTCTCGGGATTTCTTTCTGTAGGCCGGAGCTTCCTGCTTGCAAAGGCAATAACTCTTTCTTTGCCTCCTTGCTTCTGCGACAATACTGCTCCCAGTCCCACGTTGCTGGCATCCGTGTAAAGAATGAAGGGTTGATGGTAATCAGGGTATGCCAGGATTTCTTCTCCCGTCAGAGCACTTTTTAGCTTATTGAAGGAATCTTCTCTTTCCTCATCCCACCATGTCAGGGAATTACAGTTTGAAGTCTTCTTTGATCATCCTACCAGAATGTCTTGCAGAGGAGCTGCTAGCTTCGTGAATCCTCGGATAAATCTTCTATAATAGCCTACCAGGCCCAGGAATTGCCTCACTTCTTTTACGTTCGTAGGTCTTGGCCAATCCCTTATCACTGTGACTTTATCAGGATCCGGTGCTACTCCCTCTGAACTCACGACATGTCCCAGGTACTGTACCTTTGGTTTGAGAAGGTGACACTTGGATGGCTTGATTTTCATGCCATATTTCGATAAAGCTTCGAACACTTCTGCCAAGTCTTGTAGATATTGCTCGTACGTCTTCGAGTAGACTATGACGTCATCTAGGTACAGGAGGACAGTTTCAAAGTTCTTGTGTCCGAGGCAGCTCTCCATCAGACGTTGGAAGGTCCCGGGTGCGTTGCAGAGTCCGAACGGCATACAATTGAACTCACAGAGGCCCATCGGCGTAGTAAACGCTGTCTTCTCCTTGTCGGCCTCGGCCACAGGAACCTGCCAGTACCCACTAGTCAGATCAAGGGTGGAAAAGTAGTTAGCAGATTTTAATGCAGCTAATGACTCCTCAATCCTAGGTAATGGGTATGCGTCCTTATGTGTGATGCGATTAATCTGCCGGTAATCTACGCACATTCTCATGGTCCCATCCTTCTTTTTAACTAACACTAGAGGTGCTGTCTCTTATTACCCCTGCAGATTTCATTTCTCTGAGCATATCTTTGGTGGTTTGGTAGTGAGCTGGTGGTAAGGGTCTATACCTTTCTTTTATAGGTTGATGGTTACCTGTGGGTATAGTGTGCTCTACCCCTTTGATCTGCCCAAAGTCTAATGGGTGTTTACTGAATATCTGCTCATATTCTTTCACTACCTGGTATACTCCATGCTTGTGACGGGGAGGTGTAGAACTGGTACCTACATGCAACTTTTGGCACCAATCCTCCAGCTTCCCCTCTGAGCCATTGTCATCCGCCTGACATGACGGGTTCAAGGGCTCGGCGGCGGTGATGTTGTTGTTATCAACCGTGTACTACTTAGCCATGGTAGCATACTTTGGTAATGTGACCTCATCTTCTCCGCAGTTCAATAGGCGTAATGGCACTCTTCCCCTGTGTACGTCAACCACCCCTCTAGCAGTGAGTATGGTCGGTCTACTGTCTGAGTACACGGGTTCTACCAGGGCCTGATAGTCTTGCCCTTTAATGCCTATTGCGGCTCTGCACTATACCAACATTTCAGTTTTGGGAGGAATTACGATGGGTATTGGGTCACTTACTCTTACACTGCCGATCTCAACTCCGGAGATTTCTACCTGCTGCTTCAACATCAGGGCTTTGATCTCTTTGTGCAGAAGCCTCTGTTGTCCTGTTCCGGCAGTCTCGGCGATTTGCTGCAAAACACTTAACACTTCGGAAAAACATTTCTCAATGTCATTCATTCCTACCACCATCACGGGTTCACGGTCTCGCCGGTTGACATCTACGATTATAATACCCTGTTTCTGCAATTCTACCTTCCCAACCTGAATATTCATCTCTCTAAATCCAACCTTTGGTATTATCAATCCATTACCAGCCCATATATCAAAATTAAAGTCATCTGGCGCATTAGTAATGTCTGAATCAGCCCAGTACCTTTTATATAGAACATGTGGGATGGATGTTATTTGGGATCCGGTATCCAGCAAGGCACTAAAGGGGATGCCAACCAACACAATAGGGATCACCGGCTTTCCTCCCACGAATTTGTCATACCAGGCTGAGGGGCCTTGATCGTTCATTCCTAGGGAGCGGCCCGCCTGCCCAGGGTATTGTCGTTTAAAGGACACTCTCGAGCAAAATGGCCTGATTTCTGGCAACGGCGGCAAACGGGCTGTCCATCTGGTTGGTAGCGATCGCTGGGTCGTCCTCTTGTTGCTGGGTATCTTCTGGGCCTCATCCACGGAACATCCTCTCTGCTGGTCGCCAACTCGATCTTGGGTGCAGGTTTTGACTCTCGCAGTTCCTTGATGACCTTGGCCATGGAGATCACGGTGTCTGTCAGGGCATCTAGCTTTTGGTTGATGGCTGCATTTGAGATATATTCCCCGGCCTCAGCAGCAGCCACTGACATAGCAGATGTCGCTGGCGCTGCCGCCTGCTGAGGTGCTGCTGCAGTGTCAAGCACAGATGTTAATTCTCTTGGCTCTTCTAGCTCTATCCTTCAGCTCAGTAAATGTCATGTCGGGGTTCTGCAGCAGTATCATGCTTAACTGTCCTCGATGGGAAGGGGAATGGAGGCCCTCTATGAATTGGTCAAATAGCATTTTATCAGCTCCCGGGGCTAAAGCAGGTTCTGCCAGCTTAAGGGCTTTGAGTGCTTCCTGCAGGTTCAAGGCAAAGTCTCTGGCACTCTGTTTAGGTTTCTGGTGGCATGCAAAGAACCTCATCTTAGCCCGGGCATCAACAGCAGATTCAAACGTTGCTTTCAGTCTGGCTGCTAGATGCTCTACAGTGTCCTTATCTGTGTCCAGCCAGGACGCCACCTCACGCCGTGCATTGCCCGTTAACTGTCCCATTATCATTCCTACACGCTGGGCTTCAGTGAGGGGATATGTGGCGCCCCTGCGTACAGGAGGCCACAGAAGGGTACTGCAGCCAGGCAGGTAGGACAATAGTTAAACACTAACACCCTCACAGCCCACATAACCCACGTGTCAGAGAGGTTACGTCCAGCCCTGCGGTTAGACACTATATGAGACCAGAGGGGTGGTGGACGAGGGTAGTGGGTTGGGCACACCAGAGGTCAGGTGACTGACAGTATATAGAGAGGGGGAGGAGTGAAGGAGTTGAGTAGGCCGCAGTAGGCTGAGATGTAAAGGCCTAAGAGTAAGCCATGGTGCTGAGACGAAAAGGCTAGAGAACAGCAGGAAGTTGAGATGAAGCTGAGCAGGAGAGAGCCACACTGCCTGGAAGAGTGAAGACCCCTGGAGCGCAGAATCTGTACTGAGCCAGTGTGTGAGCCAGAGGAGAGAGAAAGCCCATCCAGAGAGTCAGATCCCCAGGAGTGTGAGAGAGCCGAGAGGGACGGTGTAACCCGGGGCCCTAGAACTACAGCTCAAGCAACCAACTGCAGGCGGAGTAGCCCTCATATATACAGAAAGGAACAGAGAGGAAGGAGCCTGGTAGTTTAATGCTGTGGACTACTGCAGGCTGGGCTAAAGCAGAGTGTCAGCTCTGAAGGGGACCGACGATTTACCCGGTATCCCCAAATTCACTGACGGGGAGCTTCAGTTTCAGGCTGGAGTTCCTAACCCAAAGGACAGGCAGCTAAGTGACGCACTAGGACTCACAGAAGCCCGAGTCACCGCCATACTGTCCAGCGTTCACACACACTCGTGTAAGACAGAGACCGTAAAAGCCCGGAAAGGAATACTCAAAGACTGTGTGAGGGGTCACAGAGAGAGAGGAGCCTGGCTGCAGGGGAGAAGGGAACCCGGAAAGGGAGTAGAAAGGAACCATGTGTTGAGAACTGTATAACAACTGCCAATAACTTGTAAGCTGACTGAAACAACAAGTAAAGCTTTGGAAACCCTGCATCGCCTCCCTTGCCTGCTTCTATCTGCAGAATATTCCTCCCTACAGCTCCAGCCTGTCAGCAGCCAGGAGGAGAGATCCCTGCAGCTTGTGAAGTAAGTGTGCTCAAACTACACGCACCAGAGACTTAACCCTTGCTGCCCCGGGGGATACAGTTCTCCCCACTGGAACTATACCATCCCCGCTGCCATTCCATCACCCCCGGAGGTCCTGCAGCAGCGGCGGCCCCATCACTGGCCGCACCAAGTGGGTGGCGTCACCCGTGACAATCCCCTTGTAAATAAATCCCCTTTCATTGTGAGGGCCCAGGGACACGGTCCGGACCAGGCCACCAGTGACATCCCCAGAAGCAGATCGGTCCGGTACCGAGTACCCCAGTCCCGCCTGGGGCTCCACAACCTGGCGTCACGAACAGGATGTACCCGGTCCAAAAGAATTGGACCTTGTGTGCCTAAATCCTGTGTTCTGGACTTTTCCCGCCAAATCTGACCCTAATGGCGGCCACAAGGGACTAGCGCAATGTGCAGAGGAGGCGTGCCTAAGACTCCCATCGTGGGCCGGTCCGGTCCACGGCGCGAAAAGAAGGTCCCGCCCTGGCTCTCCTTAACTCCGGGAGAGCCAGCTGTCACTCTCAAAGAAGAGCCGCCGCCCCTAGACCCTCCTACCAAAAAGCTGGCGCGAACAGAGAAGGAAATCGTCATCAGGAGGGGGCGGAGCAGGCAACCGGAAGAGAAGGAATCGCCATTCAGAGACACGAGGACGGAAGCGGAGGACGCCGAGACGAGAGCTGTAGACGGAAGCCCAAGTGTGATCCCGGAGGGCCCACAGATTGCATTAGTGGAGGAACCCGGCCAGGGAAAGACCATTTGCGGACCAGCGGAGATGACGGAAGGCGGAGAAGAGCGTCCCTACGTCCTAGACACCCGGAGGGGTGTATTGCGGCGGCTGCCCCCAAGGATGACACGGGCCCAGGAGGAGAACAGGACCCGGATCCAGATCGACATAGATCACTGTCAGGGCTATGAGGCCCAGGTTCAGCGACGACCCGGCTGGGTCAGAGAATTACGGGAGCCCGCGGAGAGCGAGGCCGAAGGCCATACAGCCATACTGGTGGATGTAACTACCCCGCCACCGATACTCAACCAAACTTGGAAGGAAGTTGACCCGCTAGGAGCCTTGCCGGAAGGATTCCTGAGGCTGCCGCAACCACTGATCCCGCCGCCGGCAACTACCGAGGTGAGAGGGGAGCAGCTCCGCTGTTGGTGGGAGCGAAAGAAGGGCTGTGAGGACTTAATGGGCTTCATAGGAGAGCCCGGTGGCGCAGTAGGCCCTGCGGAAGTCATCACTCGGGAAGAGTATATCAGGAGATGTGTCAGAAAGTGGGAGAAGGAGGAGGTCGAGAGGCTAGCGCAGAAGCAAGAGCTAGTAGCCTGCGCTAAAGAGGCCAAGAATGCAGCCCGCCGCGACCGCGAAATTCAACAGTCCCCACGGCACGAGGGCCAGATAGTAAAGATTGTGGAGGAAAGGGGTTACGCCTTCGCCCGCAAACCCGGAGCAAAGTATGATATCTTCATTAATAAAAGAGAAGTGGAGGAGCAGCTCCCGCCAGATCACCCGGACAGGCAAGTGGAAATCGGAGAGTGGGTGTCGTACCACATTGCCCAAGGAGAGCGCGGCCCGTACGGCCTCCAAGTAAAAAGACTTTGTTTACAGTCTGAGCAAGCGGAGAAAGATGAAGCCTCGACCGTTGAATACTGTGAGGTGCGAGATGATTTCGAGGAATCAAGATACACTGACGTGTCTGTTAACACGGATCCTGTCATAATCCTTGAGACCCCAGCGTTAACAAAAGATGCCATCACTCAGACACCGGAGAGCTATCTGCTGATTGACGCCCTGCAACACCTGGAGTTATTCCCCAAGAAGAGATCAGCACCGCAGACGCTGCCGTGGAAACAGCCGGAAAAGGAGTGAACACGGGTCCTTAAAGAAACAGATGAAGACACTGTAAGTGTGAATGTACATTGTTCCTTATTGATCCCCCAACCTTACCTGAGTGAATGTTAGCATTCCCTGTCTGTCTTATGTGTTTTACCTGAACATTTGCATCATGAACAATGACTTGATACGAACTTTCCTTGTAAATAGTGGAGCACCTTAGTGTGCTCCCCTTTGGTTTTAAGACCAGATGCACGTGTGAGATAATGCACGAACTTTGCATTTTGAGTCAAGAACTTTGAAGCTGCTTATTGAGAGTTTTGCACTTTTTGAGAAGAAGAGAATTTTATACTTTTATACAAAGTAATGTTTAATAATGTGTTTTACAGAAAGAGGGTAATGACGAGTATATACCCATGCACTTGTTTATAGTTAATGCAACGTTCCAAGAATCGTGCCTCCCGGATGGGAAGAAATCAAGAATCCATAATGTTTACTGTTATATATAATATAAAAATATTTTCAGGGTAACCAATGTCGAGTCGCGCGAGAACGCGCTGTTTAACTCCGGGAGAATGTGGCGCCCCTGCGTACAGGAGGCCAGAGAAGGGTACTGCAGCCAGGCAGGTAGGACAATAGTTAAACACTAACACCCTCACAGCCCACATAACCCACGTGTCAGAGAGGTTACGTCCAGCCCTGCGGTTAGACACTATATGAGACCAGAGGGGTGGTGGACGAGGGTAGTGGGTTGGGCACACCAGAGGTCAGGTGACTGACAGTATATAGAGAGGGGGAGGATTGAAGGAGTTGAGTAGGCCGCAGTAGGCTGAGATGTAAAGACCTAAGAGTAAGCCATGGTGCTGAGACGAAAAGGCTAGAGAACAGCAGGAAGTTGAGATGAAGCTGAGCAGGAGAGAGCCACACTGCCTGGAAGAGTGAAGACCCCTGGAGCGCAGAATCTGTACTGAGCCAGTGTGTGAGCCAGAGGAGAGAGAAAGCCCATCCAGAGAGTTAGATCCCCAGGAGTGTGAGAGAGCCGAGAGGGACGGTGTAACCCGGGCCCCTAGAACTACAGCTCAAGCAACCAACTGCAGGCGGAGTAGCGCTCATATATACAGAAAGGAACAGAGAGGAAGGAGCCTGGTAGTTTAATGCTGTGGACTACTGCAGGCTGGGCTAAAGCAGAGTGTCAGCTCTGAAGGGGACCGACGATTTACCCGGTATCCCCAGATTCACTGACGGGGAGCTTCAGTTTCAGGCTGGAGTTCCTAACCCAAAGGACAGGCAGCTAAGTGACGCACTAGGACTCACAGAAGCCCGAGTCACCGCCATACTGTCCAGCGTTCACACACACTCGTGTAAGACAGAGACCGTAAAAGCCCGGAAAGGAATACTCAAAGACTGTGTGAGGGGTCACAGAGAGAGAGGAGCCTGGCTGCAGGGGAGAAGGGAACCCGGAAAGGGAGTAGAAAGGAACCGTGTGTTGAGAACTGTGTAACAACTGCCAATAACTTGTAAGCTGACTGAAACAACAAGTAAAGCTTTGGAAACCCTGCATCGCCTCCCTTGCCTGCTTCTATCTGCAGAATATTCCTCCCTACAGCTCCAGCCTGTCAGCAGCAGCCAGGAGGAGAGATCCCTGCAGCTTGTGAAGTAAGTGTGCTCAAACTACACGCACCAGAGACTTAACCCTTGCTGCCCCGGGGGATACAGTTCTCCCCACTGGAACTATACCATCCCCGCTGCCATTCCATCACCCCCGGAGGTCCTGCAGCAGCGGCGGCCCCATCACTGGCCGCACCAAGTGGGTGGCGTCACCTGTGACAATCCCCTTGTAAATAAATCCCCTTTTATTGTGAGGGCCCAGGGACACGGTCCGGACCAGGCCACCAGTGACATCCCCAGAAGCAGATCGGTCCGGTACCGAGTACCCCAGTCCCGCCTGGGGCTCCACAGATACATCACATAGTACTCTTTAATCTTTTGCATATAGTCAGTTAAAGTATTAGGCTCACCGGAGTATTGGGGCAGCCACATTGCCCCTGGAGTATACGGCATCAGGAATGGCATTATGGATGCTGTTCCTTGCGCCGCTGCACCGCCGGGTACTATCGCTGGGTCCGGCGCTGCAGCTCCATCGGCTACTCCGCCGCCGCCTTGTGCATCGGCCTGCGACATCTTGGGCCCCCTTAGTTAATATGCGCCCTCCGTCTTCCGCTTCCGTCCGGATGTCTATGGGAGGTTCCGGGGCGCAGCAGGGATCTTCTTCCCCGCCGGATGTCGTCAGCACCAGGGGAGGAGGCTGGGTTCGCGCCAATGCAGGGTATCGCCCCCCTTCTTTCCCGCGCGCCGCGCGCTCCAAAATGGCGGATTCTCAAATATACAGTTCAGATGGCGCACTGGGTCCAATTCTTTTGGACCGGGTAGATCCTGTTCGTGACGCCAGGTTGTGGAGCCCCAGGCGGGACGGGGGTACTCGGTACCGGACCAAACGGTACTGGGGATGTCACGGGTGGCTTGGTCCGGACCGTGTCCCTGGGCCCTCACAATAAAGTTGGGGATTTATTTACAAGGGGATTGTCACGGGTGACGCCACCCACTTGGTGCGGCCAGTGATGGGGGCCGCCGCTGCAGCAGAACCTCCGGGGGTGATGTGAGGGCAGCGAAGATGGTATAGTTCCAGTGGGGAGAACTGTATCCCCCGGGGCAGTAAGGGTGAAAGTCTATTGGGGTTATAGATGGTAGAGAAGGGTTAAAGGACACACACTCACGTTTGGTCGACACTGGGGCACTTCCCTTCTTCTCCTGATGCTGCAGAGCTGACAGGCTTGTGGCAGGGGGAAGCTCTCTGTGCTGAATCTGGAGCAAAGGTCACAATCAATACACAGACTCACAGTTTTGCTGTTTTCCAAAGCTTTACTGCAGATGTTGTTGCAGGTTATAGTCCACGGAGTCTGTAATGGGGCTAAGCTCTCTCCCAACCCTGTCCGGGGTCGTCAGCGTCCTTATGCTGCACTCTGTGTGTGTGTCCTGGCTGCTGCTGTTAGCTGAGCTGCTGGGATTCCTCACGTCTCTCTGTATTCTGCTGGTACCACTTGGCTAGGCAACTTGAGTCCTCTATGCTGCGCTGACCCCTCCGTGTTGCTTCGCTCTGGTACTAGGGGGCATCTAGTGATCCCACTGTTCCTGGATTCACTGTGCTGTGGGTGCCAGACACAGTACCGGATCCGGTGTCCGTCTCTGTGCGTACTTCTGGGGCAAGTGAAGGTGTCACTCCAGCTCCCAGACGTGTTCCTCTGTCTTTCGTTCTCCTGTTCCTCTGACCCTTGCTAGGTCTGCACTGAGCTAACTCTGCTCTGTGTCCTCTTTACAGCCCTGCTCCGACTTGAACTGAGCTCTCCCTCATGAACAAGAGTAGCCCAGAGGTGGTAGTGTTTGTCAGTGTGTAGTGGGGGAGAGAACCCATGTGATGTTATTGTGGCACATTAACCTATGGGGTGCCACAGTTTCAGCACCTGCGGCAGGTGCGGCCGCGAAAATACCGCGGCATACCACGTTTTTTTCGCGGCCGCACCTGCGGCAAGTGCTGAAACCACACTTGCTGCACACTTACCGCAAGCCCCATAGACACTGTACGGGGCTTGCCGCAAGTGTGCCGCGATCGCGGCCGTTATGCGGTAATCGCGGCAGTTGCGTTTTTTTCACCGCAACTGCCGCGATCAGTGTTTACCGCTGATGTGAAAGGGGCCTAACAGAAGAAAAAATAATGACATGGCCCCCTTGTTCTCCTGATCTGAACCCCATAGAGAACCTGTGGTCCCTCCTAAAATGTGAGATCTACAGGGAGATACATGCACGCGCGATCGCTAACAATATCGCTCACATTATTGGTGAGCTGTCACACAGACAGACTCACCAGCGATATGGACTAGTGAGAACGCTGGTAACCATGGTACACATCGGGTTACTAGACGCCGCACGGCGCTTAGTAACCCGATGTTTACCATGGATGTGAGCTCCCAGCATAGGCTGCGAGGCGCTGGGAGCTCGTTCATCGTTGCTCTGCTGGTGTCACGCGCAGCGATGCTGCGTTTCCAGCGGGTGACCAACAACAGATTTGTGAACATGTTCACAAATCTGCAATCAAACAAACGATTTTTCAAAGAAAAATCGATTGATTACACGCAGCGACGCACAAACGATATCGCTTAAGTGATCAAAAAAGCAGGTCGCTTAAGCGATATCGTTCTGAAAATTGATGCGTGTGACGGCACCATAGTAGTAACCTGCACAAACAGATCTCCTCCTAAGATAGCCAAATCTAAAAAAAAAAACACTCCAACTTCCAAAAATATTATGGTGGGTTTACACGTCCTGATATCGGGGCGACATCGTAGTCAACGGCGCGGGAGCGCGCATTTTTTGAGCGCTTTTCCCGATATCGCATCGGCGGTTTACACGCTGCGATATCGGGAAACAACGTCCCTCCGATGTGTACACCCACCAACCCAGTAACGACCATTTAACATGGGAGTTAATGGGTAGCGTCGGCGTACACATCGGAGTTGGGCTGTCACACGGGACGATGCGGCTACAACGGCCATGCGATATCGGGCGGTTGAAGAGCACGCTCATTCAACCCCGATATCGTTTTGGCATCGTTCCAGCATCGCGTTGTACGTTCAAACCGTACAACGCGCGAACGATATTGGGTCCAACTCCCGAACCACGTGACTTTTTGTCGGAGTTGGATCGGTGTTGGACGCCGATATTGCGGCGTGTAAACCCGCCATCAAGCTTTGATATTTGAGTCTTTGGGTTGATTGAGAACATAGTTGTTGATCGATAATAAAAATAATCCTCTACAATACAACTTGCCTAATAATTCTGCACACAGTGTATTCCTGTCCTCCTTGTGTGTATTATGTATATGTATATACATATATTTTTATGTGTGTGCAATATTGGACATACAGTCATGGCTGAAAGTGTTCCCACCCTTGAAATTGATCCAGAATATAAAGGATTTCTCCCAGAAAATTATAACAATTCCCCATGTTTTGATTGGAATCACACAAAAAAACAAAACAAAATGGACCGGACACAATTGTTACCCATCAGTTTAATATTTGGCTTCCCCCTCTGGAATAAATCCCTGCAATCAGTCACCTCCTATGGGTATGTGCCCACAGGACGTTTTTCAAGCAGTCCTGAATGCAGCAAAACCGGTACTGATTTCAAGGATCCTAGAGTCCTTGCCAGGAGATTTGCTGGGTTCAGGTCCTGCGTTTTTATCGCATTTTTACTGCTTTTTTGCCATTGTCTGCTGCAAAAACGCAGGAGAAATAGAACATGATCATTCTTTCCCATCTGCAGCAAAACTGCAGGGATTTGACACTTCTTGACACTTCTTGACACTTGCAAAACTAATGTGTGGGTACAGCGTTTCTGTGAAACACATTGGTTTTACAGGGAAACCCAACTGCATGAACAAATTACCATACATTACCATAAAACCAATGGTAAACTGCAGGCGGAAAATGCTTAAAAAACGCACAAAAAACGTCCTGTGGTCACATACCCTATAACCTCGGTTATTGTCCTGCTGGAGACCCATGACCTAAGACACACACCCAGTTTTCCGACACTGGGCTCTACAATGACACCCCAAATCCTTTGGTATCAGATTTCATGATGTCTTGCACACAGTCAAGACCCCCAGTACCAGAGGCAGCAAAACAACCCAAAACATCACTGCCCTCCCCTATGACTGTAGGTCCTCTGCTCTTTTCCCTGACCACCCCCATATGTGACTGTAGGTCCTGTGCTCTTTTCTCTGATCTCTCCCATATGTGACTGTAGCTTCTGTGCTCTTTTCTATGACCTTCACCATTTGTGACTAGGTCCTGTGCTCTTTTCTCTGACTTCCCCCATTTGTGACTGTAGGTCCTGTGCTCTTTTCTCTACCCTCTCGCACATATGACTGTAGGTCTTGTGTTCTTTTCTCTGACCTCCCCATATGTGACTGTAGGTCCTGTGCTCTTTTCTCTGACTTCCTCCATATGTGATTGTAGGTCCTGTGCTCTTTTCTCTGACCTCCCCCATATGTGACTGTAGGTCCTCTGATCTTTTTCTGACCTCCCCCATATGTGACTGTAGGTCCTGTTTTGTTTTTTTTCTAATCTCCCTATAAGTGACAATGTGGCGCCCGCCAGGTAAGCCGCCACCATAGGTACTTAACGCTTGCAGTTAGGGAGTGTAGCACCCCTGTTCTCCAGGTGCTGGGATTGTGCAATTGAGGCCAAAACAAAAACACACACGCAGTGACAAGCCCTGGGACAATGGGAGGATCCGGAGGGAGGGCCCAGGTCACAAGAATGGGAAACAGGAAGTCTTAGAGGGAGACAGTAGATGGAGACCGGATTAGTAACATCAACTGTCGAGGAGTGGTAGTCAAGGCGGTGTGGTGCCGACTCCCGTGGTTTGGAGCAATGCCACCCCCGCTCGCCCACAGGAGGGAAAGACTGATTGATGAAGAAAGAAGAGCCCTTGGGGTGCAGAAGAGACACCGATTTTCCTGTATGCCAAATCTGACGTGACAGAGGGGTTGGTGGACGACACAGGGACCCGGCCCTGAACATGGTGCGGATACTTCATGCCCGAGCTGTAAATCTGGAGGCCCCTGACTTCTAACGGGAGCTGTGGCCGAACACCCAACACATCTTGGGGGAGGTGGCTGAACTAGTGAGTAGTGCCCGGGAGAAGAACCTAATGGCACCTGGCACACAACAGCACCTGTGACCATCGGTATCTGAGCTCTGTGCTGCGGGAGAGCATTGAGAGCATGGGGAGCAGAGCGATGACCTGCTCGCCTCAGAGGAAAACTACTTATAGTGCTGAGAGAACGTAGACCCACCAGAGACTGAGACACCTAGAAGGGAAGGAAAGGACACCAACTGTCGATTGACTGTACTAACCCGGCTCTGGAGAAAGAGCTGTACTGGAGAGTGGCCATGTTTTAACACCTAAGTAAAAGTAACGGAACTGCAGCTGTGGTGTGTGTGTGACTTTCTTGAGTGGCGACCATCGGCTGCAGAGGCCGCCTGGAACGCCGTGGGGTACTGTTGACAGAGTGAACATCTGCTAAGGTACGAGCCAGGGGAACCATTCCGCTGCCCTGGGGACTACGCTCCACCTGCGTGAAGCGACACCATCCAAGCTGCCGGCCATTGTCCCCAGAGGTTCTGACCTGGGGCCTCTACTTTTCTCCATCTATACCCTTGGCCTAGGACAACTCATACAGTCCTATGGCTTCCAGTATCACCTGTACACTGACGACACTCAAATCTACCTCTCAGGCCCAGATGTCAACTCTCTGCTGTCCAGAATCCTGGAGTGTCTGTCAGACATATCCTCCTTCTTCTCCTCTCACTATCTAAAACTCAACATAGACAAAACCAAACTCATCATCTTTCCTCCATCCCATCTTTCACCACCTGATCTATCTATTACGGAAAATGGCATCATGCTCTCTCCCACCCCTCAAATTCGCTGCCTTGGAGTAACTCTGCCCTATCCTTCAAAGCACACATTGAAACTCTTACCACCTCCTGTCGCCTCCAGCTCAAGAATATTTCCAGAATCCGTCCTTTCCTCAGCCCTCAATCTACTAAAATTCTTGTACATGCCCTCATCATCTCCCGCCTTGACTACTGCAACAGTCTCCTCTGCGGCTCTCTGCTAACACTCTTGCACCTCTACAGTCTGTCCTCAACTCTGCTGCCTGACTAATCCACCTCTCTCCTGGCTACTCCCCTGTTTCTCCCCTCTGCAAATCCCTCCACTGGCTCCCAATTCCCCAATGAATCCAGTTCAAGCTACTAACACTGACCTACAAAGCCGTCCATAAACTGTCTCCTCCCTATATCTCTGAACTAATCTCACACTATCTTCCCTCACGTAACCTTCAATCCTCCGAAGACCTCCTCGTTTCCTCCACACTTAAGGTCCTGTCTCACGTACCGATGCTCCAACGATCCCAGCAACGATCCTGAGTTGCTGGGATCGTTGGAGCATGTGTAATCTGGTCGCTGGGAGCTGTCACACTGACAGACTTCACCAGCGACCAGGGACCATGGAGCTCCCCCCACATCGGTGACAGCCAGCACAGAGCTGGCTGTCATCCTGCACCCTGCACCCCTCCCTCCCGCACTTCAGCACCGTGCACCTCTCCCTCCCGCACCCCAGCACCTTTCCTCAGTGCCGCGGGATACACAGTGTGTATCCGGCGGGCACTAGGACCGCACGCCGCGCGGCTGCATTCATGCAGCCACGTGACGCGGAAGCAAGCGCTGGCAGAAGCGTCGGCAGAGGAGCGTGGAGGCAGCGGTAAGCTGGCTCCACAAGCCCCCCCAGTGGCCCCAGTAGTCCCCCCAGTGGCCCCAGTAGTCCACCCCAGTGGCCCCAGTAGTCCCCCCAGTGGGCCCCCCGCTGGTAACCATGGTTACACCAAGTATCTAAGCAGCGCGCGCTGCATTGTTACTGGTGTAACCATGGTTACCGGCCTGTGAGCTCGCTGATCGTTCTTCCCGCTGGTCACACACGCCGATGCGGGCTGACCAGCGGGATGTCCAGCGACCCAAAAATGGTCCTGGACACTTTGTAACGATCAGCGACCTCTCAGCAGGGGCCTGATCGTTGGGAGCAGTCACACATAACGATATCGGTAAGGATATCGTTCCTACGTCACAAATAGGACGATATCGTTACCGATATCGTTATGTGAGACCTAGGCTTTATCCGTTTCTCACACAACCACCTCCAAGGCTTCTCCCGAATATCTCCCATCCTCTGGAATTCTGCGCCCCAACACGTCAGATTATCCACCATGCTCGGATCCTTCAGACAGGTTTTCAAGTTCTATCTCTTCAGGAAAGCTTACAGCCTTCAATGACAGAGACGCTGCCCCACCGCCACCGGAGCTACCACCTCTCCACGACCAGATCTGCTGCAACCCAGACCTACTGTTTCCTCCCCATTGCCCCGTAGACTGTAAGCCTGCAAGGGCAGGGTCCTCTCCCCTCTGTATCAGTCTGTCATTGTTAATTTGTCTACTGTAAACCAGATCTATAAATTTGTATGTAACCCCTTCTCATGTACAGCACCATGGAATTAATGGTGCTATATAAATAAATAATAATAATCTTCTATATACCTGTCCTCATGTGTGTCCGATGTATATATCTGCTTGTCATGTGTATGATGTAATAGATGTGGACCTTTGAGGCCACACACATGCAGGGGACTATATTCGGGCATGAACTGACCGTGATAATTAAAGTTTTCGATTACTCGATGATATATGTATATTCACTATATGACAATCAATCTGCAGATCGGGTGACATTGAACTAAGTGATGAGGATTTTCGTTGTCAGATGATAAAAGGGTCCAATAGGGATGAGACCCCGGGGAGAAGAGATGGAAAAAAGAAACAGAATGAAAGATAAGAATGAGGAGTGCGAGCGAGAGAATGAGGAAGCAGGAAGGAAAAAAGGATTCCCCAGCGTCACAAATGGGGCTGAACGGGTTTTGGTTGATGCAAGCAGATGGTGGGGGTTGAGGTTAGGGTTGATTATTATTCACCTGTGCTATGATAAAATAACGTGATGGCGTCACCTGCACCCGTGAATATGATGGGAGTTATCTGCACCTAGAAGTGCTCGTTTGTCCGCCCATCTCTCCCATACAAAGGAGCACTCGTTTGTCCAGCCATCTCTCCCATACACAGGAGTGTTTGTTTGTCCGTCGATCTCTCCCATACACAGGAGCGCTCGTTTGTCCGTCCATCTCTCCCATACACAGGAGTGCTCGTTTATCCGGCCATCTCTCCCATACACAGGAACACTCGTTTGTACGGCCATCTCTTCCATACATGGTAGCACTCGTTTGTCCAGCCATCTGTCCCATATATGGGAGTGATTGTTTGTCCGGCCATCTCTTCCATACATGGGAGCACTCATTCGGCGGGCAGTCTTCTGAACTGTCTCTCCCATACACAGGAGCGCTCGTTTGTCTGGCTGTCTCTCCCATAGACAGGAGCGTTCGTTTGTCTGGCTGTCTCTCCCATACACAGGAGCGCTCGTTTCTCTGGCTGTCTCTCCCATACACAGGAGCGTTTGTTTGTCTTGCTGTCTCTCCCATACACAGGAGCGCTCGTTTGTCCGCCCGTCTCTCCCATACACAGTAGCACTACTTTGTCCAGCTATCTCTGCCATACACGGGAGCACTCGTTTGTCCGGCCGTTTCTCCCATACATGAGTGCTCGTTTGTCTGGCCGTCTTTTCCCATACACAGGAGTACTCTTTTGTCCGCCCGTGTCTTCCATATATGGGAGCGCTCATTTGTCTGGCTGTCTCTCCCATACACAGGAGTGCTCAATTATCCGGCCATCTCTCCTATACACAGGAGCGCTCGTTTGTCTGGCTGCTCTCCCATACACGAGAGTGCTCGTTAGTCCAACTGTCTCTCTCATACACAGGAGTACTTATTTGTCTGGCCGTCTCTCCCATACATGGGAGCAATCATTTTGTCTGGCCATCTATCCCATACACAGGAGTGCTCGATTGTCCAGCTGTCTCTCCCATACACAGGAGTGTTTGTTTGTCTGTCTCTTCCATACACAAAAGCACTATTTGTCCGGCCATCTCTCTCATACATGGGAGCACTCATTTGTCAGGTTGTCTCTCCCATACATGAGAGTGCTCAATTTTCTGGCCATCTTTCCCATACACTGGAGTGCTCGTTTGTCCATCCGTCTCTCCCACACACAAGCGCTCGTTCAGCCAGCAGTCCTCTCAGCCGTCTCTCCCATATCCTGAGTTCTCTATGAGAAAGCCCCTGGCAGACTTGTCTTGCCTCTTGGAGAACAAAGTGTTCGGTGGTCCAAATGATATCCTTAAATGTTCAGGGACCCAAATATATTTCACCATTGGACAAATGTCTAGTGTGTATGGGAGGCTTGACAAGACTCTACCCAAAAGTGGACAGGGCTTAAGATTGGACTTCCAAGGTCAATGTACTCAGGGCTCTCAAAAATCCTCTTTGCATGAAGACTGTGATCTTATTCCACAAGTTGTCGATATTCATTATTCTTGTGAAATATGAAGCAGAATTGAGTGTTCAGTCCGGCTGTCAGTGGTCATGGAGGGTTCAGCCCTGTGATAAGGACTTCCTTATCTTATTCAAGAGCCACTAGATTGTGATAGGGCTGGACAACCATCCGGATGGCAGATCCTGGCTAAATGATTGGAGGCACTGCAGGGCAAGATCTCCAAGCACCTAATATAAAGCCAGAGACCTGTCAGAAACGAAGCAGAGACCAGGTGAAGACCTGAAGAGACCTGCCAGATACCAGGCAGAGACGCGACAGAAATATGAGGTAGAGATCAGGCAGAGGCCAGACAGGGACCCACTAGAGACCCACCAGAGACCAGGCAGAGGTCCAGTAGAGACCATTCAGAGGCTCAGCAGAGACCAGACAGGGACCCGCCAGAGACCAAGAGAGACATGCTAGAGACCCACCAGAGACCAAGGAGAGACACACTCTAGAGATCCACCAGAGACCAGGCAGAGGTCCAGTAGAGACCATTCAGAGGTTCAGCAGAGACCAGACAGGGACCCGCCAGAGACCAAGGAGAGACATGCTAGAGACTCACCAGAGACCAAGGAGAGACACACTCTAGAGATCCACCAGAGACCAGGCAGCGACCCACTAGAGGCCACGCAGAGGTCCGGCAGAGACCAGATGGGGACCCACCAGAGACCAGGCAGAGGTCTAACAGAGACCCACCAGAGACCAGGAAACAACATGATGGAGACCCACTAGAGACCATGCAGAGGTCCGGCAAGAGACCAACAGACCCGATCCATTGAGGTTCTTACCGTAAAACTGAAATAAGGAAATAATTTCCTTGTAATTTAAGAATAACCTAAAAAAGGTAATTGTTACTTTAATTCTTAAGGTGCTGTTACACAGAGAGATATCATGCAGACATTGCTTGCAACTCACTGGTTGCAGTGAAATCATGGATACATTGTCCCATTTTGTTGCCGTGTACAAATGTAACAATGTGTCCATGATTTCACTGCAACCAGTGAGTTGCAAGCAATGTCTGCACGATATCTCTGTGTGTAACGGTACCTTTAGTGACGAACACTCATTGGGATCAAGTGGATGGAGCCTGCACTATCCCCGGAAGAAAAAGGAAACTATCAAAAAAAGATGAAAGAATTACATTTTTTCCATAGTTTCGCTGCATTTGAAAATGTGTCCCGTTTTTTGCAGGACATTATATGGTAGATTAAATTGTGTCATTCAAAAAGTACAAATTATACTGTAAAAAAACAAGAAATCACACGGCTATGTCGATGGAAAAACACAAATGTTGTGGATGTTAGAAGAAAAAGGGGGGGAAAAAATGAACGCAAAAAATGTAATATCGCCCGATCCTTAAGGCCACGTGCACACACTGAGTATTTGATGAGTTTTTTACCTCAGGATTTGTAACTAAAACCAGGAGTGGATAATTAAATACAGAAGTGGTGACCTGTTTCCCTCTGATTGCTCCACTCCTGGTTTTGTCTACAAATCCTGAGGTAAAAAACTCATCAAATACTCAGCGTGTGCACGTGGCCTAAGAGGTTAATGGAGAGTCTGTTTATTATTATCTGCCAGTGTTGGAGGATCAGAGCCGTGGTGGTCGTGGGGTCGGGCGCTGGACGCTGCTTCTGATCTGCACACCTATTCCCTCTGGGTCAGAAACATCCTAAAAGCTTCTTTCCTAACCTGAGTTTATTGGGAAGGATGGTCGCTGTGGAGTCCGCTGGCGCACCCTGTGCCTCCTCTGTCTACCCCTCATTGTATCCACAAGGTGGAATCGTTGGCTGCAAGGGCATCTTCCACCATCGGCCAAAGCGGAAAATTGCAGTTTGGGAGGCCCCGATTCTTCGCCGCTGTTTCTCCACTTTTCTGGAGTTTTTTGCTCCTATTTAGTGGCTTTAGTTTTGGCGCTTTACTCCGAATATGTTTTTTGTGCCGATATTTTATATTTTTCTTTTTAAATCTTTTTTTTCATTCTTCCTCAACAACTTTTGCTATCCAGATGCTCTAGAAAGAATCATGAAACTTTACCAAATTCACACTGTTTTTCACGCTTCACATTTCCATCTCCAACCAAGTGAGTTTTTTGTTTTTGACTTTTTTTGCCAGTTTGGATTTGCGACTTTTGATGCTAAAACATAGAAAAACTGATCATTATGCATTAAATTCACAAACCGTGAGCGCCACTTTGTGAATTTAGGTGCAAAAACTTCAGGGAGGCAAAAAAAAGAAAGGAGCTTCTAGAAATCACAAATGATGACTGGGGCCCGGGAGAGGTGGGGCCAATGCTCAACACAAGAACTCATCAGGGGAACATTCATAAATTCTGAGAAAGGAGTCTGTCCTGAACGGTGCAGGTCTAATGTACAGAGAATGCCTGCCATCATAGCTTCCTTCACAGCTTTACACATCTATGGCACTTAAGTGGTGGCACAAGATCAATAGCCAAACTCCGCAGATTAGATGGACTACTGCCAAGAAGGAGGACTCAGGGCGCTGCCCTTGGCATGGATCAGACTCTCCTGCTAGAGGAGACGCTGTATTTCAGTTTGGAATCAAAACCATGGAGACAAAGTGAAAAAAAATAGAAATCCACACTCCACATTGGGCTTGTGCTTGGATAGATCTGGATAAAGGCCCTCAGTGCTGCTGGCTCCCTGCTCCACCTTGGTGCACCATCCATCCAAAGACCAGACACAAGTGTCTGCAGGAGACCATGCTGTAGGTACCAGCGCCAATCACTGAGCTCCCCGCTCCGCCATGGTGCACTATCCATCCAGAGACCAGACGCATGTGTCTGCAGGAGACCATGCTGTAGGCACCAGCGCCAATCACTGAGCTCCCTGCTCCACCTTGGTGCACCATCCATCCAGAGACCAGACGCAAGTGTCTGCAGGAGACCATGCTGTAGGCACCAGCGCCAATCACTGAGCTCCCTGCTCCACCTTGGTGCACCATCCATCCAGAGACCAGACGCAAGTGTCTGCAGGAGACCATGCTGTAGGCACCAGCGCCAATCACTGAGCTCCCCGCTCCGCCATGGTGCACTATCCATCCATGGACCAGCTGCACAGTGCTGTAGGGCACTAGTGCCAACTGCTAAATTCACTGCTCCGCCATAATGCACCATCCATCTACAGACGAGCCGCACATATCCACGAGAGACCGTGCTGTAGGCTCCAGCGCCAACTGTTGAGCTCCCCGCTCCGCCATAGTGCACCATCCATCCATAGACGAGCCGCACATATCCACGAGACACCGGGCTGTAGAGCGCCAACCGTAAAATTCACTTCTCCGCCGTAGTACACCATCCATCCACAGACCAGCTGCAGGTGTCCGCGGGAGACAGTTATGGGGGACATGTGACGTTCGACATTCATTTGCGATTACTTGAAGTCAGTTTTCTTTTTTTTCGTTTTGTGATATTCACTGATCATTTTTTTTGTGCTAAATTAGTCAAAGTGGTGCACGTGGTTCATAAATTTGGTGCAAAATGAAAAAAATGCTGTTTCATTTTTCCTTAAATAGTTTTTTGTGACTTTTTTGCACCTAAAGACTCAAATCCTCCAGAAAAGTGGAGAAAGTAACAGCAGTGATGAATTTCAGCCTGTGGACAGGACAAGCCGGGGGAGGGGAACACCCTAATTACTCAGAAACTGCACCAGAGCAGGGAGGGGGGCACCTGCAGCCCAGGCACAGGGGATTGGCTGGCAGCTGCCTGGCCCCGCCACTTGCTGCAGGTGCAGATATAAGTCGTAAGGTGTGGAGCTCCAGACATTTGTGTGAAGACGACAGAACAGGTGAGGATGGTGGAGGAGGCATGGTATTCCCATGAACTAGGTGGGATCCTGTGTATTAGGGGTGGTCCCATGCAGTAGTAAGGGGTCCTGTGTAGTAGGGAGGGCCACATGTAGTAGTAAGGGGGGTCCTGTGTAGTAGGGGGCTCCATGTAGTAGTAAGGGGGTCCTGTGTAGTAGGGGGCCCCATGTAGTAGTAAGGGGGGTCCTGTATAGTTGGGAGGGCCCCATGTAGTAGTAAGGGGGTCCTATGTGGTAGGGGGCCCCATGTAGTAGTAAGGGGAGTTCTGTGTAGTAGGGGGTCCCATGTAGTAGGTGAGAGGGTTCAGTGAAGTAGGGGGGGTCCAGTGTGGGGGAAGTGGTGTGCTGCTGGCTATTGGTGGCAGAGATTGCTCCGCTCGGAGGCTTTATAAGTCGTGAATCTATTTGCTTCCATTCCATCTGTCGCCCTTTCCCCTTACACGTAGATCCCAGGGTGGATGATTTTGCTGCACGGGGTTAACCCCTTGGTGCTTCGTTGCTGGGGTCCTGTGGACGCTGTGGCTCCCCTCCGGTTATTAAGGCTGCACAATCCGTGTCTGTTGGGATTAACCCTTCCTGTGCTCTCCAGATTCCTCACCGCTGACGTCTGTGCGTTCAGTTGCGTTTGTTGTGGGTTTCTTCACTGTGATCGTCTCAGGCTGACCATAGTGTGATGCTCCACACTTGCCTGACCCTGGGGTAACCCACAATCTAGAAGTATGGGGCACAAGGAAGTGTGTAGCTCTTGGGACCCTGCTAAATTCAGAGCATTACTATAGTTGCCCCCACAATGACATTTGACCTTTGTCATGGGGAATAGCCCGTCCTGTGATGGTCACCCTATGGTTGGTTGTGATGGAGGGGAGTCTGCACCAGTGTAAGACCACCAGGGCCACATACATGCATTGCTGTGGATGGCTACAATCACAATGAAGGTCCTGCTGTCTGTAACCCCTCACCATGATCTTTTCCAGGAACCATGAGCTGTTTTACCTGCATCAAAGTCCTGATGGTCCTGTTCAACCTGGCCATATTTGTAAGTACAGAAACTCGGCGGCCCCCTTGTCCTGTCTGGGGGAGGCTTGTGATGTCATTGCTATGCGTGTTGGGGATGGGGGGGGGGGGGGGACTGTGACCTCATCACTGGTTATATTTATACATCATGTGGAGCCCGTCCACCGCAGCAGCCACCCGCATGGACTCTACCACTTCCTTATTGGGGGAATTCCACTTCTTGCCTGACAAGTGGCTCCACATTTTGGTGCGAATACTGTGACTGTACCCCGGGGGCCGCTCTATATATTCGTCACATGGGAGGCTATGGCTCTGATCTGGGACGATTGTGCCCGGCCCACCTGGATCCCTGGACTCTGCAGAGTTCAGTCTGGTGGACAATGGTGACGTGCTGGATGGCGGTATTACAGCTGCTGAGGTATTTAGTGCCTCTGAGTGTTTATGGCGCTGGGTGCGGCCTCCTGTCGGGGGACAATACTGGGAGACAGTGGCTGGTGGTGTGGCCCCTCCTGCTTGTGGCCCCATGCCCACTGTGATTTTTTTTCCATTGATGCTATCTGTACCTCATAGAAGGTTCCAGTCAGAACAGCTGCAGGCAAATGCTGATAACCTCCTTATTCCCCATCATGGATGAAGGAGCCACTGGGCTCTATAAACGAAGGGCCCCATAGACCAGGACTGACGGGGCAGACTGGTGACAGCCTGTGGTCGGACCCTGGAACCTTCTGTACATGGTCACCTCTAAAGGTTGGCACCTATAGATCTGCTATTGGGCTCAGGGTGTAGGGGGACCATATGTGACTCTTATTTCCGGGGCCCTGGATGTACTGTTAGAGTATGTATTAACCCTTCTCCTCCTGCTTCCAGTTGGCTGGGGGAGCATTGCTGGGAGTCGGTATCTGGGTGAGTGTGGACAGCAACTCCTTCCTGAAGATTTGGCGCAATACCGAATAACGTGGCTACTCAGTTTGTCAATGTTGGCTACTTCTTGATCGCCATTGGAGCGCTGCTGCTGATCCTTGGCTTTTTGGGCTGCTGCGGAGCTCAGAAGGAGAGCAAATGCCTGCTGATCACGGTAAGAAGATGTTGTGTATCCAAAAGAGGTAGGGAGTTGTGGGAGGAAGGTGTTGTGGGGGTTGGTTGGGCGTGGGGAGGGGATTTGTGGGGTTGGTTGGCCGTGGATATTGTGGGGGTTGGTTGGGCCGTGGGGGGGAGGGGGGATATTGTGGGGGTTGGTTGGGCCGTGGGATATTGTGGGGGTTGGTTGGGCCGTGGGATATTGTGGGGGTTGGTTGGGCCGTGGGATATTGTGGGGGTTGGTTGGGCCGTGGGATATTGTGGGGGTTGGTTGGGCCGTGGGATATTGTGGGGGTTGGTTGGGCCGTGGGATATTGTGGGGGTTGGTTGGGCCGTGGGATATTGTGGGGTTGGTTGGGGGGGATATTGTGGGGGTTGGTTGGGGGGGGGGGGGGGGGGGGATATTGTGGGGGTTGGTTGGGCGTGGGGATATTGTGGGAGTTGGTTGGGCGTGGGGGGATATTGTGGGGGTTGGTTGGGCCGAGGGGGGATTGTGGGGGTTGGTTGGGGTGGGGGGGGGGGGGGATATTGTGAGGGTTGGATGAGGTGCGAAGGGGATTGTGGGGGGGGAGATTTAAGTTGCAGGGGTATTGTAGGGTGCACATGTGATCAAGGGATGTTGGGCCAGAGGGGGATTTTGGAAGTTCAGACAGTGGATGGAGGTTGGGCTGAGGTGGATTGTGAGTGGGGATGCTGGCTGGGGGGGTTGTGGGGGGATGTCTGGGCTGGAGGGGGGATAGTTGCACCAGATGATTGGGAGGAGGTTGAGTCAGAGGGGTATTGTAGGGTGCACATGTGATCGGGGAATGTTGGGGTTGAGGAGGGTTCTGGAGGTCACGCAATGGATGGAGGTTGGGCTGGACTGGAGGATTGTGGGGGGAGGCGGTTGGGCCGGAGTGGGGAATTAGGGGGGGGGGGGGAGGGATGGTTGGGCCGGAGTGGGGATTGTGGTGGTGCATGCAGTCGGGGGAGGTTGGGCCTGAGTGGGAATGTGAAGGCAAGCATGGTTGACCAAAGGGGGATTGTGGTGGTGCATGTGGTTGGGGAAGGGGATTTGAGAGGGGGAGTTTGCACCAGAGGGGAACTTTCTGGGGGGAAGGTGTATGCAGTTGGGTGAGGTTGGGCCTGAGGGGGATTGTACGACGAATGTGGTGGAAGGAGGTTGGGCTGGAGGTGTGTTGGGTGATTTGCTGCCTCATTGCCTCTTTTTTTTTTTTTTTTTTTTTTTTTTTTTTCCAGTTCTTCACCATTGTACTGATCATCTTCATCGCAGAGGTTGCCGGTGCAGTGGTTGCTCTTGTTTACTCTTCTGTGGTAAGTCTGTTAATTACCTTTTATCCTGTGCTATCCCCCTTCCCATAATGCCACTGTTCACTTTGGTTATCAGGTGGTAATGATTTTCTCAGTTTTCTCGGTTGTCCGGATCAGTGGGAGATGGTATGCGGCTGTAGCTCGACCATTGAGGATCAGAATGTGCTTGTTGCCTGTGGTCCGGGGGTTGGCCCTAATAAGTGACACTAAGGGCCACTTTACACACACCAACTTATCTGTCCAACTTCTGAACAACTTTCTGGTTGCAGTGGACACATTACTCCATTTTGTGGCTGTGTACAATGTAACAATGTGTCCATGATTTCACTGCAACCAGTAAGTTGTTCAGAAGTTGGACAGATAAGTTGGTGTGTGTAAAGTGGCCATTAGGCTATGTGTCCACTGTACGTTTCTGCTGCGTTTTTGGTGATATTTCTGCAGCAAAAATAGATCACCCACAGATTTATCATTAAAGTCTGTTTTTAAAAAAATGTTGTATCCACGTGTGATTATGTGGTGCTGAAGAAAATGCATGCGTTCAAAAATGCCCATGTCAATTAATTTGTGTGCTTCCGGGCTGTGTTTTCCAAAACCTCACAATTGATTTTTATATTCACACAATCTGTTTGTGATGCGTTTTTTTTTTTTTTTTTTTTTTCTTGCACTTTCTACAACACAAACGCACCAATTCCTCACCTTTCCCAGTGATCCCACAGTGAGCCCCGGCAATGCCTTCCTTCCATGCACCAGCAGGACCTGCACAAAGTTACTTGCAGGATCTGCCCATGTGACTCTGGCTGAGAGTCACGTGCCAGGTCCTGCCGGTACCATACTGCAGGTCTTGCCGGAGATTGAAAAGAAAGCATGCCGTGGGATTGTAGTAGTGTCTCTCTGTGCTGACTTTCATCAATTGAAAAAACGCTGCACAAACACAGTACTTTCGTGCTTTTTTTTTTTTTTTTTTCTTTTGAGCGGCTAAAAAAAGCAGCATAAATGCAGCACAAACATCCAGTGGGCACATGGCCTTAGAGAACAGAAGGTGGCGTCTCTTGACGGACCGACGTTGTGATAGTCCCTTCCACATCTACAATTACTGCAGCCTCTTTCCTGTGACGTGGGGGATAAGCGGCGCCCCCCACTGCCTTCCTGAATAATGCCGATCCACCTTCTTTCTTTAGGCAGAGACCTTCTTGACTTCAGTTCTGACTCCAGTTCTGCAGAAAGATTATGGCGATAATAAGGACGTGCGGAAGATTTGGGACTCCATGATGAATGAGGTGAGAGGAGTAACATCTGGGGATGGCGGACAGCTCCGAGCCCCCGGTCATCACACGCTTTGCTCTTCTCTTGCAGATGCACTGTTGTGGAATGAGCAACTACACCGACTTCAATAACTCCACATATGTTCAATCGACCAATGGGCTGTACCCACAAGCATGCTGTAGCTCCAATGCCACATGCACCATGCAAGCAGCACACAACAGCAATAACCGGTGAGTGTCAATTGTGCTGGCGCCATGTGTGCCTGCAGTGTCTGACCCGACCCTCTCCCTACAGGGCTGCATGGACCAGATTGTGAATATGCTGAAGTCAAACGCCGCCATCGTGGGTGGAGTGGCCGCAGGGATCTGTGCGCTGGAGGTGGGTGATAACCGAATCATGTCATATTCTACTCCAGCCACATCCAGATCTGTAGAAGGTGACTGCAGCTGTGGATAAGGCTGGTGTAGACCGCTGTCCATAGTGGCAGTGTCAAGAGCCTAAATAGTGACCCCCCCCCCCCCCCCCCCCCCCCCAATAGAGAGTGTCTGTCAGTAACTTCTAAGAGAACCCAGAGATCATTCTGACCCCACCACCATTTTATGAGTGCAGCTCCACCTGTCTGTGGCATGGAATGGCTGCACTACCACATACAGCCTTTAAACTAGGGGGGGCATGCCGGATGGGCTTTGTCAGCTCATGGCACATTGTGGTCTCATCTCTCCGCAGTTGGCCGCCATGGTTGTGTCCATGTATTTATACTGCAAGATCGACAAGGAGGGCTCCATCCACTGAGGCAGCCGAGCCACTTTGTACATGGTGTAAAAGACATTTCAAGAGGACGAGTGGACCAATGTGACAGGAACACGCCTGCTCTGGACCTCACCGCACGGGTGCGGTGCCCGACTGGACTTGATGTGTGATCGCATTTCGTCTCTTTCCTCTCATCTCCTTTTTGTGCCAGAATCTGAAACAAAATGTAATTTTTTTTTTATTCTAATATTTAATATTTGTGAATAGTGCCAATGCAATAAAGCCGCCCTCTACTACTCTCTGGTGTCTGCTGAGGTTGTCTCATTCTGGGGCCATTCTGCACCCCCAGGACCATGTTCCCATACTACAGGAATATGGCACTGATTGTAGGGGAGGGATGGTCACATCCGCCGGGAACGGGAGACCTCGCATCACTCACTTGCCTGATCTATAGTACAAGTACAGTCCCTGCCCTGATAATGAGGAGCAGCAGAGGTGGACAGGTGCTGCGTCATCTGTGACCACCACTCCCAGAAGACTAGCGCAATGTGTGAACGTCACAGATCTGACGTCCCTGCCCCCTACAGCTCCAACTGCTTATCTCCTGATCCACCATCAACAACTTTATAACCTCAACCTGCAATAAAAGTAACAAGTAATAAAGTCATCTCATGAAGAATCATCTAGGAGGAAGAGAAGATGACTAGAAAGAAGTGTGTGCAGGGGCGAGAGGAAGTACCTGGTCTGCACACTGAGCACTCTTCAGTATCTGTGTTATTCTATATATCTATGTGCAGTACCACTTCTGTCCTATATACTGTGTGTAATCCTCAGTATCTGTATTATTCTGTATATATACACTGCACAGCACCACTTCTCCTGTCCTGTATACTGGGTGTAATCCTCAGTATCTGTATTATTCTGTATATATATATACTGCACAGTACCACTTCTCCTGTCCTGTATACTGGGTGTAATCCTCAGTATCTGTATTATTCTGTATATATATACAATGCACAGCACCACTTCTGTCCTATATACTGTGTGTAATCCTCAGTATCTGTATTATTCTGTATATATACACTGCACAGTACCACTTCTGTCCTATATACTGCGTGTAATCCTCAGTATCTGTATTACTCTGTATATATACACTGCACAGTACCACTTCTCCTGTCCTGTATACTGCGTGTAATCCTCAGTATCTGTATTACTCTGTGTATATATACACTGCACAGTACCACTTCTCCTGTCCTGTATACTGGGTGTAATCCTCAGTATCTGTATTATTCTGTATATATACACTGCACAGTACCGCTTCTCCTGTCCTGTATACTGGGTGTAATCCTCAGTATCTGTATTATTCTGAATATATACATTGCTCATACCACTTCTCCTGTCCTCTATACTGGGTGTAATCCTCAGTATCTGTATTATTCTGTATATATACACTGCACAGTACCACTTCTCCTGTCCTCTATACTGGGTGTAATCCTCAGTATCTGTATTATTCTGTATATATATACAATGCACAGCACCTCTTCTGTCCTATATACTGTGTGTAATCCTCAGTATCTGTATTATTCTGTATATATACACTGCACAGTACCACTTCTGTCCTATATACTGCGTGTAATCCTCAGTATCTGTATTACTCTGTATATATACACTGCACAGCACCACTTCTCCTGTCCTGTATACTGGGTGTAATCCTCAGTATCTGTATTATTCTGTATGTACACACTGCACAGAACCACTTCTCCTGTCCTGTATACTGGTGTAATTCTCAGTATCTGTATTATTCTGTATATATACACTGCACAGTACCACTTCTCCTGTCCTATATACTGGGTGTAATCCTCAGTATCTGTATTATTCTGTATATATACACTGCACAGCACCACTTCTCCTGTCCTGTATACTGCGTGTAATCCTCAGTATCTGTATTACTCTGTATATATACACTGCACAGTACCACTTCTCCTGTCCTGTATACTGGTGTAATCCTCAGTATCTGTATTATTCTGTATATATACACTGCACAACACCACTTCTCCTGTCCTGTATACTGGGTGTAATCCTCAGTATCTGTATTATTCTGTATGTACACACTGCACAGTACCACCTCTCCTGTCCTGTATACTGGGTGTAATCCTCTGTATATATACACTGCACAGCACCACTTCTCATGTCCTGTATATGTGGCGCCCCGCAACGAGTGCGTCACAAGAGGGTATTGCAGCCATAAATGCAGCCGCAATATTCTCTGACACAGCAGTGATCTAGTTAACTTTGAGATCCAACCCTGCATGCATCACCTAGAACCAATCCTAGGTCCTGGTGGGGGAGTGTTAGGGAAGTGTAGGAGAACAGACACTTAGACTAGTTAGTCTGGAGAGTAGAGTCTAGAACAAAGTCAAGGAGAGTCTAGAACTTGAACTTGGAGTCCCTGAGCCCCGGGCCGTCACCGGTCGGGTGTCAGCACCTGAGGCCTCAACAACCGGGATTGGGCATCGTAACCACGGGTTCCCAAAAGACTCCCGTGCCCATAACTTCACAGCCGGTTCACTGGTACCGAAGCTGGCAGCAGTTCACCTCTGCTACGCGAACCAGAAGCGTGGAGGAGCAGCTTCACAGGAGCACCCCACCACCAGCCAACTTCCAGTCGTCTAACCAGCGGTGTACCCACCGAGGGATCCAAGGCTCCCCAACACATCCACAACGTACAACTTGGATAGGGCATTGAAGCAGCCTCCCCGTACCCGATCTGGTATTCCTGGGCGACATTGGCAACTACTTAGTTAGAATGGAGGAACACCTGCGGATCTCTGAGGGACTCTATCACTGCTGAGTCCACCCGGTCCACTACCCGTGAACTGTATACCATGTACTGCCTGCTGGTTACAGTAAAGAACCGTTGCAGAGACTTTCTGTGTCCGTGCTTCCTTATGAACTGTCCGTCAGCACTACAAGGTAACCGCAGCTGCCGCACAACATCTTAAGCAGCTCCAGCGTCCAGGGATCACCGCTCAGCCTTGGGGAGCGTTCCATCTTGCTGCTGTCCATCCCCCGGAGGTTCCGCAGCATCGGTAGTCCTTACCGAAACTACTATAGGTGGCGTCACGAATAAATTAAAAAACCCTTTAATCTGTTCCACCAAGACGTCTTCAAACCCTTTTGATCTGCACTACACCGGGCCCCACTACCGGCAGGCACGGTCCACCCGTGACAAGGAGGAAGGAAGCATCGCCTGTCTAAACCGGAGTCCCGGCCACGGTGAGTCATATACTGGGTATAATCCTCAGTATCTGTATTATTCTGTATATATACACTGCACAGTACCACTTCTCCTGTCCTGTATACTGGGTGTAATCATCAGTATCTGTATTCTGATATATCGGGGGTGGGGAACCTCAGGCCCCAGGGCCGAATGCAGCCCTCAGTGACTTTTTTTTGCGGTCCCCGGTCAGATTCCTGGGGACTGCAATGCTCAGGGTGCCAGATGCATTTTGCCGATTGCCCTTTAAATCCAACTCTCCAGTGATCTCTATGCCCCAGCCTCGGCCACCCCAGTGAGGTATATGCTCCCAGCCTCTCCTGTGCTGTCTAGGGCTCTAGGAAACCTACAAAAGTAGTTGAGAAGCAACATGACCAATATCACCCACCCAAAGAAAAGCAGCTCCAGCCACTACAGTAGAGGCGAGATGATTGTTTAACCAAATATATTAGGTAACTTTCAAGTTGATAATTTTGTGCGGCCCCGAAGGATGGTAGAAATCTCCAAATGGCCCTCGGCAGAAAAATGGTTCCTCGCCCCTGCTGTATATATATACACCTCACAGTATCACTTCTCCTGTCCTGTATAGTTGGTGTAATCCTCAGTATCTGTTATTCTTTACATATACACTGCACAGCACTACTTCTCCTGTCCTGTATACAGGGTGTAATCCTCAGTATCTGTATTATTCTGTATATATACACTGCACAGTACCACTTCTCCTGTCCTGTATACTGGGTGTAATCCTCATATCTGTATTATTCTGTATATATACCCCTGCACAGTACCACTTCTCCTGTCCTGTATACTGGGTGTAATCTCATTATCTGAGTATCTGTATATACCTGCCAGTACACTTCCCTGTCCTGTATATAAGTGTAATCCTCAGTATCTGTATTAACTCTGTATATACATGCAAGTACACTTCTCCTGTCTGTATACTGTGTAATCTCATTATGTATTATTCTGTATATATCCACTGCACAGTACCACTTCTCCTGTCCTGTATACTGGGTGTAATCCTCATTATCTGTATTATTCTGTATATATACCCTGCACAGTACCACTTCTCCTGTCCTGCACACTGGGTGTAATCCTCAGTATCTGTATTAATCTGTATATATACACTGCACAGTACCACTTCTCCTGTCCTGTATACTGGGTGTAATCCTCATTATCTGTATTATTCTGTATATATACCCTGCACAGTACCACTTCTCCTGTCCTGTATACTGGGTGTAATTCTCAAAGTGGGGGGAGCCAGCACTGCCTGACGTCAGCATGCAATAGAAAAAGTGCAAATGCACATATTGCAAACTGTGCTTAAATGTAAAATGAGATTTTTAGCAAATGATTGATCAGTTATTTGATCCACCCTGCCAATGTCACGGCAAGTCTCAGTAATGCTATTCTACACTTTTTTTATGTAAATTGTGTCAAGCAGCCTCCTAAATAGATTAAAAGCAGAACCACATAAATACAACACATACCTCGGATATATCAGAACCGCTCCCATGGCACCAGAAAGACAAATGCGGATGAAGGCAGACAAGACGCGAAGTTGTACAGCTAATGATACATATGCCCAGACATTATCAGATCCGATCCCCACACTGCCAGACACCAGCAGACCATGCTATGAATGAGGGCGGAGCAGGCCCCGATAAATGTGCATGTAATCAATGAAGCCTGTGGAGAGGGTAAGGCAACAGAGTGTGAACGGTCACCAAATGCAATCATAGCAAAGACAGACGGAATGTCATACTAAACAAAGCATGCTCGGCAAGATGGTCAGCCACCAACCAATAATATATTAAAGTGGGGAGCCAGCACTACCTGAGGTTAGCATGCAATACAAAAGTGCAAATGCACATATTAATTCCAAACTGTACTTAAATGTACATCTATGTTGCATAGAGTTAACCAACCTCTGGCACCTGTCATCTGCTATTCCAGCCCAGGATGCTTTGACTACATCACACAATTTATTTGCATTTGTTGGCTTTGCCTCGGAAATTTCATTTTTTATGTCACCCCACAAGTGTTCTATCAGATTAAGGTTCGGGGATTGGGATGGCCGCTCCATAACCTCAATTTTGTTGGACTGAAACCAAGATTTTGCTCGTTTACTGGTGTGTATCGGGTCGTCGCCTTTTGTCCCATTTCTATGGCATTTCCTCTCCAGCGTAAGGCAACATGACCTCTTCAAGTATTTTGATATCTGCAAACTGATCCATAATCCCTGGTATGAGGTAAATAGGCCGGCACCATAGCAAGAGCAACATGCCCATATCATGATGCTTCACTGTCTGCAGAGACTGTACCTGAATTCAGAGTTTGGGGGTCGTCTGATGAACTGTCTGAGGACCTTGGACCCAAAAAGAACAATTTTCCTTCCATCAGTCCACAAAATGTTTCTCCATTCCTCTTTAGGCCAGTTGTGTTCTTTCTTTAGTACATGTCTTTTTTTTTTTTTTTAACAGTGGGGTTTTGTGGGAACTCCTACTAAGGTTATGCTCACACAGGGGTTTTTGGACCAGGTTTTACCATGGTTTTCTGCTAACCTTAAGGCTGTGTGCTCACGGTGTGCTGCGTGTTGGACGCAGCTCCTCCGGACCTGAGTGAAGCCGTGGATGGCCGCAGGGAGACCGCAGCCGCCCTGTACTCACCATGTGCGGCGGGTGCGGGGCGGCTTCTCCCTGCCGTCACCCGATGGGAGCCGCTTCCAACTCAGCAGCATGAAATGAACGTGCGGAGGAGGAGCGGACTCCTGGCAACCCGCACCGCAGCTCCAAACACGCTGCGGTCGGGTTAAGCATAGTGAGGATGGGATTTCTTACAATCCCATCCGCTATGCTGATACTGTACTACGCAGTGTTTTGGATGCAGCGGCAAGACGCTGTGTATACTGATCGTGAGTATGCAGCATAACCTGTGTTTTTGTTTTCCAGTAAAACGTATGTGATTCTGGGATTAGCTGTTTTTTGTTCTCTGCAGAAGGTGTCAACACCCCAGGTTTGGCTGGGCTTTTGAAAGAATGAGGATGTCAATTGTTTTCTGTCTTTTTGCCGTGTTCTATGGCAAATATGCTGCAAAAATACAGCAAATCTCCTGATAAGAAATCAGAAAAGACTAGAAACCCCTAATGCACTGATGAGGGGCAATCACCCCGAAACACAGCGTGTGCCAGATCAGAGCCCCAAACTGCTAAGTCATATTAAAAGGCTTGCTAACGAGTGAATTATGACTTTTGTGATAGCTACCTTTATTAGGTGCATTAAGTTCGTCTACTTCCTCATTCAAGTGACAATTTGCATATTTAGAAACCACTAAGGTTTTGCTTGGTTTTTGTTTTTGCCAAAACACATGTGTCTGGACATAAACAGTCACAGTCCTCACAGGTAACTTGAGACGACATTGATGATCCTGGAGCTGATCATTGGCTGAGCCTTTGCCATTCTGGATAGTCTTCAGTTTTCTTCCATGTCTCTCTGGTTTTCCATTGTAAAGCATTGGAGATCATTTTAGCTGAACGCCTATCATTGTCTGCACTTCTTTATACGTTTTCCCCTCTCCAATCAACTTTTTAATCAAAGTACGCTGTTCTTCTGAACAATGTCTGGAACGTCCCATATTTTTCACATTTTCAAAAAGCAATGCATGAACATGTGCTGCCCTCCCCCTTACATAAGGGTCACCTGATTCACACCTGTTTCTTCACGGAATGATTGACCTCACTAATTGAACTCCACACTGCTATTATTTTGATCACACCCCTTTCAATTATTATTCAAATACACAGACTCAAAAACATGCAGATCATGAGTCTGTTGGTTTTCCAAGGCGGTTCACAGCATGGTTTTGAGCTGTCAGGTTTTGTCCAGTGTTTTGCAGGATGCACCAGACAGAACCTGACAACACCAGACGAGCAGAAACTGAGGGCAAATATGCCCTCCGATCCTGTTTTTAACAGGATTTGTTTCTGCTCGATGCTGCTGCTGTCTGCGATGCTGTAACTTCAGCCTGCATGTGCAGGGGAGCTGCCCGCAGTGCTGAAATTAGAGCGTTATGTGCTGTGCAGCTGTGCAGCTGTCCACAGGCTGAACGCTCAGCCCGTGTGAGCAGTGGAGCTCTCTATGGTGCTGAACATTCAGCGGCGGCTCTGAAATGCTGCTGTTGTCCATGGTGCTGAATGAGCGCGATAGCATTTCAGAGCCAACACTGTTCTATAATAGTATCTGGGAAACAATACGGTTTGTTTGCCGGATCCAGGGCGATCCAACGAACACAACCGGATCCAGCCAGAAAACAATAAAACCTGAGGCCAAAAAAGAGCTATCCGGCACCATAGGAAGACATGGGGCCAAAACGGGATGAGGTTCTGTCCGATTCAAACTGGACAGAACCTGATACCACAAAACCGTGGTGTGAAGCCGACTTAACAAGGCTGGTTTCACACTGCAGTTTTTTCCCTGATCAGGTTCGATCAGGTTTGTGTGCCAAAACCAGGAGAGGAATTTGCAGAGAAAAAATATAATTGAAAGATTGACACCTGATCTGAGTTTTGGAGACACTCCTGGTTTTGACACACAAACCTGATCGAACCTGATCAGGGGAAAACTTCAGTGTGAAACCAGCTTTAGGCCAGATTCACACCACGGTAAGATTCGATCCTGGGCTGTCATGGGATGACCCTGACAGCCCCTGACCGGATCACCACACAGAACTGGAGGGCACATATGCCCTCCTGTCGGTGTGCAGCCGCACGCAGCTGCAGCTGCTGAGGATTCAGGACCGTGGCTCGCGGTGAGCTAGCCATGGTCCTGAAAATAACAGCGGCGTGCAGCCACAGGTGTCCGGTTCCCGGATCCTCCCAGGCCGGGGCAACCCGGCCCCATAGGCTCCCATGTTAGGGAGCGCCGGATTGTCCCGGATCCAGGAGGATCTGGGAGACGGCAAGTTAGGGAGATTTTTCTCCCCGGACACAAAAACGCTGCAAGCAATGTTTTTTGTCCGGGGAGAAAAATCCGATTTTTCCCGGATTCTTTCGGAGAGATGGAAACCAGATGCCAGAGAGCCGCCATCCGGCCCTTAGGCTACTATGGGGCCAAAATCCGGTCTGGGGCTGTCTGGTTTACACCGGATCGGACCTTACTGTGGTGTGAAGCAGCCTAAGAATCTAATGCACCAACTGGTAAATTGTTTGACGTGGTCATATCATTTAAACCAAAACCAGTGCCTAAGGTTACGTTCACACAAACGTATTTGTAGGATCTGTGCATTTGCACAGAATGTCCTCAAAACAGCGGGTGTGTGGAATGCTCGCTTCTTCCTGCACTTACTACCCCGCCGCGCTCCCTCGGTGACCCCCGGCAGTGTCTTCTGATCCTGGCAGACCCGCAGTGAGCGCGGGCTCTTGAACCCTGCAGCACCACGTGACTGATGACATCGCTTGGTCACATGGTGCTGTTTAAGGTCCTGAACCTGGTCCTGTGCCGTCGGGATGAAGAGAGATCACCCTGTGAGTGCAGCGAGGTGAGTAAAAAGCTGGCTGAAAACAGTGCAAACAATTGACAAGGCCATTCTTTTCATGGATGCACTTTGTAGAGGAAAGCACATCTGTAAGAAGACGGCCCATGTGAACGGATTTCAGCAAAAGCCATTGCTTCTGAGATTCATAACTCAGATCCGTTTCACTGCATATACGCAGGGCTAAATAGCACAGCGTAAATGCCAAAATACGCTGTGTGTGAACGCAGCCTTAGCTGGTTAGTCATATTGGACTGCTATTATATTGAATACTATTTTGAAGGCACGACGTAACAGCAGAATAGTGACCACAGCTCTGGAGGTACCTGGAAGATAAGATACAATGTAACAGCAGAATAGTGACCACAGCTCTGGAGGTACCTGGAGGATAAGATACAATGTAACAGCAGAATAGTGACCACAGCTCTGGAGGTACCTGGAAGATAAGATACAATGTAACAGCAGAATAGTGACCACAGCTCTGGAGGTACCTGGAAGATAAGATACAATGTAACAGCAGAATAGTGACCACAGCTCTGGAGGTAACCTGGAAGATAAGATACAATGTAACAGCAGAATAGTGACCACAGCTCTGGAGGTACCTGGAAGATAAGATACAATGTAACAGCAGAATAGTGACCACAGCTCTGGAGGTACCTGGAAGATAAGATACAATGTAACAGCAGAATAGTGACCACAGCTCTGGAGGTACCTGGAAGATAAGATACAATGTAACAGCAGAATAGTGACCACAGCTCTGGAGGTACTTGGAAGATAAGATACAATGTAACAGTAGATATTACAACAGAAAAGGATCCCTTTTCTATAGGAATGATGACAAATGATATCAAGATATAAATGATTCCAAATTTTTATTTATATTTCATATAAAAAATCCATAAAAATATTGAAAAATCCAGAGCATATCCTCTTAAGGATCCACAAGAATACAACCACAGCAGTATATATTACATAGTATATAACATCCAATTTATACTTAACATTCTTTAAATAGCCACAAAAATGTACATTACCATTATCTCAAGTGGCACGGTTTTGTGGTATTGATTATATGTATAGAGGGAAACCAATATGGAGCTGGACTGCCAAAGAACCGGTTGCTTAACCATTGATAACCACACTCTCACTGAGGTATCTTATATTCATATGGTATCACCAAACCCAAGACTTCAGCATTAACCAATTCCCACTGTCTCTATTACGGTCCAACAAACCCCCTATAGAGTGTTAAGATGTGTACCTGATCCTGACCGCTGTGCTGTAGCTGTGGTCCCTTCTCCCCTACGTCCGTTTCGCACCTCGCTTCTTCCGGGGGGCATGGTTAACAACGGGTATCAGTGGGTCTACAGCACAGCGGTCAGGATCAGGTACACATCTTAACACTCTATAGGGGGTTTGTTGGACCATAATAGAGACAGTGGGAATTGGTTAATGCTGAAGTCTTGGGTTTGGTGATACCATATGAATATAAGATACCTCAGTGAGAGTGTGGTTATCAATGGTTAAGCAACCGGTTCTTTGGCAGTCCAGCTCCATATTGGTTTCCCTCTATACATATGATCAATACCACAAAACCGTGCCACTTGAGATAATGGTAATGTACATTTTTGTGGCTATTTAAAGAATGTTAAGTATAAATTGGATGTTATATACTATGTAATATATACTGCTGTGGTTGTATTCTTGTGGATCCTTAAGAGGATATGCTCTGGATTTTTTAATATTTTTATGGATTTTTGATATGAAATATAAATAAAAATTTGGAATCATTTATATCTTGATATCATTTGTCATCATTCCTATAGAAAAGGGATCCTTTTCTGTTGTAATATCTGGTTTTTGGAGTGAATAATGTAATAGGGATATTGTTTTAAATATAACAGCAGAATAGTGACCACAGCTCTGGAGGTACCTGGAAGATAAGATACAATGTAACAGCAGAATAGTGACCACAGCTCTAGAAGTACCTGGAAGATAAGATACAATGTAACAGCAGAATAGTGACCACAGCTCTGGAGGTACCTGGAAGATAAGATACAATGTAACAGCAGAATAGTGACCACAGCTCTGGAGGTACCTGGAAGATAAGATACAATGTAACAGCAGAATAGTGACCACAGCTCTGGAGGTACCTGGAAGATAATATACAATGTAACAGCAGAATAGTGACCACAGCTCTGGAGGTACCTGGAAGATCAGATACAATGTAATAGCAGAATAGTGACCACAGCTCTGGAGGTACCTGGAAGATAAGATACAATGTAACAGCAGAATAGTGACCACAGCTCTAGAAGTACCTGGAAGATAAGATACAATGTAACAGTAGAATAGTGACCACTGCTCTGGAGGTACCTGGAAGATAAGATACAATGTAACAGTAGAATAGTGACCACAGCTCTGGAGGTACCTGGAAGATAAGATACAATGTAACAGCAGAATAGTGACCACAGCTCTAGAAGTACCTGGAAGATAAGATACAATGTAACAGTAGAATAGTGACCACTGCTCTGGAGGTACCTGGAAGATAAGATACAATGTAACAGCAGAATAGTGACCACAGCTCTAGAAGTACCTGGAAGATCAGATACAATGTAACAGTAGAATAGTGACCACAGCTCTGGAGGTACCTGGCAGATCAGATACAATGTAACAGCAGAATAGTGACCACAGCTCTGGAGGTACCTGGCAGATCAGATACAATGTAGGGCTACGTTCACACACGGTGTAATTTGCTGCGTTTTCGGCAGTGCCGCTTTTTTGCGTGCAAAAAAGCGCAACTGCATGCTGACACTGCGCTTTTCCCTGCGCACTTTCCCGAGGCCATGTTAACATGTAGACTATGAGGAAAAGCACTGAAAAAAGCACTAAGAATTTGCATGACAATTCTTTTTGCGCTTGCGCTTTTGCAGTGAAAGCACAAAGCAAAAATATGCGGCAAAACATGGCATCTGCACGCCTTTCAGCAAACGTCATAGCTTTTGCTGGAAGGCGTATCAAGCTTTGTATTGCACTGCTTTTACGCGAGCGCTGAAAAGCGCCGTGTAAAAGCAGGAATATGCGGCAATTACACTACATTTGAATGTAGCCTAACAGCAGACTAGTGACTGCAGCTCTGGAGGTGACTGGAGGATAAGACACGATGTAACAGCAGAATAGTGACCGTAGCTAGGAGGTGACTGGAGGATAAGACACCATGTAACAGCAGAATAGTAACCACAGCTCGGAGGTGACTGGAGGAAAAGATATGATGTAATAGCAGATTAGTGACTGCAGCTCTGGAGGTGACTGGAGGATAAGACACAATGTAACAGCAGAATAGAGAGTACAGATCTGGAGGTGACTGGAGGATAAAACGCGATATAACAACAGAACAATGAGTGCAGCTCTGGAGGTGACTGGAGGATAAAACGCGATATAACAACAGAACAATGAGTGCAGCTCTGGAGGTGACTGGAGGACTGAGTGGTATGTAGTAATGTGTCTCTGGTTCTGAGCTCTTCCCACCAGGATAGATTTTCCCTTTATCTCCGGGGACAATGGCTTCTGTGTAGTGAGTGGTGGTGACAATGTCGCGGGTGCGGTGGAATATTCATCTCTTTGTCGCTGTCGCTTTGTGAAGATTTCCCCTATGATGTAAGGACAGGAGTCTGCGGTGAATATGGGGCATTTAGACGCCTCCGGTTCTGACACTTCGGGGGTCACTTTTACTTCTCTGTTCATTTTCTGCAGTAAAGAAGTTTTTATTGAGCAGAGAAAACAAAACATAAAAAATGATAAAAGAATCGAATGTTGGAAATCGATCAAAGTGGAATTAACCCCGCGGGGCTGAAGGGCGCACTCAATACTGTTCTGTCATCATTACTGCTGCTCTTTAGGCTCCTCCTTTTTGAATATCCTCCTCATCAACGCCCCTCTCTCCTATTAATGTTTCTCCCCTTAATTGAAGATCGTCAACCTCCTGGTGACCAAGCCCCGTACTTTCACTTCTCCTATTTTGTCTATTTCCTCTTGGTGGTGCTGCCCCTTGGGCTCCTCCCATTTGAAGTCACCTCCCCTCTTGGTGGCCCAGCCCCTTATTATGCTCCTATTTAAAGCCACCTCCCCTCTTGGTGGCCCAGCCTCTTACTTAAGCTCCTCCCATCTTGGTGGCCCAGCACCTTCCTTAGGCTCCTCCCAATTTCAGCCTTCTCCCCCTTGGTAGCCCAGCCCATAGGCTTCTCATATTTTCAGCTCCCTTAGCGGTCCAGCCCCTTACTTAGGTTCCTTCCAATTTCAGTCTCCAACCCCCTTGATGGCCCAGCCCCTTACTTAGGCTCCTCCCAGTTTGTCTCCAACCCTCTTGATGGCCCAGCCCCTTACTTAGGCTCCTCCTATTTTTAGTGACTCGCCCCACAGGGCCGTGGGGTACTCCGAGTGGGCCTCCCTCTGGTGAAGTCGTCTATGGGAGCAGGATGTCACTGTGGTGTGATTCGGTCCGTGGCCCTGGAGCGGTCAATAAAAGGGGAAGAGAAGGTGTTTGGGGGAATTTAGGGGTGGTTGTCGTGATGCCACCCGTGGTGTTCGGCTATTAACGGCTGATGCTGCGGTCCAGGACCTCTGGGGACAATGGGATGGCAGCTGTGAGCGACTCACAGGCAGGCTTCTCGACCTGCGTGGCTTATCAGTCTACCGGCTCCTCAGCTGGGAAACGAACAGTCTCACACACAGTTCTGAGTTCCAAACCCGGTTTACTTAGCTTTTCTCTGCTTGCACCACAGGTTACAGTTCAGGTTTAATTGCAGTCCGGATAGTCCTTAGCAATTGTACACCCCTTCTGTGTTCCTCCCTTCTCGGGTTTCTCTTCCTCAGCGCTGCCTGATCGCCTGACTCCTGTACGCGCCTCCGCACACAGTGCCCCAATACACCTGCCATGGGTCCTGTCGGGAGACCGGTCGTGTCCCCTGGCCCTAGTACAGCTGCCTTCTCAGTGGATGTGTCGGGAGTAGGCTACAGCTGCTCTAGACCTCGTGGCCTCCGCTTCTGTGGTTGGAGCGTAGAGTCTCCTCACCACCTTCAGGGCAGGGTCCCTGGTGCTCACCCTGCCTTCGCTTCACTTCAGATTCGGGAGCATGGGTGGATTGGTCACTGCCCTTGCCCCTGCAGTCTGTTGCCCCGGGACGAGCCTCATCTCCGCTCAAGTACGCCGGGCCCTTCTCTCCCTGCTTACTCCGACAGCTATCTCTCCTAACTGCCTGACCACTTCCTGTTCTTGTTCCTTTTCTGCTTCTTTCCTAACTTCCCACCCTCCAACTTTCTCTCCCCGCCCTCCCACTATTGGGTGCACCCGCCGTCCATGGGACTGGGCATGTTGGGTGTGTTTGTGAGTGTCTGGACTTACCATCCTGTTTACTGCAGATGAGAATACCACACAAGGCGGACCCGATACAGGGAGGGATCAGTCAGGGGACGGAGGGAAGAGAAGTGTGGGGTGGGAAGTTAGTTGAAGTCGAGTTGAGTTGCAAGAGAGTTGAGTGGAGAGAGAAGAGAGCGATGGGAAGTGAGGATTTAGAGGACTTGAGCAGCGAGGAGCTTATCCTGAGTCGCGGAACAACAGACAGCAAGTGAGGCAGAGGGAGCCCTAGGGGCACAGGCAGAGGCAGAGTGAACCACCCATGCGCCCGAATCCAAGTTTGACCGGAGTTGAATGGAAGGGCTGGTTGGGAACCAGGGGACCGGCCCTGAAGGTGACGAGGAGACTCCATACTCCAACCACAGAACCAAAGGCCACGAGAGCGAGAGGATCTGTGGCCAACACCTGACACATCCGCCAAGAAGGTAGCTGTACTAGAGTCAGGGGACTTGGTACCAGTCGCCCCCGACAGGACCCGTGGCTGCCAGATTGGGGATCTGCGTGCAGAGGCGCAAGCAGGAGAGAGGCGGACAGTTAGCGCTGGGAGAGCAACTCGTGAGAGAAAGGAACATAAAGAGGTGTGTTGGACGAGTTATCTCGGTTCTTTGAGGACTATCTGGACTGAGACTTAGCAAAGAACAGTACCCGGCGGCATTGCTAAAGTGAACAGGAAGTAAACCAGGTATAGAACTCAGGAGCTGTGTGTGAGATTGTTTATTTTCCCACCTGCGGAGCCACAGACTGATAAGTCAAGCAGGTTGCAGAGAACCTGCCCCAGTAGGGCCCGTCCATCTCCCTCAGCCTGAAGAACTCTGTGGCCTGCCACCGCCGCAGATCACACCAGTTGCCCTGGGGAACCGCTCCACCCGTGGGGAGCGATACCACCTTAGCTGCGATCCCATCATCCCCAGAGGTCCCGCATGCAGCGTCGGCCATCAATAGCCGAACATCACGGGTGGCGTCACGACAACTAGTCCCAAAACGCTATACCCCCGATTGTTTAGTTGATACCCAGGGTCACAGAGCTGGGTCTCGACCCCTGTGACTCCCCAGAAGTATCAAAGCCCGGTTCCGAGTACCCCACGGCCCTGGGGGCGCATCACATGCGCTAATGCAATTACAAGCGCAATGCAAGTAAAACAACCCCTTTAGAGTCTGGAGTAGGAGGACGACAGTGGAGTGGAGAGGACAGAAAAGTGTTGAGGGGGAAGAATGATGAGTCTGAAGAAGGATAGAGGAGTCTGGAGGAGGTCAGAGAAGGGGTTATTCTGATGATCAGGGTTGTACTGACGATAGGGGTTGTAGTGACCATAAGGATTGCACTGATGATGAGGAATGTACTAATGATGAGGAGTATTCCAAGTCACCCCAGTCCTTCCCAGTCACAAGTCACTCCTTTGCCCCCTGACACTACCAGTCACCCCCAGTTGCTCCCAATCACTCTGTCACACCCAGTCAACCAAGTACTCCCAGTCACCCTAAGTACTGCAAGTCACACCCAGTCACTCCATCACCCCCAGTCCCTCCCAGTCAACCCTAGTAACTCCCAGTCACCCCAAGTATTCCAAGTCACATCAGTCACCCAGTCGCTCTCAGTCAATCTTCACAACCAGTCACTCCCAGTCACTCCATCACACCCTGTCACTCCCAGTCATCCCAGTCGCCATCACTCCGTCACATCAGTCGCTCCCAGTCACCCCTAGTAACTCCTAGTTCCTCAGTCACCCCAATTACTCCAAGTCACACCTCAGTCACCCACACATGGTCAACCACAATATGTCTTTATAGCTCTTTCTCTATTTGTGACCTTTATTATCAGAGAGCAGCAAATTGAAGCCATAAAAGCGAGTAAACAAATAAAGCGCCACCCAACCCCCCCAACCCAAGGATTAAAGATTAACAGAGTAACACCTGAGCGCCTGAAACTGCTGATAACAAGCTGTAAAAATGGAGAATGGCACAAAGACGATACTATCAGAATAGCGAATGAGGCTCTGCAGTATAATATACAATGTAACTCTGGATCAGTAATATAATGTATGTACACTGTGACTGCACCAGCAAAGAGTAATTTAGATATAGAGGAATGGACAAGCTCTGAAGAGATATAGTACAGGAAGGGTAACTCAGGATCAGTAATGTAATGTATTTACACAGTGACTCACCACAGAATAGTAGTGCAGCTCTGAGTATAATACAAGAAGTAACTCAGGATCAGTAATGTAATGTATGTACACTGTGACTGCACCAGCAGAATAGTGAGTGCCGCTCTGGAGTATAATACAAGAAGTAACTCAGGATCAGTAATGTAATGTATGTACACTGTGACTGCACCAGCAGAATAGTGAGTGCCGCTCTGGATTTTAATACAGGAGGTAACTCAGGATCAGTAATGTAATGTATGTACACTGTGACTGCACCAGCAGAATAGTGAGTGCCGCTCTGGAGTATAATACAGGAGGTAACTCAGGATCAGTAATGTAATGTATGTACACAGTGACTGCACCAGCAGAATAGTGAGTGCAGCTCTGGATTATAATACAGGAGGTAACTCAGGATCAGTAATGTAATGTATGTACACTGTGACTGCACCAGCAGAATAGTGAGTGCCGCTCTGGAGTATAATACAGGAGGTAACTCAGGATCAGTAATGCAATGTATGTACACAGTGACTGCACCAGCAGAATAGTGAGTGCAGCTCTGGAGTATAATACAGGAGGTAACTCAGGATCAGTATATAATGTATGTACACTGTGACTGCACCAGCAGAATAGTGAGTGCGCTCTGGAGTATAATACAGGAGGTAACTCAGGATCAGTAATGTATGTACACAGTGACTGCACCAGCAGAATAGTGAGTCAGCTCTGGAGGATAATACAGGAGGTAACTCAGGATCAGTAATGTATGTACACAGTGACTGAAAAATTCTGTGGAAGCAGGGTTGAAAAGCCATGTCTGACTTTCATTTGTTCACTCTTATAGATTTTTTATTTATTATTACTTTTGTCAGATTCAAGTTATTTCTGTGACTATTGTGGGTTTTTCTTTCATTAAACGAGGGATACCAACAATTTTGTCCACGTGTGTGTATATATACAGTGCGTTGTTAAAGTATTTGGCCCCCTTGAACTTTTCAACCTTTTGTCACATTTCAGGCTTAAACATAAAGATATAAATTCTAATTTTTTTGTGAAGAATCAACAAGTGGGACACAATCGTGAAATGGAACGAAATTTATTAGATATTTTAAACTTTTTAAAAAAAATAAAACACTGAAAAGTGGGGCGTGCAATATTATTCGGCCCCTTTACTATCAGTGCAGCAAAGGCTGGCTTCACACTGCAGTTTTTTCACTGATCAGTGTCCGTCCAGTTTGTGTGCCAAAACCAGGAGTGTCTCCAAAACTCAGAACAGGTGTCAATCTTTCAATTATAGTTTTTCTCTGCAAGTTCCTTTCCTGGTTTTGGCATCCAAACACTGATGGACACTGATCAGTGAAAAACTGCAGTATGAAGCCGCCAAACTCACTCCAGAAGTTCAGTGAGGATCTCTGAATGATCCAATGACTGGTAATGATAAATAGAATCCACCTGTGTGTAATCAAGTCTCCGTATAAATGCACCTGCTCTGTGATAGTCTCAGGGTTCTGTTTCAAGTGCAGAGAGCATCATGAAGACCAAGGAACACACCAGGCAGGTCCGAGATACTGTTGTGGCGAATTTTAAAGCCAGATTTGGATACAAAAAGATTTCCCAAGTTTTAAACATCTCAAGGAGCACTGTGCAAGCGATCATATTGAAATGGAAGGAGTATCAGACCACTGCAAATCTACCAAGACCCGGCCATCCCTCTAAACTGTCACCTGGAACAAGAAGAAGACTGATCAGAGATGCAGCCAAAAGGCCATGATCATCTGGATGAACTGCAGAGATCTACAGCTGAGGTGTGGGAGCTGTCCATAGGACAACAATCAGTCATACACTGCACAAATCTGGCCTTTATGGAAGCGTGGCAAGAAGAAAGCCATTTCTCAAAGATATCCATAAAACGTCTTGTTTTAAAGTTTGCCCACAAAGCCGCCTGCAGATGACACCAAACATGTGGAAATATAGTGCTTTGGTGTAAAAGCAACACAGCTCATCACCCTCAAAACACCATCCCACTGTCAAAATGGTGGTGGCAGCATCATAGTTTGGGCTTTTCTTCAGCAGGGACAGAGAAGATGGTTAAAATTGATGGGAAGATGGACGGAGCCAAATACAGGACCATTCTGGAAGAAAACCTGTTGGAGTCTGCAAAAGACCTGAGACTGGGACGGAGATTTATCTTCCAACCAAGACAATGATCCCAAACATAAAGCAAAATCTACAATGGAATGGTTCAAAAATAAACGTATCCAGGTGTTAGAATGGCCAAGTCACATCCAGACCTGAATCCAATCGAGAATCTGTGGAAAGAGCTGAAAACTGCTGTTCACAAACGCTCTCCATCCAACCTTACTGAGAGCAAGCTGTTTTGTAAGAGATGGCAAGAATTTCAGTTTCTCTATGTGCAAAACTGATAGAGACAAACCCCAAGAGACTGCAGCTGTAATTCCAAAAGCAAAGTATTAACTCAAGGGGCTGAATAATTTTGCACACCCCACTTTCAGTTTTTTTTTTTTTAAAAAGTTTAAAATATCCAATAAATTTTGTTCCACTGCACGATTGTGTCCCACGTGTTGTTGATTCTTCACAAAAAATTAAATTTATATCTTTATATTTGAAGCTGAAATGTGGCAAAAGGTTGAAAAGTTCAAGGGGCCGAGTACTTTCACAAGTCACTGTATATATATATATATATAATCAATTCCATTAGTGCACATATAACAATATATATTGCCATCAAATAATCAACAGAAATGACAAATTAATGGATAGATATAAACTACCTGATATCACAGCTATGAGCATCCTATGTATTACTGAAAATATATCTGATGTAATGCTCTTTGGATATCACCATGGAAGTTGGCACCCAGGGGCATAAAAACTACAATAGGTGCAGGGGTTGCAATCACACCGGGCCCTGGAGCCTAGGGGGCCTCAAAAGTCATTTTGGCCTATTGAAAAAGACTATTGCTATTAAAGATTTGCAATAATCGGGGGCCCATGAGCTTCATGTTAGGCAACTGATGGCGCCTCACCCCTCACCTCAACGCACGTTGCCTTCTTCAGGCTGTAGTAAGGCGGTTCTGGTTTATATTATATCACCATCCATTTACAGACATGTATTATCAGGCATTCTGTATTGCTCATTGACGAAGCATGCATCGATCACATGTCATCTGTGCTCTCAGTCACGCACTGCACTATGAAGAAGACCATAACTGGTGAACCGTAGAGAAGATAGTCACAGGAGGTCATTTATGTAAAGAATTGTGTTAGATGGATCTGAATACCCTCCACCCTCATGGTCTAAACCAAAAGTGAGTCTTGCCCCTTTTTTTTTGGCCGTTGACATATCATTTTCGGCTGCGTTTTGCTGACATGTTTTTGAATACATTTTTTTTTAAAATTAATTATTGTATTTTAGCATTTTTATCTTGTATGCAAGTCAGATACTGATGCCGTCTGATGTTTAGGAAGTCGAGTAAATGTGTCGTCTATAGATCAGTACGAGTCTGGGGAAAAAGAAGAAAAATACATATAGAACAAAAAATAAAAATAAAATAATGTATGCGGTCACAGGGATGTGTGTCTGTACATATAGATATTTGGTTTTACCATCGTTGGTTTTGGTGAATTTTTTTTATATAAAATAAACACATTTTTTGGCAATATTTATTAATTATTGTAAATAATTAATTTTGTGGGTTTTTTGGTCATTTATGTAACTAATATATGAATTATTGGGAATTGTATTTTTATTGGTGAATAATGATCTCTGTTGTAAGCAATTTCTCTACATCACACGCAGATAACACACTGTGTATATCAATTACACACAGAGAAACACTATATACAACAATTACACACAGAGAACACTATATACATCCATCACACACAGAGAACACTATATACAACAATTACACACAGAGAACACTATATACATTCATCACACACAGAGAACACTATATACATCAATCACACACAGAGAACACTATATACATCAATCACACACAGAGAACACTATATACAACAATTACACACAGAGAACACTATATACATCAATCACACACAGAGAACACTATATACAGCAATCACACACAGAGAACACTATATACATCAAACACACACAGAGCACACTATATACATCAAACACACACAGAGAACACTATATACATCAACACACACAGAGCACACTATATACATCAAACACACACAGAGAACACTATATACAGCAATCATACACAGAGAACACTATATACATCAATCACACACAGAGAACACTATATACATCACACACAGAGACACTATATACATCAATCACACACAGAGAACACTATATACATCAATCACACACAGAGAACACTATATACATCAATCACACACAGAGAACACTATATAAATTCTTTCACACACAGAGAACACTATATACATCAATCACCACAGAGAACACTATAAAACAATCACACACAGAGACACATATATACAAAATCACACACAGAGAACACTATATAATCCATCACACACAGAGAACACTATATACATCAATCACACACAGAGAACACTATATACATCAATCACACACAGAGAACACTATATACATCAATCACACCAGAGAACACTATATACATCAATCACACACAGAGAACACTATATACATCAATCACACACAGAGAACACTATATACATCAATCACACACAGAGAAACATATATACATCCATCACAACAGAGAAACACTATATACATCCATCACACACAGAGAACACTATATACATCAATCACACACAGAGAACACTATATACATCAATCACACACAGAGAACACTTATACATCCATCACACAAGAGAACACTATATACATCAATCACACACAGAGAGACACTATATACATCAATCACACACAGAGAACACTATATACATTCATCACACACAGAGGACACTATATACATCCATCACACAGAGAAACACTATATACATCAATCACACACAGAGAACACTATATACATCAATCACACACAGAGAACACTATATACATCAATCACACACAGAGAACACTATATACATCATCACACACAGAGAACACTATATACATCAATCACACACAGAGAACACTATATACATCAATCACACACAGAGAACACTATGTACATCCATCACACACAGAGAACAACTATATACATCAATCATCACACAGAGAACACTATATACAGCAATCACACACAGAGAACACTATATACATCACACACAGAGAACACTATATACATCAATCACACACAGAGAACACTATATACATCAATCACACACAGAGAACACTATATACATCCATCACACACAGAGAACACTATATACATCAATCACACACAGAGAACACTATATACATCAATCACACACAGAGAACACTATATACATCACACACAGAGAACACTATATACATCAATCACACACAGAGAACACTATATACATCAATCACACACAGAGAACACTATATAACATTCATCACACACAGAGAACACTATATACATCAATCACACACAGAGAACACTACATACATCAATCACACACAGAGAACACTATATACATCAATCACACACAGAGAACACTATATACATCAATCACACACAGAGAACACTATATACATCAATCACACACAGAGAACACTATATACAGCAATCACACACAGAGAACACTATATACATCACACACAGAGAACACTATATACATCAATCACACACAGAGAACACTATATACATCAATCACACAAAGAGAACACTATATACATCAATCACACACAGAGAACACTATATACATCAATCACCCACAGAGAACACTATATACATCAATCACCCACAGAGCATTTTTTATCTTGTATGCAAGTCAGATACTGATGCCGTCTGACGTTTCGGAAGTCGAGTAAATGTGTCGTCGTATAGATCAGTACGAGTCTGGGGAAAAAGAAGAAAAATACATATAGAACAAAAAATAAAAATAAAATAATGTATGCGGTCACAGGGATGTGTGTCTGTACATATAGATATTTGGTTTTTACCATCGTGGTTTTGGTGAATTTTTTTTTATATAAAAAAAAAAACACATTTTTTGGCAATATTTATTAATTATTGTAAATAATTAATTTTGTGGGTTTTTTGGTCATTTATGTAACTAATATATGAATTATTGGGAATTGTATTTTTATTGGTGAATAATGATCTCTGTTGTAAGCAATTTCTCTACATCACACGCAGTATATCAGAGAACACTATATACATCCATCACACACAGAGAACTCTATATACATCAATCACACACAGAGAACACTATATACATCAATCACACACAGAGAACACTATATACATCAATCACACACAGAGAACACTATATACATCAATCACACACAGAGAACACTATATACATCAATCACACACAGACACACTATATAACATCAATCACACACAGAGAACACTATATACATCACACACACAGAGAACACTATATATATCATCACACACAGAGAACACTATATACATCAATCACACACAGAGAACACTATATAACATTCATCACACACAGAGAACACTATATACATCAATCACACACAGAGAACACTATATACAACAATCACACACAGAGAACACTATATACAACAATCACACACAGAGAACACTATATCAACATCACACACAGAGAAATTATACATCATCACACAATAACACTATCAGTATCATCAAGAGAACACTATATACATCATCACACACAGAGAACACTATATACATCAATCACACACAGAGAACACTATATACATCAATCACACACAGAGAACACTATATACATCAATCACACACAGAGAACACTATATACATCAATCACACACAGAGAACACTATATACATCAATCACACACAGAGCACACTATATACATCAATCACACACAGAGAACACTATATACATCACACACACAGAGAACACTATATATAATCAATCACACACAGAGAAACACTATATACATCAATCACACACAGAGAACACTTATATAACATTCATCACACACAGAGAACACTATATACATCAATCACACACAGAGAACACTATATACATCAATCACACACAGAGAACACATATACACAATCACACAGAGAACACTATATACAACAATCACACACAGAGAACACTATATACATACAATCACACACAGAAACACTATATACATCAATCACACACAGAAACACATATACACAATCACACACAGAGAACACTATATACATCAATCACACACAGAGAACACTATATACATCAATCACACACAGAGAACACTATATACATCAATCACACACAGAGAACACTATATACACAATCACACACAGAGAACACTATTACATCAATCACACACAGAGAACACTATTACACAATCACACAAGAGAACACTATATACAGCAATCACACACAGAGAACACTATATACATCAATCACACACAGAGAACACTATATACATCAAACACACACAGAGAACACTATATACATCAATCACACCAGGGAACTTTCAAATACATCAATACCACAGAGAACACTACATACATCAATCACACAAGAGAACACATTTCATCAATCATCACACAGAGAACACTATATCATAATCATCACAAGAGAACACTAGTACATTCATCACACACAGAGAACCACTAGATATAATCACACCACAGAGAAACTATATACATCAATCACACACAGAGAACACTATATACATCAATCACACACAGAGAACATAATACTTGCAATCACACACAGAGAACACATTAGCTAGATCACCCACAGAGAACACTACTATACATGAATCTAAGTAAACTAATAATCAGTGCACCGGCTAACTCCACCACGGACACTATAGTACATCAACACACCCACGAAACCTATACTAATCACACAGGACACTATAAGCATCACCACTGAGAATCACTATTTACATGCAATCACAGAGGAACATATATATTAATCAACAGAGTAACATAATACATAATTAACTAGAACCTGCTCTCAATTCAAAAGGAAATATTACATAATTTTCAGGCAAAGAACACTTAAGCATCAATAAAAAAACATATCATCATCAACACATTGAAGCCTATATACAGCATCAAACAGAGAACGGTATCGTCAACTAATGTGCTTCACGACCCTTATCATATCAGCGTACATCTGAGATATAGTGGCGATGAGAAATGACGTAGTCTGCCCATCACAACATGATATAAAATTGGAGCAGGATCACTAAAGAAACACTTATATACTTTTCCCCCCACAGGAAAATATACATCAACACCCGAAGAACCTTATAAATCACCCAGAGCCCTCACAATACAAAGAGAACCCTTATAACTCAATCAAACAGACTTATAATCAATTTAACCACAGAGACCAATACATCCCAACCTATAGTACATCAATTACACACCGAGACCTTACCATCATCACACACAGAAAAAATTTCCCGGACTTACGCAATCACAGCGAACATTATGCAATTCAACCCACAGAGAACACTAATACATGAATCTTGGTAAATTTATAAGTTAGTGCTAACATGGCCCCTCTCTATGGCTCAAAAAAGGTATTTCAGATAGTTACGTTTTGGATGTTTATAATCATATTACACTGAAATTTATGTTTAAAATAAAATTAAAACTAAAATTGCAAATTTGCAAATAAAAAATTTCAAAGCTTAAAAACAATTAAAATAAAAATTCTACTTAATTATGAGCCTATTCTCTTAATGACAGGACGTGTATCCCGTATCTTCATCTGGATTTCCATATCTGCTTGTCTTTCTGTGATATGTTGTGGAGGGAATGTCTTTGTTCTGCCGCGATCTACAATACAATACAAATGAATGGTTGAGGGATCACTAAAATAAAAGATTTATACTATCCTTTATATGGCGTAAAGATATTTTCTGACCTTAAAACGAGTTGTTTAGAGGTGTAGCGGACGTTGTGCGCTTATTTCTCTTCTGCTGGTCAGTATGTGTTGTTTTATCACGATCTTGATGGGTAGAGAGGAGATGGCTTATGTTTCATTTATAGTTGAGATGAATGATTCCTCTCCCTTGTGCTCTTAAAGTAATGTTTATAACAGTATAAATATTTTCGGCAAGTTTTATTAATCAGATCTAAAAATTATTTTTACAGTTAATAATGAGGTTTTTACCTATTAGTATTCTATGGATGTTCATAAAATGATCTAGTTAGGAATGGTGACAAGTCCTGTTTCTGATATATTGTCAGGCTTAGGAGGTAAGGGAATCAGGTAACTAAATGGTGAGAGGGGCGAGGGGATTGAGGGGAAGCTAATCTGACCCTTACACTGAGGGTCCCTGGCTCGCCCTGCTCCCGGAGGTACCTCTGAAGGTGAGGAGGTCCGAGTCTCCACCCTATTTCCTGAGCTCCTGATTAGCCCTAGGCTGAGGGCCCCTACCTCCACCCATGGATCCGGCATCACAGCTACTCCCAAAGCAAGGACTTCAGCACAGCAACAAAGCATCAGCACAGCACAATGACCAAGAGTACATAACTCTATCAGCGGCGTCTGACACAAGAGGGGGAAAGATATTTAAAGCCAGGGGGAGTGGATTCCAGGTGAGTCACACCCAAGCCTCACATCAAACCCTCAACCAGCAGCTGGGAATATAGTGAGTGCAGCTCTGGAGTATAATACAGGAGGTAAATCAGGATCAAGACCTTCACAACCGTACCTCATGCAGCTCTTGAAGAAATGCAGACACAACACACACTGCAACATCCAACAACGTCAGCGCAATCTAAGTGTGTGACATATATGGTGATATCTAAGTAATAGAGAATAATTAGTATAAGTGGGTTTTTTAAGCTGATTAAGCTTTAATCACCCACCGATGGCGATTATACCTTTAAAGATTGTGTTGGGGTTTACACAATGACCTTGCCAAAATTAATAGAGGATCCTGTTCCTGTTGCAGGCAAAATATTCTGTTTGTAATTACTGTAGTACTTCTGCTATCATCTTGCATATTATTCACAAAAATAAGTATTTACCATGCGGTTCTGGTATCAGTAGAACTTGTAGCAAAGTTAACAGTAGTTTCCCATGACACTAAGATAAGATTAAACTTAATTACCTGAAAGAAATCTGTGTTTGTTTCATGTTCCTTATAATATGAGCTATTTACCATTAGCCTTCTCTAGTCCTAGTTCGGTGGAAATGGATGATGATGACGTTCTTCTGTTTGGTTTTAGCCCCTTGGTTGCTAGTGGCCACAAAAAATTATTATTTGTATTTGCTGTAGTTATATATTGTGTTTCAATGTCTTAAAAGGTGCTCGAAAAACAGCATTACCTGTTTAGAGCGAGTTATTTGTGGCTTGTATGGTAAGACTGGGATCATTAGATGTTGATATGCTGAAAGGCACTCAATATAATGTACACGTTATTTAGGGGTACCCCAAGTTTCACTGAATTTCTTATACTTTGCATTATATTTCCACCGAACTAGGACCAGAGAAGGCTAATAGCATCAACTTGATGGATAAGTGCTCTGCAGGAAGATTGATCTTGTTCAGCCTTTATAGGTCACTCCAGCTAGTCTACTCTCCAAGCCTAGATAACTCCACCAGGGTCTTCTCAGACGTTATATTCATTGTATCAAGCCATTGGATTGCTGGTCCTTCTCTTCGCCTTGTACCTTCTATTCTTCCTTCCATAATGTCCTTCTTTAGTGATTTTTCTCTTTGTGTGATGTGTCCAAAGTAGACAAGTTGCAGTTGTGATCTTTGCTTCCAGTGACATGTCTGGCTTGATTTTTCCAGAATTGATTTTTCGTTCTTCTTGCCATCCATGGTATTGATAACGTCCTTCTCCAGCTCCATATTTCGAAGGTGTTGATTCTTCTTCGTCTTGTTTCTCTATTGTCCATGTTTCACTTCCGTGTTACTACAGAAAAGACCAAACTATGTACGAGCCGTGTCTTCATCACCAGTGAAATGTTCCTTGATGTGAAGACCTTGTCCGGTGACTTCATTGTTGATTTCTCCATTCCTATTGTCTTCAGGTGTCATCTTGAGTGATCATTGATCCGAGTAGGATAAAGTCCTTTACCATTTCTAGTTCGTCACCGTCCATCTCCCGTGTCCCTGTCAGTAGTCAATATCTTTGTCTTCTTTGTGTTTAGTAGCAGTCCAATGTTCTAAAGCTTCCATCTTGACACTCCCTAATAAGTCCTTCATTCCATCTATGCTTGTTGCTATCAGTGTTGTATCATCTGCGTATCTTAAAATTGATGATTTCTACCAATTTTGATCCCTTCTTTTTCGGCAAGTTTTGCCTTCCTGACAATAGCTTCTACATACAAACAAGAGAAATGGTGACGTAGGACTCCTTGTCTGATGCCTCGCTCTACTTTCAACCATGACGTGTTACCAGGTGCCATTCGGACTTATGCTTCTTGTAATGTAAAGATTCCTAATGAGACTGATAAGATGGGTTTGGCACACCCTTATTCCTTCATGGTACTCCAAAGTTTCTGGTGATTAACATAGATGAAGGTTTTGCTGTAGTCAGTGAAGAAAAAATAGAGCTCCTTGTTGTATGCTTTGGCCTTTATCATTAACCATCTCATGTTAGCAATTACATTTCTTGTTCCTCTGCCTTTCTGAATCCTGTTTGTTCTTCTGATAACTCTTTGACAAAGTAATGCTGTAGCCGTCTCTGTAGGATCTTCAGCAGTATTTTGCTGGCATGAGTATGAACGCAATAGTTTTTACAATTAGTAGCATCCTCCTTCTTCGGAATAGGTATAAACACAGATCTTTCCGATCCTTGGGCGTTTCCCAGTAGTCCATATCTGTTGACACAGGCATGTGATGACTTCTGCTGCTGCTTCAGAAGAATTTATTAGCTTTATTGGAATATTCTCACATCCAGGTGCTTTGTTTTTTGGCAGGAAGCTTTACTGCAGGAAAACGTCTGTGAAGTGTTTGGTTAGCTTTCATGTCCCGTCTGTTTCTTTCCACATCAATGACTCGTTTTTGTAGAGATGCTCCATGCATTTGTTTAAATTTTCGGTGATCTGTTCTGGCTCAGTTAGTTTGTTCCCGTTGGTGTTTTCAGCATTCCTACTCTTGGTTTAAAATTTTGTCATATCTCTTTGATCTTTTGGTATGTTATCTTGGTCTTGCCCTTTAGATGTTTGTTTTCTATCTCTATACATATTTCTGATAATAAAATTATTTGCCTTCTAGAATGGCTCTCTTTAGTCTTTTACTGATGTCTTCATCCTGCTTGTTCCCTTTTGCTTTTGCCATTCTTCTTTTTTCGATGATCTTTAGGGTCTCTTATGTTAACCATGGCTGTGAGGGTCACCTCTGCCTCTTGTTTATGGTATTTCTGGCTTCTTTAGTAATTACTGTCTTTATATTTGTCCATAATTCCTCAGTATTCCTTTCATCTGTGATTTTAAATGGTTTTGTAAACTGTTCCAGAAAACGTCAGGTATGTCGGTCAAATCAAAATTGGAAACGACCGATTGTCTTTGTCCGTTTGCGCAGCTTGACTAATCTTTGCTGTGAAAAGTTTATGACCAGTTCTGCAGTCAGCTCCTGGCCATGTTTTTGCAGTAATGATTGATGACTTCCATCTTTGGCAAACACATATGTAGTCGATCTGATTCTTATAGGCCCCACTTGGGTGATATCCATGTGTACAGTCTCCGTTTGTGATGTTGGAAGAAGGTGTTCATCATGGACAGTTATTTGTCATACAAAAGTCAACAAATCTTCCTCCAGCCTCGTTTCTTTCACCAAGTCCAAAGTTTCCAACAACAGTCCCATGTTTGCCATGACACAATTTGGCATTTAGGTCTCCCATGATTATAAGTAAGTCTTGTTTTCGCGTCTTATCATTATTAATATCTTAAACTTTATAATAGAATAGTTCAATATCCTTTCCTCGGCATCTGTTGTCAGTGAGTAGACTTGCATAATTGTGACACATATTGGCACTCCTTGTAGTCGTATCGAGATGACGGTCACTGACTGCATTGTACTTCAGGACAGTGCCGGACAATTTTCGGTTCAGAATAAAAGCGACACCATTTCTTCTTCAGTTATCATTGGCAGAATAGTAGACCGAATGTTCGTTTGACTGGAAATGTCCGTTTGAGTCCATCTTAGTTCGCTAAATTCAGAGTAAGTATCTACACAGTGATAATATCATACGTTCCTGTAATTGGATTGGCGATCTATAGTATGAAAATCCAGAAACCACAAGTGTTTACCTACACCGCCTGAAGAAGGCACGCGCCGAAACTGCATTGAAGTAGGCGTAATGAGTGGCCATACTTCCATGGGGATATCCAAACAGCATTACACGAGGTAGATTTTCAGTAATACAGAGGATGTGCATTGCTGTGATGTTGGGCAGTTTTAATCTATCTATTAATTTGCAAGGGGGAGCCTGTGAGGGGGCGTTCGTGCGACGTAGTGGTAGACCTGTGAGGGGACGCTCGGCGAGGGGGAGCCTGTGAGGGGACGCTCGGCGAGGGGGAGCCTGTGAGGGGACGCTCAGCAAGAGGGAGCCTGTGAGGGGACGCTCAGCGACTGGGACCCTGTGAGGGGACTGCTCAGCGACTGGGACCCTGTGAGGGGACGCTCAGCGACTGGGGACCCTGTGAGGGGATGCTCAGCAACTGGGAGCCTGTGAGGGGATGCTCAGCAACTGGGAGCCTGTGAGGGGATGCTCGCGAGGGGAGCCTGTGAGGGGATGCTCGGCGAGGGGAGCCTATGAGGGATGCTCAGCGACTGGGAGCCTGTGAGGGGATGCTCGGCAAGGGGGAACCTGTGAGGGGACGCTCAGTGACTGCTCCGTCCAGAGGTCTCTGAAGTCGCCATCTCCAAAGTCAGAAATAAATTATAGAAAAGCAAAACGCTGATTACAAAGTGTCATTAGTGTCAATTTATTAAATCACTCGCACATCAGAGGCTGTAGGAGGATCGGCCACCGAAAATCCACCGCCATCCTCCATCTGTATATAGATGTATAAATATACACAGAGCGCAGACATGTCCACATATAAGAAAGTGATGTCCTCTGGAACGAGACTTCGGATGGTACGGAACATCGTATTCAGCTTCTAAGTTCTGCGTCTGTACAGACGGCTCAGGAGGGACCACGGACAGATGTTCCTGACACATTTATATAAAGTAAAATCATTTCTGCTACACATCTGTCAGATGTGGATATTTCCCAGCACAATTCTCCAGCACACTGCAGCTTCAGCTCCGGAGAGACACTGGAATAGAGGATCCACATCACAGCGACAGCCGGACACAGAGCAAATCTGAAGAAAGGAGTAGCGATGGTTGGGGGCCACAGTGGAGACAGAGATCCCTGGAGACCATTGTGACCCCCAAAACTTTACACCCCTCCATCCCCAAGACCACCACTCAGCGATTGGCCAATCCCCCCACAACCATCACCAGGAGGGCACGGAGTCTGAGCTGGCAACAGTCAGGTGACAGCTCCAGAGACGCACCAAAAACACAACACAGGTGTAACTAAGCAGCATGTGGAAAGGACAGACCAGGAATCCTCCCCGCCCCCTCCATCCAACCGTGACCTTCAGTCTGGGACCCCTAGATTGGGATCTTTAGAGCTGGACCTTCAGACTGAGAATCCCTCACCTTACCAGGACGTCAGACTGGGAACCCCCCAGATCGGGACCTTCAATCTGATCACTGCTCTGACAGGGCCACAGGAATAAGGCACTGATGGAAGTCATCACCCACAGTGACACTATGGCGGGAGAGAACAGCCGCTCCACCACAAGTCAGGACAAACTCCTTCAGGAAGTTTCTCAATAAATAATTTCATACTTTGTTCATAAAAATAAAAAAATGAGTCCAGAAAGCGATGAGGTTAGACTCGTCCTCTTTTTCAGTTTTAATCTGTGATCACCAACATGAGACCAAGGCGGAGGACCACAGCAGCGCAGAGACCAGAGCATCCAAGGACCAGGGCGACACAGAGGACCAAGGTGACGCAGCGGACACCACGGCTTCCAGTGAATAAACAAAGTAAGATAGTCCAGGCACAAAATGCTACAACCAGAAGCCATCGCTTTGAGGACAGGTGCAAACATTTTGGGATTTCCCTGAAGACGGACACCAAATATTCACACAAGGAGGGAGTGTCAGGACTGGTCAACTCCAGCTACAGCAGCATCTTCTTTGGGTGAAGGCTCCAAGTAAATGGGGGTCACAGACGGAGGCTTCTTACTCCTACAACATAGAACAAATCAGTTATTAAAGAGAGGAATCTGAACTTTTGAGCTCCCTGTGTTCATCTCTGCCCTGGAATCGCAGACAGTGCGCTCAGGATATAATATTCACTATAAACCACTGCCAACCGAGAGAGCTGGCACCACGGCCAGGATAACACCACCACATTCATCATCCCACATACCCACGGCAGAGGATTGTCTGGTTCTGACTGAATCTAACTGCAAAGGCACAATGAAGGCGCACCCCAGAGTCAAACCAGGAGCAATCCTCTAATCAGGGGATATAGGTGCAGACGACCCACAGGACAGATCGCTGGAGAAGACCCACAGGACAGATCGCTGGAGAAGACCCCACAGGACAGATCGCTGGGACAGTGGTAAGAAGACCCCACAGGACAGATCGCTGGGACAGTGGTAGAGGAAGACCATGCAGGACTGATCACTGGGACAGTGGTAGAGAAGACCCCACAGGACAGATCGCTGGAGAAGACCCCACAGGACAGATCGCTGGGACAGTGGTAGAGAAGACCCCACAGGACAGATCGCTGGGACAGTGGTAGAGAAGACCATGCAGGACTGATCACTGGGACAGTGGTAGAGAAGACCCCACAGACAGATCGCTGGGACAGTGGTAGAGAAGACCCCACAGGACAGATCGCTGGGACAGTGGTAGAGAAGACCCATCAGGACAGATCGCTGGGACAGTGGTAGAGAAGACCCCACAGGACAGATCGCTGGACAGTGGTAGAGAAGACCCACAGGACTGATCGCTGGGACAGTGGTAGGAATGACAGCCTAGGGAGCAGATCCTGCTCTGATCCTGACGTGGTGACATAAGACATGCAGGTAATCTGTCACTGACATAAAGAAGCAAACAAGAGACCTGGTGTTGGGACCCTCACACAGACACCTGCAAGGACCTCAACTATGAGCTAGAAATGTCATGGATGAGGAAATCCAGATACTCACGAGACGGTGAGAGGAAACCACTGGAAGGTCTTTTCGAAAAGCGCCAAATCCCTTAATTTCCTCAACGTCGAGTCCCAATGTGAGGCACAAGAACAGAAGAAGCGACCATTATATCTAGAGCAAAAGAACAGATCACTTTATAGATAATGTGACAGAGAGGAAGGGCCAGAACGGGACGAGAACAGAGGGAAGGGCGGCCATAGACCAGAGGGAAGGGGGCATAACAGAGGAAGGGCGCATAACAGAGGAAGAGAACAGAGAAGCGCAGTAACAGAGGAAGGTGGGGCAGTAAAGAGGGAAGGGGCGGCAGTAACAGAGGGAAGGGGGCGGCAGTAACAGAGGGAAGGGGGCGGCAGTAACAGAGGGAAGGGGCGGCAGTAACAGAGGGAAGGGGGCGGCAGTAACAGAGGGAAGGGGGGCGGCAGTAACAGAGGGAAGGGGCGGCAGTAACAGAGGGATAAGAAGGGGCGGCAGTAACAGAGGGAAGGGGGCGGCAGTAACAGAGGGAAGGGGGCGGCAGTAACAGAGGGAAGGGCGCGCGCAGTAACAGGGAAGGGGGAGTAGAGGGGGGGGCGCAGTAACAGAGGGAAGGGGGCGGCAGTAACAGAGGGAAGGGGGGGGCGCGTAACAGAGGGAAGGGGGCGGCAGTAACAGAGGGAAGGGGGGGCAGTAACAGAGGGAAGGGGAGGCAGTAATAGAGGGAAGGGGCGGCAGTAACAGAGGGAAGGGGCGGCAGTAACAGAGGGAAGGGGCGGCAGTAACAGAGGGAAGGGGGCGGCAGTAACAGAGGGAAGGGGGCGGCAGTAACAGGGAAGGGGCGGCAGTAACAGAGGGAAGGGGCGGCAGTAACAGAGGGAAGGGGGGCAGTAAGAGGGAAGGGGCGGCAGTAACAGAGGGAAGGGGGGGCAGTAACAGAGGAAGGGGCGGCAGTAACAGAGGAAGGGGCGCAGTAACAGAGAAGGGGGCGCAGTACAGAGGGAAGGGGCGCATACAAGGGAAGGGAGCGATAGAGGGAAGGGGGCGGCAGTAATAGAGGAAGGGGGCGCAGTAACAGAGGGAAGGGCGCAGTAACAGAGGGAAAGGGCGGCAGTAACAGAGGGAAGGGGGCGCAGTAACAGAGGGAAGGGGGCGGCAGTAACAGAGGGAAGGGGCGGCAGTAACAGAGGGAAGGGGCGGCAGTAACAGAGGGAAGGGGCGGCAGTAACAGAGGAAGGGGCGGCAGTAACAGAGGGAAGGGGCGGCAGTTATAGAGGAAGGGGCAGCAGTAATAGAGGGAAGGGGGTGGCAGTAACAGAGGGAAGGGGGCGGCAGTAACAGAGGGAAGGGGGCGGCAGTAACAGAGGGAAGGGGCAGCAGTAATAGAGGGAAGGGGTGCAGTAACAGAGGGAACGGGGCAGGCACCTTCGCCAGCTGAGACCAGGTAGTAAAATCCGCCTCCTGCTCCATGCGAATGTACATGATATACGTCCTCCCTTCTGTGTCTGGGATGAAGGAGTCCTCACAAGGATTCTTAGTGTGATCCAGCACCTCTGCATCACTAGAAGCACAGCGACAATGAGCACAGTGTGCCAAGCGTCCGGAGCCGCAACGTGAGCACGGAGGGAACATACCTGAGGATGCGATGCACCTCCATCTCGTAGGCGTCCTTCCTAAGGCTATAGACAACCGAAGCACAAACAGTTACACAACAAGCACATCTCATTACAGTGACCTGAAAAAGTATTCACACCCTGTAATTGTTTCCAATTTTTTCAGATTACATTCAGATTGGGATTTTATTTCATATAACAACACTGAGTATAAGTAAAAGGGAAATGACTCCTGGTTTTCTAAATATTTTATACATTTAAATCTGATAATTGTGAGGTGCATTAGTAATCAGCCCCCTGTGGCCCAATCCCCCTAAATAATCTCCTGTGTGACCAGACAGCCACAGAAGTCACATAATAAGTACATTGCCTCCACCTGGGTGATTTCTAGTCAGTATCAATACAGCCATTCTGCAAAACCTCAGGAAGTTTGTGCAAGAACATCAGGGATCAAACAGCATCGTGAAAACCAAGGAGCACACCAGACAGGTCAGGGTTCAAACAGCATCATGAAAGCCAAGGAATACACCAGACAGGTCAAGCATAAAGGTACCGTCACACGCGACAATTTTGCTAGCAATTTCACTGGCAATTTGCTGGTTGCTGTGAAATCATGGACACATTGTTCATTTGTACACGGCAACAAATTAGAACAACGTGTCCATGATTTCACTGCAACCAGCAAATTGCCAGTGAAACTGCTAGCAAAATTGCCGCGTTTGACGGTATCTTAAAGGTGTAGAGAGGAGGAAAGCAAGGATAGGTTATAACGAAATAACACAAGCTCTGAACATCTCACGAAGCACTGATCCGTGATGGAAGGAACATGGCACAACTGCAAACCTACAAGACATGGCCGTCCACCGAGACGGACATCCCAACAAGGAGAAACAGCCGATAGGCCCATGGAGGAGCCACAGAGATCACAGCTCCAAAGGAGAATCTATACACAGGGCGACTATTAGTTGTAGACTTCACAAATCTGCCCTTTATGGAAGGGAGGCAAGAAGAAGCCATGTAGAGGACACAGTGGAGGATGTGGCTCCAGTCAGAGAAGACCAAAAGGAGAACTGGGCTAAATACAAAAGACTATGTGTGGTGGAAACTAACCCTGCACATCACCCTGAAAACCCCATCCAAACCGTCACCAATGGTGGAGGCAGCGTTCTGCTGTGTGGAGACTTTTCTTCAGCAGGGGCAGGGAAGCTGGAGAGTCAGACCCCAAAAGAAAGAGAAAAGTGGTCCTACAAAGTGCTGACTCTAGAGGATGAATACTAATGTACGGTACTTCCCAATTTCCAGATTTATATTTCTTAGATATCTAGGAAACCGTGTCTTATTTCCTTTCGGGCTTAAACTGGTGTATACATCAACTGTGGGTGCTGATGCCTTTGTTATATTATAGGGCAGTGCCGATTTGACATGAGAAAAAAAAAATAGCAGTTTGCTACGAACCGCAGTCGGCATAGGGCATCGCGCACTCACTCACATCTATGTATGTATGAGACATGGGACCAAACTTGGGTGTCATCAGCCTGATTTACACCAGCACAATGGAGGAGATGGAGGAATGAATCTGTCAGTCTTCTTCCCACCCTCAATATGATTCCTGGATCTAAGTGATGACTCTGCAGATTCCATCCAGTGTGAACGCCGCTTTACAGCTCACAGATCCTGGTACTCAGTGCAGGGCCACACAAAATCTAAATAATTTACATGTAAGTTTATGGGAGTAACGTGAAAAATGTGGAAAGTTCCCAGAGTATGAATACCGTACTTCCTTACAGCACTGTGTTACAAGCCTAACATTGGTTCTGAGGATGTTCAGCAGATGATACATATAGTTATTCAGCTGTAAGAGAATAGACCCCCAATAAATCGCTACATAACAGAGATGATGAGCGGCTGCAGCTCCCCGAAGACACATTAGGTCCAGAACCAGAGCACCCTCCGTATCTGCAGTACAGCATACCGCACCACCCCTGCATCTACTGTACGGGGGCTTCACACACCCCCCTTCCCCGCCAACACACCATTGTGGAGGGAGGTGGTCCGGCCTGCTGAGGGGGGGGGGGTCGGGACCAAAGAAATTGTTATCTAAATCCCCATCTACTTACTGCCCCAATCTAAACTAATTTATGAAACAGCTAAATAAAAATTCCCCACCCTTCCCCCGACTAAACAATCTGACTTTGTAGATTTATCTTTCCTACTTCCTGAGTGATGAGAACCCTAGTGCATGCTGGGATACCAGAACAAAGCATCATCAGGGGGCAAGGCTGCAGATACTACACAAGCCCCACCCTCTCCCTGAAACAAAGCATCATCAGGGGCAGAGGCTGCAGCCACTGCACGAGCCCCTCCCAAAACAAAGCGTCATCAGGGAACAGAGGCTGCAGACACTGCACGAGCCCCTCCCCAAAACAAAGCGTCATCAGGGGAACAGAGGCTGCAGACACTGCACGAGCCCCTCCCCAAAACAAAGCGTCATCAGGGGCAGAGGCTGCAGACACTGCACGAGCCCCTCCCCAAAACAAAGCGTCATCAGGGGGCAGAGACTGCAGATACTACACAAGCCCCGCCTGCTCCCCGAAACAAAGCATCATCAGGGGACAGAAGCTGCAGATAGCCTCTTCCCTCTGGGGGGCTCGGGCCCCAGCGTCCTCTCCTCTGCTGGGGGGGCTCGGGCCCCAGCGTCCTCTCCATTATATATATCTCTGATTCATACTGCCAGAGAACTTTCTGTCTTGTTTCCTTTATGTCCCACAATGCTCCCGCACTTCCCTGTAACGTTTTACCACATCCCACCTTTCCACGTTAGAAAGCTGCACATTCGGAACGGTGTTGAACTTGTGTTTCTTGAAATAGGCTTCCTGTAAAGGAAAAATCCGGAGATATCACATGAGCCGACGCATGACAGTGCGACCCCCCTTATCCAAACACACATGATGGGAGTCACAGTCCAAGTATTATAAAGAGAAGTGAGAACAGAAGACACAGCAACAGCCCCAAGATGAGGAAAAATGAGGTTACTCCCACCTGTGGGCATGACACACACATACATGGAGTAAGGGGTGACGGGAGCTGTGGAGTATAGGGGGCTGCTAGCATCACAGCTACAGAGATAGGGGCAGAGATAGAAACACTGGGAGTACATGTAGATATTCCCCCCCCAAAAGTGCAGCATCACAGCCATACTCACATGGAAATATCCGTTCATGTTCAGACCCACAATACCGAAGTGATAGGATCTAGAGACGTCAGGAATCAGACATTCCCGGCCCTTCCTCTGCTCCGGCATCCGCATCCACATATCCCAGTCCCACAACTTGCCGAATAAGGAAAAAAAGATACATGGGTCACAATGCGCACCCATCCCCCACACAGCTCACAATGGCACCATCCCCCACACAGCTCACAATGTGCACCATCCCCCACACAGCTCACAATGTGCACCATCCCCCACACAGCTCACAATGCGCACCCATCCCCCACACAGCTCACAATGCGCACCCATCCCCCACACAGCTCACAATGTGCACTGATCCCCCACACAGCTCACAATGAGCACCTGTCCCCCACACAGCTCACAATGCGCACTCATCCCCCACACAGCTCACAATGCGCACTGATCCCCCACACAGCTCACAATGCGCACCTGTCCCCCCCACACAGCTCACAATGTGCACTCATCCCCCACACAGCTCACAATGCGCACTCTCCCCCACACAGCTCACAATGCGCACTGTCCCCCCACAGCTCACAATGCGCACCAGTCCCCCCACACAGCTCACAATGTGCACCTCATCCCCCACACAGCTCACAATGTGCACTCATCCCCCACACAGCTCACAATGCGCACCCATCCCCCACACAGCTCACAATGCGCACCATCCCCCACACAGCTCACAATGCGCACTCATCCCCCACACAGCTCACAATGCGCACCCATCCCCCACACAGCTCACAATGCGCACTCATCCCCCACACAGCTCACAATGCACCGTCCCCAACAGCTCACAATGCGCATCATCCCCCACACAGCTCACAATGCGCACTCATCCCCCACACAGCTCACAATGTGCACCAGTCCCCCACACAGCTCACAATGCGCACCGTCCCCCACACCAATCAAATGGCACCCGTCCCCCACACAGCTCACAATGCGCACTCATCCCCCACACAGCTCACAATGCGCACCAGTCCCCCCACACAGCTCACAATGCGCACCATCCCCCACACAGCTCACAATGCGCACTCATCCCCCACACAGCTCACAATGCGCACCAGTCCCCCACACAGCTCACAATGTGCACCTGTTCCCCACACAGCTCACAATGCGCACCATCCCCCCACACAGCTCACAATGCGCACCATCCCCCCACACAGCTCACAATGCGCACTCATCCCCCACACAGCTCACAATGGCACTCATCCCCCACACAGCTCACAATGCGCACACCGTCCCCCACACAGCTCACAATGCGCACTCATCCCCCACACAGCTCACAATGCGCACTCATCCCCCACACAGCTAGAATGTGCACCCTCCCACACAGCTCACAATGCGCACTCATCCCCCACACAGCTCACAATGCGCACCAGTCCCCCCCACAGCTCACAATGCGCACTCATCCCCCACACAGCTCACAATGCGCACCATCCCCCACACAGCTACAATGTGCACTCACCCCCACACAGCTCACAATGCGCACCTGTCCCCACACAGCTCAAATGTGCACCGTCCCCCACACAGCTCACAATGCGCACCTCCCCCACACAGCTCACAATGCGCACCGTCCCCCCACACAGCTCACAATGCGCACTCATCCCCCACACAGCTCACAATGCGCACTATCCCCCACACAGCTCACTAATGCGCACCCATCCCCCACACAGCTCACAATGTGCACCTGTCCCCCCACAGCTCACAATGCGCACTCATCCCCCACACAGCTCATAATGCGCACCACTTCCCCCACACAGCTCACAATGTGCACCTTCCCCCCACAGCTCACAATGCGCACCCTCCCCCACACAGCTCACAATGCGCACTCGTCCCCACACAGCTCACAATGCGCACCTGTCCCCCACACAGCTCACAATGCGCACCTGTCCCCCACACAGCTCACAATGCGCACCCTCCCCCACACAGCTCACAATGCGCACTCATCCCCCACACAGCTCACAATGTGCACCTGTTCCCCCCACAGCTCACAATGCGCACCGTCCCCCACACAGCTCACAATGCGCACCTGTCCCCCACCACAGCTCACAATGCGCACTCTCCCCCACACAGCTCACAATGCGCACCGTCCCCCACACAGCTCACAATGCGCACCTGTCCCCCCACAGCTCACAATGCGCACCCAGTCCCACCACACAGCTCACAATGTGCACTGTCCCCCACACAGCTCACAATTGCACCTGTCCCCCACACAGCTCACAATCGCACTCATCCCCACACAGCTCACAATGCGCACCTGTCCCCCCACACAGCTCACAATGCGCACTCATCCCCCACACAGCTCACAATGCGCACTCTCCCCCACACAGCTCACAATGGCACCTCCCCACACAGCTCACAATGCGCACCTGTCCCCCACACAGCTCACAATGTGCACTCCAAGTCCCCCACACAGCTCACAATGCGCACTCATCCCCCACACAGCTCACAATGCGCACCAGTCCCCCCACACAGCTCACAATGCGCACTCATCCCCCACACAGCTCACAATGCGCACTCATCCCCCACACAGCTCACAATGTGCACCTGTTCCCCCACAGCTCACAATGCGCACCTTCCCCCACACAGCTCAAATGGCACTCAGTCCCCACACAGCTCACAATGCGACACTTCCCCCCACACAGCTCACAATGCGCACTGTCCCCCCACAGCTCACAATGCGCACCACGTCCCCCACACAGCTCACAATGCGCACCATTCCCCCCACAGCTCACAATGCCACCTTCCCCCCAAGCTCACAATGCGCACCGTCCCCCACACAGCTCACAATGCGCACCTGTCCCCACACAGCTCACAATGTGCACTTCCCCCACACGCTCACAATGCGCACCCGTCCCCCACACAGCTCACAATGCGCACTTCCCCCACACAGCTCACAATGCGCACCGTCCCCCCACAGCTCACAATGTGCACCGTCCCCCACACAGCTCACAATGTGCACCTTCCCCCACACAGCTCACAATGTGCACCATCCCCACACAGCTCACAATGCGCACCTCATCCCCACACAGCTCACAATGCGCACCTGTCCCCCACACAGCTCACAATGCGCACCCGTCCCCCACACAGCTCACAATGCGCACTTCCCCCACACAGCTCACAATACGCACCCATCCCCACACAGCTCACAATGCACCATCCCCCACACAGCTCACAATGTGCACCTGTCCCCCACACAGCCACAACGCACCGCCCTCCCCCACAGCTCACAATGCCACCTCCCCACACAGCTCACAATGCCACCATCCCCCACACAGCTCACAATGGCACTCATCCCACACAGCTCACAATGCACCCTCCCCCACACAGCTCACAATGGCACCATCCCCCAACAGCTCACAATGGCACCTGTCCCCCACACAGCTCACAATGGCACCTATCCCCACACAGCTCACAATGCACATCACAGTCCCCCCACACAGCTCACAATGTGCACTCATCCCCACACAGCTCACAATGCGCACTCATCCCCCCACACAGCTCACAATGCGCACCTCCCCACACAGCTCAAATGCGCACCATCCCCCCACAGCTCACAATGCGCACTCATCCCCCACACAGCTCACAATGCGCACCGTCCCCCACACAGCTCAAATGCGCACCATCCCCCACAGCTCACAATGGCACCGTCCCCCCACAGCTCAAATGCGCACCATCCCCCACACAGCTCACAATGCGCACCTGTTCCCCCCACAGCTCACAATGCGCACCATCCCCACACAGCTCACAATGGCACCTGTTCCCCCCACAGCTCACAATGCGCACCCTTCCCCCACACAAGCTCACAATGCGCACCCTCCCCCACAAGCTCACAATGCGCACTTCCCCCCACACAGCTCACAATGCGCACTCACCCCACACAGCTCACAATGCGCACTCCCCAGTCTCCCCCCACACAGCTCACAATGTGCACCTGTCCCCCACACAGCTCACAATGTGCACTCATCCCCACACAGCTCACAATACGCACCCATCCCCCACACAGCTCACAATACGCACCCATCCCCCACACAGCTCACAATACGCACCCATCCCCCACACAGCTCACAATGTGCACTCGTCCCCCACACAGCTCACAATGTGCACCTGTCCCCACACAGCTCACAATGCGCACTCATCCCCACACAGCTCACAATGCGCACTCATCCCCACACAGCTCACAATACGCACCCATCCCCCACACAGCTCACAATGTGCACTCATCCCCCACACAGCTCACAATGTGCACCTGTCCCCCACACAGCTCACAATGCGCACCTGTCCCCCCACAGCTCACAATGCGCACTCATCCCCCACAGCTCACAATGCGCACTCATCCCCCACACAGCTCACAATACGCACCCATCCCCCACACAGCTCACAATGTGCACCCATCCCCCACACAGCTCACAATGTGCACCTGTCCCCCACACAGCTCACAATGTGCACCTGTTCCCCACACAGCTCACAATGCGCACTCATCCTCCACACAGCTCACAATGCGCACCTGTCCCCCCACAGCTCACAATGCGCACCCGTCCCCCACACAGCTCACAATGCGCACCTGTCCCCCCACACAGCTCACAATGCGCACTCATCCCCAACACAGCTCACAATGCGCACCTGTCCCCCACACAGCTCACAATGTGCACTCATCCCCCACACAGCTCACAATGTGCACCCATCCCCCACACAGCTCACAATGTGCACCCATCCCCCACACAGCTCACAATGTGCACTCATCCCCCACACAGCTCACAATGTGCACCCGTCCCCCACACAGCTCACAATGCGCACTCATCCCCCACACAGCTCACAATGCGCACCTGTTCCCCCCACAGCTCACAATGCGCACTCATCCCCCACACAGCTCATAATGTGCACTCATCCCCCACACAGCTCACAATGTGCACTCATCCCCCACACAGCTCACAATGCGCACCTGTCCCCCACACAGCTCAGAATGTGCACCCGTCCCCCACACAGCTCACAATGCGCACCAGTCCCCCCCACACAGCTCACAATGCGCACTCATCCCCCACACAGCTCACAATGCGCACTCATCCCCCACACAGCTCACAATGTGCACTCATCCCCAACACAGCTCACAATGCGCACCTGTCCCCCACACAGCTCACAATGCGCACTCATCCCCCACACAGCTCACAATACGCACCCATCCCCACACAGCTCACAATGTGCACCCATCCCCCACACAGCTCACAATGTGCACCTGTCCCCCACACAGCTCACAATGCGCACTCATCCCCCACACAGCTCACAATGTGCACCTGTCCCCCACACAGCTCACAATGCGCACTCATCCTCCACACAGCTCACAATGCGCACTCATCCCCCACACAGCTCACAATGCGCACTCATCCCCCACACAGCTCACAATGCGCACTCATCCCCCACACAGCTCACAATGTGCACTCATCCCCCACACAGCTCACAATGTGCACTCATCCCCCACACAGCTCACAATGTGCACTCATCCCCCACACAGCTCACAATGCGCACCTGTCCCCCACACAGCTCACAATGCTCACCTGTCCCCCACACAGCTCACAATGCGCACCTGTCCCCCACACAGCTCACAATGCGCACCTGTCCCCCACACAGCTCACAATGCTCACCTGTCCCCCACACAGCTCACAATGTGCACCATCCCCCACACAGCTCACAATGTGCACTCATCCCCCACACAGCTCACAATGCTCACCTGTCCCCCACACAGCTCACTCACAATGCTCACCTGTCCCCCACACAGCTCACAATGCGCACCTGTCCCCCACACAGCTCACAATGTGCACCTTCCCCCACACAGCTCACAATGTGCACCCATCCCCCACACAGCTCACAATGCGCACCTGTCCCCCACACAGCTCACAATGCGCCACCCATCCCCCACACAGCTCACAATGTGCACTCGTCCCCCACACAGCTCACAATGCGCACCCGTCCCCCACACAGCTCACAATGTGCACCCATCCCCCACACAGCTCACAATGTGCACCCTTCCCCACACAGCTCACAATGTGCACCCATCCCCCACACAGCTCACAATACGCACCCATCCCCCACACAGCTCACAATGTGCACCCATCCCCCAAACAGCTCACAATGTGCACCTGGCCCCTACACAGCTCACAATGCCCACCGTCCCCCACACAGCTCACAATGCGCACTGATCCCCCACACAGCTCACAATGCGCACTCGTCCCCCACACAGCTCACAATGTGCACCCATCCCCCACACAGCTCACAATGTGCACTCGTCCCCCACACAGCTCACAATGCGCACCCATCCCCCACACAGCTCACAATACGCACCCATCCCCCACACAGCTCACAATGTGCACCTGTCCCCCACACAGCTCACAATACGCACTCGTCCCGCACAGAGGGATGACTGATCTTCTGCCGCTTACCTTCTCTGGAGTCGGCCATTTTGGTTCCAGTTCATCCTTGTACAGAGTTTTCCTGAGCACCCAGCCCAATCCTGGCATGGTCTCCACCCTATAGAGAAGGGACGGATCCTCCGCTGTGTGTTCATAGCCCTGGAAAATGCAGAGGACTCTGGGCTTACTATATGAAGAACACGTTATAGAGGCAGAGTCTGTGCTCGCACCGACGACAGCGGAAAGATACCTGATCGTTCCAAGCAGAGATGCAGTACAAGCTCTCGTCTTCCTCCAGAAGATGGATGGTCTGACTCAGGAAACTGCAGACAGTGAAACAAGTAATTGGGAGATGGTATCACTAGATAATGAAGCAACACAAAGAATGATCCACAGGGTCCGACCAATGCCACACACTCGGTTCGACGGGCCCCACACACTCGGTCCGACGGGCCCCCCACACTCGGTCCGACGGGCCGCGCACACGGTTCGACGGGCCCCCCACACTCGGTCCGACGGGCCGCGCACACGGTTCGACGGGCCCCCCACACTCGGTTCTACGGGCCCCAGCACACTCGGTTCTACGGGCCCCAGCACACTCGGTTCTACGGGCCCCAGCACACTCGGTTCTACGGGCCCCAGCACACTCGGTCCGACGGGCCCCCCACACTCGCTCTGACCGAAGCCGCACACGTCTTCATTGGGGGCCAAAGAATCTGGGGATCGTCTGCTGCCACCTGGAGGTCGACACGGAGATCACACTGAACAAAATAAACTTTTTTTTCTCCCATTTTTCATGAGCTGAACTTAAAGATCTGAGACTTTTTCTATGGATATAAAATACCTTTTCCTCTAAATATTGTTGACAAATGTGTGTAAATCCATTACTGATCACTGCTCCATCCACCTCACAGGTGCGACATATGGATCTGGCAGAACATCCACCCAGTTTCACACCCGCAGACGACGTGTGACCACAGCAGCCCAGGACCTCCACATCCAGCATCTTCACCTCCAAGATGGTCTGAGACCAGATGCTGACCGGTTCTGACCCCCCTGACCCTCTACACTGTAGAGCAGTTTTTTTGTGCCAGCCTAAGGCGCACCTGTGCAATAATTATGTGTCTAATCAGCACCCTGGTATGCCGCACCTGATGGTGGATGGAGAAGGGATCACTAACTGATTTGCATACATTTACAGAGCCTGACAACGAGCCTCTAAGGATGCCCCACCGCTCGCGAACAATGCACCGCAACACTAATCGTGGAGCCCTGCTCTTCAATCTGTAAGTCTGAACGATAATCGTTCTGATCCAGTGAGAGATTGGAAGCTGCCTGATCCCTGTGGGGCCTAAATAGGGAATCTCACCGCTTAAAGGGGGCAGTGGCCCACAAATAACGTGCGGCTATAACCATACCTGGACTGTGCAGTCTCTATTCCATCAGATGACATGGAGAAAGGCAAAAAGAAGACAGGGAAAAAGTGCAAACAAACTTGGGAGGAAAAGTCAGAACCGGCCTCAATACCACCCTGTCCTGATGAAGAACAAGACGAGGGGCGTAGCAGGAGAGTGCTGCCAATACAGAAGCCCTTCTAATGGAGGTGATGGCTAGAAGGAAGCCATGGTTTCAGAGAGTAGAAGTGTCGGGATCTCCCTGATTGGCCAATAGGGAGGCCTAACCTGCCACACGCTGGGAGAAAGGGTTCTGTGGCCAAACCCCTTTGGATTAAAATAGCCGGAGCAGAAACCTGGCCTTTAAACAAATTCAACGTTAGCCCTGATTCTAGTCCAGACAGAAAAAAGGAAATACGTATCCACAAGGAAAAGGACATTGAGAAGTCAATGTAAACTCGCACCGGCGAAAGTAAGAACTCTCCCAAGTGCAACTCAAAGGTTTCTGAATAACCAGCTCCTAGAGGCCGGACCCCCTAAGAAATGTGGCTGTACATTGTGGTGGTAGAATGGACCCCGAGACAAAAGTTCAGGAAGGGGCCACAGAGCATCGCCTAGTAGGTGTATGACTTCCAGATCCTGTGAGACGCCTCCACGATCACAGGATCCCCTCCACCCGGATCTTGAGAAGCCTGGGAAGAAGAGGAAGAGGTGGGAAGAGTTATGGTAGTGAGAACTGGGACTAAGCGTGGGGGGGCTCATGGAATCGCGATGAGTCACCCCCTCTCCCCTCATCTGCTTAATTTTCTCTATTAGCTAAGATTTGATGCATTCTGTTGTGTTTTATGTTGTTTCTTCATTATTCTGCCCCAGGAGCTGTTTTATGCTTTCTCTTCTCTCCCCTTTGATTGTCTCATGTTTGTGATTGGATATTACTATTCATTTCTTGATGGTCCATAGAGTCGGTCACATGACTGGGCAGGAGCGTGAAACAGACAGCTGATTGGCTGGTTAATTGGCGGGAGTTGGATGAGGTATTTCTGCTCAGCCCTGGTGTTATTCTTCTCACTGACAGAGTCACAGATGAAGCTTCCCGCCCGCCCTCCCTCCTGGTCAGTCACAGATGAAGCTTCCCGCCCGCCCTCCCTCCTGGTCAGTCACAGATGAAGCTTACTGCCCTCCCTCCCTCCTGGTCAGTCACAGATGAAGCTTCCCGCCCGCCTTCCCTCCTGGTCAGTCACAGATGAAGCTTCCCGCCCGCCCTCCCTCCTGGTCAGTCACAGATGAAGCTTAACGCCCGCCCGCCCTCCCTCCTGGTCAGTCACAGATGAAGCTTCCCGCCCGCCCTCCCTCCTGGTCAGTCACAGATGAAGCTTACCGCCCACCCTCCCTCCCTCCTGGTCAGTCACAGATGAAGCTTCCCGCCCTCCCTCCTGGTCAGTCACAGATGAAGCTTCCCGCCCGCCCTCCCTCCTGGTCAGTCACAGATGAAGCTGCCCGCCCTCCCTCCTGGTCAGTCACAGATGAAGCTTCCCGCCCGCCCTCCCTCCTGGTCAGTCACAGATGAAGCTTCCCGCCCGCCCTCCCTCCTGGTCAGTCACAGATGAAGCTTCCCGCCCGCCCTCCCTTCTGGTCAGTCACAGATGAAGCTTCCCGCCCGCCCTCCCTCCTGGTCAGTCACAAATGAAGCTTCCCGCCCGCCCTCCCTCCTGGTCAGTCACAGATGAAGCTTACTGCCCTCCCTCCCTCCTGGTCAGTCACAGATGAAGCTTCCCGCCCGCCCTCCCTCCTGGTCAGTCACAGATGAAGCTTCCCGCCCGCCTTCCCTCCTGGTCAGTCACAGATGAAGCTTCCCGCCCGCCCTCCCTCCTGGTCAGTCACAGATGAAGCTTACCGCCCACCTTCCCTCCTGGTCAGTCACAGATGAAGCTTCCCGCCCTCCCTCCTGGTCAGTCACAGATGAAGCTTCCCGCCCGCCCTCCCTCCTGGTCAGTCACAGATGAAGCTTCCCGCCCGCCCTCCATCCTGGTCAGTCACAGATGAAGCTTCCCACCCGCCTTACCTTCTGGTCAGTCACAGGTGAAGCTTCCCGCCCGCCCTCCCTTCTGGTCAGTCACAGATTAATCTTCCATCCCACCTTCCCTTCTGGTCAGTCAGTCACAGATGAAGCTTCCCGCCCTCCTCCTGGTCAGTCACAGATGAAGCTTCCTGCCCTCCATCCTGGTCAGTCACAGATGAAGCTTCCCGCCCACCCTCCCTCCTGGTCAGTCACAGATGAAGCTTCCCGCCCTCCCTTCTGGTCAGACTCAGATAAAGCTTCCCCCCCGCCCTCCCTCCTGGTCAGTCACAGATTAATCTTCCATCCCACCTTCCCTTCTGGTCAGTCAGTCACAGATGAAGCTTCCTGCCCACCCTCCCTTCTGGTCAGACTCAGATGAAGCTTCCTGCCCACCCTCCTGGTCAGTCACAGATGAAGCTTCCCGCCCTCCATCCTGGTCAGTCACAGATGAAGCTTCCTGCCCACCTCCCTTCTGGTCAGACTCAGATGAAGCTTCCCGCCCTCCCTCCTGATCAGTCACAGATGAAGCTTCCCGCCCTCCATCCTGGTCAGTCACAGATGAAGCTTCCCACCCGCCCTCCCTTCTGGTCAGTCACAGATGAAGCTTCCCGCCCGCCCTCCCTTCTGGTCAGTCACAGATGAAGCTACCCGCCCGCCATCCCTCCTGGTCAGTCACAGATGAAGCTTCCTGCCCGCCCTCCCTTCTGGTCAGACTCAGATGAAGCTTCCCCCCCGCCCTCCCTTCTGGTCAGTCACAGATTAATCTTCCATCCCACCTTCCCTTCTGGTCAGTCAGTCACAGATGAAGCTTCCCGCCCACCCTCCCTCCTGGTCAGTCACAGATGAAGCTTCCTGCCCACCCTCCCTTCTGGTCAGACTCAGATGAAGCTTCCCGTCCGCCCTCCCTCCTGGTCAGTCACAGATGAAGCTACCCGCCCTCCATCCTGGTCAGTCACAGATGAAGCTTCCCGCCCGCCCGCCCTCCCTTCTGGTCAGTCACAGATGAAGCTACCCGCCCGCCATCCCTCCTGGTCAGTCACAGATGAAGCTTCCATCCCACCTTCCCTTCTGGTCAGTCACAGATGAAGCTTCCCGTCCGCCCTCCCTCCTGGTCAGTCACAGATGAAGCTACCCACCCTCCATCCTGGTCAGTCACAGATGAAGCTTAACACCAAAGTTCAGCACAGACCGCACATGTAATCGGACACATCTTGTCTTTCTTAATCAGATGTTACCTGAAAAAGTCCACAGAGATGTCCAAGTCTTCTTCGAGAACAACAACGAACTTGGCATCCTGAGAATGAAGGGAAAGAAGAAAATGCAGCTGATCTGAATGTGACATGCATTTTCCTCCGGTTCTCTAGCTGGATCGTGACTATAACTGCAGGTGTGAACAGAGCAATACAGGCTGAGAAGGGTGGATGTCCTGCAGGTGAGGAGCGGACATCCTGGGCTTAGTCACCATGATTCCGGCGTCATTCAGTTCGTACACCTGTGCTTAGCTAACAGGGACTGACAATCCCCAGATATTGGGGGCGTACAGGCATGACGGGTAGCGTCAGTATTTTGTGCCATCTCTGAGGTGGGGTGCAGGTATCACAGGTGGACACTCACCGGGTGCAGGTTGAAGGTGGCGGTCAGGCTCGCTTTGTAATGCTACAAAGAAACAGACAAGACTTCAGAACAAATATAAGAGGATGGTGCAGAAGAGCCACAGAAGAGTGGGGGGAGGGGAGGACACAGGTACAGCGCAGTGCAAGCATAGGTGAGTGAGGGGAGGACAGGCACAGCACGATGCGGGCAGATGTTGGGGGAGGAGAGAGCACAGGCACAGCACGGTGCAGACAGATATTGGGGGAAGAGAGGACACAGCACAGTGCGGGCAGGTGTGGGGGGAGGGGAGCACACAGGCACAGCACGATGCGGGCAGGTGTGGGGGGAGGGGAGGACACAGGCATAGCACGGTGCGGGCAGGTGTGGGGGGAGGGGAGCACACAGGCACAGCACGGTGTAGGCACAGATGTGAGTCTTGTCATGGTCACCTGCGCCACGCGGGCGTTCTTGATGCTGATCGGTGTGTGCTGGATGCCTTTTAATCCAAACAACTCGACCACGTCCATCGGTTCCTGCACGACGACAAGATACAAAGATGAGGAAGAGTGAGAGGGTCCAGACCGCCGCACATCGCAGCCCCCAACCTCCAGGGCATCCTAACTCCTCCCACCTCACAATACCGCTAATGATCCTCACCTCATAGTAACCATCAATGAAAACCGTGATCATCTGGGGATTAACGCCTTGTGCTGAGAGCAGAGACCGCAGCATCCTGGAAGAGACAGCGTACATTATCCCCCACGTCAGAGGCAGGCCCCATAGCCCACCCATCCTCATCAGAGGCAGGCCCCACAGTGCCCTCCCCTCCCCACCAATGAGATGCAGGTCCCGCAGCGCCCCCCTGCCCCATCGGAGACAGGTCCCACACCACGCCCCCCTCTCCCCCTCCCATCAGAAGCAGGCCCCACAGCGCCATCTCCCGTTCATCAGAGGCAGTCCCCGTTGTGCCTTCTCATCAGAGGCAGGCCATGCAGCGCCCCTGTCCACCTCCCATCAGAGTCAGGTCCCGCAGCGCCCCCTCCCCCCCCCCCCCCATCAGTGCAAAGCTCTGCAGCGTCCCCCTCCTGGCCGTTGCTCACCTGTACAGGTAGTTGGGTCGGTTTCCGGCGATCACCGCCACTGGAACATTCAATACTTTGTTTTCTTTAAGCTGTAAGAAATCATCAGATAAAGGTGAATCGTGTGAGTGCTGAGCGTCGGACGCTGCTCCATACAGGGGACCGTTCACACGGTGCATAGATATCTATGTCTGGGCATGAGATGGGCAATGGTGATGCAGCTCATACAGGGGCCTCACGGCTCACACAGAGGCCCCGGTCAGTGAACGCCCGCTGGCCATAGTCACACCCTACCTGTTCTTATGTGGATACTCACCCCCAATGGGTTAAACTCTATTGGAGTTGGGTCCTTGCAGCTGCACACGCTGCCGTATCCCTCCACTTTACCGCAGAAGTGCTTCCTCCGACGATTGTGTTCTGTGTCCGGCCAGTGGCATTCTGCATCTGGAAATGGCAGAGGAAAAAAGTCAGTGAACCCCAATGTCCTAGAGAGCCTGGCAGAAGAGGGGACCCAAACGTCGTAGTGAACCTGGCGGGAGAGGGGACCCCTATGTTCCAAAGAGCCTGGTGGGAGAGGGGACCTCAACGTCCTAGAGAACCTGGCAGTAAAGGGGGCCCCAACGTTCTAGAGAGCCCAGCGGGAGAAGGGACCCTAACGTCCTAGAGAACCCAGCGGGAGAGGAGACCCTAACGTTCTAGAGAGCCAGGCTGGAGAGGGGCCCCCAATGTCCTAGAGAACCTGGCGGGAGAGGAGACCCCAATGTCCTAGAGAGCTCGACGGGAGTGGGCTCCCAATTCCCTAGGGAACCTGGTGGAGAGGGGACCCTGATGTCCTAGAGAGCCAGGCGGTAAAGGGGGGCCCAATTTCCTAGAGAACCTGGCGGAAGAGGGGACTCCAACGTACTGGACAGCCCGGCAGGGAAGTGACCCCAATGTCCTAGAGAACTTAGCGGGAGTGGGGCTCCCAATGTCCTAGAGAACCTGGTGGAGGGGGGACCCCGACGTCCTAGAGAGTCCGACGGAAGAAAGGACCCAAACATCCTAAAGAACCTGGCGGGAGAGGGGACCCCAATATCCTAGAGAGCCCGGCGGGAATGGGGATGCTAACATCCTAGAGAGCCCAGCGGGAGATGGGACCCCAAAGTCCTGGAGAGCTCAATGGGAGAGGGGACCCCAATGTCCTAGAGAACCTAGCGGGAGAGGGGACCCCAAGGTCCTAGAGAGCCCATCTGGAGAGGGGATACCAATGTCCTAGAGAGCCTGGCAGGAGATGGGATACCAACATCGTAGAGAGCCTGGCAGGCGATGGGACCCCAATGTCCTAGAGAGCCCGACGGGAGAGGGGGCCCCAATGTCCTACAGAGCCCGGCGGGAGAGGGGACCCCAATGTCCTAGAGAGTCTGGCGGGAGAGGGGATCCCAATGTCTCAGAGAGCTTGGCGGGAGGGGGACCTCAACATCCGTCCTAGAGAGCTTGGCGGGAGGGGGGACCCCAAAGTCCGTCCTAGAGAGCCCAGTAGAAGAGGGGAACCCAACATTTTAGAGAGCCTGGCAAAAGAGGGGACCTTAATGTCAATCCTAGAGAGCCCGGTGGGAGAGAGAACCCCAATATCTTAGAGAGCCCAGCAGTAGAGTGGACTCAAACATCCTAAAGAGTCCGGCAGGAGAGGCAACCCCAACATCCCAGAGAGCCTGGCAGGAGAGTTAACCTCAACATCCAAGAGAACCTCGCAGAAGAGGTAACCTCAACATCCCAGAGAACCTGACAGGAGAGGTAACCCCAACATCCCAGAGAACCTGGCAGGAAACGAGACCCCAACGTCCTGGAGAGCCTGGAGGAAGGGCCCCAACATCCTGGGGAGCCTGGCGGCAAAAAGGACCCCATTGTCCTGGCGAGCACGGCAGCAGAGGTGAACCCCGGTACTGACCACATCAATGTGCTTCAGTCACCCGACCTCTGCAGACGATCACAATTTTTGGGGCCCCTGTGACGGCTCAGTGTCTGCCAGATCCGCGGTGCCGATCACAAGAGCAGCCAATGCTGGATCCATGGACTGAAGGGAGGGGAAGATACCTTGTTTACTTATTCTCCAGCCAAAAATGGAGGACAGCTGCCCCTGGTTATAGTTTGCCAATCTCCAACATCCACTCCAACTAAGCCTCGTTCATACATGCAGGGTTTGTAGCTAAACCACAGCAGTCCGGGATCTCACCCTCTGGAGGGACCAGCTGGATGTCCGTCTTCAGCAGTACTGGATCTCCCCATGTGGACAGCGCCGGAGACTTGGAGTGTTTTTCCCCGTACATTTGCCCTATAGAAGGCAGAACACAGGGATGGTGAGAAGTGGCACCGCCACCGTGGCAGCACCAGCCATCACGGCACCACACGGCACCAGCCATCGACACAGCCCAAATACTCGTCGCACCACAATCCACCAGCCTCCAGATGGGATTTACCTCCCTTCTTCACAAATTCTTCATGTTCCTCAGGATGGACTGGCGCCATTTGATCCCTGTTACATCAGAAAGTCAATCATGGATCAATTAGAGGGTTTAAGAAGCCTTCATCTTAAAAACAAGCAATAATGAGAATATCAAGTTACGAGCTCAGTTGTTCAACGCACTGATGAGGAAGAATCGAGTGAAGCCTCAGTGGTGCAGCCTCAGGCAGAGGGAGGAAGCCGATGTGAAGCCTCAGGGGTGCAGCCCAGGCAGAGGGAGGACGCCGATGTGAAGCCTCAGGGGTGCAGCCTCAGGCGGAGGGAGGACGCCGAGTGAAGCCTCAGGGAGTGCAGCCTCAGGCAGGGAGGGCCGATTGAAGCCTAGTGAGCCTCGCAGGGAGGCACTGATGTGAAGCCTCAGTGATTCAGCCTCAGGCGGAGGGGAGGACACTGATGTGAAGCCTCAGTGATGCAGCCTCAGGCGGGGGGAGGACACTGATGTGAAGCCTCAGGGGTGCAGCCTCAGGCGGGGGGAGGACACTGATGTGAAGCCTCAGTGATGCAGCCTCAGGCGGGGGGAGGACACTGATGTGAAGCCTCAGTGATGCAGCCTCAGGCGGGGGAGGCGAGGACACTGATGTGAAGCCTCAGTGATGCAGCCTCAGGCGGGGGGGAGGACACTGATGTGAAGCCTCAGTGATGCAGCCTCAGGCGGGGGGAGGACACTGATGTGAAGCCTCAGTGATGCAGCCTCAGGCGGGGGGAGGACACTGATGTGAAGCCTCAGTGATGCAGCCTCAGGCGGGGGGAGGACACTGATGTGAAGCCTCAGTGATGCAGCCTCAGGCGGGGGGAGGACACTGATGTGAAGCCTCAGTGATGCAGCCTCAAGCAGGGGGGGGGGGGGGGGGAGGACACTGATGTGAAGCCTCAGTGATGCAGCCTCAGGCAGGGGAGGACACTGATGTGAAGCCTCATTGATGCAGCCTCAGGCAGGGGAGGGGGGGGGGGGGGGAGGGACACTGATGTGAAGCCTCAGAGGTGCAGACCCAGGCGGAGAGAGAACGCTGACGTGAAGCCTCAGTGATGCAGCCTCAGGCTCTAAACCTTGCAGCAATCAGACAGAGAAGAACTCCAAAAATCACCTTGACTGTGAAGATGAGAATACGACCCCGGGCGACCATGTTAAGAAACAGGACCATGGCCTCATCCTCGTGAGGGGAGTACGTGTCGAACACCCTCTTAGCCATGACGTGGCCCTGTGGAGAGAGCAGAGCAGGTATGACAGCAGCACGGGGCCGCGGACGACAAGGATCTGCTCACTACATCCAGGATGGTGATGCCAATCCCATGTGAGGAGGCGGGAAATAGCATGGGCTCCTCCCACCACTATGGCACCTACACCATGTGAGGAGGCGGGACATAGCACAGGCTCCTCCCACCACTATGGCACCTACACCATGTGAGGAGGCGGGAAATAGCACAGGTTCCTCCCAGCACTATGGCACTTACACCATGTGAAGAGGTGGGAAATAGCACGGGCTCCTTCCACCACGATGGCATCTACACCACGTGGAGGTGGGAAATAGCACTGGCTCCTCCCACCATGATGGAACCTACACCATGTGAGGAGGCGGGACATAGCACTAGCTCCTCCCACCACTATGGCACCTACACCATGTGAGGAGGCGGGACATAGCTCAGGCTCCTCCCACCACTATGGCACCTACACCATGTGAGGAGGTGGGAAATAGCATGGGCTCCTTCCACCACGATGGCATCTACACCATGTGAGGAGGCGGGACATAGCACAAACTCCTCCCACCACTATGGCACCTACACCATGTGAGGAGGTGGGAAATAGCATGGGCTCCTCCCACCACTATGGCACCTACACCATGTGAGGAGGTGGGACATAGCACTAGCTCCTCCCACCAAGAGAGCACCTACACCATGTGAGGAGGTGGGCCATAGCACAGGCTCCTCCCACCATTATAGCACTTCCCTGGGAGCAGGTGGCCTACATACTGTACAGAATGAGCACGAAGGTGCGTGAGCCCCGGGGGTCCGGCTGCTGGTCACAGATGAGAGTCAGAGCGCAGCTCCCACCAAGATCGGGCCAGAGGTGGCCGTGCTCGTACCGTTGCCTGATTCAGGACAATGACGTGGACGCCTCTTCCTTGCTCTCGGGCCTCATCTTCCAGCACCTGTCAATCATGGAGACGAGCGGTTACAGGATCCCGGCGGGATTTCATCTCTCCACAATGATCCACCCACTGAATCTAAATATGTGGCCGTATCTCCCTCCCACATTACCAGTAGCACACCCAAGGAGCCATAATACCGCGCACTCACCGCCGTCCCGTCCACCGCAATGTAAACCTTGGATCGACTGGAGTAAACCTCCACGTCCAGCACCTTCTTCCCACCGGCGGCTCGATGAGCGAACTCCAGACTCTGCGCGTTATCATCTGCATGAAGGAAAAACACGTCACGTCCTGGAAGAAACATCACAGATCAGTGCCACACGCACCATCATCCTGCCCCCATCCTCCTCCGCATGCGCCATCATCCTGCCCCACATCCTTCTCCGCACATACCGTCACTCTGCCCCACATCCTTCTCCGCACATACCGTCACTCTGCCCCACGTCCTCCTCCGCATGCATCATCATCCTGGCTCACGTCCTCCTCTGCATGCATCATCATCCTGGCTCACGTCCTCCTCTGCACGCATGGTCACCCTGCCCCACGTCCTCCTCAGCATGCACCGTCATCCCATTCCACATGGCCCTCACCCACCGTAATCCGGCTCCACATCATCCTTATTCAATGTAACCATGCACCATGTGACCCTCACCCACCGTAATCCCGCTCCATGTCTCCCTCACCCACCGCAATCCCGCTCCATGTCTCCCTCACCCACCGCAATTCCGCTCCATGTCGCCCTCACCCACTGTAATCCCGCTCCATGTTGCCCTCACCCACTGTAATCCCGCTCCATGTTGCCCCCACTCACCATAATCCTGCTCCACGTCGTCCTCCTCATTCACCGCGTGCCGGGTCTCCAGAATCAACTTGATGTTAACAATGACTGTGACGAGCAGGAAGAGAACGGCGGCGGTCTGTAGGGGAACCGCAACATTTTTTACACTCACAGCACAAAGCAGATGCAGCCGCAAGACACTCCAAAATACACATTATAGAAAAGCTCCCCGCCAGCATTCAGCAGAGAGCCGCGCTGCCTACGGTGTAGACAGCCACAGAACGACAGGATATCACAGGCTACAAAACGGGGGGCAGGAGAACAAGAGTATATCCTCCATTATACCCCAGAGCTGCACTCACTATTCTGCTGGTGCAGTCATTGTCAAATAAAAAAACACAACCTACAAGGACATAAAATCAGAAACCTCACCATGGAGGCAACACAGGTACCAATGCAGCAATCACTCTCAACCTGCCATGACACTCAGCATCATATATGCTTGTGTGACTGACGCCCTATAGAAACCTCATCTGTGTGCATAAAAAATACAACCAATCACCTCCCCCATGTTATGGGAGGTTGAGAGTGACTGCTGCATCGGTATTGTGCACCTTTGTTGCCTTCTTCACTGAGGTCTGTGGAGTCCTGCTAAGTGCATTAGATATTACATCTTTGGCTGTTTATGGTGTGCAGTCACTGTGTTCACACATTACTGATTCTGCACTGATCCTGAGTTACCTCCTGTATTATACTCCAGAGCTGCACTCACTATTCTGCTGGTGCAGTCACTGTGTACATACATTACATTACTGATCCTGAGTTACCTCCTGTATTATACTCCAGAGCTGCACTCACTATTCTGCTGGTGGAGTCACTGTGTACATACATTACATTACTGATCCTGAGTTACCTCCTGTATTATACTCCAGAGCTGCACTCACTATTCTGCTGGTGCAGTCACTGTGTACATACATTACTGATCCTGAGTTACCTCCTCTACTATACTCCAGAGCTGCACTCACTATTCTGCTGGTGCAGTCACTGTGTACATACATTACATTACTGATCCTGAGTTACCTCCTGTATTATACTCCAGAGCTGCACTCACTATTCTGCTGGTGCAGTCACTGTGTACATACATTACTGATCCTGAGTTACCTCCTCTACTATACTCCAGAGCTGCACTCACTATTCTGCTGGTAGAGTCACTGTGTACATACATTACATTACTGATCCTGAGTTACCTCCTGTATTATACCCCAGAGCTGCACTCACTATTCTGCTGGTGCAGTCAGTGTGTACATACATTACATACTGATGATCCTGAGCTACCTCCTGTATTATACTCCAGAGCTGCACTCACTATTCTGCTGGTGGAGTCACTGAGTACATACATTACATTACTGATCCTGAGTTACCTCCTGTATTATACTCCAGAGCTGCACTCACTATTCTGCTGGTGGAGTCACTGTATACATACATTACATTACTGATCATGAGTTACCTCCTGTATTATACTTCAGTGCTGCACTCACTATTCTGCTGGTGGAGTCACTGTGTACATACATTACATTACTGAGCCTGAGTTATATCCTGTATAAGACTCCAGACCTGCAAGCAGTTCTTCTTTGTTTGATGGCTTGTGACTATCCATCTTCCTCTTGATTACATTCCAGAGGTTTTCATTGGGGTTCAGGTCTGGAGATTGGGATGGCTATGACAGAGTCTTGATGTTGTGCTTCTTCATCCACACATTTATTGACCTATCTGTATGGCATGGGGCATTGCCCTGCTGGAAAAAACAGTCCTCAGAGTTGGGGAACATTGCCTGATCAGATGAAGCAAGTGCTTTAATAACAGCTTGCAGTCTCTGAGGCATGGACTTAATGAGTGACAAACAGTACTCTTCATCAATCTGGCTCCAACTTTCTCTGATTGCTGTTGCCAGATCAGCTTTGCAGGTTGGAGCCTTGTCATGGACCATTTTCCTCAACGTCCACCAAAGATTTTCAATTGGATTGAGATCCGGACTATTTGCAGGCCATGACATTGACCTTATGTGTCTTCTTTCAAGGAATGTTTTCAGTTTTTGCTCTATGCCAGGACGCATTATCATCTTGATAAATGATTTCATCATCCCCAAACATCCTTTCAATTGATGGGATAAGAAAAGTGTCCAAAATATCAATGAAAACTTTGGCATTTAATGAAGATGTAATGACAGCCATCTCCCCAGTGCCTTTACCTGACAAGCAGCCCCATATCATCAATGACTGTGGAAATTTGCATGTTCTCTTCAGGCAGTCATCTTTATAAATCTCACTGAAACAAAAGTTAAAGTTCCAGCATCATCACTTTGCCCAATTAGATTTGCGATTCATAACTGAATATGACTTTCTTCCAGTCATCCACAGTCCATGATTGCTTTTCCTTAGCCCATTGTAACCTTGTTTTTCCTGTTTAGGTGTTAATGATGGCTTATGTTTAGCTTTTCTATATGTAAATCCCATTTCCTTTAGGCGGTTTCTTACAGTTCGGTCACAGACATTGACTCCAGTTTCCTCCCATTCGTTCCTTGTTTGTTTTGTTGTGCATTTCCTGCTTTGGAGACATATTTCTTTAAGTTTCCGGTCTTGATGCTTTGATGTCTTCCTTGGTCTACCAGTATGTTTCCCTTTAACAACCTTCCCATGTTGTTTGTATTTGGACCAGATTTTAGACATAGCTGACTGTGAACAACCAACATCTTTTGCAACATTGCGTGTTGATTTTTACCCTCTTTTAAGAGTTTAATAATCCTCTCCTTTGTTTCAATTGACATCTCTCGTGTTGGAGCCATGATTCATGTCAGTCCACTTGGTGCAACAGTTCTCCAAGGTGTGATCACTCCTTTTTAGATGCAGACTAACTTTTAAATGACTTTAGTTTTGTGCCATGTCTGTGATCTGCTTATTTTCTACAACATTAAACAACTGAATAGATATCCTCCGAGCCTGGTGATTCCATAATTTTTGCCAGGGGTTTTATATATTATATATATATTCCTAGCTGGAACCGGTGATCTATTTACATGTTCAGTCACATCAAATATTCTGCATAAAATCAGCAGCTGGGCACATTTCCCTGATTGGCCTGACAGATGAGGGGGCGCCAGATGACTGCTGGTCCTGACATTGTTTAGAGAGCATATAGTACAGCTCAACCACCGTTTGGGTGCTCTGGGGAAAAAAGGCTGCATAGTCTGTAGATATAGCCCCGGCACACAAAAAAAGATGAGGAGATTTTTGGTATCTTTCTGTGTTCTTTATTATAAAGGTTGACAAGAACAAGTTGTATCACACAACGTTTCGGCTCAAGGCGAGCGTTTCTCAAGTGAATCTTGTAGATGTGGTTAGAGTACGTGGGTAGGTTCCCACATGAGTATCCGCTCAGGCCAGTACCCTCAGGGGATACTCAGCAGGTGACTCCGTCCTAAATTCTTAGTGCAAGTGTAGCAGCAGCATAGTTGCTGGTCTGTATGGAGGGACAGGAGCCTGCTACACTTGCACTAAGAATTTAGGACGGAGTCACCTGCTGAGTATCCCCTGAGGGTACTGGCCTGAGCGGATACTCATGTGGGAACCTACCCACGTACTCTAACCACATCTACAAGATTCACTTGAGAAACGCTCGCCTTGAGCCGAAACGTTGTGTGATACAACTTGTTCTTGTCAACCTTTATAATAAAGAACACAGAAAGATACCAAAATCTCCTCATCTTTTTTTGTGTGCCGGGGCTATATCTACAGACTCTGCTGGTCCTGACAGTCACCAAAGATTTTCCAGAGGTTTTCTATTGGGTTTAGATCAGGACTCTGGGCGGCCATTTCATTGTTTCAATGTTTTCTGTATCAAGGAACTGCTTTACCCGTTTTGCTGTGACAGTGGACAATGTCCTGCATGAAAATTGCTGCTGATTGAGTGCTGAACCCAAGTAAGGAACGAAGTGTTGTTGAGGAATATTATGATACACAATTGCATTCACTCTGCCATGTAGCTGTATGAGTGGTCCAACCACTGCAACAGAAAACATTCTCCAAACCATAACATTTCCTCCACCACCTTTCTTCACTGACTTCTTTACACACTTTGGGTTCAGTCTTTCCCCAGTTTGTCGAAGAACCTAACGTTTCCCATCGGGCTCACAGAAATTAACTTGCTTTCATCACTAAAATGAACTGTAGACCACTTCTCCTCTGTCCACACATCATGCTCCTCACCAAAGGTGAGTCTAGCCTTTTGATTCTTTTGGCTAATGAGGTTTGGTCACTGCAGAGTGGGCTTTCAGTCCAAATACTCTTAAAATCGTGATATTGTATGACAAGACAGATTCTTACCCTGTTCAGTGCTGAACTGGTGAGCTATTCCAGCTGCAGTGTAGAAACGATTACCCATGGAGAGTCTCCACATTATCCTGTCCTCTCTTACATTTGTCTTTAGAGGGTGACCAGCCTTCTTGGTGGACTTGAGTTTGTGATGTAAAGATGCAATATTCTAGAAATCACAGACTTGGAACGACCAACTTCTGTTGCTATGACTGATAGGGTGACCTCTTTGGCTTTATGAGGACATCCTGCTGCTGGAGGGTTTCAATCACTTTGGAACATGACATTCTTGCAAAGTTAGTGCAAACTGGAAAGTTAGGCTGCGAGTTATATAGGGTTTGTCAGATAATTAAGGAATTAGCACCAGGTACCAGATTATCACCAATAACTTGCAGGTATCTGAAGGTGTTCTCTAATTTTGATCAGTGTTCTTATCATTTATCTCATTTACATTTTTATTCTGTGCTTTAGAATATATTCAATTTATGAAATAAGCTTAAAATAATGCTAATTTACTCGTATTAGGATATTTTCACATAGGACAACACAATGATCTTAACATAAAGGAAATAATGTGCTGTTCTCCAATGTTGATCGCCGGTGTATTAAACTCAAGAGCTGCGCTCTCTATACTCTCCGGGCTGACGGATTCCCTCACCTGGCACATTCGTCGTACCGTCCTCTGATTGCTCAGTTTATATTTCCAGGCCAGGTACCAGCTGCGCTTCTTGTGGGGTCTCTGCTGGGCTCGGGGGTCCCGCTCCTCCATCGGGGCCGGGATGTCGGGGGGCCCCGGCATCAGTCTCTGTGCTCTGCTCATCTCAGGAAGGAACATGAAGGCTGCAGAGAGAAGACAATGTCACCCTGTGCCCATATGAGGAGTGAAAAAGAGGAGGGAACGATCCAAAATCTGAGGGTGCTCTATAATCAGGGCGGGGGCGATCTGGAACCTCAGGGAGGTTACTCCAGAATAGTGGCGGTGGGGCTGCAGAACTTTGGCGAGGAGTTCTCGGGGATCTGGGGGGATGAGGAACGCTCAAGAACATGGTAGGGTGGAGAAACACTCCGGAATATAGGGGGGGTGGGGAAGACGTTCCGCTATCTGGGGGGAGAGGAGATGCTCCGGTATTGGGTGGGACGCTCCATTATCTATGGGGGTGGGACTCTGTATCTGTTGGGGGAGGGTGGACACTTCGGTATCTGGGGGGAAAGGGGATGACGCTATGGTATCTGGATGGGAGGGGATGAAGCTCCAGCATCTGGGTGGGATGCTCCGTTGTCTAGGGGGTGGGTTGGACGCTCCAGTATCTGGGGGAGTGGGGGAACACTAAGGAATCTGGAGGTGCGACGCTCCGGAATCTGGGTAGGATGCTTTGTTATCTAGGGGGATGGGGTGGGTGCTCTGGTATCTGGGGGGGTTGCTCCATTATCTAAGGGGGGGGACGCTCCAGTACTGGGGGGAATGCTCCATTATCTAGGGGAGGAAGCTCCAGTACTGGGGGGAATGCTCCATTATTTAGGGGGGGGGACGCTCCAGTACTGGGGGGAATGCTCCATTATCTAGGGGGGGACGACGCTCCAGTACTGAGAGGAATGCTCCATTATCTAGGGGAGGACGCTCCAGTACTGGGGGGAATGCTCCATTATCTAGGGTAGGGGACGCTCCAGTACTGGGGGGAATGCTCCATTATCTAGGGGGGGGACGCTCCAGTACTGGTGGGAGGCTCCATTATCTAGGGGGGGGGGGGATGCTCCAGTACTGGAGGGAATGCTCCATTATCTAGGGGGGACGCTCCAGTACTGGAGGGAATGCTCCATTATCTAGGGGAGGACGCTCCAGTACTGGGGGGAATGCTCCATTATCTAGGGGAGGACGCTCCAGTATCTGGGGGGAATGCTCCATTATCTAGGGGAGGACGCTCCAGTACTGGGGGGAATGCTCCATTATCTAGGGGAGGACGCTCCAGTACTGGGGGGAATGCTCCATTATCTAGGGAGGGACGCTCCAGTACTGGGGGGAATGCTCCATTATCTAGGGGAGGACGCTCCAGTACTGAGGGAATGCTCCATTATCTAGGGGAGGACGCTCCAGTACTGGGGGGAATGCTCCATTATCTAGGGGAGGACGCTCCAGTATCTGGGGGAATGCTCCATTATCTAGGGGGGGCCGCTCCAGTACTGGGGGGAATGCTCCATTATCTAGGGGGGGGACGCTCCAGTACTGGGGGGAGGCTCCATTATCTAGGGGGGGGGGGGGGGACGTTCCAGTACTGGGGGGAATGCTCCATTATCTGGGGGGGGACGCTCCAGTACTGGGGGTAATGCTCCATTATCTGGGGGGACACTCCAGTACTGGGGGGAGGCTCCATTATCTAGAGGGGGGGACGCTCCATTATCTAGGGGGGGACGCTCCAGTACTGGGGGGAATGCTCCATTATCTAGGGGGGGCCGCTCCAGTACTGGGGGGAATGCTCCATTATCTAGGGGGGGGGATGCTCCAGTACTGGGGGGAGGCTCCATTATCTAGGGGGGGGGACGCTCCAGTACTGGGGGTAATGCTCCATTATCTGGGGGGACGCTCCAGTACTGGGGGGAGGCTCCATTATCTAGAGGGGGGGACGCTCCATTATCTAGGGGGGGACGCTCCAGTACTGGGGGGAATGCTCCATTATCTAGGGGGGGCCGCTCCAGTACTGGGGGGAATGCTCCATTATCTAGGGGGGGGGGTGCTCCAGTACTGGGGGGAGGCTCCATTATCTAGGGGGGGGGGGACGCTCCAGTACTGGGGGGAATACTCCATTATCTAGGGGAGGACACTCCAGTACTGGGGGGAATGCTCCATTATCTAGGGCGGGGGATGCTCCAGTACTGGGGGGAATGCTCCATTATCTAGGGGGGGACGTTCCAGTACTGGGGGGAATACTCCATTATCTAGGGGAGGTCACTCCAGTACTGGGGGGAATGCTCCATTATCTAGGGGGGGGACGCTCCAGTACTGGGGGTAATGCTCCATTATCTGGGGGGACGCTCCAGTACTGGGGGGAGGCTCCATTATCTAGAGGGGGGACGCTTCATTATCTAGGGGGGGACGCTCCAGTACTGGGGGGAATGCTCCATTATCTAGGGGGGGCCGCTCCAGTACTGGGGGAATGCTCCATTATCTAGGGGGGGGGGATGCTCCAGTACTGGGGGGAGGCTCCATTATCTAGGGGGGGGGATGCTCCAGTACTGGGGGGAGGCTCCATTATCTAGGGGGGGGACGCTCCAGTACTGGGGGGAATGCTCCATTATCTAGGGGGGGACGCTCCAGTACTGGGGGGAATGCTCCATTATCTAGGGGAGGACGCTCCAGTACTGGGGGGAATGCTCCATTATCTAGGGGGGGGGATGCTCCAGTACTGGGGGGAGGCTCCATTATCTAGGGGGGGGGATGCTCCAGTACTGGGGGGAGGCTCCATTATCTAGGGGGGGGGACGCTCCAGTACTGGGGGGAATGCTCCATTATCTAGGGGGGGACGCTCCAGTACTGGGGGGAATGCTCCATTATCTAGGGGGGGGACGCTCAAGTATCTGGGGGAGTGGGGGAACAGTTTAGAATCAGGAGGGGAAGCTCCGGTGCCCGGTGGGGGGCGGAGCTGCTCTCACCCGCTCCTCCTAGCTCCGCCTCCGTTACCCGCGAGTCCTCTCATTGTAACCGGGAACCGGGTGAAGGGCAGGATCACGTGACGCAACACCCACAGACCAGGGCCTATGACAGGAGCCAATAAGAGGAGTCGCCCCGCCCAGGTGACAGGTGCTGGTGCAAAGGGGCGTCACTAACAGACTCCCGGCCACTCAGAGGACACAGAATTGTAGCCCCGCCTCTAACCACCAGAATCATGGCGGCGCCCGGGTGATGACAGCTCTAAGGGGACAATCAGCGGAGGATAAGACCGAGTGTGTCCGAGGAGAGAGAGGATAGGGAGGGGGAGAGAAGGAGGACAGAGTGTGAGTAGAGAGGGAGGACAGAGGGAGAGAGGGAGGACAGAGGGAGAGAGGGAGGACAGAGTGTGAGTAGAGATGGAGGACAGAGTGTGAGTAGAGATGGAGGACAGAGTGTGAGTAGAGAGGGAGGACAGGGAGAGAGAGGACAGAGTGTGAGTACAGAGGGAGGACAGAGGGAGAGAGAGAGAGAGGACAGAGTGTGAGTAGAGAGGACGAACAGAGGGAGAGAGAGAGAGGACAGAGTATGAGTACAGAGGGAGGACAGAGGGAGAGAGGGAGGACAGAGTATGAGGAGAGAGGGAGAGAGGGAGGACAGAGTGTGAGTAGAGAGGGAGGACAGAGTGTGAGTAGAGAGGGAGGACAGAGTGTGAGTAGAGAGGGAGGACAGAGAGAGAGAGGACAGAGTGTGAGTAGAGAGGACGAACAGAGGGAGAGAGAGAGGACAGAGTATGAGTACAGAGGGAGGACAGAGGGAGAGAGGGAGGACAGAGTGTGAGTAGAGAGGACGAACAGAGGAAGAGAGGGAGGACAGAGTATGAGGAGAGAGGGAGGACAGAGTATGAGTACAGAGGGAGGACAGAGGGAGAGAGGGAGGACAGAGTGTGAGTACAGAGGGCGGACTGAGGGAGAGAGGGAGGACAGAGTATGAGTACAGAGGGAGGACAGAGTGTGAGTAGAGAGGGAGGACAGAGTGTGAGTAGAGAGGGAGGACAGAGTGTGAGTAGAGAGGACGAACAGAGGGAGAGAGAGAGGACAGAGTATGAGGACAGAGGGAGAGAGGGAGGACAGAGTGTGAGTAGAGAGGACGAACAGAGGAAGAGAGGGAGGACAGAGTATGAGTACAGAGGGAGGAGAGAGGGAGAGAGGGAGGACAGAGTGTGAGTACAGAGGGCGGACTGAGGGAGGACAGAGTATGAGTACAGAGGGAGGACAGAGGGAGAGAGGGAGGACAGAGTGTGAGTACAGAGGGAGGACAGAGTGTGAGTACAGAGGGCGGACTGAGGGAGAGAGGGAGGACAGAGTATGAGTACAGAGGGCGGACAGAGGAGAGAGGGAGGACAGTGTGTGAGTACAGAGGGAGGACAGAGGGAGAGAGGGAGGACAGTGTGTGAGTACAGAGGGCGGACTGAGGGAGAGAGAGAGGACAGAGTATGAGTACAGAGGGAGGACAGAGGGAGAGAGGGAGGACAGTGTGAGTAGAGAGGGAGGACAGTGTGAGTAGAGAGGGAGGACAGAGAGAGAGAGGACAGAGTGTGAGTACAGAGGGAGGACAGAGGGAGAGAGGGAGGACAGTGTGTGAGTACAGAGGGAGGACAGAGGGAGAGAGGGAGGACAGAGAGAGAGAGGACAGAGTGTGAGTAGAGAGGACGAACAGAGGGAGAGAGAGAGGACAGAGTATGAGTACAGAGGGAGGACAGAGGGAGAGAGGGAGGACAGAGTGTGAGTAGAGAGGACGAACAGAGGAAGAGAGGGAGGACAGAGTATGAGTACAGAGGGAGGAGAGAGGGAGTACAGAGGGAGGACAGAGGGAGAGAAGGAGGACAGAGTGTGAGTACAGAGGGCGGACTGAGGGAGAGAGGGAGGACAGAGTATGAGTACAGAGGGAGGACAGAGGGAGAGAGGGAGGACAGAGTGTGAGTACAGAGGGAGGACAGAGGGAGAGAGGGAGGACAGAGTGTGAGTACAGAGGGCGGACTGAGGGAGAGAGGGAGGACAGAGTATGAGTACAGAGGGCGGACAGAGGGAGAGAGGGAGGACAGTGTGTGAGTACAGAGGGAGGACAGAGGGAGGACAGTGTGTGAGTACAGAGGGCGGACTGAGGGAGAGAGGGAGGACAGAGTATGAGTACAGAGGGAGGACAGAGGGAGAGAGGGGGAGGACAGTGTGAGTAGAGAGGGAGGACAGAGTGTGAGTAGAGAGGAGGACAGAGTGTGAGTACAGAGGGAGGAGAGAGGGAGGACAGTGTGTGAGTACAGAGGGAGGACAGAGGGAGAGAGGGAGGACAGAGAGAGAGAGGACAGAGTGTGAGTAGAGAGGACGAACAGAGGGAGAGAGAGAGGACAGAGTATGAGTACAGAGGGAGGACAGAGGGAGAGAGGGAGGACAGAGTGTGAGTAGAGAGGACGAACAGAGGAAGAGAGGGAGGACAGAGTATGAGGAGAGAGGGAGGACAGAGTGTGAGTACAGAGGGAGGACAGAGTGTGAGTACAGAGGGCGGACTGAGGGAGAGAGGGAGGACAGAGTATGAGTACAGAGGGAGGAGAGAGGGAGGACAGAGAGAGAGAGGACAGAGTGTGAGTAGAGAGGACGAACAGAGGGAGAGAGAGAGGACAGAGTATGAGTACAGAGGGAGGACAGAGGGAGAGAGGGAGGACAGAGTGTGAGTAGAGAGGACGAACAGAGGAGAAGAGGGAGGACAGAGTATGAGTACAGAGGGAGGACAGAGGGAGAGAGGGAGGACAGAGTGTGAGTACAGAGGGGGACTGAGGGAGAGAGGGAGGACAGAGTATGAGTACAGAGGGAGAGAGGGAGGACAGAGTGTGAGTAGAGAGGGAGGACAGAGTGTGAGTAGAGAGGGAGGACAGACAGAGAGGACAGAGTGTGAGTAGAGAGGACGAACAGAGGGAGAGAGAGAGGACAGAGTATGAGTACAGAGGGAGGAGAGAGGGAGGACAGAGTGTGAGTAGAGAGGACGAACAGAGGAAGAGAGGGAGGACAGAGTATGAGTACAGAGGGAGGACAGAGTATGAGTACAGAGGGAGGACAGAGGGAGAGAGGGAGGACAGAGTGTGAGTAGAGAGGGCGGACAGAGGGAGAGAGGGAGGACAGAGTGTGAGTAGAGAGGGAGGACAGAGGGAGAGAGAGAGGACAGAGTGTGAGTAGAGAGGACGAACAGAGGGAGAGAGAGAGGACAGAGTATGAGTACAGAGGGAGGACAGAGGGAGAGAGAGAGGACAGAGTGTGAGTAGAGAGGGAGGACAGAGTGTGAGTAGAGAGGACGAACAGAGGGAGAGAAAGAGGACAGAGTATGAGTACAGAGGGAGGACAGAGGGAGAGAGGGCGGACTGAGGGAGAGAGAGGACAGAGTGTGAGTAGAGAGGGCGGACAGAGTGTGAGTAGAGAGGGCGGACTGAGGGAGAGAGAGGACAGAGTGTGAGTAGAGAGGGCGGACTGAGGGAGAGAGAGGACAGAGTGTGAGTAGAGAGGGAGGACAGAGTGTGAGTAGAGAGGGCGGACTGAGGGAGAGAGAGGACAGAGTGTGAGTAGAGAGGGCGGACTGAGGGAGAGAGAGGACAGAGTGTGAGTAGAGAGGACGGACTGAGGGAGAGGACAGAGTATGAGTACAGAGGGAGGACAAAGGGAGAGAGGGAGGACTGAGGGAGAGAGAGGATAGAGTGTGAGTAGAGAGGGAGGACAGAGTGTGAGTAGAGAGGACGAACAGAGGGAGAGAAAGAGGACAGAGTGTGAGTAGAGAGGGCGGACTGAGGGAGAGAGAGGACAGAGTGTGAGTAGAGAGGGCGGACTGAGGGAGAGAGAGGACAGAGTGTGAGTAGAGAGGGAGGACAGAGTGTGAGTAGAGAGGGCGGACTGAGGGAGAGAGAGGACAGAGTGTGAGTAGAGAGGGAGGACAGAGTGTGAGTAGAGAGGGCGGACAGAGGGAGACAATGTTTAGCCACATGTCCGGGGCGCGCACACGCACACCAGCCATGTACACCAGCCCTGCGGATTGTAGCTCTTCGTCCTGGGCCGGCTCCTGCTCGGTTGCCGGATGATCTTTCTCGATCTGTGCGGGCCTTAATTTAACTTGAATTGATGAGACTAATTCCAGAACAGCAGCCCTCCCTCTCTCCCTCCCTCTCCTCTCCTCTCGAGTGTTTGGGCCTCAATGCGGCCAACGACTCCTTGATTCCGGCTGCTTGGGACCAGGTTGATTCCACACATCCTGGCTGTATCCATGATGTGGCTCAGTGTCTCTGGTTCAATATCGTCGGGTCATCATCATCCTCCGCATCCTTCTGGACATGCCAACGGAACAATCCTGACCCGGTGTCAGTGTCCCTGAATTCTGTTGAAGCGGACACACCGCCTGTAGTTGCAGTTTCTTGTAGTGGCTGTATTTCCAGTCCTCTTCCCAAGGCTGGGCTGGTGGGGTTGGACATGGCGGCACCTAGAACCTGTATGTGACCCACCCCAGGGCGGTGGGTTACCAGTACCAGGGGGTAAATAAAAAGTGTTCGTGACGCCACCTACGGTTCCCAGTAATGATACCGGCGCTGCTTGCAGACCTCGGGGGTGATGATGATGCAGCTAGCTGTTAACACTCCCCGTAGGTGGCACGGGGTCCCCGGGGCAGTTGTGGTGAATTACATTGGGAGGCGGCTCTGCTACAGTCTTCATCAAGTAACAAGTGTGCGGCTCCTCAGATGTAGTCAAAGAAAGATACGTCACACGGTCTTTAGCTCCATACGGGTTTTACTGGCAGACTTCAGGCAGCATATTGGTGTTACAGTCTTAATGGGTTCTGCTGGCCTGGGTATTCACCAGGGGACTGGGACATCTCACTTGGGACCCATGGTGGTGTGCCTGCCGTTCCTTTCTCTTGTCCCCCACCACACTCTCTCTCCTGCTTCCTAGTAGTGCTCCTGCACAGAGCCCTCAGCCAGCTCCCACGGATCCTCTCTGCAGGGTTCCTCTCTCGGGGCCTTTTGGGGGATTACACCAGGTGCCGGCCACAACTTCCTACAGAAGCTCGTGCCTCCTTTTTGGAGGCTCGGTGATGAACACCCACACCGCTCTCAGAGCCGGTCCTCCGTACTGGAACTGAACCCCTCCAGCCGGAGGGGTAAAGGTACCTTTACATGCTGCAACTACGATGTAGCAACTGAGAGGCAATCAGGATTTCCGTCACCGTTGCCTTGAAATTGCTACGAAATTGCGGCGTGTAATTGGGGAAAGCGATAATGTTTTTTGCAGTTGCTCCCGGTTGCAGTTTCAGAGCATTGTTCAAAAACCAGAGGCAACCCTGAAGGTGAATTGCCCTGGTTTTGGCGTGTGAACGAGCGATAGGGATGGAATCTGCATCGCCTAGTGATTTCCCTGAGGCGTGCCACAGCGTGCTGGATACCGTGCCCCATCAGCGATCATTAGTGGGGCTACTGTGTTGCCATTGGCTGTCCCTTCACAGAGCGCCATATTTGAAGAGCTGTCCATTCACACTACACAATTGCAATGGCGTCATGTATTAGCCAGCCTTCCTGCGCAGGCTGCCCAATCATGATGCTATTGCGTTGTCCAATCAGCGTATTAGTGTCACGGAATACACAACTCTGTCACGCCTATGTACTTGCGCCGCGAAAGATGTACGCCCATATTCCTTTGTGGTAGCGGCGTGTGATGAAGCGAAGGTATTCAACAGGAAGTAAGCTGCAGGATCTGTCGGAACTTCTGGGGAACAAAGATACCTTCAGTTGACAACGCAATGGCGGCGTGTATATGTGGCATCAGCGATCGGTATCCACCGTTAAAAACGTGCACTTGTGGTGGATACCTGTTGCTAGGCACAGTGGCGGCGTGTAAAGGTACCTTAAAGGTACCTTTACACGCCGCTACAACAGGATGGATACAATCCGCTACTTCACGTGCACGAGCACGCACAAACGGGAAACGCACCCTCTTTACACGCCGCCACATCTGTAACTAGCTACATCGCCGGGTGTCTCAAGTAGCCATCTGTAGCTCATCTTAGCTCATTTACACACCGCTACAACCAGCTACTATGGGCGGACCTGGTGCAGCAGGGACAGCACATAGGCGTGCTACAATTGTGGATTACGAGACGTCCGTACTCTGATAGGACAAAGCAATAATACCATGATTGGCCAGCCAGCGCAGGAGGCTGATTAATACTTGACGCCTGAGCAATTGTGTAGTGTGACTGGTCAGCTCCTTAAATATGCCGCCCTGTGCGGCGACAACCAATCGCAACGCAGGAGCTTCCTCCAATGATCGCTGAAGGGGGCGCGGAAACCCGGAGCCTGTGTCACGCCCCAGCTACATAGCATGGTGTAGAAACAACCCTTCTGTTCCTTCTTTACACGCCGATACAGCTCGCTGCAATCGGCTTTGTAGCCATCTGTTTTCGAGCAGTGCTCTGAAACAGATTTATCTGTAGCCGGCTGTCACGTCCCGTCTTCACACGCCGCTACTACGGGCGATATTGGCGCCACAAGCTACATTTGTAGCCTGTAGCGGATTGTATCCATCCTGTTGTAGCGGCGTGTAAAGGTACCTTAAGGGTATACATGTTTGGTATCTACAAACTCATACTGACCTGAGGCATCACACTGTCATGTCAGTTTTACCATATAGTGAACATGGCGGCTAAAAAAAATAAAGTCATGTAATAACACTGTTGTTGCAGTTTCACCGCACTTGGAAATTTTTTCCTGTTTTCCAGTACATTATATGGTAAAATAAATGAAGTAATTCATAAGTACAACTCATCCTGGAAAATACAAGCCCTCATATGTCTATATTGATGGAAGAATAAAAAAGTTATGGAGGAGAAAATATGGAGAAAAACAGAAAATCACCCGGGGTGAAGAGGTTAAGTGCGTCTTGCAGATCAGTTGTACCCGGTCACATGTCCCTCCCGGTGTCGGTGATCCCAATGACCGGTGCTTCTTCGGTAGCTTCTCCTCGTTGGTGGCCCGGGCTTTGGCTTTCTGCAGTTGTATAGAAACATTTTAGGGCCCTTTCACATCAGCGTTTTTTTAAATTTGCGGCAGATGCGGTGAAAAAACCGCATCTGCCGCAACTGCCGCATAACGGTTCCACTTGCGGCACGGTTGCGGTTTTTTCCATAGGAAGTATAGGGGCACTTGCGGCAGATGCGGCAAGTGCGGTATTGCACTTGCGGCAGGTGCGGCAGAGAAAAAAACCGCGGCTTACTGCGGTTTTTTTCTCTGCCGCACCTGCCGCAAGTGCAATACCGCACTTGCCGCATCTGCCGCAAGTCCCCCTATACTTCCTATGGAAAAAACCGCAACCGTGCCGCAAGTGGAACCGTTATGCGGCAGTTGCGGCAGATGCGGTTTTTTCACCGCATCTGCCGCAAATTTAAAAAAACGCTGATGTGAAAGGGCCCTTAGTTTGTCGTTTCCCTTTCTTCAGTATTTTTATTATTCAGATTTTGCTGTCATTCGTTCTTTCTTTCCTCTCCTATACTTGTCTATTAGTTGTCAGGCTGCCCTATTTCTGGACTGTCCGCCCTCTTAGTGCCAGCGTCAGAGTCACCATGGCAGCTGTCGGGGGCAGCGGGTGACCTACTTCTGGCTTATCGGTGGGGGGGGATCCAGAATGATCTGCAGCACTGAAGCGTAAAGGTTACAGCGCCCCCTTCCCTCCCCGGATAGAGGCACCGGTGACATTCACCCTCACTGTGAAGAGCTGGGCTAAATCCGCACCTTCCAGGCTCCAGACAGCCCTAGGCGGACACAGAGAAGCCACTGCTCGCTGGTGTCAGCCAGGCTGAGTGCAGGTGCTGAACACAAACATAAGACTGAAAGCTCCACACAAAAACACATGATCCACAAATATAGGACCCGACAGGGGCATAACTACCACAGGTGCAGGGGTTTCGATCACACCCGGGCCCTGCAGCCTAGGGGGCCCCAAAAGTCCCTTTGGCCCATAGAAAAAGACTAATGCTATTAAAGATTTGCAATAATTGGGGGCCCCGTTGGAGCTTTCGCATCAGGGCCCCTGGGCCTGAAGTTACGCCACTGGGACCCGACCTCCAACCTCTGACCCCCAACCCTAATCTCATAATTTCCTCTAAATTAATATCACACGACAGCGTCACTCCAAGGATCACACAATGACATCACTCCAGGATCACACAATGACATCACTCCGGGATCACACGATGACATCACTCCGGGATCACACGATGACATCACTCCGGGATCACACGATGACATCACTCCGGGATCACACGATGACATCACTCCGGGATCACACGATGACATCACTCCGGGATCACACGATGACATCACTCCGGGATTACACGATGACATCACTCCGGAATCACACGATGACATCACTCCGGGATCACACGATGACATCACTCCGGGATTACACGATGACATCACTCCGGGATTACACGATGACATCACTCCGGGATCACACAATGACATCACTCCGGGATTACACGATGACATCACTCCGAAATTACATGATGACATCACTCGGGATCACACGATGACATCACTCCGGGATCACACGATGACATCACTCCGGGATCACACGATGACATCACTCCGGGATCACACAATGACATCACTCCGGGATCACTCGATGACATCACTCCGGGATCACACGATGACATCACTCCAGGATCACACGATGACATCACTCCGGGATTACACGATGACATCACTCCGGATTACACGATGACATCACTCCGGGATCACACAATGACATCACTCCAGGATCACACAATGACATCACTCCGGGATTACACGATGACATCATTCCAGGATCACACAATGACATCAATCCGGATCACACGATGACATCACTCCAGGATTACACGATGACATCACTCCGGGATTACACAATGATGTCACTCCAGGATCACACAATGACATCACTCCAGGATCACACAATGACATCACTCCGGGATGACACAATGATGTCACTCCAGGATCACACAATGAAATCACTCCAGGATTACATGATGACATCACTCCTGGATTACACAATGACATCACTCCGGGATTACACAATGATGTCACTCCATGATCACACAATGACATCACTCCAGGATCACACAATGACATCACTCTGAGGAGCACACAATGACATCACTCCGGGATTAACACAATGACAGCACTCCAGGATCACACAATGACATCACTCCGGATTACACGATGACATCACTCTGGGATCACATGATGATGTCACACCGGGGATCACATGACAACATCATTCCAGGGATCACACAATGATATCCCTCTCGAGGATCACACAATGATGTCACTCTGGGATCACACGATGCTGTCACTCCGGGGATCACACAATGACGTCACTCCGGGATCACAACGATGACATCACTCCAAGATCACACAACGACGTCACTCCAGGATCACATGACAATGTCAGGGTACCTTTACACGCCGCTACTGGATGGTGGCTACAACCGGATACATGCGAGAAATGTATCTTGCACCGGCAATTCAACCCGTGGTAGCGGCGTGTGAAGACGGTTGTAGCCACCCGCCAGTAGCGGCACCTGTTTCAGAGCACTGCCCTAAAACAGGTGGTTACCCAGGCGATTGTAGCGACCTGTATCGGCGTGTAAAGAAGGAACAGAAGGGTTGTTTCTACACCAGGCGATGTACCTGGTATGTAGCTGGGGCGTGACACAGCCTCCGGGTTACCGCGCCCCATCAGCGATCATTGGAGGAAGCTCCTGCGTTACGATTGGTTGTCGCTGCATAGGGAGGCATATTTAAGGAGCTGACCACTCACACTACACAATTGCTCGAGTGTCATGTATTAATCAGCCTCCTGCGATGCCTGCCCAATCATGATGTTCTTGCTTTGTCCTATCAGCGTACGGACGTCTCGTACTCCACAATTGTGGCACGCCTATGTGTTGTCCCTGCTGCACCAGGTCCGCCCATATTAGCTTGTTGTAGCGGTGTGTAAATAAGGTAAGATGAGCTACAGAAGGTAACTTGTGGCACCCGGCGGTGTATCTAGAGATAGATGTAACGTAGCGTAGCGCACCTTGTGGCGGCGTGTAAAGGTGGTGCGATAACCGTTTGTGCGTGCTCGTGCACGTGAAGCACCCGGTTGTAGCCACCCGCCAGTAGCGGCGTGTAAAGGTACCCTCACTCCGAGGATCACACAATGATGTCATGGAGATTACACAATGGCATTACTCCGGGATTACATGACAGCATCACTCCGGGGATCACACAATGACATCACTCCAGGATCACATGATAACATCACTCTGGGGATCACACGACAACGTCACTCCAGGGATCACACAATGACGTCATTCTGGGATCACATGATGATGTCACTCCAGGGATCACATGACAACGTCACTCCGGGATCACACAATGATGTCACTCCAGGATCACATGATGATGTCACTCCAAGATCACACAACAACATCGCTCCAGGATCTCTTGACAACATCACTCTGGGATCACACAATGATATCTCTCCAGGATCACATGATGACATCACTCTGGGGATCACACGACAACGTCACTCCGGGGATCACACAATAACATCATTCCGGGATCACATGATGATATCACTCCAGGGATCACACGACAACGTCACTCCGAGCATCACACAATGACGTCACTCCAGGATCACAGGATGATGTCACTCGGGGATAACATGACGACATCACTCTGGGATCACACAACAACGTCACTCCAGGATCCCATGATGACGTCACTCCGGGGATCACACAACAACGTCACTCCGGGATCACATGACGACGTCACTCTGTAATCACACGATGATGTCACTCCGAGGAAACACAGATGACGTCACTCCGGGATCACACAACGATGTCACTCCAGGATCCCATGCCCATGATGACGTCACTCCGGGGATCACACTATGACATCACTCTGGGATCACACAACGACGTCACTCCGGGCTCACACGATGATGTCACTCCCGGATTACACGATAATGTCACTCAGGGGATAACACAACGACGTCACTCTGAGATCACACGTTGATGTCACTCTGGTGACCACACGACAGCGTCACTCCGAGGATTACACAATGATGTCACTCCGGGATCACATGATGAAATCACTCCAAGATCACACAACGACATCACTCCAGGATCCCATGCCCATAATGACGTCACTCCGGGATCACACTATGATGTCACTCGGGATCACACAACGACATCACTCCAGGATCACACGATGATGTCTCTCAGGGTACCTTTACACGCCGCTACAACAGGATGGATACAATCCGCTACTTCACGTGCACGAGCACGCCCAAACGGTTACAAACGGGAAACGCACCCTCTTTACACGCCGCCACAAGGTGTGCTACGCTACGCTACATCTGTAACTAGCTACATCGCCGGGTGTCTCAAGTAGCCATCTGTAGCTCATCTTAGCTCATTTACACACCGCTACAACCAGCTACTATGGGCGTACCTGGTGCAGCAGGGACAGCACATAGGCGTGCTACAATTGTGGATTACGAGACGTCCGTACGCTGATAGGACAAAGCAATAATACCATGATTGGCCAGGCATCGCAGGAGGCTGATTAATACTTGACGCTCGAGCAATTGTGTAGTGTGACTGGTCAGCTCCTTAAATATGCCGCCCTGTGCGGCGACAACCAATCGCAACGCAGGAGCTTCCTCCAATGATCGCTGAAGGGGGCGCGGAAACCCGGACCCTGTGTCACGCCCCAGCTACATAGCATGGTGTAGAAACAACCCATTCTGTTCCTTCTTTACACGCCGATACAGCTAGCTGCAATCGGCTTTGTAGCCATCTGTTTTCGAGCAGTGCTCTGAAACAGATTTATCTGTAGCCGGCTGTCACGTCCCGTCTTCACACGCCGCTACTACGGGCGATATTGGCGCCACAAGCTACATTTGTAGCCTGTAGCGGGTTGTATCCATCCTGTCGTAGCGGCGTGTAAAGGGCCCCTCAGGGATCACACAACAACGTCACTCCGGGGATGATACGACAACGTCACTCCGGGATCACATTATGACATCATTCTGGGATCACATGACGTCACTCCAGGGATCACACAATGATGTCACTCCGGATCACACAATCATGTCACTCTGGGATCACACGACAATGTCACTCCGGGATCACACAATGACATCACTCTGGGATCACACGATGATGTCACACCAGGGATCACACATTGACATCACTCCGTGATCACATGATAATGTCACCCCGGGGATCACACGACAACGTCACTCCGAGGATCACACAATGATGTCCACTCCGGGATCACATGATGACATCACTCCAAGATCACACAACATCGTCACTCCAGGATCCCAAGATGACGTCACTCCGGGATCACATGATGACGTCACTCCGGGATCACATGATGACGTCACTCCGGGATCACACGATGATGTCACTCAGGGATAACATGACAACATCACTCTGGGATCACACAACGTCACTCCAGGATCCCATGATGACGTCACTCCGGGATCACATGATGACGTCACTCTGGATCACACGATGATGTCTCTCTGGTGATCACACGACAACGTCACTCCGAGGATCTCACAATGACGTCACTCCGGGATCACATGATGACATCACTCCAAGATCACACAATGACGTCACTGCAGGATCCCATGCCCTTGATGACGTCACTCTGGGATCACACAACGACGTCACTCTCCGGGATCACACAACAATGTCACTCCGGCATTACATGATGATGTCACTCCCGGATTACACGATGATGTCACTCAGGGGATCACACAACGATGTCACTCTGGGATCACACAATGACATCACTCCGGGATCACATGATGACATCACTCCGGGGATCAGACGATAATGTCACTCCGAGATCACACGTTGATGTCACTCTGGTGATCACACAACAGTGTCACTCCGAGGATTACACAATGATGTCACTCCAGGATCACATGATGACATCACTCCAAGATCACACAACGACATCACTCCGGGATCCCATGCCCATGATGACGTCAGTCCGGGGATCACACGATGATGTCACTCCGGGATCACACGACAACGTCACTCCGATATCACATTATGACGTCACTCCAGGGATCACACGATGATGTCACTCCGGGATCACACAATCATGTCACTCTGGGATCACACGACAACGCCACTCCGAGGATCACACAATGACCACTCTGGGATCACACGATGATGTCACTCTGGGATCACACGCCAACGCCACTCCGAGGATCACACAATGACATTACTCTGGGATCACACAATGATGTCACTCTGGGATCACACGACAACGCCACTCCTGAGGATCACACAATGACATCACTCTGGATCACACAATGATGTCACTCTGGGATCACACAATGACATCACTCTGGGATCACACAATGACATCACTCTGGGATCACACAATGATGTCACTCTGGGATCACACAATGACATCACTCTGGGATCACACAATGACATCACTCTGGGATCACACAATGACATCACTCTGGGATCACACAATGACATCACTCTGGGATCACACAATGATGTCACTCTGGGATCACACAATGACATCACTCTGGGATCACACAATGACATCACTCTGGATCACACAATGATGTCACTCTGGGATCACACAATGACATCACTCTGGATCACACAAGACCATGTCACTCTGGGATCACACAATGACATCACTACCTGGGATCACACAATGACATCACTCTGGGATCACACAATGACATCACTCTGGGATCACACAATGACTCACTCTGGGATCACACAATGACATCACTCTGGGATCACACAATGACATCACTCTGGGATCACACAATGACATCACCTGGGATCACACAATGTCACTCTGGGATCACACAATGACATCACTCTGGGATCACACAACACCATGTCACTCTGGGATAAACACAATGACATCACTCTGGGATCACACAATGATACACTCTGGGATCACACAATGATCAAATCACATCTGGGATCACACAATGACATCACTGTCCTCTGGGATCACACAATGACATCACTCTGGGATCACACAATGACATCACTCTGGGATCACACAATCACTGGACACATGCATCACCTCTGGGATCACACAATGACATCACTCTGGATCACACAATGACATCACTCTGGATCACACAATCACTGTCACTCTGGGATCACACAATGACATCACTCTGGGATCACACAATGACATCACTCTGGGATCACACAATGACATCACTCTGGGATCACACAATGACATCACTCTGGGATCACACAATGACATCACTCCGGATCACACAACCATGACATCACTCTGGGATCACACAATGACATCACTCTGGGATCACACAATGACATCACTCTGGGATCACACAATGACATCACTCTGGGATCACACAATGATCACACGCCCTGAGATCACACAATGACATCACTCTGGATCACACAATGACATCACTCTGGGATCACACACAATGACATCACTCTCGGGATCACACAATGACATCACTCTGGGATCACACAATGACATCACTCTGGGATCACACAATGACATCACTCTGGGATCACACAATGACATCACTCTGGGATCACACACAACGCCATCTCCGAAGATCACACAATGACATCACTCTGGGATCACACAATGACATCACTCTGGGATCACACAATGACATCACTCTGGGATCACACAATGATGTCACTCCGGGATCACACAATGACATCACTCTGGGATCACACGACAACGCCACTCCGAAGATCACACAATGACATCACTCTGGGATCACACGATGATGTCACACCGGGGATTACACATTGACATCACTCCGGATCACACGACAACGTCACTCCGGGATCACGTGAGGATGTCACACCGGGGATTACACAATGACGTCACTCCAGGATCACATGATGACATCACTTCAGGATCACACGGTGACGTCACTATGGGGCTCACACGATGACATCACTCCCGGTTCAGGTGGTTTCACACGTGACGTCACATTACACACTTTCCTCTAATCGTCTTTCTCCCATCTCTCAGCAGGTCGCGGCTCTGAGGCTGCGCTCTTACTGCACACATTACGGCGGTTGCAGTGGCTCGGCGCGCCCTCTGGCGGCGGCAGTCAGCAGCGCACTCTGCGTACATACTCCGCACATTACGTGCTGAGCTGCTGCAGGTGGAGCAGAGCCGAGTGCAGAGTCATGGAGGCCGCTCCGGACCTGAGGGACGTGGAGAGCAAGGTGGGAAGGAAGACCCCGGACAGTCTGCTGCGCTGGATGAGGGAACAGCCGAGGATGAGGAGCTGCGGCCGCGGGAGCCGGAGCCTGGAGAGCAAGATGGAGGCACTGCGGCTGGAGCTGGTGAGGAGGGGGACCGCAATATACTACAACCACCCCCCCCACCACCACCAACCACAGTATACTAACACCCCCCCCGAAATATGCTACACCACACCACAGTATACTACACCCCCACCACAGTATACTACAACCCCCCCACCTCAATATACTACACCCCCCCCCCGGAAATATACTACACCCCCCCCCACCACCAACCACAGTATACTACAACCCTCCCCCCCGAAATATACTACACACTTCCCCCCCGAAATATACTACACCCCCCACCACCAACCACAGTATACTACACCCCCCCCCCCGAAATATACTACACCCCCACCACCAACCACAGTATACTACACCCCCCCTGAAATATACTACACCCCCACCACCAACCACAGTATACTACACACCCCCCCCCCGAAATATACTACACCCCCACCACCAACCACAGTATACTACACCCCCCCCCCCCCCGAAATATACTACACCCCCCACCACCAACCACAGTATACTACACCCCCCCCCCCCGAAATATACTACACCCCCCACCACCAACCACAGTATACTACACCCCCTCCCCGAAATATACTACACCCCCACCACCACACCACAGTATACTGCACCCCCCCCCCCCCACCAACCACAGTATACTACACCCCCCCCCGAAATATACTACACCCCCACCACCAACCACAGTATACTACACCCCCCCCGAAATATACTACACCCCCACCACCAACCACAGTATACTACACCCCCCCCCCGAAATATACTACACCCCCACCACCAACCACAGTATACTACACACCCCCCCCCCCCCCCGAAATATACTACACACCCCCCACCACCAACCACAGTATACTACACCCCCCCCCGAAATATACTACACCCCCCACCACCAACCACAGTATACTACACCCCCTCCCCGAAATATACTACACCCCACCACCACACCACAGTATACTGCACCCCCCCAACCCCACCAACCACAGTATACTACACCCCCCCCCCCCCGAAATATACTACACCCCCACCACCAACCACAGTATACTACACCCCCCCCCCGAAATATACTACACCCCCCACCACCAACCACAGTATACTACACCCCCCCCCGAAATATACTACACCCCCACCACACACCACAGTATACTGCACCCCCCCCCACCAACCACAGTATACTACACCCCCCCCCGAAATATACTACACCCCCACCACCAACCACAGTATACTACACCCCCCCGAAATATACTACACCCCCACCACCAACCACAGTATACTACACCCCCCACGAAATATACTACACCCCCACCACCAACCACAGTATACTACACCCCCCCCCGAAATATATACACCCCCCACCACCAATCACAGTATACTACACCCCCCCCCCGAAATATACTACACCCCCCACCACCAACCACAGTATACTGCACCCCCCCCCCGAAATATACTACACCCCGCACCACCAACCACAGTATACTACACCCCCCCCCCCCGAAATATACTACACCCCCCACCACCAACCACAGTATACACACCCCCCCCCGAAATATACTACACCCCCCACCACCAACCACAGTATACTACACCCCCCCCCCCGAAATATACTACACCCCCCACCACCAACCACAGTATACTACACCCCCCCCCCCGAAATATACTACACCCCACCACCACACCACAGTATACTGCACCCCCCCCACCAACCACAGTATACTACACCCCCCCCCCGAAATATACTACACCCCCACCACCACCACAGTATACTACACCCCCCCCGAAATATACTACACCCCCCACCACCAACCACAGTATACTACACCCCCCCCGAAATATACTACACCCCACCACCACCAACCACAGTATACTACACACACCCCCCCCCCCCGAAAAATACTACACCCCCCACCACAGTATACTGCACCCCCCCATCACAGTATACTACACCACCCCCCCCCCCCCACTGTGCGGTGTCATGTAACCTGCGGACTCCGCTGACCCTCTTTCCCTTCCTCTGGACTGTGCAGTAAAGGGGCCATCACACGCGTCCATATCGCTGTCAATATCGCTGCTGCACGTGACGTTGCAGTGATTATTGACGTGTGTGACAGGGCGCATCAACCAACGATAAATTGCTGGTTGATGGTTGCCAGGTTTTAGGACTGGACCGAAAACCTGGCGATGGTCGCCCAGTGGACATGCAGTATCGCTGCGTGTGACACTGGGAGACGCGATCAGCCAGCTCCCAGCGCCGAGAGCTGGTATCCAGAGTAAACTGCAGGTAACTAGGCAGCGTGCGCTGCCTAGATACCCGATTTATACCTTAGTTACCAGCCTTCTCCGCTCGCCGGCTGGTATCCAAGGTACACAGCGGGTAACTAGGGACCCTACGTAACTGGGACTGGTAACCAAGGTATACATCGGGTATCTAGGCAGCACGCGCTACCTAGTTACCCGCAGTTTACCTTGGATACCAGCTCCCAGCGCTTGCAGAGAGGCGCTGGGAACTGGCTTATCAGTCATCTCCCAGTGTCACACGCAGCGATGCTGCGTGTCCACCGGGCGACCAACAGTAGATTTCAGGTCCTGTCCTCAAATCAAACGATGAATGATCAGCCGACTGATCGTTCATCATTTGTAGTGTCACACGCAACGATGTTGTTTCAACATCGTTCAAGCGTCACAGAACACGTGACTTTTGAACGATATCGGTAATAATATTGTTACGTGTGACGGTACCTTTTAGGCTGGGTTCACACCACGTTTTTTGGGATCCTGTTCTGTCCGTTTTGAAAAGGACAGAACAGGATCTGTTTTAGCCTCCCACATATCCTTATGGTGCTGGATTGGTCATAAATGGCCATCTGATTCTGCCAGTTCAGTCCCAGATTCGTTTCTGTCCTATTCTTTCCTGGCCCCAAAATCGGAGACTGTTCTGATTTTGGGCTCTAGTGAAAAAAACCAGACCAAACTGAACAGAAACGAATCCGGGGCGATCCGGCACACTTAACATGGGAGTCTATGGGTGCCAGATCCGGGTAAAAACAGGATTGTTTCCTGGATCCGGTTTTAGTGTATGGAGCATGCTCAGTACACCAAAACTGCTCTGCTCAGTGTAATTTCACTTTAGCGGTGTGTCTGCATACACCGTCTGCGTGAAATTAATGAAAGCAATGTGTTAAAAAAAAACTCACCTCTCCGCAGAATGTCCCGTGATACGAGGCGTCCACGTCTGATGGCTGAAAGACCTGAATCAGCTGACCGGGCGGGGTGGCAATCTCCGATCAGCTGACCGGATTGCCGCCCGGTCAGCTGTTTCAGGTCCTTCGGACGTGGACGCCTCGTATCACGGGACATTCGGCAGAGAGGTGAGCTTTTTTTTTTTTTTTTTTTTTTTTTTTTTACACATTGCTTTCTTTCCCTTTCACAATGTATGTAGATATATTGTGAAAGTGAAAGTACAGCCCTGACACCACTTGCCTTCGCTTTGCAGGCTTGGCTTCTCCCAGCTCTTTCTGTCAGTCTGGATCCCTCAAAATCCTGGATCCGGACACAGAAATGGCATCTGGAGTTAAAAATCCAGTCCTGTCCGTTCCTTTCTATGTGGTCCTGCAATAAACAGGATCCCCAAGGACAGGAACAAACCGTGGTGTGAACCCAGCCTAACCTGTGGAAGCCGCTGATCCTCTTTCTCTTCCCCTGGACCTGTGGACACCACTCATCCTCTTTTCCTTCTGCACAACTGTGCAATGTCATGTGACCTATGGATGCTGCTGATCCCCTTTCCCTCCCACTTGACTGTGCTGTAAGTCATGTGACCTGTAGACGACACTGATCCTCTTTCCCTCCCACAGGCTGGCCTGCGAGCCATTGATGTGCAGATCCTGCAGCAGCTGCTCCTGGTGAATGTAGGGGATTGAGGCTGTTAAGTGGATTCTCGAGGGAAGGGGGCGTCTGACAGTCGACTGCAGCCATTGACCATATCCCGTACGTCTGGCCGGTAGTCAGGATACGTCGCGGCGCAGCAGCTGAACAGCCTTCAGGACCCGGCGGAACGGTTGGACAGCATCTCCATGGCAGCTACTTGACACATGGCCGATGACATGGACAGAGTATACAGCCCGAGCACGAGCAGCACCGTCATGTCCTCCCCCCTCAAGCGCCCTCATGACCACAAGTGACAATCACATGACCATGCCACCTCCATGGACCAAGGCACCACACACGCCAGATCTGGACGGAGAAGCCCAAACTACAGCGAGCCGGCCAGAACGGGATGGCTACGTAGCGCCCCCACTGCCTGTGGTGCCAGTCCCCCCAAGGACGATGTCACATTTTTATAACACAGGTTAGGGGGGAGCCTCAGACTTCTCAGGGCTCCACCCCAGCAGTGGGGGAGGGGAAGACTACTGGAGAATGGACTGGTCAAGTTCTAGAATTTGGTGGTGATTGTGGTGGGAAGATAGGGAGGAGCTGACTCAGCAAGAGAGCTATAATGGGGGGGGAACGCCCCCAAAGTGACCGGCCAACCGGCTCCCCCGCTGCAGTGTGATGGTGACTGACCAACAGGCTCATCCGCCGCAGTGTAATGGTGGCCGGCTGACACCTTCTTCCCCCCCCCCGTCACAATGTGACTGTCCAGGATCCCTTCACGGTGAGGAATGTGGGCACAAAGCAATCTGCATAGCTGCTGCCTGTGCCGCCATATTGGAGTGTGATCAGGGGGCAGTCACCTGTATATATCCAGCAGAGAGGCATGTGGAGGTGCCTGGACGTCATCTAGAATGAGGGGCCAGAAGCCTCTATACTGTCCAGGTCCAAATATTCTGGTGCTGTGCAGGATGATTTGTGGGGCTCCTGGCTGTGGGGGGGCACCCATACACTCGGGGGCTTCTCATCATCATCATCTTCTTTTCTGCTCAATTTTGTCGTTTGTCTGAACTGTCAATAAAAAAAAAAATCATAAAAATGAAAAATACTTGAAAGATGGAGCGCTGCCCCCCTCCTCCCTACGAAATGCACATTGGGGTAAGGGGTCTCCTCTCTAGCCTGGAGGGTCTGCTCTATAACCTGGAGGGGGTGTTCTCTGTCCCTGGCGGCTGGACAGGAGGCCACGAATCTCTGACCTTCCGGCGGCTGGAGTGGAGGCCACGAATCTATAATCTTCCGGCGGCTGGACGGGAGGCCAAGAATCTCTTTAAAGTACCGTCACACGCGGAAATATTGCTAGGCAATTTCACTGGCAATTTGCTGGTTGCAGTGAAATCATGGAGACATTGTTACATTTGTACACAGCAACAAAATAGAACAATGTGTCCATGATTTCACTGCAACCAGCAGACTGCCAGAGAAATTGCCTAGCAAAATTGCCGCGTGTGACGGTACCTTTATGATTCTCCGGGGCCGGTGTATCTGTGCCTCCTGCTCATCTCTTGATGGAGATTTATTTTTTGTTTTTTCATTCTTAGTTGTAGCAGCAGAACTTTCCCATCTTTGTGTGTCTGTTCCCTATCTGACAGGTTGCTCTTGTGTGTCTGTTCCCTATCTGACAGGTTGCTCTTGTGTGTCTGTTCCCTATCTGACAGGTTGCTCTTGTGTGTCTGTTCCCTATCTGACAGGTTGCTCTTGTGTGTCTGCTCACTATCTGACAGGTTGCTCTTGTATGTCTGCTCACTATCTGACAGGTTGCTCTTGTGTGTCTGCTCACTATCTGACAGGTTGCTGTTTTGTGTCTGGTCACTATGTGACAGGTTGCTCTTGTGTGTCTGGTCACTATCTGACAGGTTGCTCTTGTGTGTCTGGTCACTATCTGACAGGTTGCTCTTGTGTGTCTGCTCACTATCTGACAGGTTGCTCTTGTGTGTCTGCTCACTATCTGACAGGTTGCTGTTTTGTGTCTGGCCACTATCTGACAGGTTGCTCTTGTGTGTCTGTTCACTATCTGACAGGTTGCTCTTTTGTGTCTGCTCACTATCTGACAGGTTGCTCTTTTGTGTGTCTGCTCACTATCTGACAGGTTGCTGTTTTGTGTCTGGCCACTATCTGACAGGTTGCTCTTGTGTGTCTGCTCACTATCTGACAGGTTGCTCTTTTGTGTCTATTCACTATCTGACAGGTCGCTGTTTTGTGTCTATTCACTATCTGACAGGTTGCTCTTTTGTGTCTATTCACTATCTGACAGGTTGCTCTTTTGTGTCTATTCACTATCTGACAGGTTGCTCTTTTGTGTCTATTCACTATCTGACAGGTTGCTGTTTTGTGTCTGGTCACTATCTGACAGGTTGCTGTTTTGTGTCTGTTCGGCCATGTTCACACGCTGCATAAATCCTGTGTTTTTTGTTTTCTGCAGGATCAACCCCAAACTGCACAAACAACCTCCTCTGATTATCGCATTTCTTCTGCCTTTTCCCCCTTATTTGATGTATTTTTGGTGCAGATGTGAAGCCGCATTTTTGAGTGTTTTTATTTTTTGTAGGACAGAAAACCTTTTGATTCTGCAGTTTTTTACCTGTGTTTTTTTAGGTTTTAGAGAAAAATAATCCCCAAACCGCCCAGTTCAGCGGGGTCTAGACACAGGAGGGGACGTGTTCATGAAATCACATCCACTTTGTATGAAGTTAAACAGCAGAAAAAATGCAGCATTTGCTCTACATGTGAACACGGCCTCAGCGTTACATTTTTTATGGGTTTAATAGTGGATCATATTCAGTCCCACCGGGTGTAATGGCCGCCTCCAGCTTGGTGAAACGGTATTTGCTTTCTGAAGAAATGCTGTCTGGATTCAGCTACAGGCGCATCTCCATGAATTAGAATATCAGCACAAAGTTCATTGACTTCAGTAATTCAATACAAAAAGTGAAACACATATATTATATATATCGGCATCCAATAAGTGATTCCCGGGCACTACGGGACACAAAGGGGCTGATATGGTTGTGATAAACCGGCCTCGTTTCCTGTTTCTCAGTGTTGCTCACCTTTGAGTATAGACAGAACTTCTGAACATGAGAAGAGATGGCGGCACTCACCGTTTTGTGGATCTTCTTTTGTTCGTGCATATCAAACATCAATGCAGTTTGGTGCAGTGAGGAGAGGGAGCAGGAAATCTGAGGACGACAGCTGCCGTTTCTGAGGAAGTGGATAACACTGCGAAACGTCAGCCGTCCTCAGATTCCACATTAGTATATGGGAGGGGGAAACTTTTCCAGATGGGTGGTGACCATGGCGGCCATTTTGAAGTCGGCCATTTTGGATGCAACTTAATTTGTTTCAATAGGAAGAGGGTCATGTGACACAAACGTATTGAGAATTTCATAAGAATAACAGTGGTGTACTTGGTTTTAATGTAACTTTATTTTTTCATTAATTATTTACAAGTTTATGATCACTTATAAAATGTGATCAAAGTGCTGCCCATAGTGTTGAATTGTCAATGCAACCCTCTTCCCCCACTCTTCACACACTGATAGCAACACCGCAGAAGAAATGCAGCACAGGCTTCCAGTATCCGGTGTTTCAGATGCTGCACATCTCGTATCTTCACAGCATAGACAATTGCCTTCAGATGAGGCAAACTTTGTTGTGAATGGTGAAGTTAACAAACAAAACCAGCGCTATTGGTCTGACACTAACCCACAGTGGATGGATCCCTCCAAGACTGTTGGAACACAAAAATTGATGGTATGGTGTGTTATATGGGGTACAAAGATAGTGGGGCCATTCTCCATCAATGGAAACCTCAATGCCCCTGGATCTGAATCATGTAGCAATTTCAGATATCCAGTGGCATTGAGGTTTCCATTGATGAAGAATGGCCCCACTATCTTTGTACCCCATATACCACACCATAACATCTATTTTTGTGTTCACTAATAAATTAATATTATATTCACCCTTTGATGCCTCATGAAATACGGCAGCACGGTTTTTAACCCTTCCTCCTCCCTGCTCTATGTGCACCTCGCTGGGGACTGCAGCAGCCGTGATCTGCTTTTATAGTGGTTGTGACTCTCACAACCACACAAGGTGAAGCCTCTGATACCTATTGAGCTCATATTTTATCCCTCAGACCCGTCATCCTCCCTACCTTAACTTTCTGAGATAATGACCTTTGGGTTTTCATTGACTGTACGCAATAATCATCAACATTTACAGAAATAAACACTTGAAATGGATCACTCTGTAATGACTATGTAATGTGTTTCACTTAATATATTGAATTACTGAAATAAATGAGCTTTTTGATGATGATGATGTAATTCATAGAGATGCCCATGTACATCCAGCCATGAACCTTGAAAGAGACACATTATCCGCTGAACAGAATGAAATGTCCATAGTCACATAGATAAAGGTTTGTGAGACCGTGTACAGTGTACAGTGTACACCCTTCTATGGCAGAACCCACACTAGGCCAATCATAATAGCAGATTGAAAAGGAACCAATGAGATGCTTATGTTTTGTATCTTATGTTTTGTATACAACCAATGAGATGCTTTGTTTTTCCTTTTATCTCTTTTTACGGCCAAAAAGATATTGTCTATAAAAGTATTCACCCCCTTCAATAAGCAGGGAGGTTTGGCCACTGCTGGTGTGTGACACGGGTTTATACACCGTTTAGCGATCACCATAAGCAATCTGATCCCTGTTCGGGTCGTTACGATCACAGGGACACGTATGTCTGATATTTACTGATTTGTGATGTTTATTATGCTTTAAAAAGCGCCTTAATGTCATTATTGTAAGGCCTTGTGCACACTGAGGTTTTGATCTGTTTTTGTATAACTGGGTGACTTTCAGTGATGCTCGGTGAAGTCAATGAGTTTTCAGTATCTCTGTGCAGACGCTGCGTTTTTTACTGGTCCGTTTTTGGGGCAGAAAATGCATAAGAAATGCAACAGAATGAGCGTTTATTAGGCCGCGTTCACATTTGCATTCAAAACGCAGTGTAACCGAACACTAACAAACGCATGCAAAGAATGCATGGAGCTCAATGGATCCACAGTGTCATGTGCATGACAGTGCAGAAGAACGCTGCAGATCACAGTAAAATCTCCATAGAAATGCATGTAAATGTGCCCGGCCACCCAATCAGCGATCTCGGCGGCCGCCTCTGATCTCCCGGTGGCCGCCGCTGATCTCCCAGTGGCCGCCGCTGATCTCCCGGCCGCTGCCAAGACCCCTGAGTGGGTGGCCGGGCACCATACTATGTGAACGCATGTGCAGAATCCCTGCTGTGTTCACATCAGTATGGCAGCGTTAGGCACTGCGTTGGCGTTTGCATGTCAGACACATACGCTAGTGTGAAACCAGCCTTACTGATCCGTTCTTTCTCCTGCGTTTTCTCTATTCACTCCATTGTAAATGGAAAAAAAACGCAGCACAAAAGAACAGATCAAAAATGGATCCAAAACTCGATTTGTTGGATTTTTTTTCCAAGAACGTATTGCTTTGCTGCTGAAAATTTACCAAAAAAAGAGATCAAAACGCACAATGTGAACATAGCCAAATATTTTTTTTTGTAAGAAAAAAAACACCCTTTTTATTTTCCCTGTAGCCTACAGGACATACCATAGTTCCCCTGCTGTGTACAATGTATCTCTAGGTGTTTCTGCACTGCAGCCTCATCCACTGGAGACTGAGGACACAGAGCTCATGAGTCAGATACTTGGGAGAAGATGGGAGCTGTTTATTTAAAGATCTTCTCCACCAGGACAGCCCTTCTTTATTCCATGTGTCCCCAACATTTTTTGCACAGGGGACCGGCTTCATGCAAGATCATTTTTTCGGGCCTGGCGGGGCTTTGAATTTATGAGGTGGGGCTATGGAAAAGGGGTGGGGTTTAGTACCCTGTTTCCCCGAAACATGTGCTACATCTTATTTTCAGGGGATGTCTTATTTTTCCATCCCCCAATATGCTATCCCCATCATCCCCTTGCAGACCACAATATCCCCATCAACCCCATGCAGCCCACAATATCCCCTAACAGCCCTCCACAAAGTATAATGCAACCTCACAGCCCTCCACATTGTATAATGCAGTGTCACAGCCCTCCATAAAGTATAATGCAACCTTATAGCCATCCATATAATATAATGCAACCTCACATACCTCCATATAGTATAATGCAGCCTCACATACCTCCATATAGTATAATGCAGCGTCACAGCCCTCCATAAAGTATAATGCAACTTTGTATCCCTCCATATAATTTAATGCAGCGTCACAGTTCTTCATAGTTTAATGCAGCGTGATATCCCTCTATATAGCATAAATCCCCCCCCCCACACACACTACCCCCTGTACAGTCCCACACACACAGACATTGCCCCTTGTATAACCCCTCACACTCACTGACCCCTGAATACCCCCCACACACACAGACATTGCCCCTTGTATAAACCCCCACACTGATCCCTGAGAACCTCCCCACACACACAGTCATTGCCTCTTGTATAGCCCCCCCACACACACACACACACACACACACTGACCCTGGAATACCCCCACAGACAGTCATTGCCCCTTTTATAACCCCCCTCACACAGTCATTGCCCATACACACACCCCCTAGGCTCTTCAGCTGACGCTCAGTTGTACTGCCGGCAGAAGAGGTAAGCAGCTGAGGCAGAGACGTGGCTGGAGATTTTTCATATTTCGCGCTATTTCCAAGCGCATCACGTGACGCGGAATCCCGAGTAATGTGATGAGCTTGGAAATAGCGTGAGATATGAAACTCCGGCCACGTCTCTTCCTCAGCTGCCTAATTGTACGAGCGAAGCCGTCGGCCATTAACAATGCAGCAGTAGCAGGCCAATCGGCATGGCTGCACTGATTGGCCAACAGCTCCCCTCGTACATCTACGCACGCAGCTGAGGCAGAACCATCAGCTCAGAGCGGCATAGTGCTGGAGGTGAGGGTCGTGGTGGGCAAAGACATCATGGGGGTGGGGAAGCCAGCAGCACGTCGCAGACTAGCACAAAGACCCCCCCCCATGGCCCGGTCCTGATCCGCGGACCGGTGGTTGGGGACCCCTGCCCTAATCTACTATATAAAAGCCTTATCCAGCCTATTTGTTAGTTTGTCCCGAAAACAGCACCACCTATAGGACATCTATGAGGGGGGCCCACAAGCCCTCCTGGACACTGGCTGCAGCGCAGGCATTCATTATCACCTGCACCTGGGTCCGCTCCATTGTGCACCTGGGGAGGACCCATCTTGCTGCTGCACATCCTTGCTGGTGGCGCAGCTACAGGGGAAAGAGACGTCGTACACGGGGAGGACAGAGAGCGCACAGGTGGAGAGATGGCACAAGAGAGAAAACTGGGGAAGAGAGCACAAGGGGAGAAGAGAGCGCACCGGATAGACTGGATAAAGGAAGAAAGCATCCTGGGGGAGACGACATAAAGGAGGAGAAAGAGCAAACGGGACAGCACAAGGGGAGAAGAGCGTGTACAGGGGGAGAGAGTGCATAGGAAGAGAAAAAACAAGGGGGGGGGCAGAGAGGGCACAGGGGTGAGAGAGTGCAAGGGTAGATAGAATAAAAGGGGGACAGAGAGCACATGGGGAGAGACAGCACAAAAGCAAAGAGAGTGCAAAGGAAGAGAGAAAACAAGGGGGACAGAGAGCGCACAAGGAGAGAGCACAAGAGCAGAGAGGGCACATGAAGAGAGAAAACAAGGGACAGAGCACACAAGGAGAGCACAAGACAGCGCACAGGCGGGAGAGACACCACAAAGGGAGAGAGCACAAGGAAAGGGCACACGGGAGTAACAGCACAAGGGAGAGAGAGCATAGAGGGGAGATACAGCACATGGAGAAGAGATGACACAAGGGCAGGGAGAGCACAGAGTGTTATCGCGAGCAGCAGTAGTGCTCTAAGGCCGGCTTCATATCACAGTTTTTATCTGTCAGAGTGGATCCTGTTTTTAGCAGGATTCGTTTTCTGCCGCTGTCCTTAGTGCTGAAGTGTGTCTGCTCTGCCGCTGTCCATGATGCTGAAGTCTGCCTGTGTCTGCTCTTGCCGCTGTCCATGGTGCTGAAGTCTGCTGTGTCTGCTTTGCTGCTGTCCATGGTGCTGAAGTCTGCTGTGTCTGCTCTGCTGCTGTCCTTGGTGCTGAATTCACAGCCTGTGCATGAAATACTGTTGTCCATGGTGCTGAAATTTGGATGGCAAGATTTCGGAGCATGCTCTGTACAAAAAAATCGGATCTGGAAAATGATCTGATTTTTTCACGGGGAACCTGCGCCCACAGATTCCCATGTTATGTAAATTACATCACACTTTGCCCTGTACCTGAAGTCCGCTGCCTCGGAGTAACCCTTGACTCTGCCTTATCTTTCAGACCACACATCCAAGCTCTTGCCACCTCCTGCCGCCTCCAACTCAAAAATATTTTGGGAATTCGTCACTTCCTCAACCCTCAATCAACTAAACTACTAGTGCGTGCCCTCATCATCTCCCGCCTCGACTACTGTAACATCCTCCTCTGTGGCCTCCCTGCTGTCCTTAACTCTGCTGCCCGACTAATCCACCTCTCTCCTCACTATTCCTCCACTTTTCTCCTCTGCAAATCCTTCCACTGTCTCCCAATTCCCCAGCATATCCAATTCAAACTACTAACACTGACTTAGGGCCGCTTCACACTGCGGCGTGATCTGGCCCGCTTCTGTCTGGGATGACCCAGACAGCCATGGACTGGATCAGCACACAGGACTGGGGGCTATTATGCCCTCCAGTCCGGTGTGCAGCCGCACGCAGGTTAGGACCACGGCACCCGCAGTTCTGTCTTATGGAACATAACAGCCCCCCAGTCCTGTGTGCTGATCCGGTCCACGGCTGTCTGGGTCATCCCAGACAGAACCGGGCCAGATCACGCCGCAGTGTGAAGTGGCCCTTGCAAAGCTGTCCACAATCTGTCTCCCCCGTATATCTCTGAACTAATCGTCCGATATTACGATCCTCCCAAGATCTCCTCTTTTCCTCCACACTTGTACGTTCCTCATCTAACTGCCTGCAAGACTTCGCCCGAGCATCCCCATCCTCTGGAGTTCTGCACCTCAAAATGTCTAACTGTCCTCTGCACTCGGAACCTTCAAGCGGAACCTAAAAACCCATCTCTTCAGAACAGCCTACAGCCTGCTATAACCACGGTGCCACCTCACCCCCACTGGACCTGGTGCTCCACCACCATTGGAGCAGACCCAACCTACTCTCTCTCTCGCCATTGCCCCGTAGACTGTAAGCCCACAAGGGCAGGGTCCTCTTCCCCTCTATCGGTCTGTCACTGTTAGTTTGTTCATTGTATTTATAACTTGTTTGTATATATCCCTTTCTCATGTACAGCAACATGGAATCAATGGCGCTCTATAACTAATAATAATGTGCGCTGAATCGCACCGGATCTGGCCCTGACCGATTTTGTCCAATTTTTTTTTTTCATTAGAGCCAAAAAATGCTGCAGACTCTGAGGATAAAAACGGATCCGGCACAGAATACTGTAATTTCCTCCGGGATCAATAAAGTTTATCTTATCTTAGAATACACAAAACCGGACGACCAAATAGGAGCAATCCAGCCCCATAGGACACATGGGAGGCAAAACCGGATCAGATTGTGTCAAACCAGCCAGAACCTGATGCCAAACACCGCTGTGTGAAGCCTTAGGGTACCTTTACACACGGCTACATTTCTAGGGTGGCTACAGGTAACTTACTGGTTGCAGTGAAATCATGGAGACAAGGTTCTATCTTGTTGCTGTGTACAAATGGAATAATCTCTCCATGATTTCACTGCAACCAGTAAGTTACCTGTAGCGACCCTAGAAATGTAGCCGCGTGTAAAGGGGCCCTAAGTGTAAGGCTGTGTTCACATTGTGTATTTGTAAGAGTGTGTAAAAATGTACTTCCTGAATAAAAAGGTGGGGGCTGTCAGCTGAGGAGGTTGTCACGGAGACAGGGAGGACTTTATGACAGTTTGGGCTGAGGTAAACGGGTCTCCTGAGGTGCTGTGAGGAGAGTGGCTGTGGAGAAGTCTGAGCCAGATAAAGCTGAGACCGGACACTGATCCACTGGACAGCAGAGCCCCTGGAGGGGACCAAAGACTTATTCCCTGCTAAGAAGCGAGTATACTACTGCCAGGAGAGGAGTGCTTTAGAGGAGACGGGTCGGCCATACTGTGAGAGAAAAAGACTGAATCTCTGCTGTGAGACTGCAGGCCTCGGTGTGGTGTCTCTAGGTGAACACACTTGGCCTCCCAAAAAGCTACAGAGACTAAGACCCCCCTTCAGACAAGAGAACACAATATCCCTATTTACTACAGTTGTGTTTTATTTATTTTTCATTTTTGGCGCTGAAGACCATTGGAAGTGACTGCGTTAACAGTACTTCCCCAGGCCTGGTACAGACTGTAACTGGACTAAACTTTACTATTAGATAAGGTACCCGGGTATCCAACAGATCAGATATATAAATATATATGTACATATATGTACACTGGGTTTATATGTATTGTATGTATAGAGTTGATAAGATTGTAAATCGGTGTGTTATTTCAGTGATCCTCACTAAACTGCATCCATCTGATTTACACCTGTCCTGCTGCTGTGTGTAGTAAATCGCTTATTTTTCTGTATAGATTTTAGGTAAATTTATTTTTGGCATTGTCTCCTCACACTGAGGAGGAACATTAAGGTAACACACCGACCCCTAGCTTGATGCTGGGTGTATGTAAATAATTTATCTATTTCTGGGGAAATAACATATCTGTGCATCTTACTCTAAACTTTCCATCTGTTTCCCCAAGTAAAAGCAAGTATTTTATGTTGCTTCTGCCTCCGTCTCTGTTTCTGTGACTCACTGGATCTAGTACGGACCTCTGGTCATTACATATTAGCAGCGCCGCACATCGTGCCCTGTGCTTTCCCTGAGCCCATGTTATAATGTGGCCTATGGGAGGAGCGCATTATAAATGCAGAGATGACCGGTGATTCTTCTTGCTCACGTACTGTGCAGTGACAGGACGTCAGAATACGCAGCGTGTGAGCCTCCTGCTGGGACGTCACTGCATCTACACAATCACTATAACGCGCTGCACAAATGGTGAATTGCACTGGTGTGACCGCAGCCGTATAACACACACCTGAGGACAGCGTCACCTTATTATGAGGCGCAGAACTCGCCTTAGAGGAGGAGCAACAAAAGAGGTCACGCCCACAAAGGAGGAGCAACAAAGACGGTCGCGCCCTAAGGAGGAGCAATAGATGCTGCCCCGCCTACATAAGAGAGGCCCCACCCTATAAAAGGAGGGCTACGAAGGAGACCGGTCTCTGAGAAGGAGCTACGGAGCGGCCCCGCCCCCGCCCCCACGAGCTTAGGTAACATCTGACGTCACGAGTGCGGCTCCGCCCAACATCCGGACCTCAGAGAAGACAAGCAGTTTCCATGGTGACGAGCCTCGGGCCTCCTGATTGGTTTGTGGGAGGGAAATGACGGAGACTTCCGCCGGGCGCGGGAAACCTGAGTGCAGAAGAAAAAACATGGAGGAGACGGAGGCCTGAGAGCAACCGAGAGAGCGGCCCGGTACTATGGTGAGCGCCCCCGGCACACCCCTATGTCACTGCCCCCCACTCTCATCATGTCCCTCCTGTGTAATAACCTCTATACCTACAGAGGAGGAGCTTAGCACCGAGCCAACTGCTGAAGAGAGGCCGAGGAGCGGAGGATGAGGAGCGGCAAGAGGCGGTGAGTGAGCGCGAGCTGCTCAGGTGCTTCCTACCGACCCATCCCTCTTCTCTCTCCTCCCCCCCAGTAACCCCCCTCTCGCTCTTATCCCCCCCCACGTATCCCTCTTCTCTCTCCTTCATCCCCCCCCCTGTATCCCTCTTTCTCTCTCCTTCCCCTCCCCGTGTTCCCCTTCTTACTCCTTCCCCCCCCCCTCCCCGTGTTCCCCTTCTTACTCCTCCTCCCCCCCCCCGTGTTCCCCTTCTTACTCCTCCCCCCCCCCCCCGTATCCCCCTTCTCTCTTCCCCCCCCTCTGTATCCCCCTTCTCTCTCCTTCCCCTCCCCGTGTTCCCCTTCTTACTCCTTCCCCCCCCCCCCCGTGTTCCCCTTCTTACTCCTTCCCCCCCGTGTTCCCCTTCTTACTCCTTCCCCCTTCTCTCTTCCCCCCTCTGTATCCCCCTTCTCTCTCTCCATCCCCCATGTATCCCTCTTCCCTCTCCTCCATCCCCCCCCCCCATATCCCTCATCTCGCTCCTTCCTCCTCCCCCCCCATATCCCTCTTCTCGCTCCTTCCCCCCCCCCATATCCCTCTTCTCGCTCCTTCTAACTCCCCCCCCCCCCCCCCCCCATATCCCTCTTCTCGCTCCTCCCCCCCCCCCCCCCCCATATCCCTCTTCTCGCTCCTCCCCCCCCCCCCCCATATCCCCCTTCTCTCTCCTCCCCCCCCCTTCTCTCTCCTCCCCTCCCCCTTCTCTCTCCTCCCCCCCTTCTCTCTCCTCCCTCCCCCTTCTCCTCTCCTCCCCCCCCCCTCTCCTCCTCCCTCCCCCTTCTCTCTCCCCCCCCCCTTCTCTCTCCTTCCCCCCCCCTTCTCTCTCCTCCCCTCCCCCTTCTCTCTCCTCCCTCCCCCCTTCTCTCTCCTCCCTCCACCCTTCTCTCTCCTCCCTCCCCCTTCTCTCTCTCCTCCCTCCCCCTTCTCTCTCCTCCCTCCCTCCTTCTCTCCTCCTCCCTCCCTCCTTCTCTCTCTCCTCCTCCCCTTTCTCCCTCCCTCCCCCTTCTCTCTCCTCCCTCCCCCTTCTCTCTCCTCCCTCCCCCTTCTCTCTCCTCCCTCCCCCTTCTCTCTCTCTCCCTCCCCCCCCCTTCTCTCTCCTCCCTCCCCCTTCCTCTCCCCCTCCCCCTTCTCTCTCCCCTCCCTCCCCCCCCCCCCGTATCCCTCTTCTCTCCTTCATCATCCCCCCTCCCCCCTGTATACCTCTTCTCTCTCCTTTCTTCTGTAATTCAGTGAATGTCCTCCAGACGCTGAAAAGACACCGAGTGGAGGGTCAGGAGAGACGGACCTCACCGGCCAGGAAGCCCCTGCAGCTTCTGAGCAACCGTCCTGCCAGTCTGGACAGCCGTCAACATGTGAGCCATGCCCTGGGTCACACCCAAGATAGTGGGATCACCAAGGGGGTGGGGGAGTCGCGGTGGGTGATATATTGGCTAACTAGGTGGGGTAATGAGGCTGCGGTTGGTTATATTGGGTTCATTGTGGGGGCACAAAGCTGTGGAGGGTGATGTATTGGGCTCACTGGGCAGGGGACAGGGTCGTGGTGGGTGGTGTATTGGGGTCACTGGGGGGGGGAGGGGGGACAAGGCTGCGGTGGGTGATATTGAGTTTATTGGGGGGATGGGCCCGACTTTGGCGACTGATGTATTTGTCTCCATGGGGGAAGGGGGGTTGCAAAGGGTGATGTATTGAGGTCACTGGGGAGGCAGGTCAGGGTCAATATGGTTTATAGATCACAGAAAAAAACAGTATAACAAAACGTGTGGAAGTACTCTGCTATAATAAATAGTAATAAAAAGCAAGTGCTAGTAAAAAAACAGTATAAAAAACAGGGTACTTAGTTAATACGTTTTTGCAAAAAGTACTTTTTTGCAAAAACGTATTAACTAAGTACCCTGTTTTTATACTGTTTTTTTTACTAGCACTTGCTTTTTATTACTATTTATTATAGCAGAGTACTTCCACACGTTTTGTTATACTGTTTTTTTCTGTGATCTATATATTTGGTGTGAGTGAACGTGTCTTACACACCCGTTCACATTGTGCCCTGGCTCAGCTGCAGTTTTCTCAATATGGTTTATGTATCAGGTGGGGGCACCTCAGGTTCGTTTTCTCCAGTGTCTGCACATATTGGGGGTGGCTGTGATCAGGGATCCTCCTTTTCTGACCTCCCGTATGTTCTCCTCAGGAATTGTTCATCCGCAGCATATTATCCAGACCCTTCCGGGTTCCTATACCAGACTACAAAGGTGAGTGGCATTGGCACCTCCAGCACGGCTCATATGTCAGGTTTGTACACACTACACTTCTCCCTGACTGCTCTTATATTCTTCCTGCAATATAGGAGGGATCGGACTACGGGCACTGGGATCAAGAAAGCCGGTGTGCGGAGAGCACTGCATGATCCTGATGAGGAAGGGGCCCTGATCCTGTATGAACCCCCTAGTCTGAGCGCCCACGACCTGCTGAAGATTGAGAAGTAAGTCCATATATTTCACGTCCGTGACATCACCACTCTCCAGATATCTGTTATATTATACAGCAGTGACATCACCGCTCTCCAGATATCAGTTATATTATACAGGAGGTGACATCACCGCTCTCCAGATATCAGTTATATTATACAGGAGGTGACATCACCACTCTCCAGATATCTGTTATATTATACAGCAGTGACATCACCTCTCTCCAGATATCAGTTATATTATACAGGAGGTGACCTCACCGCTCTCCAGATATCTGTTATATTATACAGGAGGTGACATCACCGCTCTCCAGATATCAGTTATATTATACAGGAGGTGACATCACCGCTCTCCAGATATCAGTTATATTATACAGTAATGACATCACCACTCTCCAGATATCAGTTATATTATACAAGAGGTGACATCACCGCTCTCCAGATATCTGTTATATTATACAGCAGTGACTTCACCACTCTCCAGATATCAGTTATATTATACAGCAATGACATCACCGCTCTCCAGATATCAGTTATATTATACAGCAGTACATCACCACTCTCCAGATATCAGTTATATTATACAGCAGTGACATCACCGCTCTCCAGATATCAGTTATATTATACAGGAGGTGGCATTACTGCTCTCCAGATATCAGTTATATTATACAGGAGGTGGCATTACTGCTCTCCAGATACCAGTTATATTATACAGGAGGTGACATCACCGCTCTCCAGATATCAGTTATATTATACAGGAGGTGACATCACCGCTCTCCAGATATCAGTTATATGATACAGGAGGTGACATCACCGCTCTCCAGATATGTTATATTATACAGCAGTGACATCACCGCTCTCCAGATATCAGTTATATTATACAGCAGTGACATCACCGCTCTCCAGATATCAGTTATATTATACAGGTGACATCACCGCTCTCCAGATATCAGTTATATTATACAGCAGTGACATCACCGCTCTCCAGATATCAGTTATATTATACAGGAGGTGGCATTACTGCTCTCCAGATATCAGTTATATTATACAGGAGGTGACATCACCGCTCTCCAGATATCTGTTATATTATGCAGGAGGTGACATCACCGCTCTCCAGATATCAGTTATATTATGCAGGAGGTGACATCACCGCTCTCCAGATATCTGTTATATTATACAGGAGGTGACATCACCGCTCTCCAGATATCAGTTATATTATACAGGAGGTGACATTACTGCTCTCCAGATATCAGTTATATTATACAGGAGGTGACATCACCGCTCTCCAGATATCAGTTATATTATACAGGAGGTGACATCACTGCTCTCCTGATATCCTTTATATTACTTGGAGTAAGGTGATTCCCTGTAGGGTATATATAAAAAACAAACATGCGGCGCCAATCTCAGCGCGTTACCAATGTAACTCTCTGGTGCCCTTTTAATGAAGTTTTATGCACTCACCTCTTGCCATAAAACTTCAAGCATATGGTTTTTCCAAAGCCTCCTCACGCTTTGGATATTTTATCCGGGTCTGCTGCTCGCCTTGAATTGATCCTGTATTGGGTCCTGCCACGGATTCCCACAGGCATAAAGGTTCAATAGGAAGTGATCCAATTCTATAGTGGCCGCGCTCCCCGTGGTAATGATTTTAAGAACTTCTTGTCCACAAAAAATTTTTAGATACCTGAGGAAGGCGGTTGTCTCCGCCGAAACGCGTTGTATCCGTTTTTTATATTCTCGCATGTTTTGAGGAATAAAATTTTTTGTGGACAAGAAGTTCTTAAAATCATTACCACGGGGAGCGCGGCCACTATAGTATTGGATCACTTCCTATTGAACCTTTATATTACTTGGGTGATTTTTGCTTTCAACTGTTTACGCTCTTTCGTTTTTCCGCAGGGAGAAGATTCCGGTTCACGTTGTGGTGGATCCAGTTTTGGGGAGGATCCTACGTCCTCATCAGCGGGAGGTGAGGGCTCCATCCTCTACGGTCCTCATACGCGAGGCTCGGCTGGAGCGCGGTATATTATTTGGTCCTTCTGTCTGCAGGGAGTGAAGTTTCTGTGGGAGTGTGTGACCGGAAGGCGGATTCCTGGCAGTCATGGTTGTATTATGGCGGATGAAATGGGGCTGGGGAAGACCCTGCAGTGTATTACGCTTATGTGGACCCTCCTCAGGCAGAGTCCTGACTGTAAGCCAGAGCTTGATAAGGCCGTGGTGGTCTGTCCCTCCAGCCTGGTGAAGAACTGGTACAACGAGGTGCATAAATGGCTGCAGGGCCGGATTCAACCTCTTGCTATTGATGGCGGATCCAAGGAAGAAATTGACCGGAAACTGGGTGAGGAGGACGCCTATAATCCTGAGTGCGTGAAATTGACTCTTCTCTCAGCTGTGAGGTCATATGGCTGGGGGAGGGGGCGCATGGTGATGAGCCCCTCCATATACTGAACCCTGCTGTCTGTGTGCTTCTGACTCAGCTGGATTCATGCAGCAGCGCGGGCTCCGGGTTCCTTCCCCCATCCTCATCATTTCCTATGAGACGTTCCGCCTCCATGCTGATGTTCTCCACCAGGGCTTGGTGGGTCTGGTTATTTGTGATGAGGTAAGTGATAACTGGATCAGGAAGGCTGTGTGTGATTGGTTCTCCATGTTGTTCCTCCTCTTGTTGCTGTTTTTTCAGGGTCACAGGCTAAAGAACTCTGAGAACCAAACGTACCTGGCACTGAGTCGGCTGCGGACTGTAAGACGGGTGCTGATCTCTGGGACCCCCATACAGAACGACCTCCTGGAGTACTTCAGTCTGGTCCACTTTGTCAGTGCCGGCATCTTGGGTGAGAAACTCTGGGCCGAAATCTCCATAGTGCTGTGTCCGGGCACAGACACTTCTGTCATTAAACAGATTTCACCTTCCACCACACAGGAACGGCACAAGAGTTTAAGAAAAAGTTTGAAATTCCTATCTTAAAGGGGCGAGATGCAGATGCCAGTCCGGCCAATCGTGAGAGAGGAGAGGAGAAGCTGAAGGAGCTCATCAGTCTGGTGAACAGGTCTGTGCCACCATCTTGTATCAGTGGGAAGAGGTGACACCATTTTATTGTGCCCATTGTCAAGATATCTGGGGCCAGCCTCCCTTCCCTGGGGGTTGCACTCTGCCCGCCTCTCCCTGGGGTCAGAGCTTCTCTGCCTGCCTCTTTCTGAGGCTGGCCCCACTCTGCCCACCTCTCCTTCCCTCCTCTACAGGCCGGCCCCAACCCGCTTCTCATTTTGCCTTGTCCCTCCTTCGTGGGTTAATTATGCTTCATTTTCTAGATGCCTCATTAGACGGACATCTGACATCCTCTCCAAATACCTTCCCGTGAAGATAGAGCAGGTGGTATGCTGCAGGTGAGTACTCTGAGCGCGGAGGGCAGTTTATGTGGGGGCATCCAGCAGAATTGTGCATAGCAGTCATCTATGCTGGAGATGATTGGCATGTGAGACTGACTGTTCTGCAATAGAGCTGACCAAAGAAATGTGCAGAAAGCACAAGAACAACCATTTTTCCTAAAAACTGATTAAAGGGAACCTATCGGGTACTTTAGACCCCCGAAGCTATCATTACCTGTCCCTGCTGCTTCCTACTACATCTCTAGGCATCCCTGTCTGATCTAAATGTGTAGTATAATGGTTAAAAAAACGCTTTTATGTCCTATGGGTGGTCTCGTAGGGTGTCTTGCATTGAATTCTGCTGTAATGACCCGGGTACTGAGGTCACCAGACATCAACACAGTTTCTATTCGCTCCTCACATGTTATCCTTTGCGACATGTCAATGGCTGTAAACAAAGAGAAACTTGAAAAACACTCATGAAAGAATGTTACGTTACAACCAAGTACACCATTGTTTTTCTTTTAAAATTCTCAATATGTTTGATGTGTCACATGACCGTCTTCCCATTGAAAAAAAATAAAGTTGGTTCCAAAATGGCCGACTTCAAAATGTCCGCCATGGTCACCACCCTTCTGGAAAGGTTTTCCCCCTCCCTTATGCTAATGTGTTGCAAACACAAGGTTGATATCCCCAACCATTCCCACTTTATTTAGGTGCATCCATATAAATGGCCCACCCTGTGTATATAATATATACACACTAAAAAATGTGTGTCCTTTCTGTATGCTTAATGTTAGTGCTCTTCCTCTAAGCTCATGTTTGGAGAGCTTTGCTGCTCTGATGGTTTCTATATTCTATAGTAGTGTTCAAAATAATAGCAGTCCATTATGACCACATTATTCACTGTTCTTAGTATAAATTATATTGCCATGTGTCAAACAATTTACCCCTTGATGCAGTAAATTCTTAGCAAACGAACAGACTCCGCATTCATGATCTGCAGGTTTTGAGTCTGTGCATTTGAATAATTGAAAGGGCATTTGATGCATTTCTTATAGTTACTATAGATGTAGATGAATAGGGTTTTTCAAGTATGCAATGTTAGTAAAAAAACTCACCGAAATTTGGTCACTTTTTTTTTACCCCTTGCATCTAGCAGGTGGCTGCAAATTCCCCCAGGAGGTAATACATGCGTCTAGACATCGGTACACAGACCCCTGCAACCTACACCTGCAACGGTTTGTAGCAACCAGGCGACCAGCCATGTATGCAAGGAGGGGCTGGTGGTGAATGCAGACACATGGACACCATTAGGCCTCTGCCACACTCAGGTGTTACATAGTGTCTGAGCAGCCTATTGGTGACGCCTCCTTTTAGATCGGGCGGGCCGCTCAGCACTGAAATATGCATCACTGTGACAGACGCCCCCTAGAGGAAAACAACCTCAACTGCAATGGATAAAAAGATGCAAGTTGACACTATAAATGATGATGTAAGGTGCATACATGGCTGGTTGCCTGGTTGCTACAAACCGCCCCCATGTTATAGGTTGCAGGGGTCTGTGTACCGGTGTCTAGACTCATGTGTTACCTCCTGGGGGAATTTGCAGCCACCTGCTAGATGCAAGGGGTAGAAAAAAGTGACCACATTTCGGTGAGTTTTTTTATTATAATGTTCCTATTCGGATGATATTTATGCAATGTTAGTAATTGACGTTCTTTTTATTTTATACGACATGTTAGACTCAGCTAAATTTAAGGAGTGTGGTGTCCTGCAAATTTAGGCGTCACAATTGTCTGTCAACTGGAGATGTGGATAATCGGCTCTTCAGCTATTATAATACACATGTGATCAGACGTTGGTGACACCAACATCTTATTAGATTTATCACTTAAACATGAACTATGTATGAGGGAGTCTGAGTTGGGGAAATTGATGAGTTGAAGTTGGAGGTTTGGTTTACCATCTTCACAGCCCTGGTCATGTGGGCACCGTTCTCGTGTGTCGGGTGTTTGTATGTTGGGTGTATGTGTATCAGGTGTTTATGCGCCATGCTCGTGGGACGACTTTCGGGCCGGGTATTTGTATTTCGGGTGTGTGTTTGTCGGACGTTTTTGCGCCGCGATCATTTGTCGTGTATTCGAACATTCATTATATAGGTATACATTTGTGATTCGCCTGAAGAAGGAGCAGTTTATCTCCCAAACTGCATAGCAATAAATCACGAGTTATTATTAAAGGGAACCTGTCACCCCCTTTGGGCGTTCCACACCCTTCCCACCAGCTGTAGCATGATGTAATTGTGGTTCCTGTAACCCCTCTATATGCCCAGACGTCCCCCTGATTACCTCAGAAATACACATTTATTGTTTCCCGTGCTGTATGGTAATGACCGCTGAAAAGGTGCTCGCCGCCCCCTGCCTGAAATACCTGCCCCGCTGTTTTAAAATTGCCACCCCTCCTGTGTATGACTGTTGATAGACAGGCATTACTCTCACACCTGCGCAGTGCCGCGGGTCACTGTGCTCCAATGAAAACGCACACTGCCCGAAGTTTCGCGAGACTCTGCTGCACAGGTTCGAGACTTCGGGCACTGTGTGTCTTCACTGGAGCACCGTGAACCACGGCACGCAAAACAGCGGGGCGGAGAGGACCACAGAGGTCAGACCCCCCCCCCCTTATTTAATGGTCATTACCATACATTGCAGGAGAGAATAAAAAAGTGTATTTCTGAGGTATGCAGGGGGATGTCTGGACATATAGAGGGGTTACAGGAATCCCCCAATCACATCATGTTACAGCTGGTGGGCACAGTTTAAAACGCCCAGAGTGAACACGTTTCCTTTAATCCCATCTCTTGGCGATTTTTTTTTTTTTTTTTTTTTTTTTTTAAACACATGGCAGATCGGTGTTTACCCCTTCCATATGAATTGCCACCTCTCTTTTTCCCTAGTCAGAGAGGGGCAAGTACATACAGCTCACACAGGGCCATTAGTTTTCAGCGTCTACCTGTAGCAGGGTCTACGGGTTGGCTGCTTAGAGGGGAGGGCACGTCGGGCGCTGTCACCTTTCCTTTGTTCCCTTTCTGGGGAAGGTGAGGGGTTGCACTGATGCGATTTACATACTTATGGTAATGAGTTGACCAGACTTCTGTGCATCACTCGCGTCTTAGTCGGCACATATTTGCTACGAGGGTTTCTGGGCCACCCATACGCACAACCCCTTGAACTGCTTTAATCCTGTGCAGGCTAACTCCTCTGCAATCTGAGCTGTACAAACTATTCCTGAAGCAAGTTAAACCAGCGGAGGAGCTGACATCTGGAAGGATGAGCGTCTCCTCGCTGTCCTCAATCACCGCGCTGAAGAAGCTTTGTAATCGTGAGTAGTGAGAATGGAGAGTGTAGGAAATGTCCCTGACACAATGTAACGCAATGCCTCCTGCTGCAGATCCTGCCCTGATCCATGACAAGTGTGTGGAGGAAACAGACGGCTTCCAGGGGGCCCTCGACCTCTTCCCTCTGGGTTACAACACCAAGTCTGTGGAGCCCCAATTGTCAGGTGTGTAGCTGGGGGAGAGGGGTGTAGTCTGGGGTCCTGGATGGGTGTACGTGGAGGGGGTCAGGAGTCATGGTTGGGGGAAGCATTACTGACACCACTGCTGTTCTCAGGTAAAATGCTGGTGCTGGATTAATCTTGGCCATGACCCGCAGTACAAGCAGTGACAAAGTTGTCCTGGTCTCCAACTACACGCAGACACTTGACCTGTTTGAGAAACTCTGCAGGATGAGAAGGTAATGACAAGTCCCGATCCACCACCGGGCAGCAAATGGTGTAAATGGCTATACCCTGGAGTATGGTGGAAGAGTGTCTCCTCTTGTATGCCCGGGGGTCGGTGTGGCGGCGGGGTGTTTCCCCCCACGCCTGGGGGACTGTGTGGCGGTGGGGGTCCCCCCTTCCTTCCCGCATGTCTGGGGGACTGTGTGGCGGTGGGGGGGGGTCCCCCCTTCCCTCCCGCATGTCTGGGGGACTGTGGGGGGGGGTCCCCCCTTCCCTCCCGCATGTCTGGGGGACTGTGTGGCGGTGGGGGGGTCCCCCCTTCCCTCCCGCATGTCTGCCTGGGAAATGACAGAGACCGGGTCTCGCCCCATATGCCTGTATTACAACGTGGATGCGGAGTTACCCGGCGGAGTGTCCTCATATTCCCGGCAGATTTTGGAGGTGGGGTCTTCCCCTTGTATGCCCAGTGGGCAGCATCTCCCCTTGTATGCTTCAGAGATGGTGTAGAAGTGAGCTCTTCCTTTGTATGCCTGGGGAATGGTGTGGAGGTGGGAGTTTCTCCTTGTACATCCAGGGGGTTGGTACAGAGGCTGAAGTCAGCCCTTGTTTTGCCCAGGGTTCATCACAGAGGTGGGGGTCTCACTCTTGTCTTCTATTTTAGGTATTTGTTCGTTCGTCTGGATGGGACGATGTCTATTAAGAAACGAGCAAAGATTGTGGAGAGGTTTAATAGCCCCTCGGTGGGTCCATGGGTAACACATTGGTGGTTTACAAGTCCCATGGTCAGGATAGAAGTGACATGGCGGCACTTGTGCGCCTCAGTCGGTAACAGTGCTGCTTGTGTTTTAGAGCCCGGACTTTGTCTTCATGCTGAGCAGTAAGGCCGGAGGCTGCGGCCTCAATCTGATTGGAGCCAATCGACTTGTGATGTTTGATCCAGACTGGAATCCAGCCAATGATGAGCAGGCGATGGCACGGGTGTGGCGGGATGGCCAGAAGAGGACGTGCTTCATCTACCGCCTTCTCTCTGTATGTGTGCACTATCACTCCCCTTGAGGAGGGGGTGGGGGTGGTCTGGGGTCTCCCTTTCTGGGGATGTTCCATATTCTTACTGATGACTGCCATCCCAACACCTACCTCCCCAGACAGGGACCATTGAGGAGAAGATTTTCCAGCGTCAGACACATAAGAAGGCGCTGAGCAGCTGTGTGGTGGACGAGGAGCAGGACGTGGTGCGACACTTCTCTGCCGGGGAACTGCGGGAGCTCTTCACCCTCACCGAGGACACTGCCAGCGACACACATGACCGGTGGGTGCGGGGAGATGGAAAGGGGGCTGGTCTCCGAGGGAAAAAGGAGGGCTCTTGAATCACCGCCTTTCACCCACACCCCATTTTTTCTTTCTTCCTTGCTCTGTCTCACTCCCTTTTTTCCCCCCTTATTTTGCTCTTGGTCCTACATCTTACCTTTTTTTTTATACCCATGTTCTCGCTCTCATATCGTAGGTTCCGATGTAGTCGCTGTGTGAATGGACGCCAGGTGCGGCCTCCTCCGGCCGGTGCAGACTGTACCTCGGACCTGTCACAGTGGCATCACTGTTCTGAGAAGCGTGGCCTGCAGGACCCGGTGTTGGCTGCGGCCTGGGATGCAGCCGTTACATTTACATTTCACCAGCGCTCACATGATGAGCAGCGGGGGCTGCGATAATGACTTTACTTTGGGGTCCGGACCCCACCAGACTTGTGCACTCTTACTGCTCCTCCTGTAGGTTTTGTCTGTACATATGGGACACCATTGTGGACTAGTAAAGGCCTTGCCTAAGCTCCAGATTGTGGGGCATGGCCTCACCAGTCCTGAAACAGCTATCCCTTTAAGGAATAAAAGGGAAAGTGCTATAACTTGGAGACCCTATCAGTGCCCATGTGTAAAATCCCCCCATAAAAAGACAATGTGCAGGGGCTGCTTTGCAGACCTTTATTGTTAATCCTCATCTCGCAACAGAAAAGCAAATCAGAACATCTGTGGGGAAGGGGCAGGAAACTTCTCGGAAGCCGCACTGACACAGCGGTGCGTCTACCCCTGTACCTTCATTTCTTTCTGTGCCATCGTGCTTCCCTGCAGTCACCTTGTGCTCCCACAGTAGCACTTCTCCCTCCCCTGTGGTCATAGCAGCACCTGTTGCTTATGCCTCCCACTGCAGTCACCGCAGCACTTCTCTCTCAGATCTACCTGCTTATCCCTCTTTCTTACCCCCTCCCCTGTGGTCACAACATTTCACTCTCAGCACTCCCCACTTATCCCTCCCCTGTGGTCACAGCAGCATTTCTCTCGCAGCATGCCCTGCTTATCCCCCCCTCACCCGAGATCTCCACAGCACCTCCTTCTCACTACCCTGTTTCCCCGAAAATAAGTCACCCCGAATATGTCAGGGCAGGCGCAGAATTTTCCAATATAAGTCATACCCCGATTATAAGACAGGGTGACTTATTTTCGGGGAATATAAGACGGTACCGCTAAAGTGCCATTTTTGCCCACTGCACGTTTTACCTGTGTCCCTGCTGTCCTCCGTGGGCTCCCCTCTGCCCTCAGGTAACCCCGAGGGCATAGGGTTAATCTTGTGCGCCTGTTGCCCCGGCCTGACGTCACCGCTGCCGGCAGGAGCTTCTGAATGGCCAGCGGCTCCCCAGCATCTCGAGCGCTGATTGGCTCAGCGGCTCGAATACTGATTGGCCAGAAGCTCCTGCATGAAGAAGCATCTGGACAACGCCCTGCACCGCGGAGGAATCCATAGCCCGAGGCCGCCATTACCCTAAAAAGTAAGGATGTTTCCTTGCCGACTTGCCCATTAAAACCACAATTCCACTGCACAGCTGACTTGCGGCAGGTCCCCACACAATGTACGGTACTGTATGGGACACTTGCGGCAAGGTGCGGTTGACATTTTTTTTTTATTATATAAGTCATACCCCGAATATAAGACAGGGTGGGACTTTTGGGGGTAAAATTAATATAAGACACTGTCTTATATTCAGGGAAACACGGTACTTTCTTCTTATCCTTCCCCTGCACCTTCTGGGGCTGTGCTGTATCACACGACTGAGGAGGCCTCAGTGTGAAAACCGCTCCTTCTCATTGTCAGGGTCTCAATCTCCCTAGAACCAAAGTATATAAACTGATGCCCATAAGCTGCAGGACTGGTAGTTCTTAGTCATGTGGCCGGTGCTGTAGTCCAGTTATGAGCGGTGGCTGAGCTCACATGACGCTGACGTGATCAGCGAAGGCTTGAGCAGACTCCCAGCTGTCACTGAGCACCCGGCACCAGCTCTCCAGGGACAGCAGCGCCTCCCTCGCCACCACAGGGTCCCGATCCAGCAGGTTCTGGGAGACGCACAGCTGCCGCAGCTTCAGCTTCCCACGGTGCTCCAGCTCCTGAGCAAATCGCAGCAGTCCATCCGGCTTAATGCAGTTTGAGCTGAGAAGACAGCAGGACATGGAGTGTTATACACTATATCTGACAGAGGGTAAGGCCACAGATATAGCGTTATATACATATAACAGCAGGGGGAAGGGGCCACAGATATACAGATGGAGCGTTATACACACTTATCCAACGGTGGCAGCAGGGCCACAGATATGTGTATAATGCTCCATCTGTATAACAGGGAGGGGCCACAGATACACAAACAGAGCATTATACATGTATATCTGATGGGGGTGGGGTCACAGATTAGTCATACATATCAGCTAGGGGTGGGGCGCTGGTGACTTGCGCGGGCGGAGGCCGGATTACCTTACATCCAGATAGTGGATCCCAGACACTGAGTCGGAGGAGAAGAGATCAGCCAGAGCACAGAGCCCCTCGTTACCTGGAAAAAAAAAGCAGCAGTAAGAAACCAGGAGCTGAATGTGGCCCCACAACCAAAAAGAGCAGGAGACACGGAGCGCAGACGTCTCATTACCCAGCCGATTCCCGCAGAGCTTCAGCACCCGCACCGCAGGGTTCCTCTTGATGGCAGCAACGAATTCTAACAGGAAATCACCAGACTCCTTCTCAAAGAGGCGGCAGAAGGAGAATTTCATCTCTAAAAGAGAAGCGAACCATTAGCACAGCCCCCGGGACAGAGCGGGACCCCGAACGCCTCGTCACTGAGACAGAGGGGGTGCCTCGACCACTTCCGGGAAAGGGGTGGGGAGGGCAGAGGGGGGGCCCCAGCTGGCCGTCACTGGGACAGACAGGTGCTTGTCCACGACTGCTCCTGGGACAAAGGGGGGGGCCCAGCCGCCACCACCCCTGGGGACAGAGGGGAGCCGCGACCTCCTCATCACAGAACGACAAATCTGGGCAGGAAAGACATACCTTCAAGTCTGGAATGGTTCAGTAAGTGCACGAGATCAGACTGAGCATCTGACAGCTTCATATCATGGAAACTCAACCTTCTCAAAGAAGTGTTACAGTCTAAAAAGTGACAAGAGGAATAACAGTAATAGAAACCAGAATAGTGAGTGCAGCTCTGGAGTATAATACAGGAGGTAACTCAGGATCAGTAATGTAATGTATGTACACAGTGACTCCACCAGTAGAATAGTGAGTGCAGCTCTGGAGTATAATGCAGGAGGTAACTCAGGATCAGTAACGTAATGTATGTACACAGTGACTGCACCAGCAGAATAGTGAGTGCAGCTCTGGAGTATAATACAGGAGGTAACGCTGGATCAGTAATGTAATGTATGTACACAGTGACTGCACCTGCAGAATAGTGAGAGCAGCTCTGGAGTATAATACACGAAGTAACTCAGGATCAGTAACGTATGTACACAGTGACTCCACCAGCAGAATAGTGAGTGCAGCTCTGGAGTATAATACAGGAGGTAACGCAGGATCAGTAATGTATGTACACAGTGACTGCACCATGCAGAATAGTAAGTGCAGCTCTTGAGTATAATACAGGAGGTAACACAGGATCAGTAATGTAATGTGTGTACACACAGACTGCACCAGCAGAGTAGTAAGTGCAGCTCTGGAGTGAGATAAGCACCCTTCCCATATACTCTGGATATCTGAACAGTTTTTCTGTAGTTACGGTACAGCGCAGGTGATATGGCAACGTGTACACAGAGGCCTCACTACCTGCAATCACCCGCAGAACGCGGCTCAGATCGTCTTGGCCTAGAAACGTGGCATTATCCATGGACAACTCCACCAGCGAGGGGGACACCTTCAGTATGGACAGGAGGCGCTCCACTTGTACAGGGTCCTGAGGGAAGCGGAGCTCCAGTGTCTGCAGACGATTCTCTGCAGAGACCACAAAAAAGCATATGTGAGGCGAGGTAGATGGCGGCCACCCTGAGGAGCCCCTCCCAGCAAAGGACACACCTTCACATGGCTCAGTCACCTCCACCGCTGGCGTCCACTCACTGTGACTCTCCAGGTCATAGCTCAGTGACAGCAGCTGAAGGTGTGGGAAGATCCGGAGGACAGCGTGTGCCAGCTCCAGCGTGGGCACAAAAGTGGTGAAGTCACTGAGAGAGAAGACACGGAGGCGGCAACGGGGGGTCCGGGAGAGCGCCGACAGCGACTTCAACACCAGGTGAATATTGGCCCCGAGATCTGTGCAAGAAACAGAAGGTAAAGCAGCGGAAAGGGCCACTATGCATGCAACATACCAAGGTCATACCGACCGGAGCAGCCACAATGGAACGCTGTGCATGTAACATACTGACCGGAGCCGCCAAAACCGGCAGAAGGGGCTACTGTGCACGCAACCTACCGAGGTCATACCGACAAGAACCACCACAACCGGCAGAAGGGACCCACTGTGTACGCAGCTTACTAAGATCATACCAACTAGAGCCACCGCACACCGACAGAGCGCAGCCGCCACACACGGGCCAAGCACAGCCGCCGCACGCAGGACAAGGGCCGAGCACAGCCGCCGCACAAGGAACGAGCGCAACAGCTGTATACCCCTTGCACACAACCCCATTGATCACATCCTTACACCTGAATGGTCTCTGCTGATTATTCCCCCCCCACATCTACGGCATACTCGCCTGCGCCACTGATAGCTAGTGGGTGGTGTGACTGCTGAGCTCCCCTGACCATGATGTGCCAAGCTAGGGGTGTGCTCCTCACCATTGTATGCCATGGTCAGTCGTTCCAGGGCAGTCCAGGAGCACAGCAGGTGGCACAGAGAGCGGCAGGAGGGTAAAGTAAGGGGGATGTTGTGTAGATTGAGAGCTCTGACGCCCCGGTAGTGGATGGCTGCAGATAATGGAGACACCCCGAGACTTGACTTCTCTTTTGGTGGTGTCTCAGGTTCGTTCCCCTCCCCCAGGGTTGAGACACTAAAGATAAAGTCATACAAGTCACTGTGATCAGAGGTGTGGCCCCCTACTGAGCCCTCGGTCCCTGGATCAGGGCCAGTCTGTGAGGTAGATGATGCCGTCCTCTGCATGGGGACGTGGAGAGCTGTTCCTTTCCTGGAGAGGGGGCTTCTTGCGGCCCGTTTGACAGGAGGCACAGTGCTCTGCTCGGAGGCGCTGACAACATTCTGGCTGATATTAAGGGGCTGCAGGCTTAACAAGGCACTGAGGCCACTGCTGTCCTCCGCACTGCTGCTGCTCAGGGGAAGGCAGGTTTTGGGGTCTCCTCCAGGCACAGTGTCAGGGGTGGTCTGCTGGCAGAAGTTACAGGGGAAGTCGGGGTCAGGCTCCCAATACCCAGCACTGACAGTCAGGATCAGGACCAGCAACTGGTTATCAGGACAAGGCCAGGACAGCACCGACACCTTTTGCACCCGCCCGTGGTGGATGAGATGGTGCAAGAGCCGTCGCAGGGACTTCTGTGTGGTTGGGTCAGAGGAGCGCAGGTGCAGGAACTTCAGTGTCTCCACCGACTGGGCAAGGCTCTCCAACACGGCGGGGAGCAGCTCCGTCACCCCCTGCTGCTTGTTACAGATGGTGAGCTCTGAGACGTGACGGGAGCTGGTGATAAGCGGGGAGAAGCGGTGGTCATACAATCTGCGGTCAGATGACACGTCTAGAATCCCGCGCAGAACGTTGTGGAAGAAAGATTCCAGGAACTTCTTCCTCCAGCATGTCACTGTCTGCGAGCAAAAATGGGGGAATGGGTTAGCGGGCAGCAATAATAATGTGCCCCGTGAGAGAACTGGGGACGGAAGAGGGGACAGACCCCCGACGGACAGAACGAGGAGGAGAGGACAGACCCCCGACGGACAGATCGAGGAGGAGAGGACAGACCCCCGACGGACAGAACGAGGAGGAGAGGACAGACCCCCGACGGACAGAACGAGGAGGAGAGGACAGACCCCCGACTGACAGAACGAGGAGGAGAGGACAGACCCCTGACGGAGAGAACGAGGAGGAGGGGGACAGACCCCGACGGACAGAACGAGGAGGAGAGGACAGACCCCGACGGACGACGAGAGAGAGGACAGACCCTGACAAAGAGATCTACCGAAAGAGCCCCGAGTCCCATGCACACTCACCCCAAATCTGGAAGGTTTGCTCTTCATTATGTCATTCCACAACTTGCACCAGATGGACTGTGTGGAAAGTCCTGGGGGAGGAGCAAACAGCATCAGCCACGCCCCCTGTACCCAGGGGCTTCAATGGGGACAGCACTCACCTTTCCTCACAGCCGCCTGCTCGATCCTCTCCAGGTAATAGATGTTCATCAGCGGGAGGAGACCCTGGAGGATCACAGCCGGGAGCGCTGGAAATACACGACCACCATGATCAGAGACCACCCCCAACCACAAGATCACTGCAACCACATCTCCCAACCACAAGATCACTGCAACCACACCTCCCAACCACAAGATCACTGCAACCACACCACCAACCACAAGATCACCGCAACCACAGGATCACCGCAACCACACCTCCCAACCAGAGGATCACCGCAAACACACCTCCCAACCAGAGGATCACCGCAAACACACCTCCCAACCAAAGGATCACCGCAACCACACCTCCCAACCACAGGATCACCGCAACCACACCTCCCAACCACAGGATCACCGCAACCACACGTCCCAACCACAGGATCACCGTAACCACACCCCCAACCACAAGATCACTGCAACCACACCCTCAACCACAAGATCACAGCAACCACAGGATCACCGCAACCACACCTTTCAACCACAGGATTACCGCAACAACACCTCCCAACCACAGGATCACCGCAACCACACCTCCCAACCACAGGATCACCGCAACCACACCTCCCAACCACAGGATCACCGCAACCACACCTCCCAACCACAGGATCACCGCAACCACACCTGCCAACCACAGGATCACCGCAACCACACCTCCCAACCACAGGATCACCGCAACCACACCTCCAACCACAGGATCATCGCAACCACACCTCCCAACCACAGGATCACCGCAACCACACCTCCCAACCACAGGATAACCGCAACCACACCCCCAATCACAAGATCACCGCAACCACACACCCCAACCACAAGATCACCGCAACCACACCCCCAACCACAGGATCACCGCAACCACAAGATCATTGCAACCACACGGTCACAGGATCACCGCAAGCACACCCCCTGGTCCCAGGATTACCGCAACCACACACCCCCAGTCATAAGATCACCGCGTCCAAACCACCCAACCACAAGATCACTGCAACCACACATCCCGGTCATAAGGTTACTGCAACCACATCACCTAACCATAAGATCACTGCAACCACACCACCCAACTACAAGATCACCACAACCACCTCCCCCAAGTCACAAGATCACTGCAACACTACCCAACCACAAGATCACTGCAACCACACACCCCCAGTTACAAGATCACCACAACTACACTAACCAACCACAAGATCACCGCAAATACACTAACCAACCACAAGATCGCCATAACCACACCTTACAGTCACATGATCAATACAATCACCATGGCCACCCCCCCCCCACCACCCCCGGTCACAGGATCACAACAATCCCGGCGACCACACCCCCAGTCACAGGATCACCACAATCCCTGCACATCCCATTACCAGGATCCTCCCAAATGCATGATCCCCCAAATCTCTCTCCCAGACTTCGTCCCCTTGCCCCGGATATCTCTCTCGGTCTTTGTCCCCTGTCCCCAGATCCCCCCTCCTCCACAGATCTCTCCTCCGGTCTTCGCCTCCCTGTCCCTGGATCTCTCTCCCAGTCTTCACCCCATCTCCTCGGATCTCTCCCCCAGTCTTCGCCCCCTGTCCCAGGATCTCACTCCTTCTCCCTGAATCTCCTCCTCAGTCTTCGCCTCATCTCCCCGGATCTCTCCCCCACTCCTTGCCCCCTCTACCCGTGTCCCAGGATCTCTCCCCCGGTCTTTGCCCCCCTCCTGCCTGCTCCTTGCCCCCTCTTCCTGTGTCCCTGGATCTCTCCCCCGGTCCTTACCCCCTCTCCCTGGATCTCTTCCCCCGTTCCTCGCCTCCTTTCTCCAGATCTCTCCCCCGGTCCTTACCCCCTCTCCCTGGATCTCTTCCCCGTTCCTCGCCTCCTTTCTCCAGATCTCTCCCCTGGTCCTCGCCCCCTCTCTTCACCCTACTGTCCCTGGATCTCTTTCCTGGTCCTCGCCCCCTTTTCCCGGATCTCTCCCCTGGTCATTGCCCCCTCTTCCCTAATCTTTGCCCCCTGTCCCAGGATCTCTCCCCCCATCCTCGTCCTCTTTCCCCCTGTCTTCACCCCCCTGTCCCTGGATCTCTTCCCCGGTCTGGACTCCCTCTCCCCAGATCTCTCCCCCGGTCCTCGCCCCCTCTTCCCTGGTCTTTGCCTGTCCCAGGATCTCTTTCCCCGTCACCTCCTCCTTTCCCCGGATCTCTCTCTAGGTCCTCGCCCCCTCCCCCCGTGTCTTCACCCCATTTTCCCAAGTCTCTCCCCTGGTCTTTGCCTCCTGTCCCAGGATCTCTCCCCCCGGATCTCTCTCCAGGTCCTCGCCCCCTCTCACCCCTGTCTTCACCCACCCTGTCCCTGGATCTCTTCCCCGGTCTGGGCCCCCTCTTCCCTGGTCTTTGCCCCCTGTCCCAGGATCTCTTCCCCCAGATCTCTCTCTAGGTCCTCGCCCCTCTCCCCGTCTTCACCCCCTGTCCCTGGATCTCTTCCCCGGTCTTGGCCCCACTCTTCCAGGTCTCTCCCCTGGTCTTTGCCTCCTGTCGCAGGATCTCTCCACGGATCTCTCTCCAGGTCCTCGCCCCCTCTCCCCCCGGTCTTCACTCTCCTGTCCCTGGATCTCTTCCTTGGTATGGGCTCCCTCTCCCCAGGTCTCTTCCCCGGTCCTCGCCCCCTCTTCCCTGGTCCTTGCCCCCTTTTCCTGGATCTTTCCCCGCTCCTCGCCCCCTCTTCCGTGGTCTTTGCCCCCTGTCCCAGGATCTCTTCCCCGGTCCTCGCCCCCTCTTGCCTGCTCCTTGCCCCCTCTCCCCGTGTCCCAGGATCTCTTCCCCGGTCTGGGCCCCCTGTCCCAGTATCACTCCCCCCCGTCCTCGCCCCCTTTCTCCGGATCTCTTCCCCGGTCCTCGTCCCCTTTTCCTGGATCTTTCCCCCGCTCCTCGCCCCCTCTTCCGTGGTCTTTGCCCCCGTCCCAGGATCTCTTCCCCGGTCCTCGCCCCCTCTCCCAGGATCTCTCCCCCCATCCTCGCCCCCTTTTCCCGGATCTCTCTCCAGGTCCTCGCCCCCTCTCCCCCCTGTCTTCACCTTCCCTGGATCTCTTCCCCGGTCTGGGCTCCCTCTCCCTAGGTCTCTCCCCCGGTCGTCGCCCGCCCCCTCTCCCCCGTCTTCACCTTCCCTGTCCCTGGCTCTCTTCCCCGGTCTGGGCTCCCTCTCCCTAGGTCTCTCCCCCGGTCGTCGCCCGCCCCTCTCCCCCGTCTTTACCTTCCCTGTCCCTGGATCTCTTCCCCGGTCTGGGCTCCCTCTAACTAGGTCTCTCCCCCGATCCTCGCCCCCTCTTCCCTGGTATTTGACCCCTGTCCCAGGATATCTTCCCCCATCCTCGCCCCCTTTCCCCGCATCTCTCTAGGTCCTCGCCCCCTCTCTTCACCCCCCTGTCCCTGGATCTCTTCCCCGGTCTTCGCCCCCTCTCCCTGTGTCCCAGGATCTCTACCTCGGTCTTCGCCCCCTCTCCCTGTGTCTCCTCCCCCGGTCCTCGCCCCCTCTTGCCTGCTCCTTTCCCCCTCTCCCTGTGTCTCTGGATCTCTTCCCCGGTCTTCGCCCCCCTCCTCCCTGTGTCCCAGGATCTCTCTCCCCAGTCTTTGCCCCCTCTCCCTGTGTCCCAGGATCTCTTCCCCGGTCTTTGCCCCCTCTCCCTGTGTCCCAGGATCTCTTCCCCGGTCCTTTGCCCCCTCTCCCTGTGTCCCAGGATCTCTTCCCCAGTCTTTGCCCCCTCTCCCTGTGTCCCAGGATCTCTTCCCCAGTCTTTACCCCCTCTCCCTGTGTCCCAGGATCTCTTCCCCGGTCTTTGCCCCCTCTCCCTGTGTCCCAGGATCTCTTCCCCGGTCTTTGCCCCCTCTCCCTATGTCCCAGAATCTCTTCCCCGGTCTTTGCCCCCTCTCCCTGTGTCCCAGGATCTCTTCCTCGGTCTTCGCCCCCTCTCCCTGTGTCCCAGGATCTCTCCCCCGCTCTTCCTTGTGTCTCTCCCGATCGTCCAACCCCTCTCCCCCCTGTCTTCACCTTCCGGTCCCTGGATCTCTTCCCCGGTCTGGGCTCCCTCTCCCTAGGTCTCTCCCCGGTCCTCGCCCCCTCTACCCCGTCTTTACCTTCCCTGTCCCTACATCTCTTCCCTGGTCTGGCTCCTCTAACTAGGTCTCTCCCCGGTCCTCGCCCCCTCTTCCCTGGTCTTCGCCCCTCTCCCTGTGTCCCAGGATCTCTTCCCTGGTCTTCGCCCCTCTCCCTGTGTCCCTGGATCTCTCCTTCGGTCCTCGCCCCCTCTTCCCTGTGTCTCTCCCGCGTCCTCTCGCCCCCTCTTCCCTGTGTCTCTCTCCCGGTCCTCGCCCCCTCTCCCTCCTGTCTTCCCCTTCCCTGGATCTCTTCCCTGGTCTGGGCTCCCTCTCCTAGGTCTCTCCCCGGTCCTCGCCCCCTGTCTTTACTTCCCTGTCCCTGGATCTCTTCCCCGGTCTGGGCTCCCTCTAACTAGTCTCCCCCAGTCCTCGCCCCTCTTCCCTGGTCTTTGCCCCCTGTCCCTGGATCTCTTCCCCGGTCTTCGCCCCCTCTCCCTGTGTCTCCCCCGGTCCTCGCCCCCTCTTGCCTGCTCCTTGCCCCCTCTCCCTGTGTCCCTGGATCTCTCCCCGGTCTTCGCCCCCTCTCCCTGTGTCTCTCCCCCGGTCCTCGCCCCTCTCCCTGTGTCCCAAAATTTCTTCCCTGGTCTTCGCCCCCTCTCCCTGTGTCCCAAAATCTCTTCCCTGGTCTTCGCCCCCTCTCCCTGTGTCCCAGGATCTCTTCCCCGGTCTTCGCCCCCTCTCCCTGTGTCTCTCCCCCCGGTCCTCGCCCCCTCTTGCCTGCCTCCTTGCCCACTCTCCCTGTCTCCCTGGATCTCTCCCCCGGTCTTCGCCCCCTCTCCCTGTGTCTCTCCCCCGGTCCTCGCCCCCTCTCCCTGTGTCCCTGGATCTCTCCCCCGGTCTTCGCCCCCTCTCCCTGTGTCTCTCCCCCGGTCCTCGCCCCCTCTCCTGTGTCCAAATTTCTTCCCTGGTCTTCGCCCCCTCTCCCTGTGTCCCAGGATCTCTTCCCCGGTCTTCGCCCCCTCTCCCTGTGTCCCAGGATCTCTTCCCCGGTCTTCGCCCCCTCTCCCTGTGTCCCAGGATCTCTTCCCCGGTCTTCGCCCCCTCTCCCTGTGTCCCAGGATCTCTTCCCCGGTCTTCGCCCCCTCTCCCTGTGTCCCAGGATCTCTTCCCCGGTCTTCGCCCCCTCTCCCTGTGTCCCAGGATCTCTTCCCCGGTCTTCGCCCCCTCTTCCCTGTGTCTCTCCCCCGGTCCTTGCCCCCTCTCCCTGTGTCCCAGATCTCTTCCCCGGTCTTCGCCCCCTCTCCCTGTGTCCCAGGATCTCTCCCCCGGTCTTCACCCCCTCTCCCTGTGTCCCAGGATCTCTTCCCCGGTCTTTGCCCCCTCTCCCTGTGTCCCAGGATCTCTTCCCCGGTCTTCGCCCCCTCTTCCCTGTGTCTCTTCCCTGGTCTTCGCCCCCTCTCCCTGTGTCTCTCCCCTGGTCTTCGCCCCCTCTCCCTGTGTCTCTCCCCGGTCCTCGCCCCCTCTTCCCTGTGTCTCTCCCCCGGTCCTCGCCCCCTCTTCCCTGTGTCTCTCCCCCGGTCCTCGCCCCCTCTTCCCTGTGTCTCTCCCCCGGTCCTCGCCCCCTCTTCCCTGTGTCTCTCCCCCGGTCCTCGCCCCCTCTTCCCTGTGTCTCTCCCCCGGTCCTCGCCCCCTCTTCCCTGTGTCTCTCCCCCGGTCCTCGCCCCCTCTTCCCTGTGTCTCTCCCCCGGTCCTCGCCCCCTCTTCCCTGTGTCTCTCCCCCGGTCCTCGCCCCCTCTTCCCTGTGTCTCTCCCCCGGTCCTCCCCCCTCTTCCCTGTGTCTCTCCCCCGGTCCTCGCCCCCTCTTCCCTGTGTCTCTCCCCCGGTCCTCGCCCCCTCTTCCCTGTGTCTCTCCCCCGGTCCTCGCCCCCTCTCTCCCTGTGTCTCTCCCCGGTCCTCGCCCCCTCTTCCCTGTGTCTCTCCCCGGTCCTCGCCCCCTCTTCCCTGTGTCTCTCCCCCGGTCTTCGTCCCTCTCACCCCAGACTTCTTGCTCCAGGCTCTCCATGTTGGCGGTGACGGCCCGGGCTGATAACATGAACAGGGTCGCGCTCCCTCCGGCATCTTCCGGCGGCGTCTCCATGGTCTGAGCTCCCCGCTCAGGGGTTCATGTCACGGGGAACCGAAACCTGGAGCCTCGGACAAGTCAGGAGGGAGTAGAGCACCGAGTCTGCCAGTCACAGCGCCGCCATCTTCGTGTGGACTGGGTGTTTAGATCACGTGACGAGGCCGCCATATTGTGGAGGTCACACGTATGATCCGCGGGCTCCAGGAACATGGCCGCCGCGCAGACCTCTAGTGGGAGGAGGACAGCTTCCGGGTCAGGGGTGATGGGGCGGGCACTCCGGCGGGTTGACCCTTCACATCCTTCCAGTCCTAGCTGCAGGTGACAACATGGTGCTGGAGATGGAGAAGGTCATGGCCGGAGAGCCCGAGCAGGTGAGAGGCGGAGACGGCGGATACCAGAGGACAACAGCGGACAACGTCAGCACAGATAATAACACTGTGCTCTGTCATTACAGGAGGAAGAGGAGGAGGAAGAACAGGAGCTGGTGGTGAGTGCGGGACCGCGGGGGAGGGGCGACCTCCAGCCCCGGCGGAGGGAGGGGAAGGGATGGGGCGGCCTCCAGCCCCGGCGCAGGGATGGGGAAGGATGGGGCGGCCTCCAGCCCCGGAGGATAGAGAGCGAGAGACAGACACGGCGACGCGGCCTCCAGCCCTGGAGGGAAGGAGGGAGGGGCGGCCTCTAACCCTGGCCTCTATTGCTGGTTCCACCCCTCTTCTTTTCTCCACCCCCCCCACCACGCGCCTTCTTTCCTGCCACCTATTGGCCTTGCCATCACTGGCTTCCTCCACCCGCTATATAACATGCTGCACACCACAGTTGCTTGGCTGGCTTCCTCAGGCTGTATAGTGTGCTGGCTTCCTAAGGGTACCCCTCCCACTCTCGCTGGCTTTCTCTCCCCATGTATATATTTAGCTGGCCTCCCTCCCCCTGAGGTATATGATGTGCTGGGATCCCCCCCCCCGGTTTACTCTTAGCTGGCCACCTCCCACTCTCGCTGGCTCCCTCCCCGGGTATATACTTTGCTGGCTCCCTGCAGTGATATCTTTCTTTTCAGGATCCACTCACAGTTGTCAGGGAGCGATGCGAGCAGACGAGAAGTGTGTGAAGATGCACGAGCAGCTGCAGATATGCGAGACACGGGTGACGTCCCGATCTCACACCGAGGAGCAGTGTACAGAGGAGCTGTTTGACTTTTGCATGCGAGGGATCACTGCGTGAGTGACAGAATGATGAAGAGCTGGGGCTCTAGGCAGAGGGTCGGGGGAGTTGGTCAGAACTAGGTGGCAGGTCGGGGGGAGGCGATCAGAATTTAGGCGCGGGTCAGGGGGAGGCGATCAGCATTTAGGCAGTGGGTCGGGGGGAGCGGTCAGCATTTAGGCAGCGGGTTGGGAGGAGGCGTCAGGATTTAGGCAGCGGGTCGGGGGAGGCGGTCAGGATTTAGGCAGCGGGTCAGGGGAGGCGGTCAGGATTTAGGCGGGGTCGGGGGAGGCGGTCAGGATTTAGGCGCGGGTGGGGGAGGCGGTCAGGATTTAGGTGGCGGGTTTGGGGGGAGGCGGTCAGGATTTAGGCGGCGGGTCGGGGGGAGGCGGTCAGGATTTAGGGCGGGGGGGAGGCGGTCAGGATTTAGGCGGGGTCGGGGGAGGTGGTCAGGATTTAGGCGGCGGGTCAGGGGGAGGCGGTCAGGCTTATCGTGATTTAGCTGTGGGGGCATTGCGGGTGTTGCATGCTGTGAACGCTTCCCCTGGTGTTGACCTCTTGTTTTTGTACAGGTGGCTCATAAACTCTTCAAGCATCTGAAGTAACCTCCTGCCTGTCCTCCACCTGTGCTCCGTGAGTTGTTGCTGAGCTTCTTGCTTGTGATCCTGAGTCCAGACCATGAGGATTGACCTCTCCGGACTAAGAGCCCCATCATCACCTTCAGCAGCATTATTGTCCTTGTCTTTAATAAACATGATGTTGGAATGTGATGGCGTCTGTGCTGTGTCCTTCGGTCCCCGGAGAATGAGCTGCTTGTGGCTATTTCCCCGATTCTAGATTTTCCTGAAGTGTCTCCATTAATGGAAGAGCTGCAGAAGTTGTTGGAAGTGTTTGTGGAGAGATTTTTGAAAGGGGGGGGGGGTCATGTGATGATAGGTGGAGCTGTGAACTCTCTGTGATGTACATACACTACTGTTCAAAGGTTTGGGGTCCCCCAGACAATTTAGTTTTTTCCATGAAAACTCATTCTTTTATTTATCAAATTAGTTGCAAAATGAATAGAAAATATAGTCCTACACATTGACAAGGTTAGAAATGATTTTTATTTCAAATAATTTTGTCCTTTAAACTTTGCTTTCGTCAATGAATGCTCCTTTGCAGCAATTACAGCATTGCGGACCTTTAGCTTCTAGCTGTTAATTTGCTGAGGTAATCTTGAGAAATGTCCCCCCGTGCTTCCTGAAGCCTCTCCCACAAGTTGGATTGGCTTGATGGGTCCTTTTTGCCACCATACGGTCAAGCTGCTCCCACAACAGCTCAATGGGGTTGAGATCTGGTGACTGTGCTGGCCACTCCATTACAGATTAGAATACCAGCTGCCAGCATCTTCCCTAAATAGTTCATGCAGAATTTGGAGGTGTGCCTTGGGTCATTGTCCTGTTCTAGGAGGAAATTGGCTCCAGTCAAGCGCTGTCCACAGTGTAGGGCATGGTGTTGCAAAATGGAGGATAACCTTCCTTATTCAAAATCTCTTTAGCTTGTACAAATCTCCCACTTCACCAGTGCCAAAGCAACCCCAGACCATCACATTACCTCCACCATACTTGACAGATGGTGTCAGGCTCTTCCAGCATCTTTTCAGTTGTTCTGCGTCTCACAAATGTTCTGTGTGATCCAAATATCTCAAACTTTGATTCGTCTGTCCATAAAACCTTTTTCCAATCTTCCTCTGTCCAATGTTTGTGTTCTTTTGCCCATATTGATCTTTTCCTTTTATTAGCCGTCTTAGATATGGCTTTTTCTTTGCCACTCTGCCCTGAAGGCCAGCTTCCTGAAGTCGCCTCTTCACTGTAGATGTTGACACTGGCGTTTTGCGGTATATTTAATGAATCTGCCATTTGAGGAGCTGTTAGGCATCGATTTCTCAAACTAGAGACTCTAATGTACTTGTCTTGTTGCTCAGTTGTGCAGCGGAGCCTCCCACTTCTCTTTCTACTCTGGTTAGAGCCTGTTTGTGCTCTCCTCTGAAGGGAGTAGTACACACCATTGTAGGAAATCTTCAGTTTCTTGGCAATCTCTTGTGATATAGCCTTCATTTCTAAGAACAAGAATAGACTGTCGAGTTTCACATGAAAGTTCTCTTTTTCTGGCCATTTTGAGAGTTTTATAGAACAAACAAATGTAATGCTCCAGATTATCAACTAGCACAAAGGAAGGTCAGTTTTATAGCTTCTGTAATCAGCCAAACCGTTTTCAGCTGTGCTAACATACTTGGACAGGGGTTTTCTAAACATCCATTAGCCTTCTTACACACTTGCCAACCACAATGTACCATTAAAACACTGGAGTGGTGGTTGTTGGAAATGAGCCTCTATACACCTATGTAGATATTGCATTAAAAACCAGACATTTGCAGCTGGAATAGTAATTTACCACATTAACAATGTATAGAGCAGGGGCGGAACTACCGTGGTGCAGCTGCACCAGGGCCCCGACCGGCTAGGGGGCCCCCCAGCCGACCCCATAAGCCGTTGTCAGAGGAGAGGAGGGTCAGGTAAGGGAAGCAGGTCAGAAAGCTTCCTGCTTCCCTTGCCTGATCCCGCCCCTCCTCTGCCCTTCCGGCTCCCAGCGCGGCTCAGCAGGCAGGAGAGCTGCCGCAAACCTCTCCGCCGTCACCACATCGCAGCCCCCCCTCCCCCGGACCACGCCGACGATCAACATCACCCTCCGCATCCCCACCCACCGAGCCGCGCCGTCGGCCAACAGCAGAAACCCCCCCCCCCCCCCCTGCTCCTCAACATGGCTGCACCAGGGCCCCCTGGGGTAAAGGTCTGACACTAGATACTAGAGTGTATTTCTGATTCATTTAATGTTAGCTTCATTGAAGGAAAAAAAAATAAGGAAATGTCTAAACTCCCCCACTCAGTGACTGACGATGGAGGCCGTTGCCCTCTTCTGAGCTCCGCCCTAAGGGCCCTTTTACATGCTGCAACTTTCCAGCGATCATGACCACGATGTGACCTGGCCGCGATCGCTGGTGAGATGTCAAAGTCAGATCTCACCAGCGACACAGCAACAATACGGAACAATACAGCTGTCGTTGGGAACCTGTCACTCTCGGGCGTAGCATTGAGGTTGTTCTCCCTGTCCACACACAGTGATGCACGCTGGCCAGCAGGAGCGCGACAACCTAATAATGGTCCAGAACGGTTTGTGACGATCAGCGATCTCATAGCGGGGGCCTGATCGCTGCTACGTGTCCCTCGTAGCGAGATTGCTGTTACGTCACAAAACCTGTGACGTTGCAGCGATATTGTTATGTGTGAAGTACCCCTTACAGATTAGAGACTGTACCCTAATTCCCTCCCCTTCCTAAGTTCCTGCTTGGGTCTGATATTTACCCCCCCAGTCTTTGCCAGATAATCAGGATGAGAGAAGATCAGATCATGGCATTTCTGGGCTATGGGGCAGATCTTAAGACGCGTCTGCAGCAGACTCGGGGGTCCAATCATCACCACACGACCCTTCGTCCTCGGCCGTCTCTGCTCCCGGTACTGCGGCTTCTCTCCTGTGAGCATCCTGAAGTTCAGTATATGCAGGGAGTGAGCGCACAACACAACAGAGCACTGAGGTCTGCAGCCCCCGCCATGGAGCGCTCATCAAAAACCTGTGCTGGAGGAGCCGCTGCCTCCTCATCTGCCCTATAGATCCTCTACGATCCCCCGGTCTCCATCTCCACGACTATCCTGTGTTCTCCGCACCACAACGTCCAATCCTCCATGAGCCTCACTTGCAACAACCTTCTCCAAGCCCCCCCCCCTCGTGTCTTCCATACCACCCTGTACCCCTTTTAGCGACCCTCCCCGTCTCCTCCACGTGCCCTTGTTACACTTCTGTCACCCCCCCCCTTTTTCCTCTGCACCTCCCTGTCCCCTCCACCATGACCCCTTGTTCCCACATCTGTGACCCCCCCCATTCCAAACGTGACCCTCTGCACCCTGTTCTCTCCACCATGACACCCCCTCCACGTCCACTGTTACCTCCCTCCACCATAACTCCCCCACCCTTCCTCTGAGATCCCCCCCAGTCCCCTCCTCTACACACTCCATGTTCCCTTCACCATGCCGTTCCCTCAACTGTGGGACATACTAAAAAGAATGAAGAAAAGGAATAAATAAAAAGAACGAAGATAATAATTTATTACAGAAACATTATGTCGATGTATAAAAGGTTTCTTGTGTATCTTAGGCTGCTTTCACACCAGCGTTTATTTGAAATCGCGGCAGATGCGGTGAAAAAACCGCATCTGCCGTGATTACCGCATACCGGCTGCACTTGCGGCAACCCCATACAATGTATAGGCGGGCTTGCGGCAGGTGTGGCAAGTGTGGTTTTGGCACTTGCGGCAGGTGCGGCCGCGAAAACAACGCGGCTGACTGCGGTTTCTTTCGCGGCCGCACCTGCCGCAAGTGCCAAAACCACACCTGCCGCAAGCCCGCCTATACATTGTATGGGGCTTGCCGCAAGTGCAGCCGGTGTGGTAATCGCGGCAGATGCGTTTTTTTCACCGCATCTGCTGTGATTTAAAAAAAACGCTGATGTGAAAGGGGCCTTAGACATGGAATGAACACATGTCCCATATAACCAGGTGTATATTATGTTATCTGAGCATTATAGGTGTGGAATGAAGATGGAATATATGTAGATAATAGAAGAATGAACACATATCCCATATAACCAGGTGTATATTATGTTACCTGAGCATTATAGGTGTGGAATGAACGTGAAATATTAGTAGATAATAGGAGAATGAACACATATCCCATATAACCAGCCCAGGTGTATATTATGTTACCTGAGCATTATAGGTGTGGAATGAAGATGAAATATCTGTAGATAATAGGAGAAGGAACACATATCCCATATAACCAGGTGTATATTATGTTACCTGAGCATTATAGGTGTGGAATGAACGTGAAATATTAGTAGATAATAGGAGAATGAACACATATCCCATATAACCAGGTGTATATTATGTTACCTGAGCATTATAGGTGTGGAATGAAGATGAAATATCTGTAGATAATAGGAGAATGAACACATATCCCATATAACCAGGTGTATATTATGTTACCTGAGCATTATAGGTGTGGAATGAACATGAAATATCTGTAGATCATAGGAGAATGAACACATATCCCATATAACCAGGTGTATATTATGTTACCTGAGCATTATAGGTGTGGAATGAAGATGAAATATCTGTAGATAATAGGAGAAGGAACACATATCCCATATAACCAGGTGTATATTATGTTACCTGAGCATTATAGGTGTGGAATGAACGTGAAATATTAGTAGATAATAGGAGAATGAACACATATCCCATATAACCAGGTGTATATTATGTTACCTGAGCATTTTAGGTGTGGAATGAACATGAAATATCTGTAGATAATAGGAGAATGAACACATATCCCATATAACCAGGTGTATATTATGTTACCTGAGCATTATAGGTGTGGAATGAACATGAAATATCTGTAGATCATAGGAGAATGAACACATCCCATATAACCAGGTGTATATTATGTTACCTGAGCATTATAGGTGTGGAATGAAGATGAAATATCTGTAGATAATAGGAGAAGGAACACATATCCCATATAACCAGGTGTATATTATGTTACCTGAGCATTATAGGTGTGGAATGAACGTGAAATATTAGTAGATAATAGGAGAATGAACACATATCCCATATAACCAGGTGTATATTATGTTACCTGAGCATTTTAGGTGTGGAATGAACATGAAATATCTGTAGATAATAGGAGAATGAACACATATCCCATATAACCAGGTGTATATTATGCTACCTGAGCATTAGAGGTGTGGAATAAACGTGAAATATCTGTAGATCATAGGAGAATGAACACATCCCATATAACCAGGTGTATATTATGCTACCTGAGCATTAGAGGTGTGGAATAAACGTGAAATATCTGTAGATCATAGGAGAATGAACACATCCCATATGCTCATATCCAAATGCTCAGGTAACATAATCTACACCTGGTTATATGGGACATGTGTTCATTCCATGTCTATGATACCCAAGAAACCTTTTATACATCTACATAATGTTTCTGTAAGAAGTTATTATCTTCATTCTGTTTATTTACTCCTTTTCTTCATTCTTATTAGTGTGTCCCCTCAACCGTGACTCCCCGCCTGACCCCCCCAGGTCCCTACATGCTCCCCCTATTCCATCCCCCCCTCCTCTGTATCCCCACTGTCCCCCCCTCCGCGCCCTCTGTGTCCTCTCTCATTGACAGTGAGGATGGAGATCTACATTATCTCGCCGTTATTTTATGAGCCGAAGCAACAGCAGTGATCGCATTACAATCGGCCGGAACAGTAGAGAAGGCGGAACCTTCTAGGAGGACTCGGCTTCCGGCGGGCGGAGTTCGCCGCTGCACAGAAACATGGCGGCCTCCTTAAGAGCGACACTAATCCGGAGGCACGTGCGGGAACCGGTGCGGGTGTTCTGCAGATACCGATACAAGAAGAAATGGGTGAGAGCAACGGGCACTACCCCTGAGAGTAGGGAGACCCCCTGAGAATGACAGGACCCCCAGATATCATTGTACCCCGGGGAATGAGGAGACCCCAGATATCACAGGACCCCTAAGAATAAGGAGACCCCCCAGATATCACAGGACCCCTGTGAATGAGGGGACCCCCAAATATCACAGGACCCCGGGAATGAGGAGACCCCTGGATATCACAGGATCCCGGGAATGAGGAGATCCCAGATGTGAATGAGGGGTCCCCCAAATATCAGAGGACTCCCGGGGAGTGAGGAGACCCCTCCCCCCAGATATCACAGGACCCCTGTGAATGAGGAGACCCCTAGATATCACAGGACCGACCGGGGAATAAGATTTGGATATCACTGGATCCCGGGGAATGAGGAGACCCCTGGATATCACAGGATCCCGGGGAATGAGGAGACCCCCAGATATCACAGAACCCCGGGGAATGAGGAGACCCCCAGATATCACAGGACCCCTAAGAATAAGGAGAATTCCCCCCCCATATATCCAGGACCCCTGTGAATGAGGGGTCCCCCAAATATCACAGGACCCCGGGGAGTGAGGAGACCCCTAGATATCGCAGGATCCCGGGGAATGAGGAGACCCCTGGATATCACAGGACCCGGGGAGTGAGGAGACCCCTAGATATCACAGTATCCTGGGGAATGAGGAGACCCCCGGATATCACAGGATCCCGGGGAATGAGGAGACCCCCAGATATCACAGGACCCCGGGGAATGAGGAGACCTCCAGATATCACAGGACCCCTAAGAATAAGGAGAATTCCCCCCCCCCCATATATCCAGGACCCCTGTGAATGAGGGGTCCCCCAAATATCACAGGACCCCGGGAGTGAGGAGACCCCTAGATATCACAGGACCCCGGGGAGTGAGGAGACCCCTAGATATCACAGGACCCCTAAGAATAAGGAGACCCCTCACCCCAGATATCACAGGACCCCTGTGAATAATGCGACCCCTAGATATCACAGGACTTCTCGGGAAATAAGGAGACCCCCAGATATCATAGGACCCTGGGAATGTGGAGACCTCCAGATATCACAGGACCCCGGGGAATGAGGAGACCCCCCAGATATCACAGGACCCCTGGGAATGAGGAGACCCCAGATAGCACGGACCCTGGGAGTATGAGGAGACCCCGGATATCACTGGACCCCCTGAGAATGAGACTCCGGATATCACCGGACCCGGGGAATGAGGAGACCCCCAGATATCACCGGACCCCGGGGAATGAGGAGACCCCCAGATATCACCGGACCCCGAGGAATGAGGAGACCCCCGATATACATGAGGACCCCTGAGAATATGAGGAGACCCCCAGATATCACAGGACCGCCCAGGGAATAAGGAGACTGAGGTGGCTTCACACCACGGCAAGATCCGGGGCTCTCAGGATGAACCTGACAGTCTCGGACCGGATCAGCACACAGAACTGGAAGGCTAATATGCCCTCTGGTCCGGTGTGCAGCCGGACGCAGCTGCTGCTGATGATTCAGGACCGCGGCTCGCAGGGAGCGAGTCGCGGTCCTGAAATAACAGAGGCGTGCAGTCGCAGGTGTCCGGTTCCTCGATCCTTCCGGACCGGGGCAAACCGGCCCCTTAGGCTCCCATGTTAGGGAGCGCCGGATTGCTCCGGATCCGGGAGGATCCGATTTTCCCCGTACACAAAAATGGTGCTTGCTCCAATTTTGTGTCGGGGAGAAAAATCTTATTCCTTCCGGATTTTCCCGGACATCCAAAAACCGGATGCCAAAAGACATTCATCCTGCGTATTCCGGCCCCCATAGGGTTACTATGGGGCCGGAATCGGATCTGGGGGTATCTAGTTCACACCGGACAGCCCTGAATCCAAAAAACCGTGGTGTGAAGCCAGCCGTAGGCTAGCTTCACACCACGGCAGCGTCCGATCCAGGAGACGGCAATTTCGGGAGATTTTTCTCCCAGACACAAAAACGTTGCAAGCAAATGGAACCGAGATGGCAGAAACTGGATCTCTCCATTCGGCCCATAGATATATGGGCAAAATCCGGTCCGGGGCTGTCTGGTTTACATCGGACAGCCCCGGATCGGATTGCGCTATGGTGTGAAGCCACAATTAGATATCACAGGACCCTGGGGAATGAGGAGACCCCCAGATATCACAGGACCGACCGGGGAATAAGGAGATTTGGATATCACTGGACCCCGGGGAATGAGGAGACCCCCAGATATCACATGATCCCTGAGAATGAGGAGACCCAGATATCACTGGACCCTGGGGAATGACAGGACCCCCAGATATCACAGGACCACTCGGGGAATAAGACGACCCCCAGATATCACTAGGACCGCAGGGAATGTGGAAACGCCCAGATATCACAGAAGCCCCAGATGTCACAGGACCACCCCCAGATATCACAGGACCCTTGGGGAATGACAGGACCCCCAAATATTATTTATTATAGTGCCATCTATTTCATGGCGCTTTACAGGTGAAAAGGGGAATACAGAGACAGGTACATGAGGAGGAGACCTGCCTGCGAGGACTCCAGTCTACAGATGGTGAGGAGAGGCACCCATGAAGGCTAACAGTCTTCAAGGCATGGGTGAGGATACAGTAGGTGACGAGTGAGGACCCTGCCCCAAGAGTTCACAGTTTACAAGGATGGGTGAGGGTACGGTAGGTAATGGTAGAATTGGTCGTGCTGCACTATAGTGAACTAAGTTTCACTGCAAGTTGTAGGCTTGTCGGAAGAGGTGGCTCTTCAGGCTCGTTTTGAATGGTTCCATGGTAGTCTGTGTTTGGGTAGAGAGTCCCAGAGTATGGGGAATGCACGGGAGAAATCTTGTATGTAATTGGGGGAATAAGAGATAAGAAGGGAATAGAGAAGGATCAGAGGTTACATGCAGGTAAGTATGGGAGACCACGACACAGATGTATGGAGGGGACAGGTTGTGGATTGCTTTGTATGTCAGGGTTAGGGTTTTGAATTGGAGTCTTTAGCCAATGGGAAGCCAATGAAGGGATTGGCAGAGAGGAGATGTTGGGGAATAGCAGGGAGACAGGTGGATTAGTTGGGCAGCAGTGTTTAGGGTAGATTGGAGGGGTGTCAAAGTCTTAGGGTACCGTGCACCAGGTGAAATCGCTGGCAATTACAGGAGCGCGCACGTTTTTGGCGCCCGTCACCGTCGTGTGTTTACACGCGGCGATACCTCCGGCGACGCTTTGGCGATGTTTCAGGCGATGTTGCTGTTGGGGTGTCTAGAAACCCCAGCAGGGATCCTGTAACATGGGAGCCAATGGCTCCCATCGCCTGTAACATCACCGATCGCGATGTTATACGGGGCGATGCATACACATCGCCTGAGAGTGTTGCCTGGTTTCACAGCAGTGCTCTGAAACCATGGCGACCACTCTCAGCCGATTTTTCGGCGTAAAATCGCCAATTTACATGGGGCAACTCGCTGGCGATGACACTGACGATAGGCCACGCCTCTGCGTTGCCTGCGAAATCGCCGGCGATGTCACCTGGTGTGACGGTACCCTTAGAAGGGAGACCACAGAGTAGTAGTTTGCAGTAGTCGAAGTGGGAGATGAGGGCATGCATGAGAGTTTTTGCAGGTTCCTGGTTCAGGAATGTATGGATTCAGGAGATATTTTTGAGTTGGAGTTGGCAGGAGGTGGGAAGGGGTTGGATAGGTGACGTGAAGGAAAGGGCAGAGTCAAGGTTACCCTGAGGCACCGAGTGTGCGGGACTGGGGATAGTGAGCAGCCATTAACTTTAATGGAAAGGTCTGGTGGAGGGGTAGAGTGTGATGGGGGGGGGGGGGTAGGGGAGAGATGTTGAATACTGTATTCTCCTTGTTCAGTTTTAGAAATCGAGCAGAAAAGAGGGATGAAATAATGGACAGATATTGTGGGATTTTGCTTAGTAAGGAGGTCATGTCTGGTCCAGAGAGGTAGATCTGCGTGTCATCAGTGTAGAGATGATCCTGAAAGCTGTGGGATTCTATGAGCTGTCCCAGGCTGAAGGTATAGATGGAGAAGAGTAGGGGTCCTAGAAACGAAACTTGGGGGACACCGACATGGGGTAAAGTGGAGGAGGGTTGTCGCAGGAGGTAAGGTGGAGATACTAAATGTCCGATAAGTCGCTGGTTGATGGTCGTCCGATTTTAGAACCTGTTCTAAAACCTGACGATGGTCACCCGGTGTACACGCAGCATCGCTGCGTGTGACACCGGGAGATGAGCGATAAGCCAGCTCACAGCGCCTCTCAGCAAGCGCTGGAAGCTGGTCTCCAAGGTAAACTGCTGGTATCTAGGCAGCATGTTCTCAAACCTGCGATCAGCGATTCAACGATTTATCATTACAACTTTGCAGAGTCACACGTAACGTGGTCATAACGATGTCGCTTGAACGACTCCAAATCCGTGACATTTAAGTGATATCGTTACGATGTCGTGCCGTGTAACGGGGCCTTTAGAGAGATTGAATCCACCTTAAGAAAGTGCAGCTGGAGAGGCTGTGTCGGAGGAGATGAACCAGGTTTCGATGCCAAGGAAGGAGAGTTTTTAGTGATGAAGAGGTCATGGGTGTTTGAAAATTTGTTGCAGACAGAGAGAGCAATCCATAGGTCTCCTGGTAGGGGACTGGGGGAATAGAGGGTGGGTGAATGGGTATAAGGTTAGCAGGTTGTGAAAATTGTGATCGATCGTGGATGGGAGTAGAAATAACTGGGTAGTGGCGAGGTGGGCCAGGATTTGAAGAGAGATCGGCAGCAATGAGGACAATTAGAGAGTGTTAGAAGGTGGGAGCTGGAGAGGGTACAAAGTGGCCGTGTGGTGTCTGGAGACAAAGGATTTTATGTGGAGGAACAGTTCTCAGGAGGAGGTGAGATGGGTGGGGAGGATAGAGGGAGAGATGACCAGTTCCTTACTAGTTCGGGGGATTAGAGGAGTTAGTAAGAAATCAAGTAGTATAGGGGTGAAAGTGAAAGAAACAGAGACCTCGTATACAGTGGCCTTATATCCCGTTACCTTCAGGTACCTTCCGGTCCAGTTCTGGTCTAATACATTGCTGTACACTTGTATGACACACAAGCAGACAAGGCTATCATAGGACCCTGGGAATGAGGAGCCCCCCCCCCCCCCCCCCCGATATATCAAGAGCCTGGGAATGAAGAGACTTCCCCCGGATACCACAGGAACCTGGGGGATGAGGAGACCCCCGGATATCACTGGTACCTAGGGAATAAGGAGACTCCCGGATATCACAGGACCCTGGGGAATGAGGAGACTCCCTGATATTACAGGACCCTGGGGAATGAGGAGACCCCCAGGTATCACATGACCCCTGGGAATTAGGAGACCCTCCAGATATCACAAGGAACCCCACCGGGGAATGAGGAGACCCCTGGATTTCACAGGACCCCAGGGAATGAGGAGACCCCTGTGTCCACCCGCTCACTTGTTTCTCTCTTGCAGGCCTCCACAGTGATCGGCGCTCCAGCACCTCGCCTTGCCCTGCAGTATTACGATACGACCTACGCGTGCAGTTCGGTGACCTTTGGCCATCTGTGCGGATCGCTCTTCTGTCTGAGCACAAGTCCGGCGCCCTCATCAATCCATTCTCCAGCGTGGAGGCTGTGACCCATGGACTCTGCTCCCACAATGCCAATGACTTCCTGCAAGAGGCGCAGCTCCCCTCCAACCTCATGTGTTACACCTTCCCTCGTGGCGACATTAGCCGCTTTCCACCAGCCAGGTACCATGTCCCCTACCCCACAGTAATAACGTAATGGGTCCTTGCGCTCAATTTGGAAGACTATGATCCCCACAGAGGCCGCAATTATGACTGACCACCCAACTGTCATTCAGGAAAATGGCCAACACTGAGCTGAGACAGAGGATGAGACCATTATATCTTCCGATGTCTGCTGATTGTTATTGGCTCGTGCAGTGTGTGGACTCTGCTTCTTATGCTGGAAGGTCTGTGGTTTCAATGGTGGACAGTGGCTTTGGGATCCATAGTGTTCACATTAGCAGTATGCACCTGGCCTTAGCTTGGCCGATGGGGAGAGGGTTGGACCCCACTAGTCTAATACTGTTTCCAGTATTAGTATTTCCTGGTAATGACTCCTCGCCATCCTACAGGGATCATTCGGTAACTCCTCCTTCCCAGGGTTCACCCAGTAACCCTTCCACTCCGTCCTTCGGAATTACTCTGATAACTCCTCTTCCAAGGGTTCGTCCGGTAACTCCTCCTCCTCGCTGTCGTGCGGAGATTTTCCAGAGAAGCCTTCTCACTGTCGTATGGGGTAGTCCGGTGACACCCAGTAATGTTGTCCCTCTTTCAGGTCCAGCGCCCTTGGCCCTCCTGGATTATTACCTGCTGGACGCCTCCTCCCTTCTTCCGGTCCTCGCTCTTGATGTTCAGCCTGATCACCAGGTCCTGGATTTGTGCGCTGCTCCAGGGGGAAAGACGCTGGCACTGCTGATGAAGGACTGCAGTAAGAGTTGGTAGTGTGTGAGGAGTTTTGTAGGTTTAAATACTTCTTGGGCCACGCTCATCGCTCTTCTCTCTGATGCAGGATTTTTGACAGCCAACGATGCGTCCATGTCTCGCTGTAAACGCCTGCACAGAGTCCTGCAGTCCTACATCCCAGGGGAGCTCCGCACGGAGGGCCGGCTGCGGCTCACCTGCCAGGATGGGACAGACTGGCCAGAGGAGTCCATGTATGACCGGGTTAGTATTGGGGGAGCGGCGCAGTACTGCTCCGCACATCCTGCAGCAATAGTGACACCTGACCCTTTACATGCAGGTCTTGGTGGACGCGCCGTGCACTACAGACAGACACTCCCTGCTGGAGGAGGAGAACAATATCTTCCACCGCGCAAGGACGAGAGAGCGCCAGAGCCTTCCCCTGTTGCAGAGCCGCCTCCTTCTGTAAGTATGTGACCCCCAAAACACAAAGGCTCCACCTGCTGTATGTATGTGACCCCTCCAAACTGCAAGAGCATCGCACGCTGGAGAGCCTCCCCTGCTGTATGTTACCCACGAACCTCAAAGCCTCCTGTTCTGCATTATGTGCCCCCCCCCCCCAGCACAGAGCATTGAACACTGCGGAGTGTTCCACCCCCACAGAGCCTCCCCCTGCTGCAGAGCCGCCTCCTATTGTAAGTATGTGACCCCCGCTGTAGAGCCTCCCCTGCTGTATGTGATCCCCATTGCAGAGCATCGCACGCTGCAGAGCCTTCCCTGCTGTAAGTATTTGCCCCTCAGCACAGATCATCCCACACTGCAGGAGGGCTCACTGACTTTCTTTTTTCTGCTCTCCCCCAGATCGGGCCTGCGGGCCGTGGCCCCGGGAGGTGATGTGGTCTATGCCACCTGCACACTGTCCATGCTGCAGAATGAGTGTGTGGTGGAGCAGGCACTGGCACAGGCCGCGGCTGAATATGGTGTCCATGCTGAGGTCCAGGATTTGCGCCACTTCCGGGAAATCTTTAAGCAGACATTTACGTTTTATCTGGACTCTCGGCTGGGAGAACTGGTCCTGCCGCACCTGACCGCCAACTACGGCCCCCTGTACCTGTGCAAGCTGCGGAGGGTGCGTCTGAGCCCCCAAATATAATAAATATCACGAGACCACGGCTGCTCCGTCCATCCAGCTCAGTTATGTTCTCAAGGCTGTAGAAAGGAGGGGGCTGAATACAGGGAGTAATAACCTGTACTCGCCTGTCCTGTGTGTGCTCCAACTAAAAATCCTAATCGAAGGATAGTCCTAGAGCAGATAGTGGTTCACGCATTTCGGGACACAGGCCAGTAAAGATCAAATGGTTTCCACCCTAGATGTTCCTGACATCATGTGATCACAAAACATCAAAGTGAAGTAAAAATGTATCATCTCTCCAAGACGAAAAATATACAACAACCGATCATATCAAAACCGGGATCTAAAGATGGAAATGAGATGAGTCCGAGGGATCATGCTCCTCTGCCGGCTGAGGATGGACTCCTCCCGCGTTCTGGAGAGAAATGTACGGTGCAGTAATGACCTCCGGTCATGGATTTATTCTTTGTAATAATCCATAGATTTCATTTCACAATGGCAACTGCAGTGTATACATCATTTGAGCTTAGAATCAGAGTCTGGAAGCATCAAACTACTGTCCCTAATGATCCCTATCCCTGCAGGAGGCTTCATCCTCCTCGTTCTTCATCCCCCCCGGATTCATCCTTCATGTTCATCCTTGACGTCCCTTTTCTGCGTTCCCCTTCTACCCTATACATTTATCTCCCACATTCCCTCTGTGTTCCACCACCACGTCTACCCCCACATTGATCCCCTGCGTTACTTTTCTGCGTTCCTTCCCCACACACACACATTTATCCCTAGCATTCTGTCCTGTGTCGTTCCCCCCCCACACTTTAATCCCCCGTGTTCCTTCTCCGCATTCCACCCCCCTCCATTTATCCCTCGTGTTCCTTCTCCGTGTTCCACCCCCACGTCTTCCCCACATTAATTCCCCGCGTTCCTACTGTGTCCCCCACAATTATCCCTGTGTTCCTTCTCCACACTCCATCCCCCTCCATTTATCCCTCGTTATCTCCCATGTCTGCCCCACATTAATTCCCGCGTTCCTACTGTGTCCCCAAATTCCCTTGTTCTTCTCCGCTTCCACCCCTCATTTATCCCTCGTGTTCCTTCTTCTGTTCACCTCGCGCTTCCCCACATTAATTCCCCGCGTTCCTACTGTGTCCCTCACAATTATCCCCTGTGTTCCTTCTCCACACTCATCCCTCCATTTATCCTCATTATCTCACATGTCTGCCCCACATTAATTCCCCGTGTTCCTTCTCTGCGTTTTGCCCCCGTTCCCCCCCACATAATCCCCCGCGTTCCTTCTCTGCGCCTCCTCCTCACATCCCCTGTGTTCCTCCCCCACATTTATGGCATTTTATCGGTGTCAGCCTTTATTTCCAATGTGCGTTTTTTGAGTAACCAAACTCGGGTACAGTATTCCAGATAAAGTTGGTGGTTTTCTGTCTCATGTAACGATCCCCTGTCATATAGTCAATATCTTAACAATATTTGTGTGGAGAAGCCTTTACTGACTGGAGTAACACACGTGTCTTCGTGTTTTTCGCGTTTCTTCATTATTTTTGCTTGTTTTATTTCAGTCTTTGATGCTTCTTTTAGCGAATCTTCAACATTTTCTCTCTCTTTAATAAATCACTTTGTCGTACAGTGTCGTTTTGCTGGAATCCCTCCTCCAGTGTGAAAATTGCTTTTCTTCTGTCTCGGGTGACGAGCGGCGGCTCTTAGTAATTTTGCCTGATGATCTTTTATGATTCGTAGGCATTTTGATTTTTATTCTCACTCCTAATTATAGATGATAGGAAATCAGGTTGAAAAACTCCAGCAGGCGCAATAAGACAGACACCTGAGACGAGCGCCAGGAGGGGCTCTGAAGCTGCCAGACTGTCCACCGAAAAATCACTATGGTCTCTTCAAGAAACGGACGTCCAGGCCCAGTGAGGCCCCTATACACCGGAAATAATCATTCCCATTAAACATATAAATGATGTTTTAAGAAAAAATGTAATGGTAAAATAATAAAGGAACGTCACGTCTTCACTATGAGTTACTTCAGGAAATATTGCTCCACAATCATGAGGGACAGAAATATGAGGCGTCTACGCCCCATGTCCTCCCAATGACCGTCTCCTCCATGTACTGCCACCATCCCAAACAATTGGCTCCAATGAGGATAAAGCACCTCCTGTCTGTTGGACATCTACCCACCATCAGCTGTAATGGAGGGGAAATTATTCTCCCCAATGGGGGCCGTGGGGTACTCGAAGCCAGGCCTCTCTTCAACATCCTCGAGTGTCTTGGGGGGGGGGGGGGGGGACTGTCACAGTGGCGTGACCCAGTCTGGCCACCTGGATGGGCAGTCAATAAAAACACAGGGGGGCTTAATAGTAAAGTGTCTTTGGAGTAAGGGGATTGGTGAGGGTGATTGTCGTGATTCTCCTGTGGTATGTGGCTGTAGTGGCTGCTGCTGCAGGCTGGGAACTCTGGGGATTGTGGGAAGGTAGCTGAGATGGTACCGCTCACCACGGGTAGTGCAGATCCCTAGTGCATCTAGAGTAAGGGGGCTATTTGGCTGCTGGACAGCCAGCGGGGCTGAGCTGGCTGCAGGGAAGGATCAGGACTTCTCCCAGGCAGGCTCCTGCTGCCTGCGCGGCGTTGCAGTCTACTGCTCCTCAGGTGAGAAATAAACAGTCTCACACAGTGCTGAGTTCCAAACCCGGTTGAATGAGCTCTTCTTTGCACGCAACACAGGTTACAGCTCAAGTACAGTTGTGGTCCGGGTAGTCCTTAGCAACCAGGATGGTTTGTCCAGTACACCCCTTTCGTGTGCCTGTCCTCTTGGGCCTCTCTTCCCCAGCGCTGCCTGTTCTCTTTCTGCAAGCGCCTCCGTGCACAGAGCCCCAATCCAGCAGCCACGTGCCTTCTTTGGGCAACCGGATGTGTCCCCTTGCCCTAGTATGGTTGCTTTCTCGGCGGATGTGTCGGAAGTTGACCACAGCTCCTTGGATCTCATGGCCACCGGTTCCATGGTTGGAGCTGGGAGTCTCCTCGCCACCTTTCAGGGCGAAGTCCCTGGTTCTCGCCCTGCCCATCCGCTTCACTTCAGATTCGGGCGCATTGGTGGATCACTCACTGCCTGTTCCCCTAGGGCTCCCTCTGTCTCCTTGTTGTCGCTGGCCTAGGAACCCAGGACGAGCCTCATCAATGTTCACGTCCTCTGGGTCCTTTCTCTGTCCTTTCCTCAACTGACCTCCTCTGACTGCCCTCTACTTCCTGTGGTGTTTTGGCTTTTTTCCTTACCCTGACCACTTCCTGCTCCCTTTCCACCCACCACCTTTCTCCCCCCCGCCGTCCAACAGGCTGCCTGAACCGTCCCACCACCTGGGTTCACTCGCTATCCCTGGGACTAGGTGTGTTGGGTTTGTTTGCGGGTGACTGGACTTACCAAACCTGATTGCCGTAGATGGGAATACTACCCCCGGGTGTGGTGCAGTACCCCTTAGTGGTGACCAGACCGCTGGGGTGCCACAGAGACAACCATCGACTAACAGAAGATACCTCCATCATCAATAATGGAAGAGAGACCGCCATCACCTGTAATGGAAGAGAGAATGCCATCGGCTGTAACGGAGAAGAAACTGCCATCGGCTGTAACAGAGGCCAATCAAGATAAAGCGCCTCCTGTCTCTCAGACATTGACCTACCATCAGCTGTAACGGAGAAGAGATCGCCATCGGCAGGAACAGTGGAGAGGTTGCCATCAGCTGTAATAGAAGGAAAAATTGCCATCGGCTGTAACAGAGAAGGGACCACCGTCAGCATTAACAGGAGAGACCGCTGACTCGCCCCAGCGGGGCCCGTGTAGTATTCGGAATCGGACCCTCCTTACATAGTTGGGGCTGGGGGCTGTCACAGTGGTGTGACCTAGTCCGTGGTCCCCTATTGGGCGGTCAGTAAAAAGGAGATTGAAAAGGGGAGAAAATAAAAATAAGTTTGTCATAACGCCAGATGCAGGGATTGTAGTCTCCGTTATCTTCACTGAAAGGAGTAGTTGGTTTGTCCAGGGTACTATCCACAAGAGGTGTTAGGGGTGCGAAGCCTGGGAGCAAGTTGGGGTCCTCCACACCTGGCAAGTTCTGAGGCCTCCCTACTTCACTGCTCTTGGTGGGTCCTGGCTGCTTGTAGCTATGCTACGACCCTCTCTTCTCCTGTGTGCTGTCTCTGGCCATATGACAGGTGGCTTGAGCCCTGACTACTTCTCCCTGAGCTCTCTGGTGCTGCTGTGTCTCCTGGGCCTTGTGGTGGGCGAGCAACTTGGAATCTCTAGTCCTCTGGTGTTGGCTGCTGGGCCTAGAGTCCCTCACAACCTCTGACTCCGGTGTCCGCTCCTGCGCTCCGTGCTGGGGCGAGCCGGCACTGGCTCTACAGCCCAGACCTACTGCTCCACTTTCTCAGACCCTCTCCTATGGGTCTCTGACATTGGCTAGTCTACGTCCCGGAACGAGCCTTACTCCGCTCCAGTCCACTGGACCTCTTCACATTTCTCCTAGGAACTGAACTGCCTGACCCCCGCCCCAGCCCATAATTTATAGGAGGGGACTTCCCGCTAGGTCGGGTTTCTAAGCTCCCCTTCTGGGCTGGCGTTGGGAAGGTGTTGTGTGCACGTGGTTCACCTGGTGTGGGTACCTTCCCTCGCTTCTTAGCTCAGCATGGTCCCCTTGGGGAGACAATGGTATTGTGGCAACCACACCATGGGGTGTCACATTCCCCCTTGGTTAAATGCAGTACTCCTGCACAGAGGAAACACTTATACACACAGACATAATATGATAATTCAGTGACTAATGAACAAAGTTTAGAAAACAGTCACTACGGCACCACCGATGGCTGAAGTAAAGTTATTTAAGAAAGTGTCTTTACCACAACCAGTCCTGTGGTTTTATTGGTCCATAGTTAAAGAGATCCTGTCACCTCCAGAATGCCTCCTAAACTAGCAAAACATGTGCCTGCAGCATCCCATCACTAATCTCACATTTCTTTTGTCTCCTAAAAGCATCCTGTGAAAGTACATAAAAACATTTTAATACTTACTCATTAGTGATTATAATTAGCAGGGGCTATATTCTTTAGTCACCAGGGCGAGCTGTTTTGCAGCTCCAGGATCCAGCCCCTCTCTTTCTGTGTTCTCCTGCTTGTGCAGGCTTTACCCTCCCCCTCTCTATCACTCACAGAATGCAAACCATTAGTCCTGCCTTCAGCTGCACATCACAGCAGCACAGACAGAGAGAGGGTGGATCCTCGAGGCTGCAAAACAGCCCGCCCTTGTGACTAAAGAATATAGCCCCTGCTAATTATAATCACTAATGAGTAAGTATTAAAACGTTTTTATGCACTTTCACAGAATGATTTTAGGTGACAAAAGGAGTGTGAGATTAGTGATAGGATACTGCAGGGACATGTTTTGCTAGCTTAGGAGGCGTTCTGGAGGTGACAGGATCCCTTTAAAAGTTCACGAATACGTAAAAGTTCATACAGAAAGTCCTGTGTGTTGCATTGTCACTTAGGTACTTGGAAAAAACACACATTCACACAGTTGCATAAAAGAAAACAAAACATTTACATTGTAACCCTTCTTACACTTGTCCACTCCTCTGGCTAGCTATCCCTGTAATATTCTGGAGCCTGACCTATATTACTACGTGTGGACCTACACAGCACAGGTGTTTCTGGTTGGCTATTCTGGTCTGTAGTGTCTACTACTGGTGGGGTGTGTGCACTACTTGCTGATCTGGGTGTGGATCTGAGCGGTTCTGGTATGGCAGCAGTCTTTACAGGTGGTTGTTCTGTCACTTGGGGGAAGGTCAGTACAGGGACTACAATGGTCCCATTGATCTGGGTCCAGGTCTTGGGGATGTCTCCCAGTACAGTGTGCATCATCTCTTCTTTCCTGGCCTAGACTGGGGTATGGCCAGGGACTTCTCTTGGCTCTTCAGCTGCTCGGGGCATCGTTTTAGGTGATCTCTGGAGATGGTGGCAAATGTTCCACCCCCATCCCTGCTGATTAGGCAGACCTTCGAGGGGTCAAAGTGGTAAGGCATTACGGTGTAAGGCTATGCCTCCCACTGGTCATCCAATTTGTGGGTCCGGCTATTTCTCTTTAGGACCTGCTCTCCTGGTACCAGGGGGTCCGTGGGTGCTTTCTGGTTGTATGCCTTCTCCTGTTTTTCTCTAGCCTGTGCCAGGTTCCTTTCAACGCATTCTTACATCTGGCGGTACCTCTGTTGACACTCTGCATCATAGTCTGTCTCTGGGAGTTGTCTTCTTGTGTCAGTATCTCCATTTCCAGGTCAACAGGCAGTTTGCTGGGTCTTGTTCTCATCAAGTAAGCGGGGCTGAAGTTGGTGGAGTTCACTTGGATGTGGTTGTACGGGTCCTTTAGATCTGGCAGCTTCTCTGGCCACATGTTCCTCTCTTCTAGTGTTCTAGTGGGAGTGGTTTCAGCAGATCCATCACTACTTGGTTCATCTTCACACGCATGCTGTTTGTCTGGGAATGATACGGCGTTGTTCTGATCTTCTTGCACCCGTACAGGCTGCAGAACTCCTGGAATAATTCAACCTCAAAGGCCGGGTCTTGGTCTATCAGTACCCCGTTCAGGATAGCCGTGGGTCTGCAGAAGTGCGTTTGGAAGGCTCGTGCTACGGTCTTTACTGTCAGGTCTTTCATGGGTACCACCAACAGGAACTGGGAGTAGTGGTCCACTATTGTGAGGGCGTACACGTAGCCGGACCGGCTTGGCGTCAACTTCACGTGGTCCAAGGCCACTAGCTCTAGGGGCTGTTTGGTGATAATGGGTTGTAGCGGGGCGCGCTGGCTGTCACGGTCCTTTCTTCTAAGGCTGCAGGGGCCGCAGCTCCTGTACCACGCTTCAATGGCTGCCCTCATGCTGACCCAGTAAAACCTCTCACGTAGTAGTACTTCCAGCTTCTTCCATCCGAAGTGCCCAGCCTTGTCGTGGTAGGCTTCTAGGACCATCTGGGTGTTCTCTTCGGGACCACCATCTGCCACCCTAGCTTGTGGGTCCTACAGTTAATATGCTGCTTACACAGTTTGCCCGCATAGATGAACAGTCTGCCCCTCTCCTTCCACAGTTGCTGCCCCTCTGCTGGGGCATCTGGGCCTGGGTGCGCATCAGCTTCTTGCAGCAGTTCCTTGACCAGGTTGATGGCAGGGTCACTCTCTTGCGTCTCTGCACAACTGTGGTGGGGCAATAGATCCAAGGTGGATTCCCACTTTCCAGGCCGCTTGTCCCTTACCTCATGGGAACAATGGGACAAGTTCTTGTGGTGGAAAGTCGGAAGGTCTACTTTTTCCAGCTCTTCCGGGTCTTTTCCCACGTCTGGTAGATGGGGCATCCGGTACAGGGCGTCGGCGTTCTTGTGCCCTGCCTGGTATTTGATAGTGAAGTTGTAGTTGGAGAGCCGGGCCATCCAATGCTGCTCCAGCACACCTAACTTGGGGGTCTCTAGGTGGGTCAGGGGGTTGTTGTCCGTGTAGATGGTGAACTTTGTGGCTGCTAGGTAGTGTTTGAAGCGTTCTGTCACTGCCCACACCACGGCCAGGAACTCTAGCTTGAAGGAGCTGTAGTTGGTGGGCTTCCTCTCTGTAGGTCGGAGCTTCCTGCTGGCGTATGCAATCACTCTCTTTGCCTCTCTGCACTTGGGACAGTACGGCTCCCACTTCCACATTGCTGGCATCGGTGTACAGTACAAATTGCTGGTTGTAGAACAGGGTAGGCCAGAATCTCTTCTCCCGTCAGGGCCCTCTTCAGCTGCTTGAATGAGTCTTCCTCCCTGGCCTCCCGTTTCAGTAGGGAGCTCGGGCCCCTTGTCTTCTTGGGCTGGCCTACTAGGAGGTCTTGCAGGGGCGCGGCCATCTTGGTGAAACCTTTGATGAACCGCCTGTAGTAGCCTACCAGTCCTAGGAACTGCCTTACCTCCTTGAGGGTGTTGGATTGCGGTGACCTTGTCGAGGTCCGGGGCCACACCTTCTGCGCTCACCACGTGACCTAGGTACTGCACTTTGTGTTTGAGGAGGTGGCACTTGGACGGCTTCACTTTCATGCCAAACTTGGACAGCCCCCTCAAAGACTTCTGCCAGGTGTTTCAGGTGGTCTTCGTACGTCTTGAAGTAGACTATGATGTCATCGAGGTACAGCAGCACAGTTTCAAAGTTCCTATGTTCGAGGCAACACTGCATCAACCTCTGGTACGTCTCTGGTGCATTGCATAGCCCAAATGGCATAAATTGAACTCGCAGAGGCCCATCGGGGTCGTACAGGCGGTCTTCTCCCTGTCAGCCTCTGCCACGGGAACCTACCAAAACCCACTGGTGAGATCTAGGATGGAGAAATAGCGGTTCTCAGTGCAGCTAATGACTCCTCTATTCTGGGTAATGGATAGGCATCTTTATGTGTAATGCGTAATAATAATGATGGTCCACTGCACACTAAACAGAATGACTAAAGGATATATGTCTGGTATATAGGAAACTAATGCAACTTTTGAAGAGGAAAATGAACACTTCAGAAACTGCTTCAGGATATAATATGAGAATCTTAGTTTATGCATTGGCCATTGCATGTAAGCCCGGTAACCACTTCAAGGTGTTCTCATGTATACTAGGTCTCTATATCCCTTACCTTATGCCTCTGTCTGTGGTTTAAGCTGGTTACCGGGCTTACATGCAATGGCCAATGCATAAACTAAGATTCTCATATTTCATATTATATCCTGAAGCAGTTTCTGTAGTGTTCATTTTCCTCTTCAAAAGTTGTATAAATTTCCTATATACCAGACATAAATCCTTTAGTCATTCTGTTTAGTGTGCAGCGGATCATCATTATTATTATATATTATTATTTTCTAGCTAGCACCTAAACATGCAGGTGTGCCAGTTTTCATCATATTATTTATGTGTAATGCGATTAATCTGCCTATAGTCAACGCACATTCTCATTGTACCATCTTTCTTCTTTACCAGGACTAGGGGAGCTGCCCAGGGACTACAACTATCTATGATCACCCTAGCTTCCTTCATTTCTCATAACATCTCTTTGGCACATTGATAGTGGGCTGGTGGTATAGGTCACTACTTCTCTTTGATGTGCGGATGGTCCCCTGTGGGTATGTGATGCTGCACCCCTTTGCCTGCCCAAACTCTAATGGGTGTTTGCTAAAGACCTCATACTCTTGAATCACCTGGCATACTCCATGCTTCTGGTGTAAGGGGGTGGAGCTGGTGCCTACGTGCAGTGTCTTGCACTAGTCCTCCAGCTTCCCTTCAGGGCCATTGTCCTCCGCCTGTTCTGGCAGGTCCTAGGGCTCTGCAGCTGTGATAGCATTGTTATTGACTGTATACAGCTTGGCAATGGTAGTATACAGTGGCAGTTTGGCCTCCTCCTCCCCACAATTTAGGATGCGTACCGGCACCATCCTCTTGCGAACATCAACTACACCTCTGGCTGTCAGGATGGTGGGCCTGCTATCTGCATACACGGGCTCCACCAGCGCCTGGTAATTTTGCCCTTTGAGGCCTATGGCCGCCCTGCACCAGATCGACATTTCACTCCACGGGGGTATTACAATGGGGGTCGAGTCACTTACTCTTACGCTGCTAACTTTGCCTCCAGATAGCTCCACTTGCTGTCTCTGCATCAGGGCCTTTATCTCTTTTTGCAGGGCCCTCTGCTGCCCGAAGTTGACGGTCTCGGCAACCTGTTGCAACAACACAATAATCTTGGCCAAATAATTTTGAATGACATTTGTACCTAGTGTTAGCATTGGATTATTGGCTCGCCGGTCAACATCAACAACCACCATACCCTGTACGCTTAGTTCTACCCACCTTACCTTAATAGTCATTTCTTTAAATCCTACTTGTGGCACGGGCTGCCCATTGATTGCAAACATGGTGAAATTGTCATTGGGTGGTAAACAATATCAGTGTCCACCCAACAGCGCTTGTAAAGGATATAGGGTATCGTCGTTACCTGGGACCGATGTCAACAAAGCGTTCATGGGAATCCCATCCAGCACGACAGGCAAGCCAGGCCATCCTCCCACATACCTGTTGTGCCAGTACGGCGGGCCGGACAGGTTTACTCCTGGGGGTTGGCCCTTAGCCCCAGGGGTTTGTCGTTTAAAGTGCTGGATCTTGCTACGTGTCCCGCCTCGTTGCAGTGGCCGCAGATGGGTTGACCTGCAGTGTCGTAGTGGTCGGCGTGTTGTCCTCGGCTGGCGGGGTACCTCCTCTGGCGTATCCATGGGACGTCATCTGGGCTCAAGGCTAGGTGAATTCCCTCTGGCGGTCTGGATCCTTGGATAGCTTGCACGGCTTTGGCCAGGTCTGCCATCCCTTTGGTCAGCTGCTGTAACTGATGTTACACGGCCTCGGGGGTGAGGGCCTCTAAAGTCTGAGTGGTAGGTTAGGGCCAGCCGCTGTGAGGGTGCGGGGCCGCTGAATGTGGTGACCTTTAGCAGCCAGAGGGCCCGATCTTTGAATTCCGTAAAGTCTACCCCAGGGTGTTGCATGGCCAGGGCCCGCAGCTGGACCTTGTTGGCCAGACACCGAAGGCCCTCGATGAATTAGTCGGTCAGCAGCTTGTTCTCACCCGTGCACTCTTGGGGTCGACCTGCTTCATGGCCCTCAGCTCCTCTTGCAGGTTCAACAGGTTCAATGCATAGCTGCTCACACTGACCTGCACAACTTGCTTGCACCCGAAAAAACAGACTTTTAGCTCTGCGGCCATCCGTGTGTCGAAGACGTCTTTCAGTTTAGCAAAAATTAGTTTCAGTTTGTCAGTGGCTAGCCAGGACTTTGCCTCACACTGGGCCTCACCGGTCAGCTGTCCCATCAACATGGTCATCCATTGTGCTTCCGTCATGGGGTACACTCGAAACATACTTTTCATTCGCCCTTGGAAGTCACTGAGGGTGTCGGCCTCTCCTGAGTACTGCGGAAGCCACGCCGCTCCTGGGATAAACGGCATGGTAAACGGTAAGATGGCAGGGGCCGCATACTCTTCCCCGGTGGAGGCATCGCCAGGAGCTGCGGCCTGCTCCACCAAGGGCTGCTCTTCGTCTGGGGAGGACATCGGTCTCCCCCTTGGGGAACCGCAGCCCAGCCTCGGCTTTAGGTTATCGGATCACTTCTCTCTCGGAACGGAGTTTAACACATGTCATGGGGTTTCCAGTCTAGGCCTTCCTGCAGGGTGACTTCTGGCACAGGCCCTCTGGTGTTGCGTGGGCTGACGTTAGAGCGTGGTGCCTTTGTCTCCATTCGTGCACTTTTCACGGCCCCGCCCATGACGGCAGGCCCCCTCACCACGTGGCGCAAATAGAAAAATGGTGACGGTTCACAGCTCAATACAGTCTAAGGCACACAGGACCCGTTAATGTCAGGCACGGATCCTGTTGGTGACGCCAAAACCTGACTTGCTTCAGTGGGGGCCATAGGGTACACGGAACGGGGCCCTCCTTACGTCGTCGGGACTGTGGGATGTCACGGTGGCGTGACCCGGTCTGTGGTACCCTATTGGACGGTCAGTAAAAAGGGGATTGAAAAGGGGTGAAAAGAAAAAGAAGAGTTTATCGTGACGCCACCCGTGGAAGACGGCCGGTAGAGGCCGCTGCTGCTATGCGGGACCTCTGTGGATGGTGCAGTTGCAGCTGTGATGATTTAGCTCCCCATGGGAGGAGCGGGTCTCCGGGGCAAAAGTTAGTCTATGGAGGTAGTATGCCATTGAGGGTGCAGGACTTCCTGTGTCTGTCGGTTATTTTGCACACTGATTGTAGTCTGTCACCTATACTGAAGGGAGTAGTAAGTTCGTCCAGGGTACTATCCACAAGAGGTGTTAGGGTTCTGGAGGCTGGGAGCAAGCTGGGGTCCTCCACACCAGGTGAGTTCTGAGGCCTCCCTACTGTGCTGCTCTTGGTGGGTCCTGACTGCCTGTAGCTATGCTGCAACCCTCTCCTCTCTTGTGTGCTGTGTCTGGTCTGTATGACAGGCAGCGTGAGCCCTTCTTGGTTTACTCTCCATTATCTACTTCTTCCTGAGCTCTCTGGTGCTGCTATGTCTCCTGGGCCTCATGGTGGGAGAGCGACTTGGAATCTCGACCTCCGGTGTTGGCTGCTGGGCCTAGAGTCCCTCACACCCTCGGACTCTGTTGTCCGCTCCTGCGCTTGGTACTTGGGCGAGCCTGCCCTGGCTCTACTCCCCAGAACTACTGCTCCACTTTCTCAGACACTCTCCTACGGGTCCCTCACACTGAATAGTCTACATCTCAGGACTTAACTCCGCTCCAGTCCACGGGACCTCTTCACAGTTCTAGGAACTGAACTGCCTGACCCCGCCCCCAGACCAGAATTTATAGGAGGGGACCTCCCCTTAGGTCGGGTTTCCGACCTTTCTGGGCAGGCGTTGAGAAGGTGTTGTGTGTGTGTGTGTGGTTCACCTGGTGTGGGTACCTTCCCTTACTTCTAAGCACATCATGGTCCCCTGGGGAGACAATGCTGTTGTGGCAACCGGACCCTGGGGTGGCACATGCTATCGGCTGTAATGGAAGAGAGAACTGTCATATGCTATAATGGAGGAGGGACTCCACAGGGAATAATACATTGTAGTCACCTGTCCTACAGTCTCCTCCCCAGTAGTGGCTGATAACAGGGAGTAATAGATTGTAGTCACCTGTCCTACAGTCTCCTCCCCCAGTAATGGCTGATAACAGGGAGTAATAGATTGTAGTCACCTGTCCTACAGTCTCCTCCTCCAGTAATGGCTGATAATAGGGAGTAATAGATTGTAGTCACCTGTCCTACAGTCTCCTCCCCCAGTAATGGCTGATAACAGGAAGTAATAGATAGTAGTCACCTGTCCTACAGTCTGCTCCCCCAGTAATGGCTGATAACAAGGAGTAATAGATTGTAGTCACCTGTCCTACAGTCTCCTCCCCAGTAATGGCTGATAACAAGGAGTAATAGATTGTAGTCACCTGTCCTACAGTCTCCTCCCCAGTAATGGCTGATAACAAGGAGTAATAGATTGTAGTCACCTGTCCTACAGTCTCCTCCCCAGTAATGGCTGATAACAAGGAGTAATAGATTGTAGTCACCTGTCCTACAGTCTCCTCCCCAGTAATGGCTGATAACAAGGAGTAATAGATTGTAGTCACCTGTCCTACAGTCTCCTCCCCAGTAATGGCTGATAACAAGGAGTAATAGATTGTAGTCACCTGTCCTACAGTCTCCTCCCCCAGTAATGGCTGATAACAAGGAGTAATAGATTGTAGTCACCTGTCCTACAGTCTCCTCTTCCCAGTAATGGCTGATAACAAGGAGTAATAGATTGTAGTCACCTGTCCTACAGTCTCCTCCCCCAGTAATAGCTGATAACAGGGAGTAATAGCTTGTAGTCACCTGTCCTACAGTCTCTTCTCCACAGTAATGGCTGATAACAGGGAGTAATAGATTGTAGTCACCTGTCCTACAGTCTCCTCTCCCCAGTAATGGCTGATAATAGGGAGTAATAGATTGTAGTCACCTGTCCTACAGTCTCCTCCCCAGTAATGGCTGATAACAGGAAGTAATAGATAGTAGTCACCTGTCCTACAGTCTGCTCCCCCCAGTAATGGCTGATAACAAGGAGTAATAGATTGTAGTCACCTGTCCTACAGTCTCCTCCCCAGTAATGGCTGATAACAGGGAGTAATAGACTCCTACTTCCTACCTCCATCCCCCTATTTTCACCATTGCTTTGGCAGTGCTGATATGCCCTGTTAGTCCTGCCAATAAAACTCATTTCAATTGAATGAATTGACTGTAGTAATCTGTCAGAATTGATTGCCAGTAGGCGTGGTTTCAATATATTACTCAGCAATGAATGGATGGGGGCGTGGTTTGGCATACACTTCAGTGATTGGCAGTAGGCGTGTTTTCCGCATACTTAGCAGTGATTGGCTGGGGGTGTGGTTTTGGCATATTATTCAGCAGTGATTGGCTGGGGGTGTGGTTCCAGTGAGTGTTGTCGCCTGTCTCCCGGGCAGAGCCTCAGGTCACCATGCAGCTGCTGAGCGCTGTGGATCCCGGGAGCCCCGGGCCCTGTGCCTTCTCCTCGGGTGCTCGGTCGGCTCTGGCTGGCTGCTCTCCCGGTGGTTGTGTGACAGAAGAGTCAGGAGGAAGATTCAATTTGCTCTAAAAAGGAGAGAGGAGGCGCTGGAGAGAATGGAGGAAACCCGGGCGAGACTGAGCGCAGAGGTGACTACAGCACATAAGACTATATACTGCAGGGGCGTGACGTCACCATAGCCTGATATACAGCAGTGACATCACCGCTCTCCAGATATCAGTTATATTATACAGCAGTGACATCACCACTCTCCAGATATCAGTTATATTATACAGCAGTGACATCACCGCTCTCCAGATATCAGTTATATTATACAGCAGTGACATCACTGCTCTCCAGATATCAGTTATATTATACAGGAGGTGACATCACCGCTCTCCAGATATCAGTTATATTATACAGGAGGTGACATCATCACTCTCCAGATATCAGTTATATTATACAGGAGGTGACATCACCGCTCTCCAGATATCAGTTATATTATACAGGAGGTGACATCACCGCTCTCCAGATATCAGTTACGTTATACAGGAGGTGACATCACTGCTCTCCAGATATCAGTTATATTATACAGGAGGTGACCTCACCGCTCTCCAGATATCAGTTATATTATACAGGAGGTGACATCACCACTCTCCAGATATCAGTTATATTATACAGGAGGTGACATCACCGCTCTCCAGATATCAGTTACGTTATACAGGAGGTGACCTCACCGCTCTCCAGATATCAGTTATATTATACAGGAGGTGACATCACCACTCTCCAGATATCAGTTATATTATACAGGAGGAGACATCACCACTCACCAGATATCAGTTATATTATACAGGAGGTGACATCACCGCTCTGCAGATATCAGTTATATTATACAGGAGGTGACATCACCGCTCTCCAGATATCGGTTATATTATACAGGAGGTGACATCACCACTCTCCAGATATCGGTTATATTATACAGCAGTGACATCACCGCTCTCCAGATATCAGTTATATTATACAGGAGGTGACATCACCGCTCTCCAGATATCAGTTATGTTATACAGGAGATGACATCACCGCTCTCCAGATATCAGTTATATTATGCAGGAGGTGACAGCACCGCTCTCCAGATATCAGTTATGTTATACAGCAGTGACATCACCACTCTCCAGATATCGGTTATATTATGCAGCAGTGACATCACCGCTCTCCAGATATCAGTTATATTATACAGGAGGTGACATCACCGCTCTCCAGATATCAGTTATGTTATACAGGAGGTGACATCACCGCTCTCCAGATATCAGTTATATTATGCAGGAGGTGACATCACCGCTCTCCAGATATCAGTTATGTTATACAGCAGTGACATCACCGCTCTCCAGATATCAGTTATATTATACAGGAGGTGACATCACCGCTCTCCAGATATCAGTTACGTTATACAGGAGGTGACATCACTGCTCTCCAGATATCAGTTATATTATACAGGAGGTGACATCACCGCTCTCCAGATATCAGTTATATTATGCAGGAGGTGACATCACCGCTCTCCAGATATCAGTTATGTTATACAGCAGTGACATCACCGCTCTGCAGATATCAGTTATATTATACAGGAGGAGACATCACTGCTCTCCAGATATCAGCTATATTATACAGGAGGTGACATCACCGCTCTCCAGATATCAGTTATATTATACAGGAGGTGACATCACCGCTCTCCAGATATCAGTTATATAATACAGGAGGAGACATCACCGCTCTCCAGATATCAGTTATATTATACAGCAGTGACATCACCGCTCTCCAGATATCAGTTATATTATACAGCAGTGACATCACCGCTCTCCAGATATCAGTTATATTATACAGGAGGTGACCTCACCGCTCTCCAGATATCAGTTATATAATACAGGAGGTGACATCACCGCTCTCCAGATATCAGTTATATTATACAGGAGGTGACAGCACCGCTCTCCAGATATCAGTTATATTATACAGGAGGTGACATCACCGCTCTCCAGATATCAGTTATATTATACAGGAGGTGACCTCACCGCTCTCCAGATATCAGTTATATTATACAGGAGGTGACATCACCGCTCTCCAGATATCAGTTATATTATACAGGAGGTGACATCACCGCTCTCCAGATATCAGTTGTATTATACAGGAGGTGACATCACCGCTCTCCAGATATCAGCTATATTATACAGGAGGTGACATCACCGCTCTCCAGATATCAGTTATATTATACAGGAGGTGACATCACCACTCTCCAGATATCAGTTATATTATACAGCAGTGACATCACCGCTCTCCATATATCTGTTATATTATACAGGAGGTGACAGCACCGCTCTCCATTGTGTGACTGGATTGTTGTGGTCTGTCAGCCCTTCTGTCCTGTTTTTGTTCCCCTCCCCCACTCTGTGGTTTCTTGTCTCCCAGCATGCTCTGCTCCTGACTCTTCTCTCTCTTATCTTTGGTCCTGTTCACACCCAGTGGGGTGATGTATGTGAAGATCAGGGGCCGCCTGAGTCCAGAGTCCAGTGTAATTTTTGCTGGGTGCAGTCACACAGAGCATGAAGAGACAAGAACTGAAGAATACTTTTAACAATTTAACAGTTCGTGCCACAATCAGGATCAGCAGCGAAAATTCCTCCATACGTTCCCCGTTAGCCTGTGGCCCTGGCTATGAATATCCCCCTCTTCCGCTCCCACTGTCCCCTTGCAGCCCCGGCTATAAATTCCACCCATCCCCTTCACTGTCAGCCTGCGGACCTGGCTATAAATTCCCCCCCCCCTCACTGTCAGCTGCATTCTCCCCCTCACTGTCAGCTGCATTCCCCCCCTCACTGTCAGCCTGCAGCCCCGGCTATGAGTTCCATCCCCCCTCGTCCCGCTGTCAGCATGCTGGTCCCAGCTATGACTGCCCTTGGCCCCTTCCCCCAATGTCAGCCTGCGGCCCCAGCTAAGACTGCCTTTCCCACCCCCGGATATGAATCCCCCTCCCTCAGCCTGTGGCCCCCCTGGCTGTCGATAGACACCCCCGTCCCCCATATTCCCGGCCATGAATCCCCCTTCATCTGTTGGCCTGTGGCCTCGGCTGTGGATCCCACACTGTCAGCCTGCGGCCCCTCGTCAGGCTGTGGATGCACATTCACGCCTTGGGCGTCCATTCCTTGCAGCTCTCCACTTTATTTAACTTCTTTTCCTTTCCCCATCACCATGTCCTTTACTTCAATATCTATTGTTCTATGCACTCTTGCTCTTTACCTTCACCGCCCCACCCCCCCTCCATCACCACTCATCCACATCAGCCCCTCACTCCTGCCCTACCCTATGTACAGCTCCCATGCCATCTTCAGTTTACTGAAGATTCTCAGCCCACCATATTCTAACATTTGTCATCATAAACAAAGTCCAAGATCCAAAAACTATCTGCTCTTCCTCTTTTTGCTGCTGCTCCTCTCAGGTGATATCTCCCCCAACCCTGGTCCACCCTCTAACTTCAACCCCTCTCCCACCACACATAGAAACCCCACTAACCTCATTACCATCACTTGCACTCCTTCATCTCCCTCTTTCAACTGCGCTCTCTGGAATCCACGATCTGTATGCAACAAACTTCCCTTCATCCACAATTACTTCCTTTCCAACTCTCTAAACCTGCTGGCCCTCACAGAAACCTGGATCCAGGATTCAGACTCTGCTTCCCCGACCGCTATTTCTCACGGCGGCCTACATTTCTCTCATTGCCCTAGACCTGGGAACAGACGTGGCGGTGGAGTTGTCCTCCTCCTGTCCCCACAATGTACTTTCCAGGTCATTCCTCCAGCCCCATCACTCTCATTCCCTTCTTTTGAGGTCCATACCATTAGGCTATTCCATCCCCTCCCCCTCAAAGTAGCAGTGGTATACCGCCCCCCAGGGTCACCCACCCAGTTCCTCGACTATTTCTCCGCTTGGCTCCCGCATTTCATGTCCTCAGATTTACCAACCCTTATTCTGGGAGACTTTAACATTCCTATAAACAGCCCCATCTCCCCATCTGCATCCCAGCTCCTATCTCTAACTACCTCTCTTGGCCTATCACAGCTCTCAACCTCTGAGAAGCACAAAGATGGTAACAGTCTTGACCTGGTCTTTACCCGGCTCTGCTCATCCTCCCTCTTGGATAACTCACCTCTACTCTCTGACCACAACATTCTCTCCTTCTCACTCACTAACCCTCGGCCAACACAGCCCAATCCTACCTATCACACATAAAGAAATCTACAGGCCATTAACCCTCAAGCTCTCACAGACTCCCTCATCTCATCTCTGTCCCCAATCTCTTCAATCTCCTGTCCAGATCAGGCAGTAAATCACTACAATGACTCTCTCAGAAGCTCCCTGGACCAAGTAGCGCCCCTCACCCTCAGAACCTCCAAACAGAGAACAAAACAGCCCTGGCTCACACCACAAACTCGATTCCTCCAGCGATGCTCTAGGAGTGCTGAACGTTTATGGAGGAAAACTCGCTCACCAGGAGACTTTATCCACTATAAATTCATGCTCAAAACCTACAACTCCGCCCTTCACCTTGCCAAACAGACCTACTTCACCACCCTGGTCTCCTCACTATCCAACAATCCAAAAAAACTCTTTGACACCTTTCACTCTCTCCTCAGTCCTAAAGTGCAGGCCCCCATCACTGACCTCTGTGCTGATGACCTAGCTTCCTACTTCATGGAGAAAATAGACAACATCCGCCAGGAAATCAGCTCTCAGCCTCCAAGCACTGCCACCCACTTTCTTCCCCACATCTCCTCCAGCTCACTCTCCACATTTGACCCAGTCACAGAAGAAGTCTCCAGGCTCCTTTCTTCCTCTCGTCCCACCACATGCACTACTGACCCCATTCCTTCACACCTACTCTGGTCCCTCTCTCCAGTCGTCACCACTCACTTAACCACAATCTTCAATCTCTCCCTCTCTTCTGGCATCTTCCCCTCCTCCTTCAAACACTCGATCATTACTCCATTATTAAAGAAAACCACTCTCGACCCATCATGCACAAATAACTACAGACCAGTCTCCAATCTCCCCTTCATCTCTAAACTCCTGGAGCGCCTGGTCTATTCCCGCCTCACCCGTTACCTCTCCGCTCACTCTCTGCTAGACCCATTACAGTCTGGTTTCCGCCCCCTTCACTCTACAGAAACCGCCCTAATCAAAGTGACCAATGACCTTCTGACAGCAAAACGTAATGGTGACCACTCTCTGCTTATTCTCCTTGATCTCTCTGCAGCTTTTGACACTGTTGACCATCAGCTCCTACTCTCTATGCTGCACTCCATTGGCATAAAGGACACTGCTCTCTCCTGGCTCTCCTCCTATCTTTCTGACCGCTCTTTCAGTGTATCTTTTGCTGGCTCCACTTCTTCCCCTCTTCCCCTCACTATTGGGGTCCCTCAGGGTTCAGTCCTTGGCCCTCTCCTCTTCTCTCTCTACACAGCCCCGATCGGACAGACCATCAGCAGATTTGGCTTCCAGTACCATCTTTATGCTGATGACACACAACTATACACTTCAACCCCTGACCTTACCCCTGCGGTATTAAAGAACACCAATGACTGTCTAGCTGCAGTTTCCAATACCATGTCCACTCTCTATTTGAAACTAAACCTTTCCAAAACTGAACTTCTTCTGCTCCCCCCATCCACTACCCTCCCTAAATGTGACATCTCTCTCTGTGTGCGGAATCACGATACCGCCTAGGCAGCAGGCTCGCTGTCTCGGTGTTATGTTTGACACCGATCTCTCCTTCTCCTCCCACACACAATGTCTCGTCCGCTCCTGTCGCTTACACCTGAAGAATATCTCTAGAGTCTGCCCCTTTCTCACCCTGGAAACAACAAAAACCCTCACCGTGGCCCTCATCCATTCCCGCCTTGACTATTGCAATTCTCTATTAAGCGGCCTTCCCCTCACCAGACTTTCTCCTATCCAGTCCATCCTTAATGCAGCAGCCAGGATCACCCATCTGACCAATCGTTACTCAGATGCCTCTGCTCTGTGCCAGTCATTGCACTGGCTGCCCGTATACTACAGGATCAAATTCAAATTGCTTGTTCTCACCCACAAAGCTCTTCACAATGCAGCACCCCCCTACCTCTCCTCTCTCATCTCTGTCTATCACCCCACCCGTTCTCTACGTTCCTCAAATGACCTTCGACTAACATCTGTACTAATCCGATCCTCCCACTCCCGGCTCCAAGACTTCTCTAGAGCTGCACCAAAACTCTGGAATGCTTTACCCCAAGAAATCAGGACTATCCACAACTTGCATGGCTTCAGACGATCCCTAAAAACGTATCTTTTCAAGGCGGCCTATCATACTCCCTAATAGAAGTCCTTTGTACTGTAGACAGTGAATGGGCTACCCCTCTGGATATTACTCTTCTATAAACTCCAGCAAACCAAAAAAGGTCTACACAGATTGTACAATGACCATCCATGTAAGCTTATCTCTATGCCCCATTTCCTCAAGATGCCTGGACCATCAGTGCAATAAGCCCCTGTACCTTGTGCAACCCCTATCCCGTCGTAGATTGTAAGCTCTTTTGAGCAGGGTCACCTTCATTTCTTGCTTTATTTATTGTATTTTCTTTTTACATTGATTCTATGCCTATTGTTTTGTATCCAATTATTGTACTGTATTTGTTCTCTACTGTAATTACTTACTGTATTATATTTTCTGTACTCTAACCCTACATTGTAAAGCGCTGCAGAATATGTTGGCGCTATATAAATAAAGCTTTATTATTATTATTATTATTATTGTTACAGACAGTGTGTAATGTTCACTTGTAGTGTGACGCGTGTCACTAATGTAATAACTACAGACACAGGGAGTGTAGAGTAACGACAAAAAGTAAAGAATGACAAGTCACTACCTACTGGGATAACATTAATGGTATCTTTACACGCCGCTACCGAAGGTAGCAACAGGTAGGCATCGCACGTGCACGCGCGCGTTTTCAACGGTTGCTAACGGTACCTGATACCGCAAATACATGCCGCTACAATGTGCTCCACAGAAGGTATTTTCGATCCCTGGAAGTGCCGACGGGTGCCGCAGGTTACCTTCTGTGGAGCACCTTCCCTGATTTACACGCCGCCACCACAAGGGAATCTGGGTGTACATATTGTGCGTCATAACTACATAGGCGTGACAGAGTTGTGTATTACGCAGCGCTCGTACGGTGATTGGACAATGCAATAACATCATGATTGGCCGGCCAGCGCAGGGAGGCTGGCTAATACATGACGCTATAGCAAATGTGTATTGTGACTGGTCAGCTCGTTAAATATGCCGCCCTGTGCAGGGACAGCCAATGGGTACACAGTAGTCCCCACCAATGATAGCTGATGGGGCGTGGTATACATGACGCTGTAGCACGCCCCAGGTAACTCAAATACCGTACCTGTGCCCCGAATACACGCCGCTACCATAGGGATTATACCTGCTTGTTTTTCAGCACGGCTGAAAGACAGGTATCCAAAGAGACAGGAAGGTGAATTACACGCTGCAACCTTGCGGTGTTTTGAAGGTAAAAGGTACAATTGTCTCCGACACCTGCGGTTTCTACCTTTCGGTAGCGGCGTGTAAAGGTACCATAAAGATTACTCAGACAATCTGGGGTCAGTTGAAGAATGGAGGCGCAGTACTAAAAGAAGCCAGAGATGTGGTCAACACACTGCTGATGTCAGGTGAACCAGGAGGATGAAGCAGTATTCAGGGAGAAGGTAAAAGAATAATCAGGTCACAGGTAAGGGGTCAGAAAATCAGGCAACAGAGCAAAGAAGAACCGGAATCTACCGGGCAAATGCAAGTGTACAATTGACACCAGACATATAAACCAGCATACTTAAATAGCAGAGTAATCAGAGGGGAGTGAAAACACCGGTGACTCCCAATACCCCAGACCCAGCATGGAGAGTAATGGTGGCGTTACACGCGAGGATATCCTACACGATATCGTTGCAACGTCATGGATTTGAGATAGTTGGAACGATATCGTTAGCACATCCTTGTGTGTAAATGAACGATATAGGATGAAAAGATCGTTGGATCGTTCATCCTACATTTGAGATCCTGATCTCAAATCTATCGTTCATCGTCCAATTCAGCACTGAAGGATGTGCCATATCGTTCAGTGTGAAGGCTTTTCAACGATATCGTTCACAAGACTTGTATTCCTGGAGGTGTAATTTTAATTTAAAAAATCCTGAAAATACATTTTTTTATACTAAATTTGTCATTGTAACCCGCTCTTGCAGCTCAGTGCTACTTGTCAGCACCGTGCTGCAGGAGCGTGTATGAACCCGGTGCTGAAGGGGTTAATGTTATTGTGCCACATGGCCCCAGAGAGTGCCCACACTCCCCTGGAGCCATGTAGCCAATAAAATTGGCAGCGCAGGGGTTAAATCATGTATTTAGCATAAGCCGCACTATGTCGGCTCTGCTACATACATTCATTTAAAACCAGCGTGTATGAAGCCGGTGTTTAATGGTTTAATGATACTGAGCTACATGGCCCCTGAGAGCGGCCACACTCCCCTATAGCCATGTAGCCCAAAACATTGCCAGCTCAGGGGTTAACCCAGCCACTTTGCAGAAGCCGCACAATGTCGGCTCTGCTATAATCCTGCATTATAACCCGGCGGCTCCTGTTATTTGACAGTGCGCCATGAAAATGTACTAAAGAGCTTCCTGAATAGGGAGCTGTCCTCTGCTGTGGTGCTGAAGCCGAGACAGGGCTCCAGCACCTAAGCGATCAGCACCAGAGCAGAGGACAGCTTCTCTAATGCTGTAATGAGGAGATGCGCTAATTGCTCATTGCAGCATTAGAGAAGCTGTCCTCTGCTCTGGTGCTGATCACTTAGGTGCTGGAGCCCTGTCTCGGCTTCAGCACCACAGCAGAGGACAGCTCCCTATTCAGGAAACTCTTTAGTACATTTTCACTGTCAAATGAGCCGCCGGCTTTGAATGAATGAACTTAGCAGCCGACAGTGTTCGGCTTCTGCTAAGTAAATGATTAATCTCTGCGCTGCCAATGTTTTGTGCTACATGTCTCCAGGGGAGTGTGGGCACTCTCTTGGGCCATGTGGCACAGTTACATTAACCCCTTAATCACTGCCTTCATGTACCCTCTCCTGCAGCGCTGTGCTGACATGTAGCTAGGGCTGCCGGAGCGGGTTTACATCTGAAATCACACAGGGATTTCACAGGAAAAGTCTGTTTAATGACTGACATACGATAATGTGCCAGTGCTGCTGTCACAACGTTGGCACATTATTCTAATGGCATTGCTCAGCATCGGATGGAAAAATCTCCCTTTGATTCTGGCGCAATGCCAAAATGGAAATCGTTCTCGATAATTCAATATCGTTCGTACGATGTCTGTCACGTGACTTTTCTATGGATATCGTTTACGGTGTAACGGCACCATAACAGACAAAACAGACTGACAGCTCAATTACACCCAGAAACCAGGCATAGCAACATAGGACAAGGAACAGTGTGGACACCAGGACAGTTGAGCTCTGTGCCACGTCTGCACCATGTGACCTGTGCCACCCTGATGGGACGCACTCCAAAGGATGAAGAAAAGGAATAAATAAAAAGAATGAACATAAAGTATGGAGAATTATAATGGGTTTCTTGGGCATCTTGGGGTATATGCAGACAACCAGGAGAGACGGCGTCTTGGACCCGCGGGAAGCAGGTGAGCTCCGCAGGTGAAGGCAGCCACCCTGTGCTCACGATCTGTGTTCAGGACACGGTGGCTTTTCCCTGCATTCACTCACCAATATCGCCTCCAACTCTGCAGCAATAATTGACATGCTGAGGACAAGCGGTGCAGAAAGTCTCCCAGCAGGTCTGTTAATGCTGCTGATTATTTCTGTAAATCATCTACTATGCTTGTACTGTACATCGCAGCATTATGGATGCAGTGCAAACCCTGAGGGTACCTTTACACGCCGCTACTACAGGATGGATACAACCCACTACTTCACGTGCACGAGCACACCCAAACGGTTACAAACAGTAATCGCACCACCTTTACACGCCGCCACAAGGTGCGTTACGCTACGCTACATCTATAGCTAGATACATCGCCGGGTGTCTCAAGTAGCCATCTGTAGCTCAGCGTACCTCATTTACACACCGCTACAACAAGCTAATATGGGCGGACCTGGTGCAGCAGGGATAGCACATAGGCGTGCCACAATTGTGGAGTACGAGACGTCCGTACGCTGATAGGACAAAGCAATAACATCATGATTGGCCAGGCAGCGCAGGAGGCTGATTAATACATGACGCTCGAGCAATTGTGTAGTGTGACTGGTCAGCTCCTTAAATATGCCCCCTATGCAGCAACAACCAATCGTAACGCAGGAGCTTCCTCCAATGATCGCTGATGGGGCGCGGTATCCCGGAGGCTGTGTCACGCCCCAGCTACATACCAGGTACATCGCCTGGTGTATAGACATCCCTTCTGTAGCCTCTTTACACGCCAATACAGCTCGCTACAATCGGCTTTGTAGCCATCTCTTTTCGAGCAGTGCTCGGAAACAGATTTATCTGTTGCCGGCTGTCACGTCCCGTCTTCACACGCCGCTACTACGGGCGATATTGGCGCCACAAGCTACATTTGTAGCCTGTAGCGGGTTGTATCCATCCTCCAGTAGCGGCGTGTAAAGGTACCTTGATGGTATGCATGGAGCCTTAGACATGGAAAGAAAATGGAACACACAGTCGTGGCCTAGAAGTGTCGGCTCCTTGAAATGATTCCAGAATATGAAGTATTTCTCCCAGTTAATCATCACAATTCTCCATGTTTTGTTATACACACGTTTATTTCATTTGTGTGTATTGGAACAGCACAAAAACTAAAATGAAAAGACATTGGACATAATTTCACACGAAACCCCAAAATAGTCTGGACTAAATTGTGGGTAAACAACTTTGTCTCCAGAATGTGATGCTCGTTCACATTCGCATCTGGCTAGTAACAGGTGTGGGCAATATGAAAATCACACCTGAGACCAGATAAAAAGGGGAGAAGTTGCCTCAATCCTTGCATTGTGTGTCTGTGTGTGCCACACTGAGCATGGAGAACAGAACGAGGAGAAAAGAAGCAAAATTGTGGAAAAATATAGACAATCTCAAGGTGACAAGTCCATCTGCAGAGATCTTGATGTTCCTTTGTTCACATTGCGCAACATAATCAAGAAGTTTACCGTCCATAGCACTGTAGCTAATCTCCCTGGACAAGGATGGCAGAGATGTTCTGGGTTGTTCTGCTACCTCTGGCACTTGGAGTCTTGACTGTGTACAAGACATCATGAAATCTGAAGATTATCAAAGGATTTTGGGTGTCAATGTAGAGCCTAGTGTCAGAAAGCTGGATGTACGCCCTAGGTCATTGGTCTTCCAGGAGGACAATGATTCTAAACATCAAGAAGCCCCAGAAATGGAGGAAACAAAGCGCTGGAGAGATCTGAAGTGGCCGCAATGAGCCCGGATCTAAATCCCATTGATCACCTGTGGAGAGATCTGAAGTGGCCGCAATGAGTCCAGATCTAAATCCCATTGATCACCTGTGGAGAGATCTGAAAATTGAGAGAAGACGCCTCCAATATGAGAGATCAGGAGCAGATTATAAAGAAGAGGAGAAATTCCAGGTGAGAAGAAGCTTGTGGAGGTTATAGGAGGCGACTGATTGCTGGGATTTATTCCAAAGGGGAAACCAAATATTAAGATAGGTGGCAACAATTGGGTCCGGATCATTTTCAGGCTTATGTTGAAATTTTGTCCAACTTTATTTTTTTTACTCTTTTTTTTTGTTTTTTTGTATTGTTGCAGTTAACACAAAGGAAATAAACGTGTATAACAAAACATGGGGAATTATGATAATATTCTGGGAGAAATACTTCATTTTATGGAACAATTTCAAGGGTGGGCGGCACGGTGGCCCAGTGGTTAGCACTGTACGATGGATCAGTGGTTGGTTAGCACTGTTCATTACACCTACCGGTGATGGGCAGGCGGATGTTATGGCCACTTTACACACACCAACTTCTGTGTCCAACTTCTGAACAACTTGCTGGTTGCAGTGAAATCATGGACACATTGTTCCATTGTACACAGCCACAAAATGGAGCAATGTGTCCATGATTTCACTGCAACCAGTAAGTTGGTCAGAAGTTGGACAGATAAGTTGGTGTGTGTAAAGTGGCCCTAAGGTGTTTGGGAAACGTACCATGGATGGACGGGGGTATGTGGTTGATGATATTTGTAGAAAACCTTTCTGGTCACCATACTGCTGGCATAGTAGTTGTGGGCCATGTTTCCTCACTCTGCCTGGTCCATCAATCATCGACCCAGTACATCTGTGAGGACTCTGCTGCCGGGTGCTGGGGTCTTGTGAGGACTCTGCTGCCGGGTGCTGGGGTCTTGTGAGGACTCTGCTGCCGGGTGCTGGGGTCTTGTGAGGACTCTGCTGCTGGGGTCTTGTGAGGACTCTGCTGCTGGGGTCTTGTGAGGACTCTGCTGCTGGGGTCTTGTGAGGACTCTGCTGCTGGGGTCTTGTGAGGACTCTGCTGCTGGGGTCTTGTGAGGACTCTGCTGCTGGGGTCTTGTGAGGACTCTGCTGCTGGGGTCTTGTGAGGACTATACTGCTGGGGTCTTGTGAGGACTCTGCTGCCGGTTGCTGTGGTCTTGTGAGGACTCTGCTGCTGTAAGGCAGGGTGTTGGTTGCATGGACCCTGCAGAGGATTTTGCTCCATGAGCCTTAGATTAGAGGACGTCATCCAGGAGCAATTCTCTGCAGATCTGCTGGGTCTCCTGGGTTGATCACTGTGCAGGCAGCGCCACGTCCCACGTGGTCATTGTGTAACTCATCCGCCGCTTTGTCTCTCCAGCATCCAGTGACTGACCCGTCAGCCATTCTGTCCTTGTCTCTGCCTGAACTGACGGAGAAGCTGAAGGAGGGAGCACTGAGCCCAGAAATGGTCCTCCACACCTACATGGCCAAGGTGAGTGCATGGAGGAATCGCCACAGCCATGGGCTTCCCCCATATAGGTCTATAGCCCCGGATGAGCTGGTGGGTGGCGGGAGCGTCATCCCTACTCCTTGTCTGAATTTTTGGTTTTCTTCCTCTGATCACATTGCTCCTTTACTTGCAGGCTCTGGAAGTCACCCGAGAAGTGAACTGCGTCACCGACTTCTTACCAGAGTGTGAGTTGCAGCTGAAGAAACTCCAGGAGCAGACGAGCAGGGGTCCTCTGTATGGGGTTCCCATCAGCCTGAAGGACAACCATAATTATAAGGTAACGCTGTGTATGCCTCTGCCCCCTGGGGTCAGCAATGGCGGCTGTGCTCTGATGTGTGGGGGCTCTGCAGGTGGAGAAGCATTATGAGCTGCGTCATTCTGTCCTCTCCAGGGTCATGACTCCACATTGGGGTTAATTAGAAACCTGGAGCGTCCGGCCTCAGAGGACTGCGTCATTGTACAGGTGCTGATGAAGCAGGGAGCCGTACCATTTGTGAAAACCAACATCCCACAGTCCATGTTGAAGTAAGGGCCCGTCCTGGGCTGGAGGGTGCATCCTGAAAGATCGGGGAAGTGTCCTGCAGTCCGTTCTCCAGAGGAAGTCTGTACGTCTTTTTGGCCTCACTCGCTCTTTACCTTCCCTTCTCTGGCCTCGCTCTTTACCTTGCCCTTCTCTGTGCTTGTTCGCTCTTTACCTTGCTCTTCTCTGGGCTCGCTCGCTCTTTACCTTGCCCTTCTCTGTGCTTGTTCGCTCTTTACCTTGCTCTTCTCTGGGCTCGCTCGCTCTTTACCTTGCCCTTCTCTGTGCTTGTTCGCTCTTTACCTTGCTCTTCTCTGGGCTCGCTCGCTCTTTACCTTGCCCTTCTCTGTGCTTGTTCGCTCTTTACCTTGCTCTTCTCTGGGCTCGCTCGCTCTTTACCTTGCTCTTCTCTGGGCTCGCTCGCTCTTTACCTTGCCCTTCTCTGTGCTTGTTCGCTCTTTACCTTGCTCTTCTCTGGGCTCGCTCGCTCTTTACCTTGCTCTTCTCTGGGCTCGCTCGCTCTTTACCTTGCCTCTTCTCTGGCCTCGCTCACTCTTTACCTTGCCCTTCTCTGTGCTTGTTCGCTCTTTACCTTGCTCTTCTCTGGGCTTGCTCGCTCTTTACCTTGCCCTTCTCTGTGCTTGTTCGCTCTTTACCTTGCTCTTCTCTGGGCTCGCTCGCTCTTTACCTTGCTCTTCTCTGGGCTCGCTCGCTCTTTACCTTGCTCTTCTCTGGGCTCGCTTGCTCTTTACCTCGCCCTTCTCTGTGCTCGCTCGCTCTTTACCTTGCCCTTCTCTGGCCTCGCTTGCTCGCTCTTTACCTTGCCCTTCTCTGGGCTTGCTCGCTCTTTACCTTCCCTTCTCTGGCCTTGCTCGCTCTTTACCTTGCCCTTCTCTGGGCTTGCTCGCTCTTTCCCTTCTCTGGGCTTGCTTGCTCTTTACCTTGCCCTTCTCTGGGCTCGCTCGCTCTTTACCTTGCCCTTCTCTGGGCTTGCTCGCTCTTTACCTTTCCCTTCTCTGGGCTCGCTCACTCTTTACCTTGCCCTTCTCTGGGCTCGCTCTTTACCTTCCCTTCTCTGGGCTTGCTCGCTCTTTACCTTCCCTTCTCTGGGCTTGCTCGCTCTTTACCTTGCCCTTCTCTGGGCTCGCTCGCTCTTTACCTTGCCCTTCTCTGGGCTCGCTCTTTACCTTGTCCTTCTCTGGGCTCGCTCTTTACCTTGCCCTTCTCTGGGCTCGCTCGCTCTTTACCTTGCCCTTCTCTGGGCTCGCTCTTTACCTTGTCCTTCTCTGAGCTCGCTCTTTACCATGCCCTTCTCTGGGCTCGCTCGCTCTTTACCTTGCCCTTCTCTGGGCTCACTCTTTACCTTGCCCTTTTCTGGACTCACTCTCTCCCTCCCTTGCCCCTCTCTGGGTTCACTCCCTCTTGACTTTGGGATCCCCACAGAGAAGGCTTTGATAGTTGGTAAGTTCATGTATAGCAGGGGGTGTCCTGTAAGGGTTGTAATGTCTGGTGTAATCTCCTCTCCTCTATGTGCACTGATATACTGTAGCAGACCCTCAGCTGTGTGAATTCCCTGTTCTTTGCCTACAGCTATGATTGCAGTAACCCCATCTATGGACAGACCCTGAATCCGCTGAACCACAGGAAGACCCCAGGAGGCTCCTCTGGGGGGGAGGGCGCTCTCATCTCGGCACAAGGCTCCATTCTGGGCTTTGGTTCAGATATTGGGGGGAGTATCCGCTTCCCGTCTGCCTTCTGTGGCATTTGTGGCTTCAAACCCACTGGAAACCGACTCAGGTGGGTTCTGTGCGGCGCCCGAGGCTTCTCCACAGATTGTTGTGGAGCTATAGTCCTACAACTGCTGAGTGCATGCAGTACCGCTATTCAAATGCAGATGGCGATACAATCCGAATTGTATATACACCGTCTATATGTACTGCAGGACTGAGCAAAAGTTCTAGGCAGGTTTGGCAAAAATGTAGATTAAAAAGCTTCATACGTAAAAGTGTTAATAGTTTATCATCAAATTGAAAAATCTATATAAAAACTACAAAGTGACTGACAAAATGGAAATGTGAATTCCCTCAGTATTCGGTGACTACCTGTCTCCTCCGCCCTCAGTATTCGGTGACTACCTGTCTCCTCTGCCCTCGGTATTCGGTGACCACCCGTCTCCTCCGCCCTCGGTATTCGGTGACCGCCCGTCTCCTCCGCCCTCGGTATTCGGTGACCGCCCGTCTCCTCCGCCCTCGGTATTCGGTGACCTCCCGTCTCCTCCGCCCTCGGTATTCGGTGACCGCCCGTCTCCTCCGCCCTCGGTATTCGGGGACCTCCCGTCTCCTCCGCCTTCTGTATTCGGGGACCGCCCGTCTCCTCCACCCTCGGTATTCGGTGACCGCCCGTCTCCTCCGCCCTCGGTATTCGGTGACTGCCCGTTTCCTCCGCCCTCGGTATTCGGTGACCTCCCGTCTCCTCCGCCCTCGGTATTCGGTGACCGCCCGTCTCCTCCGCCCTCGGTATTCGGTGACCTCCCGTCTCCTCCGCCCTCGGTATTCGGTGACCGCCCGTCTCCTCCACCCTCGGTATTCGTTGACAGCGCGTCTCCTCCGCCCTTGGTATTCGGTGACCTCCCGTCTCCTCCGCCCTTGGTATTCGGTGACCGCCCGTCTTCTCCGCCCTCGGTATTCGGTGACTGCCCCTCTCCTCCGCCCTCAGTATTCGGTGACCGCCCGTCTCCTCCGCCCTCGGTATTCGGTGACCACCTGTCTCCTCTGCCCTCGGTATTCAGTGACCACCCATCTCCTCCGCCCTCAGTATTCGGTGACCGCCCGTCTCCTCCGCCCTCGGTATTCGGTGACCGCCCGTCTCCTCCGCCCTCGGAATTCGGTGACCGCCCGTCTCCTCCGCCCTCGGTATTCGGTGACCACCCGTCTCCTCCGCCCTCGGTATTCGGTGACCGCCCGTCTCCTCCGCCCTCGGTATTCGGTGACCTCCCGTCTCCTCCGCCCTCGGTATTCGGTGACAGCCCGTCTCCTCCGCCCTCGGTATTCGGTGACCTCCCGTCTCCTCCGCCCTCGGTATTCGGTGACCTCCCGTCTCCTCCGCCCTTGGTATTCGGTGACCGCCCGTCTTCTCCGCCCTCGGTATTCGATGACTGCCCCTCTCCTCCGCCCTCGGTATTCGGTGACCGCCCGTCTCCTCCGCCCTCGGTATTCGGTGGCCGCCCAGTGTCTTCGTTTCGGGTATATTTCCAGTGTTCACTTGCTGGAGCTGCACAGAGTGCCGTCATAGACCAAAGTCTCCAGATTTATACAGGTTTGATTGCATATGGAAAATACCAGGTATGAACTGAAGGGGGCACCACTGGAACACAGCTCAGACTTTCCAAGTGGTGAATTTAATGATGAGACCGGAGTCAGTAAGATATGTTTGCGAGTGACCCAGCCGGGGATGGAAGCAGAGGACGTACCAGGAATAGACAGATATAAAGACGGGGATTGAAGGATATGTACATTATTCCATATGGAGGCCACAGAGGGAGGAGTTATACTTTATAGGGAACACTATTCTACTATGGAGGTCACAATGGGGGCAGTATACTGTGAAGCTTTAATTTTCAGAGATACAGTATCTGGGGAGGGAGTGGGTATGGAGCTATACTTTGTTGGCCGGATAGCAGTGTGCTCTGGCCAGTGGTGGTGTGGCTGTGTGTGCACAGTAGGAGGTCCTGCATGCACAATAATGTTGAGGCACCGCCCTGATTGGTCACAGACACTGGACCCCTACTGTCAGTGTGATGCTGCCTGCCTTCTATCTGCTCATCTGCACTCCTTACCGTTGGCGTGCCGCTGCCTGCCTGACATGCCCTTGTTGTTGTTCTGCACCAATTCCGGGGCTATGTGCTGACGTTGTGCACGATGTGCTATTACAGTAACAGTTGCTCTCCAGCAGAAGGGGAGAAAGATTGAAGGATGCAGCAAACAGTGAACACAGGAGTATGAGCATGCATTACTGCTTAGACAAATACATCACTTTTTTTTTTTATGAGATACTTAGCAGATAATGTCCAGATTTGTGTGAGCCCCGTTACCGGCTCAGGGTGTATCGCTCAACTGAGTCCTAACCTAGAAAATGCCTCTTGGTGTCAAAACTGACCTCTAAGGCCCTGTGCACACGATTCGTTGTTTGATGGCTTTTTTGACGCAGTTTTTGAGAATCCACGTCTGTCTTGAAGCCAGCAAAGTCTGAGACTTCAGAAGGGCTGTGCACGTGTTGCATTTTTTCCTTGCAGATTTTGGTGCAGAATAAAGAAATCTGCAAGGAAAAGCAATCAACGTGTGCGAAGCCCTTCTGAAGTCTCATAGACTTTGCTGGCTTCAAGACAGACATGTGGATTCTCAAAATCTGCCTCAAAAAAGCATCAAACAACGCACCGTGGGCACAGGGCCTAATATATGGGCTGGAAAGGACCTGCAAATGCAGAATAAATAATACCTGTAGTAACAGTGAGGAGGACATGGCTGCATAACACAGAGATAGGTAAACTGCCAGCACGTTATGTATTGTGTGGACTATGTGTTATGTGACGAGGTTTGCCCTGAGCCGCTTCTATATCACCGCACAATACAAGGGCCCCAACACTTTGCACTAAGTCACAATGGTCAAAAAAGTTCAAGAAATTCAGCCTCATTGGATTTGCTGTGACTTTATTGTCCAAGGACCCCATTCACTTGCAATGTAGAGAACTGTGCAGCAGGGGCCCCTCATACCCGAATCTTCGGGAGACCCAACCTTGCTACCCCCCCCACCCCGCTCCAGTGGTGCTAGAACCAGCATAAGCCAGTCCCCCTCCTGAACGGTGAGAGCCCAGGGCTCGATCTGATAACAACATCTCTCCCAGTGCAGCCAGGAGGCATCACACGAGGGACCTGCACCCCATACTAGTGACAGGGGCACGTGGTGAAAACCAGGTGAAGAGTGAAGGTTCTTCTGTAATCCTGCCCAGAGTGGTTCATTAGTGAAGGGTCTAAAGGACTGAAAGTGATGTGGGCCCCACAGGCAGCGAGTGAGGGCCCCGCAGGATCTCCACTCTAGGGAAACCTCACCCGCGGGCTCTCCATAGCTACTATATTGGAGGTTGGCGTCACCTGACGAGCGCCCCGTGGCTTCTGCCCACTGTTCTCGCATGTTGTATCGTTCTACTACGACGACCACTCTAAAGCCACCGCCACAAATGGTTCTACACTTCACCTTCTCTATCAAAGTGGCCGTGTCATCCCAGTCTTCTCAGCGCCTCTGCCCGCAGAGGACGGGCACCTCTGTTACTGCCTCATTAGTTGTTGAATGTTTTATCTCTGATTAATATTGCGGTTGAATGGGGCAGATTCATGGCGACGTCTCTGACCCCAGGGAGGATGGTCCATGGCAGGGGCAGCACTCTGTAGCCCATGCCCTTCATGTGAGTGTCACATGACACATCCAGATTATGTTCGTTGTCACATGACCGATCATCTTTGTGCGATAACTTCTCATTTCTTTCTATTGCAGTAAAATTGGTCTCGCTGCAAGTTGCCCCGGACAGAGGTCAGGTGAGTGTCAGGATCTTCAACCACCAAGAACGCAGCACAGACACATACTACTTACAGTGATCTCATGTCAGCCACAGCTCTGGGTGTAACAGGAGTAGAAGACAACTGATGATATCGTTCACTCTACATGAGGCACCACTAGAGGGAGCTCACTGCATGTATCTCTGTATACAGGGAGCTCCCCCTAGTGGTGACTGCAGACAGAATTGTATCATGTATCTCTGTATACAGGGAGCTCCCCCTAATGATGTCTGTGGAGAGCAGCTATTACAGAGTAAGCAGTCCTGGGGTCCTAGGACCTCATTCTAGCTATAGTTGAGAGTGATGATGCCCTTTTTTATCTTTCTGTCAGTTATGGCAATGAATGGGCCGCTAGCGCGAGACGTTGACAGTTTGGTGACCGCCATGAAAGCCATGCTTTGTGATGACATGTTCCAGATGGATCCCTCTGTGCCTCCGATCCCCTTCAATGATGAGGTACAATCAATTGTTGATGCTTTTTTCTTTTAAGGAATAGCTGCTGGAGGAACTATAATGCTCAGCATTCATAGATTATGAAGAATAAGGAAAGTATCCTGACGTATCAATCAACCACAATGACAATATTCCATAATCATAAATCCCCGTGATAGTTTCAGACCCAAGGGTATTACATTTCCTGAACAAAAGATCCCTACCACATAGGTGTCTCTTTCAATTAAATTATGGGTGCTGCCTCCCCTAGCAGAGGTTGAGGTGGCAAAAAGTAATTAAGAAGCCAGGATATCACATCTTTGGCAGGAAAAGTCCTGCAGGTCGCTGAGCTTCAAAGGGACCTTTCCAGACTTCGTGGGGCCAGATATTATTCTGAATAATGACAATATTGTGCATCGTAGCTACACTGCATTTACATACCTGAAATCAGTGTAAGCCATTTGCACACATTTAATTTCCCATTCATTCTGACACCCTGCGTTGAGGTGATACAGAGAATTGCGATTTCAAAGCTAGCTAGAGAAGCCCACATTTGGTTTCCAAGCATAGTTTCAGTGGGCCTAGGCTGGATCCGATGGTAACCCGAACCATATTTCTCCTCGGTCATCCCAGTAGGAAGTAATGTACCCATCATAACGTTTGTGAATCTTTTGGCTCAGAGGACAGAGGAGGGGATTGCAGGGCAGCCCTTAGGTAGGAGAGGGGCCAGCAGTTTAGAGAATACGTACGCCCAACCCGTCTGCTCATTGTTCAGTCTTCAAGGGAGATTTGTCACATTATGTATTGAGGTTTAACCACAAGGAAACCTTGTGGCTCTACACTGCCTCTCTGTGGCCACCAGCAGTAAGGTAATCGGTGACTGGATTACATTTGTCTGCATATGGCTGTCGTGTTTTTTCCCTTACAGTTGGTAGTAGCGGCAGAATTGAGATGATGATGATGTTGATGTGTGTGTGTGTGTGTGTGTGTGTTGTGTGTGTGTGTGTTTTTGTTTGTGACTGGGGAAGAAGCAGCTCACCAGTCCTTCAGAATGACACCTGCACCTTGTAACGGAACACTGAGACGCCCAAGGTCCAGGCTCCACAAGTTAAATGCTGAGAAAATCCAACAAAGCATTTCCAGTTTTCTGTTTTTAAAGGTGACTATTCCAGTTATTTAAAAGCTTCACATAGCTTTAGTCATCCAGAAGTGATCTACATGTTTTGACCTTGTAGATCTTAATCATTGTCTTAAACGGTCAAAACATGTAGGTCACCTTTTCAGCGGAATACTGGAACTACATTGCAGGATTTTCTTTCTTGCATTTTAATAGTGTGTGTTGAACCACTACTCCCAGACCCTAAAGATTACCAGTAGTATCGTTTGGCTGTTGGGGGTCTCAAGATCAGCTCAGGTCTAGACTATCGGAGTGCAATTCCTATAAGGTGTGTGGGTGCATAAGGTTGCAGCCATGTGTCAGTGACCAAGAATGAGCCCAGACACCAGGAGTAAACAAGGGCCAGACCTCTGTCATTGGCAGTACAGAAATGACGAGGAACGATATGGAGGTGTTGGAAGAAAATCTTGTTTAAGGTGCAAAGGGACCGGCCATGAGCCATAGAGGTCCCCATGGGTCAGTCGCCAATACTCAACTCCGAAGTGAGCATCTCACCACCTGTCCTCCGCCTTGCAGTAGGCAGTTCACCATCTGCCAGTTCTCCTAGCATGATAGGCTCGGATTCCCTCCTTCAAGCTGCCTGGCCAATCACCTGGCTAGGATGAGCCTACGAGTTCAGATTGTCGGGCAGAGCGTGAGGCTGCTGAGCAGGAGCGTGCGTACCAGCTGGAGCTAGCTCGTTTCAGACCCCACCGTCCACCCTAGCCAATTAGGAGACCAAGCCGTCAGAGGTCTGATCTGAGGACTTTCCCTTCCTGGAGAAGGATGTCGACTTGAACTCATTTCTATCGGCCTTTTGAGTGGACCTGCCAGCAGCACCATCTGGTCCTGGATCAATGGAAAAAAATACCTGACCCCCCCCGTTTGAGGGGTAAGGCCCTAGACATTCTTGGGCTTACCTTCAGGGACAATTAGAACTATAGAGCAACAAATGGGCTGATCCAGCAGTTCAACCTCACCCCGGAGTCTTACCACAAGAAGTAGTTACGGAGCCTGCAGAAGGGCCAAATCAGCACCGTCCACATGTGTGCCCTCCGAGAGCGGCTGACCACTGGACCAAATGAGCTCACCATGGACAGAAGATTCAGGAGTTGTTTGGCAAGGTACAATCCCTGCCCCGAGGACCTCCAAGAGTTTACCTGTGACCTGAAACGAAGAGGGGGCTCTGCTACAGCTGCCCTGGAGGATGAATATACCTACAACCGAGTACCCGAGGCCAAGAAACCCAACAGCATTACCTGTAAAGGGTGTAACACCAACGCTGCTCCTGTTTCACTGGCCATCAGAATGCAGGGGGTGCCGCCTTCTGCTCACCCTGCAACCAACCAGACCATTTCAAAGGCCATGTGTCCCCAGTGCCACAAGACATTGTCCACAAAAGCATCTTCGTTTTGTGTGTGGGTGTGGTAGGTCCCTCAACAATTTCCAACCCGTTAAAAGCGGTCTTGCAGTGACCATGGGACTGAGGGAGGCCGGCGCTGAGATGATGTGTCTTCCCACCCCACCAGGATTTGATGCCTGGTAAAAGTATGACCTTTTCCGGTATTGGAGGCACTGCTTGTTGCCAGGATTTATTTGGATTGGGGCACTGGGAAGGGCATGAGGGAGGTGGGAGTGCCAGCTAATATTCTGCCAAATGTTTTGCGTGGAGCAGACTCGGGGCGGCTCGGGTTGTAGTTCTGTTACCTCAGAGTGTCTTGAAATGTCCGCTACTGTGGATGATGATGATGATGATGATGATAATGTGTTGGATGTGCCGCTTGCTGCAGAGGAGGGAGTGAATTCTGACACTTTGACTCGCACTGACATGATACACACAGTCAGCTATGACAAGGGAGAGGGACACTGGAGGGTGGGAAAATACCCTCAGATGTAATCAGCCATATACTGCATCAGGGGACCCAGTGTTTGTGGTGGGAGCTGCCACAGGGAATGTAGTGTCTCCTAGATAAGGCCCAACCACTGAGTCTGAGCAGCAGCAATAGGGGGATACAGGCCATAGAGATCGGAGCTGTCACAGAAGGGGTGATGCTAGCAGGGAAGATCTAAGAGCAGGGTTTCCCCACAACCGGGATGTCAGGTTATTCATCGTGAAGCAGCCGCCTGGACAGGAAGCCGGCACTGCCTACATCACAGCAGCTGCGGCCTCTGTCACCAGGACTGGGAGTGCTGGAGCCCAAAAAACCTCGCGGAGGTCTGACTGCTTCCCCCCCTTGCAAGCAAGTGGCAATGGAGTCAGACTGAGGCCAGGAAGACAGGTCTGGGGAACTGACAGTAGATGTGGCAGTCTCGTCTATTATGGCCACATCTAGTCAGTAGTGTGCATGGCGCCAGGAACTGACGGCAGTCTAAAAGCTCTCAAGGAGCAGGTGGCGCAGCTTCCCTCAAACTTAGACCTTGAGCGGGTGGTCTGGGACCAATGACGGCTGTACCAGGTAACGCTCAAGCGGGGTCACTGGAGGTGTGGCCCATGGACCAGCAGGTAGTTGTACTCACTGACTGTCAGGGGGATGGGAGAGCGGTCCCCATAACCTGTCAGGGTAGTGAGACAGAATTTCCCACAACCGGTCAGGGGGATGGGCAGACCATGCCCATAACCTGCCCAGATGACAGGCCAGCAGTACCCCCAGCCAATCAGGACAATGGGAAAGCTTTAACCATAGACTGCCTGGATGGAATAATGGTACCCCCTGTCTGTCAGAGAGATGGGACAGCAGTGCCCATCACCTGTCAGAGTGGCGAGGAAGCATTTCCCACAACCTGTCAAGATGAGGGATAGATGTCAAACTTGTCAGAGTGATGGGAAAGTGGTATCTCCAGCCTGTCTATATGACAGGAAAGAGTCATCCCAAGCCAGCTGGGCTGATGGGAAGGTGACGTTATTCCCCAGGGAGACATCCTACCTAGTCACTGTCACCCGCAGACTGAGAGTGCGTTGCCTGCATTCTTGTTCATCTTCTGGCCCTCACTCTGCCAAGGATAGCCAAACCATTTCTGATCCAGAACCGTTCCCGAAGTGGTCCTGTGAAAGTGAGGCCTTAGCACCGCTTATGGCTACTTCTTGTTCAAGAATTTTATTGGTTTAGTGTTAATATCATCACAATACATAAACATTTCATATGCATATAGTTTGAACATTTCAAGATCAACGTTTGTAAATCTTTTTTATCTAACAATATAAACTGTCGTGAACAACTATAATGAGAGAATAAGAAAGAAAGGAAGGTGAGAGGGGGGAAGGAAGGTAGATAGAAGGGAGGGGGGGATGGGAATAAATTTCAAATTTAAACGTTAGTTCAGTTCGTGTTCCACAACAAGATTGTTTTTATTTGTAAGAAAAAAGTTGTTCCATTGTTTCCATTTGTTTGTATATCTCTTCTTCAGATTGTTTCTTCTGGCTACTTCTAACCAGGGTTTTAGGACTGCACTGCCAGCGGGTGTCAGTCCTGGGGCGCTGAACCACCTCGCGGAGATGCCTATTTCCAAAACCAAAAGAGAGAGGGCACTGTGGGATCCAGGGTGGAGGTAGCCTATTCCACCATGGAAAAAGAATGATTGGCAATTGTGTGGGCCCTGTAGCCATACTTGTATGGACACCACTTCACTGTGGAGATGGCCCACAAGCCCCTCATCTAGTTGCACACTGTCTCTGGGATGAATAGAAGGCTGGTACGCTGGAGCAGTACTACTTCACCATAAGAGGGGCCGTGACCACAGTAACATTGATGGGTTATGCTGGCAAGGGAGGTTGCGGATGGGCTCTCGGGACAACACAGGAATGGGCTGCCCCCTAGTGCCCTTTAAAGGGTGAAGGTGTGAAGAGTAAGGGATATATCATGACATATCAATAAAGCAAAATCCCAATATTCCATAATCATAAATCCCCATTATAGTTCTACAGTGTATTCTTACATCTGTCCCTGCAAATAATTAGCATTCACCTCTGCATTCTATTGTTCAGTGCCCTTTTAGGTCCCAAGATGTTACAGTCCCCGAACAAAAGTCCCTATCCGATAGATCTGGGAACTTGCTATCAACCTTATGGAGACAGCGAAGTAGGTGAGGAGATTGTAAGCCACTTCCCTCCTCTCAGATATATGCATATATGCAAATTTGCACTTCACTAAAGAAGTGGAGAAACTCCAGTGCCACATTTAAGCAGCTTCCTCAAAGTCATAATCGCTTTCCAACAAGCTTTTAATATAACTAAGGGATTTTGCCAGATCAGAACCCCAAACTACAGACGCTGCGTTTAGGGGTACCTGCCCTCATCAGTGTAGTGTGTGGGATATTCTGATCTGGCTGAGAGAGTGGGCAAAGACAAGGTCTAGGAGCTTGCTATCAACCTTATGGAGACAGCGAAGTAGGTGAGGAGATTGTAAGCCACTTCCCTCCTTCAGATATATGCAAATTTGCACTTCACTAAAGAAGTGGAGAAACTCCAGTGCCACATTTAAGCTCAGCCTTATCAGAATATCCCACACACTACACTGATGAGGGGCAGGTACCCGAAACGCAGCGTCTGTAGTTTGGGTTCTGATCTGGCACAAATCCCTTAGTTATATTAAAAGCTGTTGAAGCGATTATGACTTTGAGGAAGCTGCTAAACGTGGCACTGGAGTTTCTCCACTTCTTTAGTGAAGTGCAAATTTGCATATCAGATAGGTGTCACTTTCAATTAAACTAAAGCCCCGTCACACCTAGCGAGATCGCTGTTTTGTGACACAACAGCGACCTCGCCATGATCTCGTTATGTGTGACACATAGCAGCGACCAGGCCCCCACTGTGACATCGCCAATCGTGTTGGAATGTCCTGGACCAGTTTTTGATGGTCGGGTTCCCGTTGGCCAGCATGCATCGGTGTGCTTGATTTCTTAACAACGACCTCGTTGGCGACTCAGAACTCATCCACGTAGGGCTGAGTCGTCAGACTAGCTGCTGTGTGACAGGGTCCCAACGACCACTGAGGTCATTATATGGGTTGCCGTATCGTTGCTGCGTCGTTCAGTAGATCTGACTGTTTGACATCTCACCAGTGACCACGTAGCGACGTTCCAGCGATCCTTACCAGGTCGTATCGTTGTCGGGATCACTGGAACGTCGCCAAGTGAGACGGGACCCTAAGAGTGCTAACGCCCATTAGCAGAGGTTGAGGTGGCAAAAAGTAATTTAAAAGCCAGGATACCACATCTCTGGCAGGAATAGTCCTGCAGATCGTCAAGCTTCAGAGGGACCTTTCCAGACATAGTGGGACCTCGTACTCCCCCTTAAACCCTCCCCCCACTGACCGTACTCTGTCACGGGTCCTTATATTCCCTCTTTGACTCTACTCTCTCCATCTGTCCTGATACTCCATCTACTGACCCTACTGTGTCCATGTGTCCTAATACTCCCTCTTCTGACCCTACTGTGTCCATGTGCCCTAAAACTCCCTCTACTGACCCTACTGTGTCCATGTGTCCATGTGCCATAATACTCCCTCTTCTGACCCTACTGTGTCCATGTGTCCATGTGCCCTAATACTCCCTCTTCTGACCCTACTGTGTCCATGTGTCCATGTGCTCTAATACTCCCTCTTCTGACCCTACTGTGTCCATGTGTCCATGTGCTCTAATACTCCCTCTTCTGACCCTACTGTGTCCATGTGTCCTAATACTCCCTCTTCTGACCCTACTGTGTCCATGTGTCCATGTGCCCTAATACTCCCTCTTCTGACCCTACTGTGTCCATGTGTCCTAATACTCCTCCCTATTGACCCTACTTTGTCCACCTGTCCTAATACTCCCCTGTATTGACCCTATTGTGTCCTCAAACTCTCTCCACCTAGGATAACACGCACACTTTCATACTTGATCACTTTCTATCAATGTTTCTATTCAGTAAACAAGCAGAAATACGAAGGTGCAGAACATTTTTTTTCTTCGTTCTGCCTTTTCCACAGGTTTTCTCCAGTTCTCGGCCTCTGTGCATCGGATACTACGAGACGGACGGCTCTACCATGGCGACACCATCCATGAGACGTGCTGTTCTGCAGACCAAGGCTCTCCTGGAGAAGGCTGGACACAAGGTTTGTAGTCACCAGTTCTGTGCCACAGTTCTGATACTCTGCAGTCAGTGATGGGCAATGCCTTCTCTCTCAATCTGCAGCTAGTACCGTTCAAGCCACCATCGGTGAGCTCATCACTGTTTGGACTGGCCATGAGGGGACTGGTGGCCGATGGAGGCAGCACATTCCTGGATAACTTGTAGGTATTTCAGCTTCAGCAGTGAATGGTCTGAACACGGGGGCAGAGTAACGAGCAACACTGCTTTATTCCTAGCAAAGGAGACCGAGTGGATCCAAACTTAAGGACCCAGGTCAGGACCTACAGCTGTCCGTCCTGGCTAAAGAGTTTGCTCTCCATCCTGGTCAGGCCACTGGTGAGTGTCACCGATCTCTTCTATACCGTTCCTGGTGCTCCCCTCTGGTGAGAGTCAACGATCACTTCTATACCGCTCCTGGTGCTCCCCTCTGGTGAGAGTCAACGATCACTTCTATACCGCCCCTGGTGCTCCCCTCTGGTGAGAGTCTCTGATCACTACTATACCGCTCCTGGTGCTCCCCTCTGGTGAGTGTCACTGATCTCTTCTATACCGCTCCTGGTGCTCCCCTCTGGTGAGTGTCACTGATCTCTTCTATACCGCTCTGGTGCTCCCCTCTGGTGAGAGTCACGATCACTACTATACCGCTCCTGGTGCTCCCCTCTGGTGAGTGTCACTGATCTCTTCTATACCGCTCCTGGTGCTCCCCTCTGGTGAGAGTCTCTGATCACTTCTATACCGCCCCTGGTGCTCCCCTCTGGTGAGAGTCTATCCGTCTCTGATCACTTCTATACCGCTACTGGTGCTCCCCTCTGGTGAGTCTCAGATCACTTCTATACCGCTGCTGGTGCTCCCCTCTTGTGAGAGTCTCTGATCACTTCTATACCGCTCCTGGTGCGAGTTACTGACCACTTTTATATTGTCCGGTGCTGGTTATAAGGGCGGGATCATGTGGGAGGTAGATGTCGCCCATTGGCATTACTATGCCCCATTGTCTTGTTTTTATCTTCGCAGTTTCCCAGACTCTCATTGGTTCTTCAGAACACGCGGGGAATAAGGTGAGGAGACAATGGATCATGCTAAGGTTTCATGGTCTCAGACTTTGTTCCATTATTTGTTTTCTGTAAGTTTATTATTTCCAAAGACTGAAAATTGTGCGGACCTGGTGCGGCTCATAGAGGAACAGTCAAAAAGAATGAGGTTCACATCGGGTCAGCGGTAGGAAATTGATGAGAATATTCAGTGCGATGCTAGGAAGCCACAGTCCGGGTCCTGTGCAGTAGATAGTGATGTAAAAGAGAGGAAAAAATTAGCAACCACAAAATACAAATTGTTTCAAGTTAAAACATCCTATTTTTAATGATAAATTAAAAGTGGAGTAAACAAGTATTGTGAGACAATAGGTCTACGCATTTCGAGCTGCAAGAGCTCTTATTCTTCATTTATTGTTTTAATGTTTTTTTATTCCCCCAGTTTTTGATGATGAACTAAAAGTGATGTTTTATCTAATGGGGCCGTCACACGCGTCAATGTCGTCAGCGATCTGATCGCTGACGACATTGACGACTGATCGCTGGTGAGCTGTCACACAGGCAGACTCACCAGTGATCATTTTACCAGCGACATCGTGGAAATGATTTCTATATCGTTTCCACGATGTCTGCAGGCTGGTATCCAGGGTATACTGCAGGTAACTAGGCAGTGCGCGCTGCCTAGATACCCGATGTATACCTCAGTTACCAGCCTTCTTCGCTCACCAGCTGGTATCTAAGGTACACAGCGGGTAACTAGGGTCCCTAGTTACCCGCTGTGTACCTTAGATACCAGCCGGTGAGCGGAGAAGGCTGGTAACTAAGGTATACATCGGGTATCTAGGCAGTGCGCGCTGCCTAGTTACCCGCAGTTTACCCTGGATACCAGCTCCCAGCGCTTCCTGAGAGGCGCTGGGAGCTGGCTGATCGCATCTCCCGGTGTCATACGCAGCGATGCTGCGTGTTCACCGGGTGACCGTCGTCAGGTTTTAGAACAGGTTCTAAAACCTGACGACCATCAACCAGCGATTTATCGCCCTGTCACACGCATCAATATCGCTGCAACTTCACGTGCAGCAGTGATCGTGCACGCGACATTGACGCGTGTGACAGCCCCAGTAGAACCTAAGTTGTAGGGACGAACATGGAGTAGGGACCTCAGATCTGATAAGGCCGGGAAGAATCTGCACAAAGGTTATGACATGACGATATGCGCCAGAACTGTGCACGCATCCACAGAACCATCCCAGGCCTGGCGCCATGCAGTAAGGGGCTGGGGAGGTGGGCGGCGAGGGGCTGGAGAGGCGGTTGGTGAGGGGCTGGAGAGGCATGTGGTGAGGGACTTGAGAAGGCATGTGGTGAGGGACGGGAGAAGGTGTGCATTGAGGGGCTGGAGAGGCGGGTGGTGAGGATGAGGATTTTTTTTTTCTTAACCTTTTGATTGCCTCTCCCGGCCCCTGGCCATCAGTTTGCTGAATCTAAATTTTGCAGATTTTTGTATAATTTGGGTAAATTGATTTCTGATTCAATGTATTCGCTCATCTCCTGTTATCGACCTTCCGTTCAGTGACGGCAGCAGAGTTTTACAAGCGCCTGGACTCTATCGCTAACCGTGGCGCTCATTCTTGGCCTCCGGTAGATTCGTTGCACCCCTGAGAAGATGTAGAATGTGGCGCTCGTCCTGTGCCGCAGAAAGGTGAAGAGTTCACCCAGAGCGGGGACTTCATTAACCCTTTAATCTCTTCCAGTTCAGTTAAGGAGCTGTGGAGACATCACACGGAGGTGGAGGTAACGATTTCCAGCAGCGGAAAGGGAACCGGAGCAGGGGTGGGACCCCCAAGGTCAGGAGATGTTCCTGAGGGACCCCCGAGGTCAGAACACAGCCCTGATAGTGTGTGAGGGGACATGTCACTGATGGTGTCTGAGAGGTCCCACGAGGTCATGATATGGCACTGATGGTGTGTAAGGGGTCCCCAAGGTCAGGACACAGCCGTGAATGTGTGTGAGGGACCTTCAAGTCGGGAATGGCAATGATGGTATGTAAGGGGCCCTGAAAGTTGGGACATGGCTCTGATGGTATTTGAGAGGCCCCTGAGGTTGGGACACGGCAATCGTGTGTGAAGGGCTCTCGAGGTCGAAACATGGCCCTGATGGTGTGTGAGAGGCTCTCAAGTTCAGGACACAGCCCTGATGGTGTGTGAGGGGCCCTCGAGGTTGGGACACGGCACTGATCACGTGTCAGGAGCCCCCATGATCGGAGACACAGCCCTGATGGTATGTGAGGGGCCCTCAAGCTCAGGGCCCAGCTCTGATGTTGTGAGGGGCCCTCGATGTCAGGACCCAGCCCTCATGCCTGTCTCTGTGTCTGCAGGTGTATCGTCAGGAGTTCATCGCTCACTGGAGGGCACACAGCCTGGATGTCCTCATTTGCCCTATCCTAGGCCCGGCTATGAATATCGGATACCCTGGAAAGCTGTCAAGTATGTGACCTTCTCAGCTGCCTCCATCAGTTGTCGCCATACTGTCCACATCCCCCTGGGACCTCATTTTACAAGTACTGATAGACACCAGCTCTGGAGAAACAAATGAGGGCTGGTTTCTTGTGGATGATGGGAACTATAGTTGGGTGTTTTGTTCACCGAGTTGTGTGTTTCACAGAGTTTTGCTGTTTGTTGGTTTTGTTGATCTCCATGTGTATTTGGGAAGGGTGTAAATGGATGTGTTTAGGGATGTCTTCATCTACCTTTCTGACGTCTCGTCAGTGGCCATCTATGTTGAATCCAGTGTGGCTTCTTCCAGTCTTACCGTTGTCCTGTGCCAACACCCAGGTGCCGTGTCCTACACAATCCTCTACAATCTGGTGGATTTCCCAGCTGGCGTTCTACCTGTTACTACAGTGACTGCTGAGGATGAGGAGGCTCTGAGAAAGTACGAGGGTCATCACAAGGATCCCTGGGACAAACTCCTGAAAAAGGTGCGTCCTCCTACACCTCCGCGTCCCGTCCCCGATGCCGAGCTCTTCACATAGGGTTCACAATGTCATCCCTTGTTCTGCAGGCCATGACAAACGGCGTGGGACTTCCTGTGGCCGTGCAGTGTGTGGCCCTTCCCTGGCAGGAAGAACAGTGTCTGCGTCTTATGAAGGAAGTGGAGAAAGTGACCAAAATATCGAGAAAGCCATGAGCGAGAAAAGCAGCAAATGTTCATAATGTCAATGTGACCTCAGAATGATCTGCTCTAATCACCGACAATAATATTCCTCTAATTCTGCCCCTATATACAAGAATATAACTACTATAATACTTCCCTATATACAATAATATAACTACTAATACTGCCCCCTATGTACAAGAATATAACTACTATAAAACTGATTAACAAATAAGCCAGCACCACCAGAAGAGAGCCTGCAATAAAAAATGTGCAAATGCACATATTCTTTCCAACTGAATAATGTAATTGATCTTTTGAGCCACCCTGTCTCGGCAAGGCAGTCTCATCAGGGTGGTCCTACTCTATATTTTTGTTTTATCTGTGCCTCCAACATACACATAAAGCAGAACCAATAAAAGCAGCATTTACCTGGAGCATCTCAAACCTGATCCCATGGTGCCAGACTGGTGCATATGTATAAAGGCAAATTAGGCCCTCCCGCACTGGCATCTTATGCCACATATGCCTGGGCTTTTCAGAATTAACCCTCACAGCACTAGGCCAGCACTCCTGAATAAAGGCAGAGCAGAACCCAAGCAAATGGCGCTTGCAATAAACTGAGCCTGAAGCCAGGGTGAGATAACTGAGTGTGAACAGTTACCAAAATTTGCCATAACCAACACAGATGGAATAACAAGCCAAAACTAGTGTACAAGGCGGCACGCTGGGGGTCAGCTACAAACCAACAACAAAAAAACAGCAAAAAAAAGCCAGCACCACCAGAAGATAGCTTGTAATAAAAAACGTGCAAATGTACATATTCCTTCCAAAATGTATAATAATATGAGATTGCCTTGATGTGGCAGGGTATCTCAAAAGATTGATCAATATTTTGCCCAAAATCTCAATTTCATAATATTATACAGTTTGGAAGGAATATGTGCAAATGCACTTTTTTATTGCAACCTATCTTCTGGTGGTGCTGGCTTGTTTGTTGCTTTTTGCTGTTGGCTGACACCCATCTGTGGTGTTCATAGCAAATCTTGGTAGCTGTTCTTACCCTGTCCTCAGGCTCAGTTTATTGTCCCCAAGTGTCTGAACAGATCGAGCCCCCTGAGTGTCTGTACACAGTGAGCCCTTTTTCCCCCGTAGGGTTGGACTCTTCAAATTAAATTATATGCATAATCTGAATATGTAATGTTTGTGTATATACAATCCAAGTGATTTCAGTTTTGTATTAATGGAAGATGTGTTTATTATAATTGTATTCATGTTGATTTTTACATTAAAAATTGCCCCATATGTACAAGACTATAAATACTTTAATACTGCTCCTATGTGCAAGAATATAACTACTATAATACTACTCCTATGTACAAGAATATAACTACTATAATACTGCCCCTATGTGCAAGAATACAACTACTATAATACAGCTCCTCTGTACAAGAATACAGCTACTATAATACTGCTCCTCTGTACAAGAATGTAACTACTATAATACTGCCCCTATGTACAAGAATATAACTACTATAATACTGCCCCTATGTACAAGAATATAAATATTATAATACTGTCCCCTATGTACAAGAATATAACTACTATAATACTATCCCCTGTGTAGAAGAATATAACTGCTATAATACTGTTCCTATGTACAATAACATAACTACTATAATACTGCCCCTATGTACAAGAATATACTATAATACTGCCCCCTATGTACAAGAATATAACTACTATAATACTGCCCCTATGTACAAGAATATAACTACTATAATACTGCCCCTATGTACAAGAATATAACTACTATAATACTGCCTCCTATGTACAAGAATATAACTAATATAATACTGCCTCCTATGTACAAGAATATAACTACTATAATACTGCCCCTATGTACAAGAATATAGCTACTATAATACTGTTCCTATGTACAAGAATATAACTACTATAATACTGTCCCCTATATACAAGAATATAACTACTATAATACTGCCCCTATGTACAAGAATATAACTACTATAATACTGCCTCCTATGTACAAGAATATAACTACTATAATACTGCCCCTATATACAAGAATATAACTACTATAATACTGCTCCTATGTACAAGAATATAACTACTATAATACTGTTCCTATGTACAAGAATATAACTACTATAATACTGCCCCTATGTACAAGGATATAACTACTATAATACTGCTCCTATGTACAAGAATATAACTACTATAATACTGCCCCTATGTACAAGAATATAACTACTATAATACTGCCCATATGTACCAGAATATAACTACTATAATACTGCCTCTATATACAAGAATATAACTACTAATAATACTGCTCCTATGTACAAGAATATAACTACTAATAATACTGCCTCTATATACAAGAATATAACTACTATAATACTGTCCCCTATATACAAGAATATAACTACTATAATACTGCTCCTATGTACAAGAATATAACTACTATAATACTGCTTCTACAGTTAGGGCCAGAAATATTTGGACAGTGACACAAGTTTTGTTATTTTAGCTGTTTACAAAAACATGTTCAGAAATACAATTATATATATAATATGGGCTGAAAGTGCACACTCCCAGCTGCAATATGAGAGTTTCCACATCCAAATCGGAGAAAGGGTTTAGGAATCATAGCTCTGTAATGCTTAGCCTCCTCTTTTTCAAGGGACCAAAAGTAATTGGACAATGGACTCTAAGGGCTGCAATTAACTCTGAAGGCGTCTCCCTCGTTAACCTGTAATCAATGAAGTAGTTAAAAGGTCAGGGGTGGATTCCAGGTGTGTGGTTTTGCATTTGGAAGCTGTTGCTGTGACCAGACAACATGCGGTCAAAGGAACTCTCAATTGAGGTGAAGCAGAACATCCTGAGGCTGAAAAAAAAGAAAAAATCCATCAGAGAGATAGCAGACATGCTTGGAGTAGCAAAATCAACAGTTGGGTACATTCTGAGAAAAAAGGAATTGACTGGTGAGCTTGGGAACTCTAAAAGGCCTGGGCGTCCACGGATGACAACAGTGGTGGATGATCGCCGCATACTTTATTTGGTGAAAAAGAACCCGTTCACAACATCAACTGAAGTCCAGAACACTCTCAGTGAAGTAGGTGTATTTGTCTCTAAGTCAACAGTAATGAGAAGACTCCATGACAGTAAATACAAAGGGTTCACATCTAGATGCAAACCATTCATCAATTCCAAAAATGGACAGGCCAGAGTTAAATTTGCTGAAAAACACCTCAAGAAGCCAGCTCAGTTCTGGAAAAGTATTCTATGGACAGATGAGACAAAGATCAACCTGTACCAGAATGATGGAAAGAAAAAAGTTTGGAGAAGAAAGGGAACGGCACATGATCCAAGGCACACCACATCCTCTATAAAACATGGTGGAGGCAACGTGATGGCATGGGCATGCATGGCTTTCAATGGCACTGGGTCACTTGTGTTTATTGATGACATAACAGCAGACAAGAGTAGCCAGATGAATTCTGAAGTGTACCGGGATATACTTTCAGCCCAGATTCAGCCAAATGCTGCAAAGTTGATTGGACGGCGCTTCATAGTAAAGATGGACAATGACCCCAAGCATACAGCCAAAGCTACCCAGGAGTTCATGAGTGCAAAAAAGTGGAACATTCTGCAATGGCCAAGTCAATCACCAGATCTTAACCCAATTGAGCATGCATTTCACTTGCTCAAATCCAGACTTAAGACGGAAAGACCCACAAACAAGCAAGACCTGAAGGCTGCGGCTGTAAAGGCCTGGCAAAGCATTAAGAAGGAGGAAACCCAGCGTTTGGTGATGTCCATGGGTTCCAGACTTAAGGCAGTGATTGCCTCCAAAGGATTCGCAACAAAATATTGAAAATAAAAATATTTTGTTTGGGTTATGTTTATTTGTCCAATTACTTTTGACCTCCTAAAATGTGGAGTGTTTGTAAAGAAATGTGTACAATTCCTACATTTTCTATCAGATATTTTTGTTCAACCCTTCAAATTAAACGTTACAATCTGCACTTGAATTCTGTTGTAGAGGTTTCATTTCAAATCCAATGTGGTGGCATGCAGAGCCCAACTCGCGAAAATTGTGTCACTGTCCAAATATTTCTGGACCTAACTGTATATACAAGAATATAACTACTAATAATACTGCTCCTCTGTACAAGAATATAGCTGCTATAATTCTGATGAGAAAGTAAGTCCAGCGCTACTGGTCCAAAAAACTGCAATGTTCTTTTTATTCCATTGCTTTAAGTATTAAAAACAGATTTAGTTACTGTGCAAATACATTACAATGAGACGTGTTTCGGTGCAGTGCACCTTATTCATTGACAAAGCTCTTATGGCTGATTGTGCATATTTAACCCATTCTTGAGGCCCAGTTACACAGTAAGATATCGTGAACGATATTGCTCAAACGTCACGGGTTTGGAGTCGTTCAAGCGACATCGTTAGGACGTCGTTGCGTGTAACACCGCAATACGACCATGATAATTCGTTGGATCGTTGATTGCAGATTGGAGAACATGTTCTCAAATCACACGATCCTCGATCAGCCATCCTACTGCATCGTTGTGTGTGACACCCGATAACGATGTCGTTAACGACTTCGCCTATTCACAACAGTGAACAAGGATCGTTCGCTGGGTTGAGCGAACGATAGCTGTTCGCTACATCGTTGGTGCGTCGTCCATGATGTCTACACGTGTGACATCTTACCAATGATGTCAAAAAGATGTCCTAACGACCGGTCGCCCTCGAGATCATTGATGATATCTAAACGATATTGAAGCGTGTAACGGTACCTTAAGTTACATTCCGCCCTTCAGATCTGGTCTACAAATGGTTACAGGTGAGTAGAAGCTGTGAAGAAGGAATTAACCCTGTAGTAGCTGGAAAATTACTAAAAATTTATATTTCAGACTTTAGGTTATTCATAATAATTACGTAATTAGATCTTGCAGGACCTTAACTCTGGATGGGACTCTAATTTTTAAGTGGTAAATCCAACAGGTTTCCCAGTTTATTAGTTTCCTTTTGATATCACCTCCCATGGATGGAATTTTAACTTTTTTTTATACCTGATAATGTGGAGGATACATCCGCCCCATGACATTGTATGAAGTGTCAAGAGATTACTGAACTGTTATTTACAGTCATATGAAAAAGTTTGGGCACCCCTCTTAATCTTACTCTTTTTTTTTTTTTTGTTTAAAATTGTTTTTTTGCAACAGCTATTTCAGTGTGATATATGTAATAACTGATGGACACAGTAATATTTCAGGATTGAAATGAGGTTTATTGTACTAACCAAAAATGTGAAATATGCAAAGTATGGGCACCCTTCTGATGTAATTTTCAGACACCCCAGCGGCAATGCCACCTCTTAACTCGCTGGCGCGTGGCTGGAGATGTCGCCCCATGTAAATGGGGGACGGCGACGCTGGTGGGGTGCAAGAAACGTGCGCACCCGCCAATCGCCGCCGACATCCCCAGCCCCGTCACCAGGTGTGACGGGGCCTTTAGAGCTATTACCAATGAGCTGGACACTCTTGATTTATGGGTGTAATCCCCTGTAGTATTCTGTATATACTGTACACTGCACAGTACCACTTCACCTGTCCTGTATACTGGGTGTAATTTTCAATATCTGTATTATTCTGTGTGAATGTATATGTATGTGTATCAAAAATAGAATCAGCACATAGGATCCTAATTTAAATAAGTGCAATAGTCCTGTACACAGTGCTCCACTGTGTGGCAATACTTATCAAGAAAACACAGGCAGCACTCCGGATATAAAGTAGTTTCTGGACTCTTTAATCTGGCCACATGATGCGACGTTTCAGTCCATAACAAGGCTTGCTGCACAGTAACATTTCTCCTGTCCTGTATACGTATACTGGATGTAATCCTCAGAGAAAACAGGGGGAACCAGCAAAGCCAAAAATTGCTGAAAAAATAAATGTGTAAATACACCTGTCACTACCATACTGCATACAAATAGAGAAATTTCACAAAAGATTACTGAAATAATCTTTTGAGCCACTCTTCAACGCCAAGGAATGTCTCAGATAGAGTGGTCCTACTCTACATATTTTTACATTTCTGATGTGTCCGTAGACAGCATAATACAATATAAAGAGGACCATATAAAGCTAACACTCACCTATACATGTCAGACAATTCTGGCTCCTCCTATTTTCTCTCTGGTATGGATGTACTCTTCAGTATCTGTATTATTCTGTATATATACACTACACAGTACCACTTCTCCCATCCTGTATACTGGGTGTAATCCTAAGTATCTGTATTATTCTGTATATATACACTGCACAGTACCACTTCTCCTGTCCTGTATACTGGGTGTAATCCTCAGTATCTGTATTACTCTGTATATATACACTGCACAGCACCATTTTCCTGTCCTGTATACTGGGTGTAATCCTCAGTATCTGTATTATTCTGTATATATACACTGCACAGTACCACTTCTCCTGTCCTGTATACTGGGTGTAATCCTCAGTATCTGTGTTATTCTGTATATATACACTGCACAGTACCACTTCTCCTGTCCTGTATACTGGGTGTAATCCTCAGTATCTGTGTTATTCTGTATGTATACACTACACAGTACCTCTTCTCATGTCCTGTATACTGGGTGTAATCCTCAGTATCTGTATTATTCTGTATATATACACAGCATAGTACTACTCCTCCTGTCCTGTATACTGGGTGTAATCCTCAGTATCTGTATTATTCTGTATATATACACTGCACAGCACCACTTCTCCTGTCTTGTATACTGGGTGTAATCCTCAGTATCTGTATTATTCTGTATATATACAATGCACAGCACCACTTCTCCTGTCTTGTATACTGGGTGTAATCCTCAGTATCTGTGTTATTCTGTATATATACTCTGTACAGTACCACTTCTCCTGTCCTGTATACTGGGTGTAATCCTCAGTATCTGTATTATTCTGTATATATACACTGCATAGTACCACTTCTTCTGTCCTGTATACTGGGTGTAATCCTCAGTATCTGTATTATTCTGTATATATACACTGCACAGTACCACTTCTCCTGTCCTGTATACTGGGTGTAATCCTCAGTATCTGTATTATTCTGTATATATACACTGCATAGTACCACTTCTTCTGTCCTGTATACTGGGTGTAATCCTCAGTATCTGTATTATTCTGTATATATACTCTGTACAGTACCACTTCTCCTGTCCTGTATACTGGGTGTAATCCTCAGTATCTGTATTATTCTGTATATATACTCTGTACAGTACCACTTCTCCTGTCCTGTATACTGGGTGTAATCCTCAGTATCTGTATTATTCTGTATATATACACTGCACAATACGTCTTCTCCTGTCCTGTATACTGGGTGTAATCCTCAGTGTCTGTATTATTCTGTATATATACACTGCACAGCACCACTTCTCCTGTCCTGTATGCTGGGTGTAATCCTCAGAGAAAACAGGGGGAGCCTGTGACAGGTGTACTTACACATTTTTTTTCAGCAATTTTTGGCTGTGCTGGCTCCCCCTGTTTTCTCCCTGGGTGTAATCTTCAGTATATGTATTACTCTGTATATATACACTGCACAGCACCACTTCTCCCATCCTGTATACTGGGTGTAATCCTCAGTACCCGATTATGCTGTATATATACACTGCTCAGTACCACTTCTCCTGTCCTGTATACTGGGTATAATCCTCAGTATCTGTATTATTCTGTATATATACACTGCACAGTACCACTTCTCCTGTCCTGTATACTGGGTGTAATCCTCAGTATCTGTATTATTCTGTATATATACACTGCACAGTACCACTTTTCCTGTCCTGTATACTGGGTGTAATCCTCAGGATATGTATTATTCTGTATATACAGTATACACTGCACAGTACCACTTCTCCTGTCCTATATACTGGGTGTAATCCTCAGTATCTGTATTATTATGTGTATATATACACTGCACAGTACCACTTCTCCTGTCCTATATACTGGGTGTAATCCTCAGTATCTGTATTATTCTGTATATATACACTGCACAGTGCCACTTCTCCTGTCCTGTATACTGGGTGTAATCCTTAGGATATGTATTACTCTGTATATATACACTGCACAGTACCACTTCTCCTGTCCTATATACTGGGTGTAATCCTCAGTATCTGTATTATTCTGTATATATACACTGCACAGTACCACGTCTCCTGTCCTGTATACTGGGTGTAATCCTCAGTATCTGTATTATTCTGTATATATACACTGCACAGTACCACTTCTCCTGTCCTATATACTGAGTGTAATCCTCAGTATCTGTATTATTTTGTATATATACACTGCACAGTACCACTTCTCCCATCCTGTATGCAGTGTGTAATCCTCAGTATCTGTGTTATTCTGTATATATACACTGCACAGTACCACTTGTCCTGTCCTGTATACTGGGGGTAATCCTCAGGATCTGTATTATTCTGTATATATACACTGCACAGTGCCACTTCTCCTGTCCTGTATACTGGGGGTAATCCTCAGGATCTGTATTATTCTGTATATATACACTGCACAGTGCCACTTCTCCTGTCCTGTATACTGGGTGTAATCCTCAGTATCTGTATTATTCTGTATATATACACTGCACAGCACCACTTCTCCTGTCCTATATACTGAGTGTAATCCTCAGTATCTGTATTATTTTGTATATATACACTGCACAGTACCACTTCTCCCATCCTGTATGCAGTGTGTAATCCTCAGTATCTGTGTTATTCTGTATATATACACTGCACAGTACCACTTCTCCTGTCCTGTATACTGGATGTAATCCTCAGTATCTGTGTTATTCTGTATATATACACTGCACAGTACCACTTCTCCTGTCCTGTATACTTTGGTGTAATCCTCAGTATCTGTGTTATTCTGTGTATATACACTGCACAGTACCACTTCTGTATTAGTGAGGATAAACTTCCTTGGAGTTGGCTGATGATGTCTGTATCAGTTTGTCTTGCTCTCGGGGTTGAAGTTGTGACCATTGAGGGTCATCATCTGCTGAGATCCAGTCCAGGTTTTTGTGGTCTCGTCGCTTCCTGGACTGGGTCTGATTTCTGATGAGACATTTCGATGTGGCTCTTCTCCAGGGGCAGCTGCATTCAACATGCTGCTCAGACTTCTCACTCTTCTGCTCCCTGAGGTCCTCATAGATTTGTCCTTTGTGCTTCTTCTTCTGGGTCTGGTCGGCTCTTACCTAGTTGCACAATGGATGAGCGAGCGACGTACCAAGATGAAGATCGAGCGAGCGCAGATGCAGAGAGAGAGCGCCCTGCAACTGATGGAGAAGATGATGCTACGCTATAAAGCTCTGGTACGGGGGCAGGGGGCATGCGGGTGAATGAGAAAGTTACCAGTGTGTTTTTCGTGTGTGTAAATGTGGTTGGAGTGTCAGATCTGGCATAATAATTGTGGTTGCATTTGTTATTTTTGCCGGGTCCGTCAAAGAGTTTTCATAGGACAGATAGACAGATATAACTAAGCATCCCACTCTCATGCTGGTTGCTTCCGGGGCCACCCATTAAGCTTCATGAATATTAACTGCACTGAACTGCAATGGCCAATCACAAAAGCTCACTCTCTGTGCTTGGTTGTCATACACATTAATGTATGGCAACCAACCTGCCGTCGTAGTGTGTAAAATAAATGAATAATGGAAAACAACTGCATAGGGTTTCTCTGTGTTTTTCATTCTCAGTACAGATAAAGCGGACAGCTGCAGGGTGCCACCCTCAGCTGCCTAGTCTTACCTTGACTGGCAATGGAAAATACAGGGGAGCCCATTTTTTTAAATTAATTATTTAAATAAATAATAAAAATAAAAAATGTGGGTTTCGCCTATTTTTTATTGCCAGCCAAGGAAAACTAGGCAGCTGGGGGCTGTTATTCTCAGCGTAGTGGTGCCCACAGTTATTGGTCCCCCCACGCTATAGAATAGCAACCTGCAGTCGCTCAAGAAATTGGCACATTGATTAGAAGTACCAATTCCTGGCGCTTTACCTGTCTCTTCATTGGGGTGATAAAAGGGGTAATGACAGGTGAGTATTGAAAACTTGTCCTTTAGTTTTGGATTGATAATGAAAAAAGTAAATCTGTGATTGGCCATTGCAGTTCAGTGCAGTGAATATTCATGAAGCTTAATAGGTGGCCCCGGAAGCAAGCTGTGGGAGACTGCTGAGCTCTCTATCTTTTAGTGAAACCTTCATGCTCCGTAGGCATACTGGATCTGGTTTTACCTGATTCAGTAAAACCGGATCCAGTGCCCATTGACTTCCATTTTAATTTATACAGGATCATACTGGATCCGGTCGGGTCTGGATTTTTTAACCACCGAGAAAAAGGTGCGCTTTTGTTGGTGGTTAAAAAAAACTGTTTCTGCCGCACCCAGCAGAAACCAGATGCACCCGCATGTGCCAGAGTGCTCATTGAAAGACTATGGAGACAATCCATATTCGGTTACTTCCGACCTCTGCCTGATTCTGCCAGGGGGCAGAAAAATGCTGGTGTGAAACTACCCTTAGAAGGAAAAACAAACATCAGCGGGGGCTTCTCTGTCCTCATCTACATCCATATACATTAATATGAAGAAATGTATGTGCCCCAGCCCCACATTTTCACTTCGGGAGGGGGCTTCTCTGCCCTCATCTACATCCATAGACATTAATATGAAGAAAAGTATGTGCCTCACCTTGACCTCCGGGGCTTCACCCCACATCCACCTCTGGAGGATTCTCTGTCCTCATCTACATCCACAGACGTTAATATGGAGAAATGTGCCCCCTCACCCACATCCATGTCCAGGGACTCCTCAGTCCTTATCTACAGGGTGTTCATAAAGTAACTATGCAGTGATTAACACTTGCCAGTAGGTGATGTGGGAACTGGAGAAGATGCTGGTAGTGGCCACCCCTGGATGTGGAGACACAGGTTCACAAACACGCTGTTTTCCACAGTCCTCACAACTATTCTGCAATCTAACCGGACCTTTGGACAAATATACTGTGTATTAGTGCTTATAACAACACCACACTGCATTCCATAGTTACTTTATGAACACCCTGTACTTCCATAGACAATTATATGGAGTAAAGTATGTGGGCAGCTCCACAAGGGCTAAGACCAGCACTAGACAACAATAAACCCAAGAAGCAAGTCCCAGTAAATCACCAGCATCTGGGAATACCTAAGTTAAAGTGCCAGAAAATACTAAATCCCTGAAGGACCTCAGTGGGGCCTCGTAATGATACAGACCAAAAGTCCACATCAGTAAATGTGTGACGCATGTCACCCAGCTTCATCAGGGACATGTCAGGAGGGCACCATATGAGTGTAGACGTCAGGGCTCAGTGATAGGCAATACCTGAAGAAAGATGTTATTGCAGGCATCATAAGGCCACATAATACAAGTGTAATGCACATGGCGCATGCGCTGTCAGAGACCTCCAGTAGCATCTGGGCACTTCTGCCCATTGGATGTCCTGTGAAGGTGCATCAACACCAGGGAAGAATAATTAGTGATGATGCAGAATTTAATGGGACAAAAAGGAGGAACCCGAATTCAGTGATAAAGAGGTGGGCTGTAAGGAGGTTGTATGTATGGGATGCCACAGCCACTGTCTGTTGGCCATAGGACTCGAACCCTCCATCTCTGTCTGCTGGCGCCATATTGGGTCATCGCATACAGGATTGTGCATTGCGTGTGTAATTATACTTTTCTACTTAGCATGGTTAGAAAGGGGTTAATAAATGTGGGGGCTTCACTAGTAATGACCCCCAATCACATTCTTCTAGGAGAGGAGGGAGGATATAGTTTTGTTTTTTTCTCAAGGTAAAGAATATTTATACCGTGTTAGCCAGTAGATAGAAAAATATATTGCAATCTGAGAGTCCTCAGTGGTTGATACCTTTTAATGGCTAACTGAAAAGATGGTAAACATAGCAAGCTTTCGAGACGACTCAGGTCTCTTCTTCAGGCTGATAATGACACAAATTCTGAAGACACATACATTTATACATAAGCAATAGAGAAAAAAAAAAAAAAAGAAGGGGAAAGAAGAGAACAGAAAAAAAAATGGCAAAACAGTGTTATATGCTCTGGTGGATATGACAGGTGACGCAAAGCAGAGTCGGGTAGGGAGGGGTGGAGGAGCAGGGACACAGAAAGCAGATTTCTAAGATAAGCGGAACCAATGTATTAGGTAGATGGTTAGTAACCCATGGAGACCTGAAATTACTTAGTTAAGTTCTGGAGAGCAGACTAAGTGAGAGAGTTCACAGAAAGTGCATTTGGAGACAGCTTGCTACACACTGAAATCGTAGGACAATGAACTCCTGACACTTCTGTGAACTCTCTCACTTAGTCTGCTCTCCAGAACTTAACTAAGTAATTTCAGGTCTCCATGGGTTACTAACCATCTACCTAATACATTGGTTCCGCTTATCTTAGAAATCTGCTTTCTCTGTCCCTGCTCCTCCACCCCTCCCTACCCGACTCTGCTTTGCGTCACCTGTCATATCCACCAGAGCATATAACACTGTTTTGCCATTTTTTTTTCTGTTCTCTTCTTTCCCCTTCTTTTTTTTTTTTTTCTCTATTGCTTATGTATAAATGTATGTGTCTTCAGAATTTGTGTCATTATCAGCCTGAAGAAGAGACCTGAGTCGTCTCGAAAGCTTGCTATGTTTACCATCTTTTCAGTTAGCCATTAAAAGGTATCAACCACTGAGGACTCTCAGATTGCAATATGTTTTTTTCTCATTATTTTGGCACAGTTTACATATCGTGCATCATGTGACCCCCTTCCGCACTCTGCAGTTACCCCACCATCTAGATCACAGGTGATTCCCTGTGGCTTTTGTCAGGATTGGGGTCTGGGTTTTGGACCTCAATCATTTCTCACAATGTGATCATTTCCCAGCAGCTGAGGGGTTAAGCTTTTTCCCGAATTTTGGCACGCTCCCATCTTGTGTTTCTATTTTGGGAGGTGGTGATCTAGGTTTAGTATATGATATGAGTTCTGCTCCTGCAGCTGTCATGCTCCGGGCAGAGTTGGCAGGAGAAGCTGCAGCCCATGACCGGCGGTGCAGAGTCTCCCATAACGCCCTGTACACACCAGTCACTGGTCGGGCAGTGGCCGCTCTGCCACCATGTTCTGGTATCTTCTGGAATTCACAATTAACCATTTGTTGCTCTCCACGTTGTGCTGCTTCGTGTTGTCCACCATTGTTTTGAGATGTTACACTCAACTGCGCAGCAAAATAAAGATCGAGCGGGCGCGCAGAAACTGAGGGATGAAGCCCTGCAGCTGATGGAGAGGCGCATCGCAGACTTTAAGAAACAGGTAAGCAGAGGAGCGGGAGACACCGGCCGTCAGCTCTAGGTCCAGGCCGCCTTTGCCACTCTGTAGATTCAGTGATTTGATGTGTTTGTATGTTGCAGTCTGATTTTGGCATGTTTTATGTAAGAGTTCGTTTACAGAGACCACTCGGTGGAACTATATAACCGCCAACCGGTGAGATGGGCAGGCATGTGACTGGTTACACAGCCGAGTGCAGTATATGCTGCAGACTGACAAAAATACAGAAAGGGGGATAAAGCATGGTGTATATTTTAACCACACCCCCGGCCACACCCCATACCACACCCATTTGCCATATCTCCTCTGGCGAGGGGTTGTCAGAGGGGCAGTGAGGGACTTTCAACAGATGCTCGAGACTGCAATTGTCTATGTGCTTTTAATGGGACAATCCTTTGTTCAAGGCAAAATCCTTCCTTGTGCTCCTTTGTCCACCTCCCCACCCCTGCCAGGAAATATACAGTATATAAATATCCAACACTTCCCTCTACAATTCCCTTGTCAAGAACACAACAATAACATGTGAGGGAAGCGCTGAGATGTATTTATTTACTCAACCCTATATAATCGGGAGCAGTTCAGGATGGAGTGAAGCATAATACTGCACTTGGGTATGTAGACATCACCTCTTCCCTGCCATCCACAGAATACACCGTCATTGTCTTTCCTGATCTTTCTTGGCTCAGGAATTAAGCTCTATGTTGTGTCTTGGCATTGCCAATCTACAGAGTATCTGCCCATCCCCAAGTCATCCTCATCATTGTCCTGTGTACACCCCTCACCCTCACAGTCCATCGGTTGGCCTAGTCATTGTCCTGTGTACACCCCTCATCCTCATAGTCAATCGGCCAGCCTCATCATTGTCCTGTGTACACCCCTCACAGTCCATTGTTCGGTCCCGTCATTGTCCTGTGCACACCCCTCACCCTCACAGTCCATCGTTTGGTCCTGTCATTGTCCTGTGTACACCCCTCACCCTGACAGTCCATCGTTTGGTCCTGTCATTGTCCTTTGTACACCCCTCACCCTGACAGTCCATCGTTCGGTCCCGTCATTATCCTGTGCACACCCCTCACCCTCACAGTCCATTGTTCCGTCCCGTCATTGTCCTGTGCACACCCCTCACCCTCACAGTCCATCGTTTGGTCCTGTCATTGTCCTGTGTACACCCCTCACCCTGACAGTCCATTGTTTGGTCCTGTCATTGTCCTGTGTACACCCCTCACCCTCACAGTCCATCGTTTGGTCCTGTCATTGTCCTGTGTACACCCCCTCACCCTGACAGTCTATCGTTCGGTTCCCGTCATTATCCTGTGCACACCCCTCACCCTCACAGTCCATTGTTCTGTCCCGTCATTGTCCTGTGTACACCCCTCACCCTCACAGTCCATTGATCGGTCCCCGTTATTGTTCTGTGTACACCCCTCACCCTCACAGTCCATAGTTTGGTCCTGTCATTGTCCTGTGTACACCCCTCACCCTCACAGTCCATCGTTCGGTCCAGTCATTGTCCTGTGTATCATGCATTCACTGGGAAAAGGAAAGGGAAAAGGCCGCTCCACCGCCCATGTCCTCCTGGATTCCTGCACCTGGTGTGGCAGCTTTGGCAACTGCCCAGGAAACAATGTGAAGTAGAAAACACCAGTGCTTGTCTTCATAAAATTTTGTTCTTTATTGGAAATGAGATTTTAAAATCATTCATTGTTTAGCTGGCGCTAGACCGTTCGGCAGACACAACTTCCTGAAATCATTAGCAATACAAAATACAAAATTTATACATTTATAAAAAAGAAACCTCCACCCACAGCTGAACCTAATTAACAATGTGATAATAAAGAACTAAATTTAACTCTCACAGTTATGGAGTTGAAATTTGCACAAGGGAGCATTGCACTATTTTCTGCCACACACAAAATATCCAATACATACAGTATATTTAATAACTTCATGGATCTCCACCTTTAATGTTTTTATTTTTACTTCCTTTCCTTATCCATATATGATGGAAAACCAATACATTGTAATACAAAAGAAAATTTCAGTGCGTTCTAATATTTTATGATGATAATCACATATTAATAGATTTCATATTACACTCCTAATGTGCGGTTGTTTTATTGTTTCAAGCAGATTCTGAATTTAATCATCCCGGTAACTTTATAGCTAGTCTTGTTTTTTATTTTTTATTTTCATATATAAATACATTACTCCATCACCTCAATTTAATTATATTATGGGGGTGTTGGGGGGGGGAAGAAAGGAAACAAAACAAACAAAAAAACTTTTAAAATTTCCAATTTTTTGGCATTAATTTCACTGATTTATTTTTAAGTTTAATATGCAATCTTGCTAACAAATGTCAAAGTAAAAGTACACCCCTCACCCTCACAGTCCATGTCGGTCCCTCATTGTCCTGTGTACACCCCTCACCCTCACAGTCCATCGTTTGGTCCTGTCATTGTCCTGTGTACACCCCTCACCCTCACAGTCCATCGTTCGGTCCCGTCATTGTCCTGTGTACACCCCTCACCCTCACAGTCCATCGTTTGGTCCCGTCATTGTCCTGTGTACACCCCTCACCCTCACAGTCCATCGTTCGGTCCCGTCATTGTCCTGTGCACACCCCTCACCCTACAGTCCATCGTTCGGTCCTGTCATTGTCCTGTGTACACCCCTCACCCTCACAGTCCATCGTTCGGTCCCGTCATTGTCCTGTGTACACCCCTCACCCTCACAGTCCATCATTTGGTCCTGTCATTGTCCTGTGTACACCCCTCACCTTGACAATCTTTACATTCCTTTCTTGCAGCTTGTTTCTGCAGGGTTTTAAGTATATCTTTTATACAACTGGTGGAGCAAAAACCCCTCTTAAAATTATAACTTTTCATAAATACATTTAAAAAAGTCCAACAAACACACAAAAAAGATCTGAGAGCATAGTATTGGACAATAAAAAATTAAAACAAAATAATAAAAAGTTCCCTTTTCCCTACTATGTTTCTTTTATTTTTTGCCCCATATTCTGCTCTCGGAGTTTTTTGTTTTTTTGTGTGTTGGTTTGTCGGACTTTTTTACATGTATTTATTAAAAGTTATATTTTAAGAGGGGTTTTTTGCTCTATAGGTTCTATATGTAATCGCACCCCCTTGACATCTGCTACGGCTTGTTTTTATTTTTAAGTATATCCGACGTGCTGGATTGCCGGAGTCACAATTTGTACCAACGACCACATGTTTTATTTGAGCCCGTTGTTTTTTTTTTACCGGTCTTAAATTCAGGAACACCTTCACGTATACACACCCACAGTGGGCCACAAATCTCATTGCCAGAATATGTTCATGCATAGACAGGCCTGCACTTACACCTAAAATGTCTATATCCACACTTACGGGATATCAGTAGGGGACGGTATACCTAGAAACTTACACCAAACACAACATTTGTATATATTTATGTATATAGGATCTGGGGTAAAGGATTGGATTTGTCAATGCCCTTAACCCCCATCTTCGGTTGAGCTCATGATGCTCAGCCTGACCTCGATGCAGTTGGGTGCCTAGTCTTTTGGTCCTTCAGTAAATCAGAGACAGTCCAATATATAAGATTATGATCAGTATCACACAATCTCCCGTCCTCCCTCCATGACACTGTGGAGACTTTCCCTATCATGTGCTCAGTTCTTGGTTGTGTCAAGCTTCAGCTGGATGGTGGTATGATTCTCCGACTCTAAACTTTCTCATTCTCCTGTCGTGGCTGCAATCTTACAGGAGATGTTTTCAGTTCAGTGCTGAACCTATTAAGGGTCTTCTGGAGTCTCACTGGAGTGCCTGGGTGGTCTAAAATGGGATTAAAGGTACAATTTACTCCTGGGATCGTCCCAGTACAATTAGAACACAATACATACTATAATTTATACCAACATTGGGTTGACCTTCAATTACAGGCCCCTTGATGTCTTTGACGTCTTTCCGTGAGGTATATCTTTTCCCCTATCTACTATTAAGCAAGTTTACATACTTGCACCCTTTAAGCTCCTAGGTCTTGGTCTAGCCCATTTAATCCCTTGAATGCTTGTATCAGTCCTAGCACAATTTTTCTTTATGTATAGGCAAACTGCTTAAACACCCCATAAAAACCCCCAAACCAATGGACAGACTATAACACACCCCATCTAATAAGATGATCAGTCTCAACAGCCAAACTATAAAGCCAACATCGATGGTGGAGTACCAGGTACTTACTATCCTGGCGCTGGATTACATCCTTATTTAATACGAGTTCATTCTATAACATATCAAATAGAATTGGCTGTTCCTTCAGGGTGAGTCCACATTACAGAGTACCAGACCCGCACCCCCAGTATGGGATAAGCCAGGACCCATTGAACTGCAGGTGTTTGCACGAAACGGTCGTCGTCCTGGCGCACAGCCCGCATCTTTCCTCCCTCCTGCATGGCCTTTAATATTTAAAGGTTGAAGAGTTTTGCAATTGGTGAGTTATGCCTTTTATCTTTTGCATCATTGAATATGTTCCCTCAGGGTGAACTCCCCCTGTTAACCTTACCTGAGGTGTCCAGTAAATTCCTATTGCATTCCTAATTCCTTAACTCTCTCGGCACTATGAGAAAAATGCCATTTTCCTGTAGTCTGTTCCTAGTTCATTGCTTCTGTTACCTCTACAGCCTTCTAACTTATACCGGCCTTATCCTTAGGATTCATCCCCTCCAGGAAAATCAAATGTCCAATTAGTTCTGTTTCACCTTATAACAATATACCTCCAAACCATCCGTGATACCTCACTCTGGGGCACATAGATGGTACATGAAACTACAACAATTTTATTTACTAAAATATGTCTAAAATTACAATGTATTCAGGTACCAATACAAGCTACAATTATTCCATAACAATGGTTACTCCATAACAGTATACGTGGGTACAGTCCACAGCTACAGTCAGCCGACAGCATATAGTGGTGTTCTAAACTGCACTTTTATAGTAATATCAAGTGAATAGGTAAATGGCTATTCCCATCAACAGTCCTGAGCATTCCTTCCCATAAGGCTGCTAAGCATTTATATACATCAGATTACTGCTGTTTAATTTACCTGTATATTACTTGTACTGAGCAGAACACAAGCTGCCTGCAGAGTGGCCCCACCAGATCCGCCAACGCACGTTTCAAGTTGTTTCTTCATCAGGGCGTGCTGTTATCTAATTTCCTCCCTCTTATATAGCGCCCCCTAATGGGAATCTCCCGCCTCTGTGAGTAATTAGCGCGCATGACTTCCGGGAATTTCTCCTCCGATCACATGACTTCCGGTATCCGGTCTGTGAAGTGCAAGCACAGGAACTCCTGCGTGCCAGCGCTATCATAGTGACAAAAGCAAAAAAACCTCATTCCCTTCACAGGGGCCTGATAGAAAACATCATATAAAAAATGAACTCCTGTTTAAAATTGCACTAACAATAAAACCTCAGATGAAACATTCTTACACCTATCTGAGCTTCCTAAATCTAACAATATAAAACATTGCAAAACAACAAGCAAACCTGGTCAACAAAAGATAAGTGAAATAAACTAAAAAGACAAAATAAACCGTACAGGCCTGCTGGAAATTCTCTATTAGAATCTCACAGAAGCGGTTGCATCTGGCACTCAAAATCAAAGGCAGGGGGCAAAGATTTCAAGATGACCTCTTCTCTAATGCAAATTTGCACTTCAGTGAGGAAGTGGATAAACTCCAGCGCCACCTTTAGGTAGCTTCTCATAGTCATAGTCGACTTTCTGACAAGCCAGAAAGTCGACTATGACTAGGAGGAGCTACCTAAAGGTGGCGCTGGAGTTTATCCACTTCCTCACTGAAGTGCAAATTTGCATATTTCCTAGAGGAGGGATGCAGCTTTAAATCTCACCTACTTAACTGACTTCTTATGGTTGCAGGCAAACTCCTCTCCATAAGGTAGATAGCAAGTTTCCCAGACCTCTAATGGTCATTCATCACTGGGTCATTTCATCACTACACATTAAGGCGGTGAACTCTGGCTTACTCAGGTGCTCATGTGAAGTCTTGCAGGCGGTTGGATGAGGAATGTTCAAGTGTGGAGGAAAGAAGGAGGTCTAGGGAGGATTGAAGATAATTAGTTAGATAATATCGGGAGATTAGTTCCGACATATGGGTGCATCTTAATGAATTAGAATATCATAAAAAAATTAATTTATTTAGTAATTCAATTCATAAAAATAAACGCATATATACAGTCATTACAAACAGAGTGATCTTCAAGTGATTATTTATGTAAATGTTGATGATTATGGCTTACAATCAATGAAAACCCAACAGTCATTTTCTCAGAAAATGCAAAAAAATCAAAATAGATGGTTGCGCCACACTGCAAATTTAGGGGTATAAATTCCCGTTATACTGTACGTTTCACTCACCTAAGTTGGTTGTGCCCTCTGCACAACTAGATTAACCGCAAGTAGGTGAGATTTTTTTATGCAGGATCCCTGTCTTCATCTATTGCCTGTCTCCCCTTTGCACCCAGGTCTGTGCTCCGTCTCTCACACGTGCACCGTCCCGTGCACGTGCGGGGCCAGGTTTCTGTTTTCTTCAGCAAGGTCCTCTCCCAGAGCTGCTCGACCACTCTCCCAAGGGAGAAAGGAACGTAATGCAATAATAAATGTGGTATATAGAAATGAGCGCTAGGGATAACGGAACAAGCCGAACGCTTTTGTAGACATTACCTATAGGTTTATTACGATAAACACAGTGCAGGTCCTTCTCCCACAACGCGTTTCGACGCTACATGCGTCTTTCTCAAGTGGATGTGGTTCCACTTGAGAAAGACGCATGTAGCGTCGAAACGCGTTGTGGGAGAAGGACCTGCACTGTGTTTATCGTAATAAACCTATAGGTAATGTCTACAAAAGCGTTCGGCTTGTTCCGTTATCCCTAGCGCTCATTTCTATATACCACATTTATTATTGCATTACGTTTCTCAGAAAATGAGAATATTATATAAGGCCAACTGAAAAAATTATTTTTAGCTCATAAATGTTGGCCTACTGATACAGGGGCAGACCTACCGCCCGTGCAGCCCGTTCATTGAATGGGGGCCCCGAGGGAGAGGGGGCCCCTCCAGCCTCCAGCACCGCATGGCTAATTTTACCTATTTAAATTAGCTACAGTCATATGAAAAAAGTTTGGGCACCCCTCTTAATCTTACTCTTTTTTTTTTTTTTGTTTAAAATTGTTTTTTTTGCAAGAGCTATTTCAGTGTGACATATGTAATAACTGATGGGCACAGTAATATTTCAGGATTGCAATTAGGTTTATTGTAGTAACTAAAAATGTGAAATATGCATTATTTCAAAATTTGACAGGTGCAAAAGTATGGGCACCCTTGATTTTCATGATTTGAATACTCCTAACTACTTTTTACTGACTTACTGAAGCACTAAATTGGTTTGGTAACCTCATTGAGCTTTGTACTTCATAGCCCGGTGTATCCAATCATGAGAAAAGCTATTTCAGGTGTCCACTTGCAAGTTGTTCTCCTAGTTGCATCTTCTCTGAGGAGTGGCATCATGGGCTCCTCAAAACAGCTCTCAAATGATCTGAAAAAAAAGATTGTTCAACATAGTTGTTCAGGGGAAGGATACAAAAAGTTGTCTCAGAGATTTAACCTGTCAGTTTCCACTGTGAGGAACATAGTAAGGAAATGGAAGACCACAGGGACAGTTCTTGTAAAGGCCAGAAGTGGCAGGCCAACAAAAATATCAGAAAGGCAGAGAAGAAGAATAGTGAGAACAGTCAAGAACAATCCACAGGCCACCTCCAAAGACCTGCAGCATCATCTTGCTGCAGATGGTGTCACTGTGCATCGGTCAACAATACAGCGCACACTGCACAAAGAGAAGCTGTATGGGAGAGTGATGCGAAAGAAGCCGTTTCTGCATGCATGCCAACAAACAGAGTCGCCTGAGGTTGCAAAAGCACATTTGGACAAGCCAGTTTCATTTTGTAAGAAGGTCCTGTGGACTGATGAAACAAAGATTGAGTTGTTTGGTCATACAACAAGGCGTTCTGCATGGCGCCACAAAAACACAGCATTCCAAGAAAAACACTTGCTACCCACTGTCAAATTTGGGGGAGGGTTCATCATGCTTTGGGGCTGTATAGCCAATGACGGCACCGGGAATCTTGTTTAGGTTGAGGGTCGCATGGATTCCACTCAGTATCAGCAGATTCTTGAGAATAATGTTCAAGAATCTAGTGTCAAAGTTGAAGTTACGCCGGGGATGGATCTTTCAGCAAGACAATGATCCAAAACACCGCTCCAAATCTACTCAGCATTCATGCAGAGGAACAATTACAATGTTCTGGAATGGCCATCCCAGTTCCCCAGACCTGAATATCATTGAACATCTGTGGGATGTTTTGAAGCGGGCTGTCCATGCTCGGCGACCATCAAACTTAACTGAACTGGAATTGTTTTGTAAAGAGGAATGGTCAAAAATACCTTCATCCAGGATCTGTTTTGGGCTGTATATATTACCTGAAGGCTATGCTGGACTGTAACTATTACCTGGAAGCTATGATGGACTGTATATATCACCTGGAGGCTGTGGTGGGCTGTATATATTATCTGAAGGCTGTGCTGTATATATTAACTGCAGGACTGTGCTGGCTGTATATATTACCTGGAGTCTGTGCTGGGCGCTGTATATATTACCTGAAGGCTGTGCTGGACTGTATATATTAACTGGAGGCTATGCTGGGCTGTATATGTTATTTGGAGGCTGTGCTGGCCTGTATATATAATTTGGAGGCTGCAACTGGCAAATAATATATACAGTCCAGCAGCACCCTCCAGATATCATATCCAGCCCTGCATAGCCTCAATATTAGATATACAGTACATTTACGGTGGGAAAATCTGCAGCAAAAATTGACATGGTGCAGATTTTCCTGCACTAAAAAACGCAGCATGACCGCTGTATGTTTTAGTGGCACCATGTAATGCGGATCTAGCACAACTGCACTTGCCGCGGCTGGCCACAAGCCCCATAGAGAATGAATGGGGCTTGTTGGGTCGGTGCCACATGTCGCCCGTTCAGGCGGCAGTGGTGCGGAAATCTGCCGGATCTGCTGCTAGTGGCAAAAAAACGCCAGTGTGAAAGCATATCTCAAGTCAGATGCAGTTTTCGCCTGATCTCACCGGATACAAAAAACTCGTCTATGTGAAGGCACCCTAACTTACATGTTGCATATTTAATAGTACATAACTTTGTTGCACTATGAGGGGTGTAATGTCCACACGATATGACATTCACAAGGGTAAACTTAACTGTACTTTATTCTTTTCTTCCATCTGTCTCCATCATATAACATAGCAATCTTTCATCAGCATGCTCCAAAGTGAAACTAAAAACTTAACTTCCCACCTCCTTCTTCTCATTACCCATGATACACCAGACCTAGTTTTCTTAAAGAGACAGATCTAATTATTGTACATTACAGGAGGGGCCCAAAAAATTTCTTGCACAGGGGCCTACTACAGTCTTTGTTCGCCCCTGGAAACTACAATGTAGTTTGTGCAGTAAACACTGCCCAGTTTTCCCTCCACCCTCACCCTTGATTTCGGCTATGTCACTGCAGGTACATCATTCCTGAGAGATAGTGACTGTATGATTTTTGTGCAGAGCGACCTCCGCAATCATCGCGCTAGTGGATTTGCAGGAGCATGAGATCTGTGGAGAGATGGAAAAATGTGACTGATTTTTTTGTTTTCTGTGTTTTACAGCATGGAGATGTAGACTCAGGCCGAATCCTTTCACTTCCGCTAGCAGAGCTTGTGCAGCATCTGAAGGAAGGATCACTAAATCCAGAGACGGTGCTCCACGTGTACATGGAAAAGGTAGGGACAAGGAGCTTCCTTTGGGTATTACTGTAGACAGAATCTCATCATGTAACTCTGTGTACAAGGAGCTCCCCCTAGTGGTGGCTGCAGACAGAATCATCATGTATCTCTGCAGACAGTATATTTTTTATAGATTAATGGTGGACGTGTAGTCTATATAAGGCTGCTTTCAATCAGCGGTTTTTGCCGATCGCAGCAGATGCGTTGAAAAAAGCATCTGCCGCGATTACCGCTTTACTCGCTGCACTTGCGGCACTGTTGCGGCACAGTTGCAGCAAGCCCCATAGAATGTCTATGCGGGCTTGCGGCAGGTGCGGCAAGTGCGGTATCGGCACTTGCGGCAGGTGCGGCCGCAAAAAAAACGCGAATGACCGCGTTTTTTTTCGCGGCCGCACCTGCCGCAAGTGCCGAAACCGCTCTTGCCGCACCTGCCGCACACTTACCGCAAGCCCCATAGACATTGCATGGGGTTTGCCGCAACTCTGCCGCAACAGTGCCGCAAGTGCAGCGGTATGCGTTAATGCGGCAGATGCGGTTTTTTCACCGCATCTGCTGCGATCGGCAAAAACCGCTGATGTGAAAGTACCCTTAGACAATCTGAGCACTGCGCCCATGATATATGAGGAAATTTTGAATCATTGATTGAATGTCAACTGGTGGTCTCAGCTGTACAGTCTTTTTAAGACTACAGGGTGGGCCATTTATGTGGATGCACCTAAATAAAATGGGAATTGTCAGTGATATCAATTCCTATTTGTAGCATATTAGTATATGGGAGGGGGAAAACATTTCCAGATGTGTGGTGACCATGGCGGCCATTTTGAAGTCGGCCATTTTGGATCCAACTTTATTTTTTTCAGTAGGAAGAGGGTCATGTGACATATCAAACTTATTGATAATTTCATAAGAAAAACAGTGGTGTACTTGGTTTTAATGTAATTTATTTTTCATGAGTTATTTACAAGTTTATGACCAGCTTATAAAATATGTTCAAAGTGCTGCCCATAGTGTTGGATTGTCAAGCGCAACCCTCTTCTCCCTTTCTTGACACAATGATCAGCAAACAGATCAGAAATTGCTTGCACCAGCAGCTTCAGGATAGCCATTGTTGTATGGAACACAAACACTTGAATAACAGTAGTGCTGTGGTATATGGGGTAGGTATAAAGATAGTGGGGCCATTCTTCATTAATGGAAACCTCAATGCCACTGGATATCTGAAATTGCTAATTGATACAGATATCCGACTTCAGAAAGGGAGCCATGGTCACCACCCATCTGGAAAAGTTTTCCCCCTCCCATATACTAAATTGCCAAAACAGGAAAGTTGATATCAAAAACTATTCCCATTAAAGGTGCATCCAAATAAATGGCCCACCCTGTATTTTATACTACATGATAATTAGGCTGGTGCTAATTGGTCAGAATTAATGACTTTTACCATTTTTTTCTTAACTTGTGAAGGCTTTAGCGGTGACCAAAGAAGTGAACTGCCTGACTGACTTTCTGCCCGAATGTGAGCAGCAGGTGGAGGAGTTGAAGAAGCAACAGGAGAAAGGTCTTCTCTTTGGCGTACCCATCACCCTGAAGGATAATGCTGGATATAAGGTCAATGCTGCATGTAATACCCTCATTGGGAAGTATTGTGCCAAATGTCATATAGTGCCATACGGCTCAAATAATTTATGTATGTTCTTACTGTAGTAGAGATAATGTGTCTTAGGAGTTCTGACTGGACCTTTAAGGTGAAGGTAGCTCCAATGGGGACTAGTGGGGTTGGCCCTAAGTGACGGTGACCAGACGGGTTCAGCCCCATTAACTAGGACAAGAGTGTTTTGTCCCAGTGATGAGGATACAGGGGTTTGGCCTCTGTGGGGCCGGGACCAGTAAGGCTGTGATCTTAGCAACTTACACCAGTGAGGAGACCAGAGGTTGCACTGAGGCTTCACCATCCAATCAGGTTTAAGCAGCATACCTCCAGTTGTGGGGGCCATGTTTTTGGGTGGCAGGAAGGGATTTCCCTCTTGGATCTGAACTGGGGTCTCTTGGGATCCTTTGTATTCTGATCTGTACCTGATATTCAGGATCTTGTCTTTGTGCAGGGACACAACTCACACTGTGGCCTTGTCCATTACCTTGGGGTAGAAGATGCTGAGGACAGCATCATTGTCCAGGTTCTGAAGAAGCAGGGCGCCATCCCCTTTGTGAAGACCAACATCCCACAGTCCCTCATAAAGTAAGACACCAGCACTCTAAGTAACTTGGCTTCTCCGTATAATGCCAAGTAACATGAGCAAGAGAGAAATGGAAATCTCATCCATATTTGGTGACCGCCATTTGCCTTCAACACTACTTCAATGCCCTCGTGCATAGGACGTTATTTTGTGGGATTAAGTCTGTGTATGGGGGCCGTCACACGGAACGATATCTTGCCCGATATCGTTTAAGCGATCTCCTTTTTGATCGCTTAAGCGATATCGGGCAAGATATCGTTGCATGTAATCAAGCGATTTACAATATTAAATCGCTTGATCGTGACATCGCTGATCTGAGGTTCTGTCTGTGTGACATCTCACCAGCGATGTGAGCGATATTGTAAGCGATTGCGCGTGCACGTGATCGCTTACAATATCGCTAAAGATATCTCACCGTGTGACGGCCGCCTAAGAGAGACCGATTAATCCTGACAGTTCATGATAATCACAGTCATTAATTGAAACTGAAACAGGTGTGTAGGATAATTAAAACTAAGTGAAGAACAGCTGAACTTTTCCATGAAGGTGAGGTCACAGCTCATTCACCATGGCAAGGTTGACACAGCAAGAAGAGACAAGGTAGTTAAGCTGCATCAACAAAGTCTCTCACAGTTAAAGATTTCACAGCTGACAGTGGGCCGTAAAGGAAACCAACCACCCCAAATGACTGTTAATATGTGTCCCTACACCCAGCACACACATTTGGGGCAATCGTTTTTGCTAAAAAAAACTGTTTAGTAGAAGCTAAGATATAGCTTTATGAAGTTTAATAAATTCAGACGGATGAGTGTTACCTAGCTTTGTCCTCCTGCAGTGTTCATGTGCCTGTCAGCCTCCTCTCCCCCCTCCCTTCAGTGAAGCCCTGCCCTTTCAGCCTCTCAGGTTTCAGCCTTTCAACTGATCCTAAACCCACAAACTGACCCCCCCCCCCCCCCGTATCTTTAGACCTGCCCCTGCACCCCCTCTTATCATTTCTAGCCATCCCTTTTGCAGAAAAAAATCGCTTTTGTAAAGAGAAAAGGTTATAATAGTTATTCCTGTGTGAGTTCTCTCTTTCTGTGCAAGCCGAAAATGCCCCGCATGTCTGCTGCTGCCTGGTAAATTATGCACGCCCCTCTCACCTTCTAAGAGCCTGGCCGCGTCATGAAAGGGGCGGGGCTAAATCGCGACATGACGCCACTGCTTCTACATCGAAACAAGGTCAAGAGAAAGTAGGAAAACATCGAAATTGGGATGCAGATAATGTCAGCAGGTGTCTGGATAGAGGATGAATCTGGATGTAACAGGATCAGATTGTTCCTGGAGGTCTGGAGAGCGGCACAATAATGAGGGCCTGCAGGAGAAATGAAGCATGGTGGAGGGTCCTACAAGTTGTGGCTGCATTTCAGCAGATGTACTGGTGGATTTGGTCTGGATTGATGGTGTCCTCTATACTGAGAGATCCATATGGTTACTTTCCATCATTTTATACCCTCAGGATGCATCTAAATAGCTCTAAATTTTAATCTAAATGACCCCCAAGATCCAGTCAATGTAATTAAAATTGAGGAGTCTTGGAGATGATGATCCAAAGAGCCCTGATCACTCATTATACCACCTGTCTGGGATCAAGAAGGATCCATACAAGCCTCATACACAAAATATCAGGAGTCAGGTATCCAAGATGTTTGGAACAATGTCCTGAGCTCCTCTATAACCTGTGTACAAGTGATGAGAAGAAGTGATGGTCACCAAATATTGATAGGATATACAATCCACTTTTCATTGACTCTGCATTTCATTGCTTGATATAAATTAAAGATAAAACATTTCTATTTTTGAAGTATTATTTTGACGCATATTTTCCACATCTGCCCAGAATATTTGCCAGATATTGTATATTCCAGTAATTATGGTGGCATGTCTTCTTTTACAGCTTTGACTGCAGTAACTCCATCTATGGACAGACACTGAACCCCCACAACCATAAGAAGACCTGCGGGGGCTCCAGCGGGGGGGAGGGCGCTCTGATCGCAGGGGGTGGAGCTATCCTTGGAGTGGGCACCGATGTGCTGGGAAGTATCCGGATGCCTTCTAGCTTTTGTGGGATCTGTGGATTAAAGCCATGTGGAGATAGACTGAGGTAAGTAGTGGAGATCAAAGGGAATTCATCATTATAACTCCTACTGTCTTCCTCCATCTTTTCCACCTCCTTGCTCTTCCACCTCTTTATTTTCTACTTCCTCTCTTCCTTATTTTTCCTTTGCATTTTCTTCCTCTCCTTCTCCACTTTTTTGTCTCTCTTCCTACTTCCTCAATCTCTGTCTCTAGTTTTCTATTTCTCCTATTGTTTTTCTATTCATCCTCCACTTCTTACCTCTTTATGTTCCTCCTTCTTCCCTCTCCACCTTCTTTATTTTTACCATGCTTTATTTTTCATTTTATCTTCTTCCTCCTCTTCTATTTCCTCCCTATTTATGTAATGATCCAACCTTTTGCTGCTTGCTCTGTCCTCTTATTCCTACTCTTCCTCTGTTTTTCAGTTCTTTTCTTCCTCCTACTCCTCTGTTCTCCTTTCTCTTAAATTCTCCTTGCTTCTTCTTCATTCCTTTTCTTTTTCTTCTTCATCATCCTTTGTTTTAATCTCTTTTCTCTTTTATTCCTGTGATAACATGGCAATGTTCTTCTTCCTTCTCTTTTCTGTGTCCTCTTCCATATACTTTTCACCATCTGTCTCTACCCTCCTTTTCTACCATCTTCCTTTTATTCATCTTTCTCTTCTTATTTCTCATTATAGTATGATAATCCAGCCATGTTTTTCTTCCTCCTTTCTCTTAAATTCCAACTTTTCTGTTTCATTCTTTGTTCTTTTTTTTCCCCCTCAAGCTTCTTCCTTTTTTCCTACTTCATCATTTCTGTCACGATCCGGCCATGTTCTTTTTCCTCTTCCTCCTTACTCTGTCTTAGTCCTTCCATTTCTTCTACGATCTCTTCCTTCCTGTATTTTTCTAAATTCGGCTTCCTCCTCATTAATCTTCTTCCTCTTTCTCATGATTCCTGTGATGATCCGGCCATGTTCTTCTTCCTCTTCCTCCTTACTCTATCTTAGTTCTTCCATTTCTTCTATAATCTCTTAATTTTTTTATTTTTCTTCATTCGTCTTCCTCCTCATTATAGTCTTCTTCCTGTTCCTCATTATTCCTGTCATGATCCAGCCATGTTCTTCTTCCTCTTCCTGATGAGCCCTCCCCAGGGCCGTGGGGTACTCAGAGACCGGGCTAACAGTTCTGCTGGGGGGTGGGGGACATCATAGGGTTTGAGACCCGGCACCGTGGCCCTGGCGGTGTCAATAAAAGTTCAAGGAAAAGGGTTTTGGGGATAGTTGTCGTGAAGCCACCCGTGGGATTTGGCTATTAATGGCCGACGCTGCAGTGTGGGACCTCTGGGGATGATGGCATGGCAGCTGTGGTGGTATCGCTCCCCAAGGGTTGAGCGGTTCCCCAGGGCAACCGATGAAGTCTATGGCGGTGGTAGGCCATTGGGGGTTCAGGACTGAGGGCGCAGAATAATCGACAGACACACAGTACGTATTCTCCATTACCTTTACTGGCAGAAGTAGCAGGTTTAGTCCAGGGTACCGTCCACAAGAGATGTTGGGAATCCGGGTGGCCTGAAAGCAAGTTGGGGCTCTCCTCACCCTGTGAGTTCTGATGCTTCCCTGTTGCGCTACTCTTGGCCGGTCCTGGCTGCCTGTAACTAGCTGCGACTCTCTCCTCCTGCATAGAGTCTCTCACCTGTATGGCATGCAGCTCGAGCCCTTCCTGGGCACCTCTCCTCTAGTTATTTTCCCTGAGCTCGCCAATGCAGCTTTGCTTCCTGGGTTTCGTTGTGGCTGGGAGGCTTGGAATATTCCACCCTCCTGTTTTGGCTGCTGGGCCTGGAATCCCTCACATCCTCAGACTCCGGTGTCTGCTTCTGGCACTCTGCACTGGGGTTAGCCCGGTCACTGGCTCCACTCACCAGGCTTTCTCCTCTCCTTCCTCAGACCCTCTCCTGCGGGTCCCTCACACTTGCTAGTCTATGTCCTGGGACGAGCCTTACTCCACTCCAGTCCACAAAAGCTCTTCACAGTCCTCCCAGGAACTGAACTTCCTAACCCCGCCCCCAGGCCAGAATTTATAGGGGAGCTCCCCTGAACTCGGGTCGCAGAGCTCCCCCTTCTGTTCTGGAGTCAGGAAAAGTTTTGCATGATGTGGGCTTACCTTGTGTGGATACCTCTCCTTGCTTCCAAGCACGACATTACCCCCTCTGAGGGAGGAAACACCATTGTGACAACTGGACTCTGGTGTGCCACCTTCCTCCTTACTCTGTATTAGTCCTTCCTTTTCATATATGCTCTCTTTCTTCTTGAATTTTTCTTAATTTGTCTTCCTCCTCATCAATCTTCTTCCTCTTTATTCCTGTGATGATCTGGTCATGTTCTTCTTCCTCTCCCTCATTATTCCTGTGATGATCCAACCATGTTCTCCCTCCTCTTCCTTGTTGTTGTTGTGATGATCTACCCATGTTCTTCTTCCTCTTCTCATTCCTTATTTTTCCCATTCCTCCTCCTCTTCCTTGTTGTTAATATAATATTCCTCTATGTCCTTCTTCCTCATCCTCATTTATCCTGTGATGATCTGGTCATGTTCTTCTTCCACTTCCTCCTCCTTATTATTGCTGTGATGATGTAGCCATATTCTTCTTCCACTTCCTCCTTCCTTGTTATTCCTGTGATGATCTGGCCATGTCATTCTTCTGGTTTTCCTTCATTGTTATTCCTGAGATGATCTAGCCATGTTCTACTTCCACTTCCTCCATCCTTGTTATTCCTGTGATAATATGGTCATGTTCTTCTTTTGTTGGATCAGTGGTTAGCACTAGGGTCCCGGGTTCAAATTCCATCAAGGACATCATTTGCAAAACATCTGTATGTTCTCACCGTGTTCTCGTGGGTTTCTTTCAGGTTCTCCAGCTTCCTCCCACATTACAAAGACATACTGATTCAGATTGAAAAAGACATCCGGTGGAGATCACAGGCTGAAAAAGACATACTGATAAGGAATTTAGATTGTGATCCCCAATGTGATGATGGTGCCTGTACAGCACTTTATAATATGATGATGCTATATAAGCGATACATAATAAATTCTCTTCCTCTTTATTTCTGTGATGACTTAGTCATGTACTTATTCCTTTTCTACGTCATTATTATTGAGATGATTTGACCAAGTGCTCCTTACTTTACCTTTGTCCTTTTGCCTTCTTTCTACTTCCATGTTCTCCTCCCTCCTCTTCCTTCTCTACCTCTTTTTCTTCACCTTCCTCCACTTCTAGGTTCTTATGTCTTCTTTTCCTTCCTCACTATTCCTGCAATGATCTGGCCATGAGCTTCCTCTTCTCCTTCCTCATTATTATTGTTGTGAACCGGCCATGTTCTGGCTTTTCCCTCTTATTCCTATGATGATCTGGCCATTTCCTTCTTTTTCTTCTTCCTTGTTATTCTTGTGATGATCTGGCCTTGTTTTTCCTCATTATTCCTTTGATGATTTGTCAATGTTCTCTTTTCTCTTCCTTATTATTTCTGTGATGATCCTTGTATATCCTTTTTCTCTCGACCATTATTGCATTCTTCTTCACTTTACTTGTATCTCTGCACTTTTCCTTCTTCCTTCTTTTTCTTTCTCTCCTCTTCTTTCTCTCTTATTATTTGTCTTCTGCCTTCTTTTTCTTTCTTTTATGTCTTCTTTGTCTCCTCCCTTTTCTTCTTCTGTTTCTATGTTAATACTGTGATGATCCGGCCCATGTTCTTCTTCCTCTTTCTCATTACTCTTGTGATGATTCAGCCATCTTCTTCTTCCTCCTTTTTGTCATTATCTTGCCAGGTAACTCTTCATCCTCTCCTTCCTCTTTATTTCTGTGATGATCCGGCTCATGTTCTTCTTCCTCTTTTCTTTCCTTTTTATACCAGTGATGATTTAGCAATATTCTTCCTCTTTCTCCTTTTTCATCATTCTTGTGATGATCCAGCCATGACTTTTTTCCTTTACTCCTTCCTCCTGTGATGATCTGGCCATCTGTTCCTTCTGCATTATTTCTGTAGTAAGCCGGCCATGTTTTTCTTCCTCTTCCGCCTTCTTTTGTCCTTCTTCTTCCTCTTTCCCTCCGTTCACTCTCCTCTTCCTTCTCTACTTATTCATTCTCCTTCCTCCTCTTCTTCTCTGTCTTCCACTTCTTCCTCCTCTTCTCCCTTTTCCTCATCCTAGTTTCTCTTCTCTTTTCTAATTTTTCATGTGATGATATGACCATGTTCTACTTACTCTTCCTCATTATTCCTGTGATGATCCGGACATATTCGTCTTCTTCCTCTTCCATGTTTCTTTATCCTTTGCTTTCTTCCTTCTCTTCCTTCTCTGTTTTTACTACTCTTTACTACTCTTCCTTCCCTATTTCTTCTTCATTCTTCTTCCTTCTTCTCTTCTTCTTTCTTGTCTCTTTTCTTCTCTTTTCTAATTTTTCATGTGATGATATGACCATGTTCTACTTACTCTTCCTCATTATTCCTGTGATGATCCGGACATATTCGTCTTCTTCCTCTTCCACGTTTCTTTGTCTTTTGCTTTCTTCCTTCTCCCTTCTCTTCCTTCTGTTTTTACTACTCTTCCTTCTCTATTTCTTCTTCCTTCTTCTCTTCTCCTTTCTTGTCTCTTTTCTTCTCTTTTCTAATTTTTCATGTGATGATATGACCATGTTCTACTTACTCTTTCTCATTATTCTTGCGATGATTGACCATATTCGTCTTCTTTTCCAGCGATCATGGAATCCTTTCTCCAGTTAGTGGGAAGACAGGTTAGTCATGTTTCCAGTCAGTTTGCACTTGCTGAGGCTATAATCCTTCCTTCAGCTCTATGATGTGTATTTGGGTGTTGCTGTCCTCGTGTTATGTGAATGCGGTGGTTCTGTCCCTGCAGCGATAAACATGCCAGGCCCAATGGCGCGAGATGTGGACAGCTTGGCCTTGTTTATGAAAGCCGTTCTGTGTGATGAATTGTTCCAGCTCGACCCTACAGTGCCACCAGTCCCCTTCAATGATGAGGTATGGGGCCATGCATGCCCTCCCTGCCACTGTCGAGTGCAATGCACTGGTCACTGCACCTCCTGTGTCTCTTTCACTCTCTGTTATCAGCTGCTCTCTTTCTTCTCAGGTTTATCACAGCAAAAGGAGTCTGACTATTGGATTCTACGACACTGATGGATATTTCCTCCCGCACCCGAGCATGAGACGAGCTGTGCAGAAGACTAAGGCCCTGCTGGAGGAGGCTGGACACAAGGTGCGACTGAGGTGTGGGTGCAGAATCCTGGATCAGAGGAACTCATTATAATAAACTACAGTGCCTACAAGTAGTATTCAACCCCCTGCAGATTTAGGTGGTTTGATAAGATGCAAATAAGTTAGAGCCTTCAAACTGCAAACGAGAGTAGGATTTATTAACAGAAGCATAAATCTTACAAACCAAAAAGTTTTGTTGCTCAGTTGAATTTTAATAAATTTTAAACATAAAAGTGTGGGTCAATTATTATTCAACCCCTCAAACCACCAGCATTCTGTTTGGTCCCCCTAAAGTATTAAGAAGTAGTTCAGGCACAAAGAACAATGAGCTTCACATGTGTGGATTAATTATCTCTTTTGCCAGCCTTTTCTGACTATTTAAGACCCTCCCCAAACTTGTGAACAGCACTCATACATGGTCAACATGGGAAAGACAAAGGAGCATTCCAAGGCCATCAGAGACAAGATCGTGGAGGGTCACAAGGCTGGCAAGGGGGTACAAAACTTTTTCCAAGGAGTTGGGCCTACCTGTCTCCACTGTTGAGAGCATCATCCGGAAGTGGAAGGCTTATAGAACTACTGTTAGCCTTCCACGGCCTGCACAGCCTTTGAAAGTTTCCTCCCGTGCCGAGGCCAGGCTTGTCCGAAGAGTTAAGGCTAACCCAAGGACAACAAGGAAGGAGCTCCGGGAAGATCTCATGGCAGTGGGGACATTGGTTTCAGTCAATACCATAAGTAACGTACTCCACCGCAATGGTCTCCATTCCAGATGAGCCTGTAAGGTACCTTTACTTTGAAAGCGTCATGTCAAGGCTCGTCTGCAGTTTGCTCATGATCACTTGGAGGACTCTGAGACAGACTGGTTCAAGGTTCTATGGTCTAATGAGACCAAGATCGAGATCTTTGCTGCCAACCACACACGTGACGTTTGGAGACTGGATGGCACTGCATACGACCCCAAGAATACCATCCCTAAAGTCAAGCATGGTGGTGGCAGCATCATGCTGTGGGGCTGTTTCTCAGCCAAGGGGCCTGGCCATCTGGTCCGCATCCATGGGAAGATGGAAAGCACGGCCTACCTGGAGATTTTGGCCAAGAACGTCCGCTCCTCCATCAAGGATCTTAAGATGGGTCGTAATTTCATCTTCCAACAAGACAACGACCCAAAGCACACAGCCAAGAAAACCAAGGCCTGGTTCAAGAGGGAAAAAATTTAGGTGATGGAGTGGCCTAGTCAGTCTCCTGACCTTAACCCAATTGAAAACTTGTGGAAGGAGCTCAAGATTAAAGTCCACATGAGACACCCAAAGAACCTAGATAACTTGGAGAAGATCTGCATGGAGGAGTGGGCCAAGATAACTCCAGAGACCTGTGCCGGCCTGATCAGGTCTTATAAAAGATGATTATTAGCTGTAATTGCAAACAAGGGTTATTCCACAAAATATTAAACCTAGGGGTTGAATAATAATTGACCCACACTTTTATGTTTAAAATTTATTAAACTTCAACTGAGCAACATAACTTTTTGGTTTGTAAGATTTATGCTTCTGTTAATAAATCCTACTCTCGTTTGCAGTTTGAAGGCTCTAACATTGGCATCTTATCAAACCAGCTAAATCTGCAGGGGGTTGAATACTACTTGTAGGCACTGTATGTTCTCATGATCATCCCAATTATCACTATCATTGGGGAGACAGTGACACTGGGAAAGGTCCACGTGTGTGGAAGTGGGAGCTAAGGGGGATGTCCATGTGTTGTCTCACACAAAGTGAAGAAGCACTGCATCATCCTCAATTGATACTTAGGCCCCTGTTCACATTCTCTATGGGAGGAGAACTGGGAGGCGGGTGCCAATGAGAAGGATGGCGGTGTTGGTAAGGATGATGAGTTTGCTGGTGAGGATGATGGGTTTGTTGGTAAGGATGATGAGTTTGCTGGTGAGGATGATGGTGTTTGATGGTGAGGAGGATGGGTTTGCTGGTGAGGAGGATGCGGTTGTTGGTGAAGAGGATTTTTTTATGGTAAGGAGCGTGGGTTTTCTGGTATTGAAAATGGGGGTTGCCGGTGACTTGGATAGAGCTGCCGGTGAGGTGGATGGGGTGCTGGTGGGTATGATGAGACTATTACTGTACCCTATAATTCCTTTCTCTCTTCTCCACAGTTGGTTTCGTTCACCCCTCCGAAGATTGAGTACGCCCTGAATGAGCTGTGTATACGAGGATTTTTTGCTGATGGAGGAACGACTCTTGCAGATAAATTGTGAGTTGGAAATGATGGTGCTGGAACCCAGGGCCGGTTTTAGGCAAAGTGGGGCCCTGGGCAAAAGGTTAAAGTGGGGCCCTAAATGCTCACATATTGCACCGTCACACTCAGACATTTGGGTTACGTGTACAAGCGCTGAATTCAGACTGGTAAATGAGTGCGATTTATAATATTCAAGTCATTCAGCACCTGTTTACAGACTTTTTACACAGGACGATGAAGAATGATGGCACAGAACAATCACCAGTAGAGCAATCTGCCCTCTACAGATTCATGCTATCGGCAGCACTTCTGCAGTGTTGCCGAGAGCAAGGATTTTTGTTCCTCCATAAACATCCAATCACCCGATGATGAGCCGCATTTTGCTCGTTTGTTGGGCGATTGCCGACCTGTTTACACCTAGGAACTCTTGTCTGTGCTGCTGGGATTTATAAATGTGGATGTTACATACACACAACACACGGTATGTGACACACACACTATATATTACACGTATACACCGAGCACACACACATAGACACACACGGTATGTGACACAAACACTATATATTACACAACACCGAGCACACACACATAGACACACACAGTATGTGACAAACACACTATATATTACACCTATACACTGAGCACACACACATAGACACACACGGTATGTAACAAAACACTATATATTACACGTATACACCGAGCACACACACATAGACACACACGGTATGTGACACAAACACTATATATTACACATTACACTGAGCACACACACATAGACACACACGGTATGTGACACAAACACTATATATTACACGTATACACCAAGCACACACATAGACACACACGGTATGTGACACAAACACTATATATTACACGTATACACCAAGCACACACACATAGACACACACGGTATGTGACACAAACACTATATATTACACCTATACACCAAGCACACACACAGACACACACATCCATTCCCATCATTGTCTGTGTGATACAGCCAGGCTCCTCCAGGGAGAGTCGCTCTTTCTAACCTCTTATACTCTGAAGCGGCCGTCACACACACAGATATCGCTAGCGATATTGTTAGCGATCACGTGCACGCGCAATCGCTTACAATATCGCTCACATCGCTGGTGAGATGTCACACAGACAGACTCACCAGCGATGTGGATCCGCGATCTCGCTGGTAACTATGGTACACATCGGGTTACTAGGCGCCGCGCGGCGCTTAGTTACCCGACGTGTACCATAGTTACCATCTCCCAGCATAGGCTCTGCCGCTGGGAGATCGTTCATCGTGGTGTTATACACCACGATGAAGCAGATCGTGACATCGTTCATCGCTAGATCTGAGCTCCGGAGCTCAGATCAGCGATGTCACGATCAAGCGATTTCACATCGTAAATCGCTTGATTACATGCAACGATTTTAAGCCTGATATCGCTTAAGCGATCAAAAAGGAGATCACTTAAACGATATCGGGCAAGAAATCGTTGCGTGTGAAGGCCGCTTTACAAAGAGATGGGGATTGTGAACACAGGACTCCTTATATTGATTAAAAATTACCTACAAGTGTTTAATTAAATAGGTTTTACAAACTGGAGAGTCAGTAAGAGGAATGTTTCCATAGGATCATCTACTTAAATGTCATCTTTAACAAAATTCTGCTATATTCTTCATATTATAAAACAAATACATTTGAATTAAGCCCCATCCTGTTGCTCTGGGGTCACTAGTGGAAATATTGCTCTTAAAAGGAGTTGTCCAGAATTCTATAAACATGACTGATTTCTTTCAAAAACAGCGCCACCCCTGTCTACAGGTTGTATGTGATATTGCACCTCATCTTAATTGAAGGGAATGGACCTATGCTGTAATACCACATACCACCTGTACACAGGGGTGGTGCTGTTTTTGAAAGAATGTAGTAAAGTTTTATTAATCCTGGACATCCCCTTTAATGCCCTGTAAGTTCTGCCTGATAACTGGCTACAAATGTAGGAATTAAGGAGGTGCCCAAACTCTAATTACTCCCATCATGAACATGTGAAGATTGAAGCCTGTGGGGGGCGCTCCTGCTGCTATTGTACGGCAATTACAAGGATTTTATAACTTTTATCACTGAGCGATTTTTCGTTTTTATTTTTCCCTCCACTTCTTCCAAGAGCCAGAACTTTTTTATTCTTCCTTCCACATCGCCGTACGAGGGCTTGTTTTTTGCAGGATGAGTTGTACTTTTGAATGACATCATTCATTCTACCACAAAATGTACTGGAGAATGAGAACGAAATTCCAAGTGCTTTGAAATTGCAAATAAAAGTGCAAAAAAAGTGCACTTCCACAATTTATTTAAGTTTTTTATTCATTACGTTAACTATATGGTAAAAGTGACTTCATAAGTTGATTATCTAGGTCAGAATAAGAAGATACTGAACATTTTTATTTCAATCATAAAACCCCCAGAAATTTGTAAAAAAAAAAAAAAAAATATTTAACATACATTTGCTTTATTCGCCATTTTCCAAGACCCATGATGTTTTAATTTTTGAAGATACAGGGCTATGTGAGGGGTTACTTTATGTGCCCTGAGCTGACATTTTTACTGATCCCATTTTGAGTCAGGTACAACATTTTTGATCGCCTTTTATTGCATTGTATTGTAACAACGTGGTGGCCCAAAAAACACAATTCTGGCGTTTTAATTTTTTTTCCGTTACGCCATTTACCAATTGGATTAATTTACTTCATATATTGATAGCTTAGATTCTTACGAACGCAGCGATACCAAATATGTGTATTTTTTTATTTTTTTTTTACTGTTTTATTGCTATTTCCAGTTCAGCTCCTTTGGGGGCCCCTAAGAGAGTGGGGGCCCTAGGCAACTGCCCAGTCTGCCCCCCCCCCAACGCCGACCCTGCTGGAACCTGAACCTGATGGGAGTCGGCACAGTACCCTGATAAGACCCCCATCAAGTTCAGGGTCCAAATCGTTATATGCTGGGAAGACGGGTGAGGACGGAGAACGTAACCTCAGATTGAAAGCCGTGCTCTTTGGGTAATGAATAGAGGGGGTGGATTTCCTGTTTCCCTCAGAATTCGAGCCCTGTCCTCTTCTCCGAGCTCTGGGTTCTTCTAGTAAGTTTACCTGTGATCTATAACATTATGTATAAATCTTTTCTTTTGCTTTGCAGCCGCCCGGACATTGTGGACCCACACCTGAAGCAGCAGCTGCTCCTGTACAAGATCCCCAACATTGTGAAGAAGATTGTGTCATTCTTCATAAGACCCATGGTGAGGAAGTGCGATTATTAGCATCTACTGTCACCTCCAGAGTTGTGATCACTGTTCTGCTGTTACATCGTGCCTTATCATCTAGTCACCTCCAGAGCTGCAGACACTGTTTGTCAGGTCCAGTAGCCCTCTGGTGTCCCCCTATCCATCAGGACAATCAAACAATTGACCGAGGATAAGGAAATGAGCCCGGCTGCTGATTTTATGAAGAATATTGAGGCGCTTGACGTGACAGAATGTGTATATATCACCAGTTCCAGCTAGGAATATATATATACCTCAATCCCATCACTATCAAGCCCACAATAACACAAGTAAAATACACTGCCACCACCAATCCTTTATCAGGCTGACTGTGCACCTGTTACTGGTAATGTAAGGCTTACACGGGGTCGTGGATTTTCATCATAGAGCAAGAAGAATGAAGCTATTACATTTTATAGATTTAATCCAAAAGAATGGGCAGTGTTTACAAAATATACAAGATTTTACAAAAGGGATAAATTACAGTACAAAATTTACGTAAAATAAAACAGAAAAATTTAAGAGACTTACTAAACAGGTGTCATGTTGTGACTCCGCAAGCTTAGGAAGGGAAGGCGACTCCTTAGAAGAAATATGATTTAACATCACAGCTTTAGTTCTTGATGTGTCATACCATCATCTGAATAAGTCACAAAATGTAGTTTCTTTTTTTTTTTTTTTTTCAACACCTATCCCTCCTACTTAGTGACCTCATGGGGCTGGTTTTAGAAGGGTTCTCAGTGCTATAAAAATTTTTGGCATTGCCGCTCTTTGCCATATCCCAGCCTCTGATCATGGCACATGTAAGATATTCATGTCTTGTTGGGTGTGAATTTAATTTTTGATAGGCAGGAAACATGACATAGCTGCGATTCTCTAACGGGCAGGAATCAATTTGGTATGATTCCAGACATTGCCATTTCATATGGTTTCTGAAAATATAATTTTCATAACTCTAATATTAATGTGGTGTATCAAATATGCCTTGAAAGTGTTTTAGCTGAGGGAACAAAGTACTTTTAAGTCTTTGCTTTATACTTGCTTCCCACCAAATGTCTTATCTTTTAAAAGCCATAAAACTGCATTGTTTGGCTTTCTTTAATTACGCCATGGGAAGGGGGAATTAGAGAGGGAGATGCTGTGTGCAGCTGTGGTATGTGTATCCCTCTCCAAGGGACACACGCAGTCGGGTGTCTCCGCGAGGTCGCTCAGCACCTCAAGACTGTCTTCTGTTGGTATGACAGTCCAAAACTCCTGGCTAGAGATAGCCAGAACTGACACTAGAGCCCCAACTTTGCAGGAACCCTCACAGACCTGTTCTAGGTCAGCAATTGCTTTGTTTATCTATCTGTTTATCTATCTGGAGGCTGAGGGTCAAGAAGGCAGTGCATTGCTCAGTATGTTGGCTTTCTCTCCAGTGGAGGGGGGGGGGGATTATGACGCCTTCCCAGTGGCATGGCTGGCAGAGAATACAGCTTTTCCTTCACCCTGATCAGCTGTGAACAATAACAACTGTCCCTCATCTTGACAGGCTGTGGGAACTGCCATTCTGACATCTGACGGGTACTAGTATCCCATCTTCCTGGCAGAAAGTGGGTTCCACTTTCCCATTCGGACAGGCTATGGGTACAACATTCCTATCGTTCTGACCAGCAGGGGGTACCGCTTCCCCATCATTCTGATGCATTATGGGTATGGCTTTCCTATCGTCTAGGCCGGCTGTAGGAAATGCGTTTCCACCACTCTGATAGGTTATGGGTATTTCTTTTCCATCACCCTGACAGGTAGTGAGCACATATTTCCTGTCATCTGGACAGGTCATGGGTACAGTGTTCCCATCATTCTGCCCCACAGTGGGTCACACTTTTCCCTCCTCATATGATCCCTCTGGATCAGTGCTAATTATGGAGCAGCCACCACTGGCCATGCCCCAGTCGATTGTGACACTGGCAGGTGTCACACAAGCACCGTTCTTGTGGTCCCGTGAATGCCTCCATCTCCCTTAGCGCTGACTTCTGATCCCTTCAGGGGATCCTAAGCAATATTGACTCACCGTCAGCCCGTGGACTCCGGTTTAGACAGGCTGTAGCTCCTTCCTCCTTGTCACGGGCGGGCCGCGCCTGCCGGTAGTGGGGCCCGGTTGAGTGCAGATCAAAAGTGAAGACGTCTTGTAGGAACAGATTAAAGGGGTTAATTTATTCGTGACGCCACCTATGAGTAGTTTCGGTAATCGTTACCGACGCTGCGGAACCTCCGGGGATAGACAGCAGCAAGATGGAACGCTCCCCACAGGCTGAGCGGTGATCCCCGGAGGCTGGAGCTGCTTAAGATGTTGTGCGGCAGCTGCGGTTACATTGTAGTGCGGACGGACAGTTCATAAGGAAGCACGGACACAGAAAGTCTCTGCAACGGGTCTTTACTGTAACCAGCAGGCAGTACATGGTATACAGTTCACGGGTAGTGGACCGGGTGGACTCAGCAGTGATGGTGTCCCTTAGAGATCCGCAAGTGTTCCTCCATTCTAGCTAAGTGTTTTGCCATTGTCGCCCAGGAATACCAGATCGGGTACGGGGAGGCTGCTTCAATGCCCTATCCAAGATGTACGTTGTGGATGTTTTGGGGAGCCTTGGATCCCTCAGTGGGTACACCGCTGGTTAAACGACTGGAAGTTGGCTGGTGGTGGGGTGCTCCTGTGAAGCTGCTCCTCCACGCTTCTGGTTCGCGTAGCAGAGGTGAACTGCTGCCAGCTTCGGTACCAGTGAAGTGGCTGTAAGTTGGGCACGGGGGTATTTTGGAACCCGTGGTTAGTGATGCCCGATCCCGGTTGTTGAGGCCTCAGGCGCTGACACCCGACCGGTGACAGCCCGGGGCTGCACGAGGTGCAGAGCCCCCGCTCCTACTCCAAGTTCAAGTTCTCTCTTCTCTAGACTCTCGTTCTAGACTACTCTACTGACTAAGTGTCTGTACTTCCTACACACTTCCCTAGCACTCCGCCCACCAGGACCCTGGGTTGGCCCTCTGTTCTAGGTGATGCATGCAGGGTTGGATCTCAAAGTTAACCAGATCACTGCTGTGTCAGAGAATATTGCGGCTGCATTTATGGCTGCAATACCCTCCTGTGACGCACTCGTTGCGGGGCGCCACAATATCACTCTGCAGCATGACATGGCTGAGTTCCCCGGCACAATCATCCACTTTTGTATCATGCACAACATTGTTATTCATACTCAAATCATCAACAGTGAAGTTGCATGACATATGTCAGATCTAGGAGGGCTATAGGGAACATATCGAGCAACCAACCGCCCCAGATCAATTTGCAATAAAACATTTATGGGGGGGTCCTTGCACAGCCCAACTTCCCTCAACCTACTTCCTACACCCCAATCCAGAAAAACTTGCCATTGGCAAAGATTGGCACATCCCCCCCCAATCCCGATGACAGGGAGGATGAGAGTTCATTCTGTAATGGTGTCCATGAACCCAATAGTGGTGATGTCGCCCACGGTAACTGACTGCAAGTTTTCATGGGTCCTCCCACCCATCACACCCAAAAACAAAATAGCAGCATTAGGCCCAGGGGTCTCAGATGGAGGGTCCATCTTCTGCCTCTCCGGACAGATAATGCTCACATCTACGGTTTGAAAGCATATAAAACACTGGTGGGAATCAGATGCAGGGTAGGTGTTGGCAGATGGCACAAGGCCTCCTGAAGATCAGCTGGCAGGGATGATAGTTGATGGCTCACCCCCTTTCAAACTGGTGATAACCGGCTCCCGTCCCTCAGGTTTGCGATTGACTTCATAGGTATCCCCAATCTGCCCTGCTTTATCCGCCTCTTTTGGCTCCCTGTCCATTACGAACCGTCGCACCTCCACAGGACTAAGATGTAGGAATTGGTCCTTCACCACCAGGTCCTTTAGCTCCTCAAAGGTGGTAACTGACAGTCCTTGGACCCACTGCTCAAAGGTTCTGAGCCCATCCAGCACATCGCTGTAGCTGTCATGGGTTCTGCGCTGAAGGGCCTAGAACTTTCTATCGTACACCTTAGCAATCAGCCAGTACTCCCGTACTAGGCCTGCTTAATGGCCTCATAGTCTCCATTTAGTTCTGGAGGAAGAGCAGCAAACATGTCCAGGGCCTTGCCTCACAGTCCTGGGGTTGAGGACTGTACCCAAAGTAATGGGGCAACTTTTACGTCAGCAAGTCTTTTCAAATCCCTTCAGAAATACTTCCTTGTCCCTTTCCATCACTGGAAAGTTTTCAGGATGGGGTTTAAAGATTTGGGCATTATTGAACTCACAGTTCAGAGAGCTAGATGGCAGTCTCCCGAGATGGGTTACCTGCAGATCGTGGTCTCTCTGAGCTCTTGGCTCAGCTCTCTCAAGGTATTGCTGAATAAGCTTCAGGCATCCCTAATAATCCTCTGTGGGGCATTGCTGTATGGCCATCTGCAAGAGGGGGTCCATGCTAACCTGGTCACCGATGCGACTTACATATACAAGTGGGACCTCCGCAGTAGTGTGGTCTATACTCTCCCTGGTCCTCGCAGCTGGACGCTGTGCAACAGCACCTTCAAGGCTTTGGCAACCTCCCTGCCATCTGAGTTCAGGTGACTGGCTTGCTCTGCATCACATTGCACCAGGCCAGTGATCAGTTCCGGCTTGCTTTTGTCAGAGGAATCAATGTGTTTGACTGTACATCTGCCATCAAGAGTCTCCTTCTGTTTGTACTAGGCCTCCCCAACTGCAGCCAAACAAAAGATAGAATAGGAAAACAAGAAGAGAAGAGAGGTGTAACTGCTACACGTACATATTGTCCCAGATTTCATTAAACACTAAGTTTGATCCTCAAAACGTTTTACGCAGCGTCCTTACAAGAACCACGCAAGAGTTTAGTGAAGTGAATGATTGCTCAAACCAAAAACACTAAAAGTACCGTCACACGACGCCATATTCGCCGACGAGATGCCTGGCAATTCCTGAATTCGGCGATGTGGAAACCACATCCATGTGCGTAGTGGAGTGTGACTGGGCGATTCTACGGCGAGAAATCGCTGGTGGAGCGTCGCCTGATTGCCCTGCAGTGAAATCAGGTGATATCCACCAGGCGATTTCAGCGCATGGTGGCATGTGACAGGGCGATAGCAATGTACACAGCGATCCTGAAATCAATCCCGTTGGCGTGCTTGGATGGTCTTTCTTTGCGCCGCATCTGCCGAGATTGGTGGACGATGCTGCGTTCCGATTGGCTGGCCATGTCCGAGGTGCCTTATTTGATGACCCGTGCATTCACGCAAGGCTGACCAATGGGAATGCAGTTCCGTCCACCAATCGCAGTGATAGGGGCACAGTGAAATACACTCTAGCACGCCCCTATCGAAACACTATACCCATATCGCTGCTACGATTGCGGCATGTGACGCGGCGATGTGTGAAGGGAAGATCGCTTCCGGATTCCTGAAGGTGATTTCCGGAAAACAGGATCGCCGAAGATCGCACCCGAGATCGCTACGTGTGACAGCTCCACAGTGTTCTGAAAAAAGTGCCCAAAACGTGTGTGCTCACCTCATATCGCCGGCAATATGGAAGCCATATGGGGGCGTGTGACGGTACCTTAATGCTCTATATTCCACTGCTTGTCACCAATTTGTCAGGTTGAGCAGCCCTCTGGCACCCCCCTATCCATCAGGACAATCAGAGAATTGACAGAGGATAAGGAAATAAGCGCAGCTGGTCTTAAAACCAGGTACTTTACTCAGTCTTAAATAGCACTTACAACGGGTCACATTTCTTCAGTACAGTTTACAGTTCTTTCCATTTAAGGCTAGTTTCACATTGCGTTAAGTTAAATCCGATGCTGTCCGATGAAAATTGGACAGCATCGGATCCAAACTGATCCCTGCAATCGGATGCCAAATAGGCATCCGATTCCGACATTTTGCAGGATCAGTTTGGTCTCCTGTCACTTCGCTCCCCCTCTCTGCCTCCTGTCATCTCGGGTTGTGTCCTGTTTCCCCTGCTGTCCCCCTGTTGTCCCTGCTATCCCACTGCTGTCCCCCTGTTGTCCCCTGCTGTCCCCCTGCTGTCCCCCTGTTCTCCCCTCTCTCTCCTCCCCGCTCCTCCTGTCATTCCAACATAAAAAACTTTATTCTCACCTGCTAGCGCTCCACCGGCGTCTCCATCAGCTCCCGATTGGTTTTACAGGACCTGCGATGATGTCAGAAGCGTCATTGGGTCACATGAGCGGGTTGTGACATCATCACAGGTCCTGTTTACTGAGCGGGAGCTGATGGAGATGCCGGGGGAGCGCTGGCAGGTGAGAATAAAGATTTTTTATTTTAAACACTTGATTTTGTTATATTTCAATTCCGCAATGTATGTATATACATTGCGGAAGTGAAATTAGGTGGCACACAATAGTTTTAGTGTACTGAGCATGCTCAGTACACTAAAATCGGGTCTGAGGAGACATCAGATGTTTCCTTAGACCCTGCTCCGATTTTTTTCAGGAGCCAAAATCGCAGCAGTCTACGATTTTTGCTCCTGAAAAAAATCGGACAGAATCAGATCGGAGGCAAATCGGATGGCAATTATGCTAAATCCGATCTGATCGATCCCCTCTGGATATCATGGGGGCTGATTTGGATCCGATGCTGTCCGATTTTCATCGGACAGCATTGGATTTAACTAAAACCAAAGTGAAACCAGCCTAACACTTTACACTTCAGCATTGCTCCGGGTTACCCACACTGTGCAGCTCAGGTAGCTTTTGTGTTGCTCCCTCAAAGTCCTTTCAGGCCCTTCTCTCAACTTTCACGTAGTACCTCACTCACGAGTTTGATCTGGCTGTCTCGGACTCATGGGTGAAGAATTTTTCCTTAAAGTCAGGGTCACCAGTCCTACTGTGACAACTGTGTTCCTCTGCCGTAGTGGTAAGTTAGGCTGCAGCACGTTAAGTCACTGCCCCCCACCGGTGTGTCTCGTGATTAGGGTATTGAATCCCTGGTCACTTCATCAGAGCCGATTCTCTGGTGTCGGCCTAGCCCTCCAGTGTCCCAGGTTGCTGTCTTTGGGCACACCAGGCTCCTTCCTTCAGAACTGTGCTAAAGGTTCCTCCGTGCAGCATGGGTCTTAGGCTGCCGGGCCCTTATCTCCCACCGTCCTTAGCTGTGGGTTCTCTGTCCAGTCTTTTCCCTTCGATCCCAGGCTGTGGAGCGGGCTTTCTCTCCAGGGGTCTGTGCCTCACAGGATTCTGGACTCCAGGGAGCCTGAAACTGTCTGGGAAGTGTCTTCCTGTTGTTTCCCTTCTACTCTTGTCTCGGTCTGCTCTACCCCTGTGTGTTTCTGGGTTTTGTTTTAGTCACTCCTCCCACTTTGTCATTGTCCTGCCTAAACTCCACCCACTGTGCTACATCCTGCCACCCTTGCCCATCCTAGAGTCCTATGCGTAGGGTCAGTGCTTGTGCTGTGTGGGTGTTTTCAACCTGGCTTACCTGGCTGCACTTCCCTCTTGTGGCCTCCTGGTCGCAGGGGCGCCACAAAGTCACTATTCTGCTGTTACATCATGTATACTACACAATAGTCACTATTGTGTACATCGCACTTCCAGTCACATCCAGACTGCAGTAATATTTTGCTGTTACATCATGTCTTATCCTCCAGTCATGTCCAGAGATGCAGTCACTATTGTGCTGTTACATCATGTCTTATCCTCCAGAGCTACAGTCACTATTTTGCTATTGCATTGTGTCTTATCCTCCAGAGCTGCACTCACTATTCTGCTGTTACATTATGTCTAATCCTCCAGTTACCACCAGAGCTGCAGTCACTATTCTGCTGCTATATCATGTCTTATCCTTCAGTCTTCTTTACAGCTGCAGTCACTATTCTGCTGTTTCATCATGTCATATTCTCTAGTTACTTCTAGAGCTGCAGACACTATTCTGCAATTACATTGTGTCTTATATTCTAATGTTACATTGTGTCTTATCCTCCAGTCACCTCCAGAGCTGTACTTGCTATTAAGCTGTAAGGCCTTGTCTTATTCCCCAGTCACCTCCAGAGCTGCAGTCACTATTCAGCTGTTACATCGTGTCTTATCCTCCAAGTCACCTTCAGAGCTGTACTTGCTATTAAGCTGTAAGGTCTTGTCTTATCCTCCAGTCATCTCCAGAGCTTTGCTTAGTTATATAAAGTCCATGTAATGCTGTTGTGGGTGGAGGACTTTATTAGTTCTCCAAGTTTAGAAATTTCCTCAGATACAGGGGTATGGAAAGTATTCAGTCCCCTTTACATTTTTCACTCTTTGTTTCATTGCAGCCATTTAGTAAATTAAAAAAAAGTTCATTTTTTCTCATTAATGTACACTCTGCACCCCATCTTGACTGAAAAAAAAACACGAAATGTAGATATTTGTGCAAATTTATTAAAAAGGAAAAACTGAAATATCATATGGCTATAAGTATTCAGACTCTTATCTCAGACATTCATATTTAAGTCACATGCAGTCAATTTCCTTGTGATTCTTCTTGACATGGTTCTACTCCTTCACTGGAAGTCCAGCTGTATTTAATAAAACTGATAGGACTTGATTTGGAAAGGCACACACCTGTCTATATAAGACCTCACAGATCACAGTGCATGTCAGACCAAATGAGAATCATGAGGTCAAAGAAACTGCCCAAGGAGCAGAGAGACAGAATTGTGGCAAGGCCAATGTTACAAAAGAATTTCTGCAGCACTCAAGGTTCCTAAGAGCACAGTGGCTTCCATAATCCTAAAATGGAAGAAGTTTGGAACACCAGAAGTCTTCCTAGACCTGGCCATCCAGCCAAACTGAGCAATCGTGGGAGAAGAGCCTTGGTGAGAGAGGTAAAGAAGAACCTCAAGGTCACTGTGGCTGAGCTCCAGAGATGCAGTATGGAGATAAGAGAAAGTTCCACAAGTCAATATCACTTCAGCCCTCCACCAGTCGGCCTTTATGGCAGAGGGGCCAGACAGAACCTCTCCTCAGTGCAAGACATATGAAAGCCTGCATAGAGTTTGCTAAAAAACACATGAAGGATTCCCAGACTATGAGAAATAAGATTCTCTGGTCTGATGAGACGAAGATAGAACTTTTCGTTGATAATTCTAAGTGATATGTGTGGAGAAAGCAGGCACAGCTCATCACCTGCCCAATACAATCCCAACAGTGAAACATGGTGGTGGCAGTATCATGCTATGGGGGTGTTTTTCTGCTGCAGGGACAGGACGGCTGGTTGCAATTGAAGGAAACATGAATGCGGCCAAGTACAGAGATATCCTGGATGAAAACCTCTTCCAGAGACTCTGGACCTCAGACTTGGCTGAAGGTTCACCTTCCAACAAGACAATGACCCTAAGCACACAGCTAAAATAACAAAGGAGTGGCTTCAGAACAACTCTGTGACCATTCCTTGACTGGCCCAGCCAGAGCCCTGACCTAAACCCTATTGAGTATCTCTAGAGAGACCTGAAATGGCTGTCCACCAACGTTCACCATCCAACCTGACTGAACTGGAGAAGATCTGCAAGGAAGAATAATGGCAGAGGATCCCCAAATTCAGGGGTGAAAACTGCATCATTCCCAAGAATGGCTGTACTAGCTGAAAAGGTGCAAATACTCCATACTGCGCAAAGGGTCTGAATACTTATGCCATGTGATATTTTCAGCATTTTTTTTTTTTTTTTTTAATAAATTACAAAAATTTTCACATTTCTGTTTTTTTTCAGTCAGGATGGGGTGCAGAGTGTACATTAATGAAAAAAAATGAACTTTTTTGAATTTACCAAATGGCTGCAATGAAACAAAGAGTGAAAAATGTAAAGGGGACTGAATACTTGCCGTACCCACTGTATGTTGGATAATCCACCCCGACTTGACACAGCACCGCTTGCTGATTGGGCTGCCTGTGCATCATGCCCCTCCCCCTCCTCACAGACTTAATCCGATTCATTCTCCTCTTAGTTCCCACGTATCGCGGATCACGTGGAGGCGCACAGCGGCTGCAGGTAAGATGGTGCTTTGCTTTTCCACACGACGCTTTGTGCTGATCCCGCTGACACATTGGCACCTCATGGCTCCAAACTGCTCCAATTAACTCTTTTAACCTTCAGTGATCTTTATGGCTCAGTTGTGCCCACCTCAAATGATGAGGGAGGGGGTATCGGGTGCCCGCGCTCACAGGCAGTAAGGTTGATGCAAACTTTCTTCTTCTTTTCAGTTCGATTAAAGATCTCTGGAATCATTATGCGGCAATAAAGGTAAAATCAGCCACATTCATGTGATATGGGGGATGGGTGACATCTACACTCGGGGCCACATGAAGCCAATAAGTTCACCTCTAGAAAATCACCCCAAATAGTTGCATTTCACATTTTATAAAAGGAATATAGCTAGACTGAGAGAAGACTGCACGATTCATTACATGGCCTGTTTACAATGAGCTTTGTGATCTCATTACATCTTATACACAACTGTCGACCAAAGAAGAGACCGACTGTGACCTATGTGACCTCATTACATCTCCTATGTACAACTATCGACCAGAGAAGAGACCGACTGTGACCTATGTGACCTCATTACATCTCCTATACACAACTATCAACCAGAGAAGAGACCGACTGTGACCTATGTGACCTCATTACATCTCCTATGTACAACTATCGACCAGAGAAGAGACCGACTGTGACCTATGTGACCTCATTACATCTCCTATACACAACTATCAACCAGAGAAGAGACCGACTGTGACCTATGTGACCTCATTACATCTCCTATACACAACTATCGACCAGAGAAAGGACCGACTGTGACCTATGTGACCTCATTACATCTCCTATACACAACTATCGACCAGAGAAAGGACCGACTGTGACCTATGTGACCTCATTACATCTCATATACACAACTATCGACCAGAGAAGAGACCGACTGTGACCTGTATGATCTCATTACATCTCCTATGTATAACTATTGACCAGAGAAGAGACCGACTGTGACCTATGTGACCTCATTACATCTTATACACAACTGTCGACCAGAGAAGAGACCGACTGTGGCCTATGTGACCTCATTACATCTCCTATGTATAACTATTGACCAGAGAAGAGACCGACTGTGATCTATGTGATCTCATTACATCTCCTATGTACAACTATCGACCAGAGAAGAGACCGACTGTGACCTATGTGACCTCATTACATCTCCTATACACAACTATCAACCAGAGAAGAGACCGACTGTGACCTATGTGACCTCATTACATCTCCTATACACAACTATCGACCAGAGAAAGGACCGACTGTGACCTATGTGACCTCATTACATCTCGTATACACAACTATCGACCAGAGAAGAGACCGACTGTGACCTGTATGATCTCATTACATCTCCTATGTATAACTATTGACCAGAGAAGAGACCGACTGTGACCTATGTGACCTCATTACATCTTATACACAACTGTCGACCAGAGAAGAGACCGACTGTGGCCTATGTGACCTCATTACATCTCCTATGTATAACTATTGACCAGAGAAGAGACCGACTGTGATCTATGTGATCTCATTACATCTTCTATGTACAACTATCGACCAGAGAAGAGACCGACTGTGATCTATGTGATCTCATTACATCTTATATACAACTATCGACCAGAGAAGAGACCGACTGTGACCTATGTGATCTCATTACATCTTATATACAACTATCGACCAGAGAAGAGACCGACTGTGACCTATGTGACCTCATTACATCTTCTATGTACAACTATCGACCAGAGAAGAGACCGACTGTGATCTATGTGATCTCATTACATCTTATATACAACTATCGACCAGAGAAGAGACCGACTGTGACCTATGTGATCTCATTACATCTTATATACAACTATCGACCAAAGAAGAGACCGACTGTGACCTATGTGATCTCATTACATCTTATATACAACTATCGACCAGAGAAGAGACCGACTGTGACCTATGTGATCTCATTACATCTCCCATACACAACTATCGACCAAAGAAGAGACCGACTGACTTATGTGATCTTATTACATGTCCTATATACAACTATCAACCAGAAAAGAGACCGACTGTGACCTATGTGACCTCATTACATCTCCTATGTACAACTGTCGACCAGAGAAGAGACAAGCTGTGATCTAAGTGATCTTATTACATCTCCCATACACAACTATCGACCAAAGAAGAGACCGACTGACTTATGTGATCTTATTACATGTCCTATATACAACTGTCAACCAGAGAAGAGACCAACTGTGACCCATGTGATCTCACTACATCTCCTATACACAACTATTGACCAGAGAAGAGACCGACTGTGACCTCATTACATCTCCTAGGTACAACTATCGACCAGAGAAGAGACCGACTGTGACCTGTATGATCTCATTACATCTCCTACTTATAACTATCAGTTTTTGTACAATTTGTATTCAGTTTTGTAATAAGAATCTTTTCATCAGAGAATCTCTTTGGGTGTCGATGTTTTCGCCCCTTGCTCTTAGTGTAATCTCTTCCTCGTAGTGGGGGATCGTTGATATAAATGACAGAGATTTCTCATTACAGGAATATCGATGTGATTACATAAAGGAATGGAGGAAGCTCGGCCTCGATGCTCTGCTGTGCCCCATGCTCGGACCTGCCTTTAATATTGGACACCCTGGAAAACTCTTTGGTAAAACTGTGTGTCCCTGTGACGGCTTTGTACGTCATGTGGCTCATGAGGGTCAGATAAAGTCTTCCTGACGTGTTTTCTTCCATCTTCTATGATGCGATTGACACCTCTGTTCTTTCTATATCTGGGTAACATGTGGAAGAAGCCACCATAAATGGCACCCAATCTTCGTTCATGAAGTTCTCATTGGAGCTTCTTCATCTTTTTCAGCTGGCTTCGGGTTCACCATGCTTTTCAACATCCTGAACTTTCCTGCTGGAGTCCTCCCTGTGACCGCCGTGACGGCTGAGGATGAGGCGGAGCTGAAGGATTACAAGGGATACTATAACGATCTCTGGGACAAAGAGGTTATTAAGGTTTGTGTCTCACTAGCTAGGGGTCACCTGCGGAGGTCAGAGATGAGCCATCATGGGGGACATTAGGTTACTGGTTTCTCTGCTACAATCACAGCATTAACTTCTCATTGTTTGTTTTAGGGCATGGAAGGTGGGGTGGGGCTGCCTGTCGGGGTGCAGTGTGTGGCCCTACCCTGGCAAGAAGAACAGTGCCTGCGTCTCATGAAGGAAGTGGAGACTGTGACTCGAGGCCACAGTGACAAGTAGTAGACAGCTGGATGAGCAACATGAGCACTTATAGAGGGTGGGTCTTCTATAGAGGGAGGGGCATCCATTAAATAGGACAGGGCATGTGCAGAGGCATGTACATCTATTATACAGGGAGGGGCATCCATGATACAGGGAGGGACATCTATAGAAGAGGGGGATCTATTATACAGAGAGGGGCATCTATAGAGGGAGGGACATCTATAGAGGGAGGGGCAACTACAGAGAAAGGGACATCTATAGAGGGAGAGGCATCTATAGAGGGTGGGTCAGCTATAGAGGGTGGGTCAGCTATAGAGGGTGGGTCATCTATAGTGGGAAGGGCATCCATCAGAGAACATGGGGTAGCCATTAAGGCAGGAAGGGCATCTATTAGAGAGGGTGGGGGCATATTCAGAGGCATGGGCGTCTATTATACAGGAAGGGGCATCAATATTAACGGGAGGGGCAACTGTAGAGGGAGGGACATCCATTAGAGAGGATGGGACAGTCATTAAGCTAGGAGGGCCATCTATTAGAGAGGGAGGGCATCTATAGAGGGCGGGGATTCTATTAGAGGGGTTAGGCTGTCTTATCAGAGGATTATGAATTGATTCCAGTAACGAGTGCATTATACAGATTGTCTGACTACAGTCCTAACCTCTCTCCTACCCAGGGTTGACCCTCTCCCTGTGTTGCCAATTGGCCACAATTTTCATGACAGTCCCTAAAAATACTGAACTGTTTTGCTCTGTCTTTTTTTAATAAATGAAGGTGCCTGTGATTTTTTTGAAGCTGAAGAAAGTTCTACAGATGATTGTGATTCTCCTGATTCTCCAGTGATCGCAGCTGATGTCTCCCATCAGGATCATACAGACTCCGATTACTGAGATCACAATAGTTTATTATTATTTCCTATGTGTCTGAAACAAATATCTTCTGTCCAGGATTTTTTGATAAACTGTGAATAAAAAGTCAAGATTCAGGTTGTTACTTTGTTGATAAAAGAAAAAAACTTTTAGGAATTTTAGTTCTTAATTTAAAAAAAAGTGTGAATTTAAAATGCATAAAGGGAATAGAAGCTGTAATGCCAGGATATGAGGCATATAGTGAGGACGCCATGAGGCCGTCAGCCATCGGGATAGACAAATCTAGGGACGAGAATGTAAGAAAAACTCGCGCTTATTGAGCAGTTTATGATGGTGGTAATCAGGGCCTGCTCCAGATTTTTGGGGGCCCCGGGCAAAACAATCTCAGTGGGCCCCTTTAACACATACCACGATTCATAAATATAATATAGAAGCTGCGGGATGTGTATATATAATATACAGGCTCCTGGGTGGGCTCTATATATAATATTGAAGCTGTGCCAGGCTGCATATATAATAGAAGCTTCTGGGATGTATATATAATATGGAGACTGCAGAGCTGTATAAATAGTATAGAGGCTGCTGCTGGGCTTTATATATAATATAGAGGCTGTGAGCTGTATATATTTGGAGGCTGTGCTAGGCTGCATATACATACTAAAGAGACTCTGAGCTATGTATATTATTTGGAGGCTGCTGCTGGGCTGTATACAGTCATGGCCAAAAGTATTGACACCCCTGCAATTCTGTCGGATAATACTCAGTTTGAATCACATTCAAATTAGCCATGTGCACTGGCAGAACTGTGGGAGCACTCTGCTGCAGGCTGAGTGTCCCTGCTGGGCCCCTTTTTATCAGGGCTGCCTCCCCTGATGGGCCCTTGGCCATCAGGGCTGCTTCTCCCTGATGGCCAGTGGGCCCACCAGCTGCTCAGGGCCCGGCAGGTACCCGGGTACTCCGGGTGCTGATGCCAACCCTGGTGGTAATATTACAGCTTCCACAGCGCAGTCTCTGATGGTGTGATTAACTCAGCTCTCTTTTCGGCAGTGTGTGACAGCTTTCCTCACTCCCACTGGTTATGACACTAAACTATGTTCTTAAACCTCTCCCTTCTACCAGAACCTTGGATTCCAGGGTATCTCAGGCTTACAGGAATGTACTTCAGCTTTCTTCCCACTGCTGACAACTCAGGATCTCCTCACAGCAGCTCTCCACACACCCTCACCTCTTCACTGCTGATCCCTAACTGACGTTGTCTGGCAGTTGTGTCTACTAAGCAGGTCTGTGGAGTTGGTAAGCCAAACCTCTGACTCCTCAATTTCCCTTACACCGACCCCGACTCCAACTCCCACATATATTGCTTATATTTAAGTGATAAATTTATTGTATTACAATGTAAACATCAGACATTTAATCATTTTTATGATACAATGATCAAGATATTTAGATAGAATATAAAATATATCTATTGGAATACAACTTCAGAACACAAAAAAACTAATAAACTGCAAATATGTAATACAATATGTATTACAGATTACATATATATACACCACTATCCAGGGCCGGACTGGGACTGAAATTCAGCGCTGGAACTTAAACCAAAGCAGCCCACATGCAAAATCGCTTTACAAAAAAATAACCATTTGTAATTATATTGGCATTGTAGTAAAATTAGTGCTGGAATACATACACAGCAGCCCAGCAGCAGTGAAACTGCCTCAGATGACAGTGAATGTGCCTCAGATGATGGAGAAAGTGCCTCAGATGATAGTGTATGTACCTCAGATGATAGTGTATGTGCCTCATATGATAGAGAAAGTGCCTATGACTGACAGTGAAAGTGCCTCAGAATTTGAGGCACATTCACTCACTATCATCTAAGGCATTTGCACTATCATATGAGGCTTAGATGATAGAGAAAGTGCCTCAGATGATAGTGTATGTGCCTCAGATGATAGTGAATGTGCCTCAGATGATAGTGAATGTGCCTCAGATGATGGTGTATGTGCCTCAGATGATAGTGTATGTGCCTCAGATGATAGAGAAAGTGCCTCAGATGATAGTGTATGTGCCTCAGATGATGGAGAAAGTGCCTCAGATGATAGTGTATGTGCCTCAGATGATAGAGAAAGTGCCTCAGATAAGTAGTGTATGTGCCTCAGATGATGGAGAAAGTGCCTCAGATGATAGAGAAAGTGCCTCAGATGATAGAGAAAGTGCCTCAGATGATAGAGAAAGTGCCTCAGATGATAGAGAAAGTGCCTATGACTGACAGTGAAAGTGCCTCAGAATTTGAGGCACATTCACTCACTATCATCTAAGGCATTTGCACTATCATATGAGGCTTAGATGATAGAGAAAGTGCCTCAGATGATAGTGTATGTGCCTCAGATGATGGAGAAAGTGCCTCAGATGATAGTGAATGTGCCTCAGATGATGGTGTATGTGCCTCAGATGATAGTGTATGTGCCTCAGATGATAGTGTATGTGCCTCAGATGATAGAGAAAGTGCCTCAGATGATAGTGTATGTGCCTCAGATGATAGAGAAAGTGCCTCAGATGATAGTGTATGTGCCTCAGATGATAGTGTATGTGCCTCAGATGATGGAGAAAGTGCCTCAGATGATAGTGAATGTGCCTCAGATGATAGTGTATGTGCCTCAGATGATAGTGTATGTGCCTCAGATGATAGAGAAAGTGCCTCAGATGATAGAGAAAGTGCCTCAGATGATGGAGAAAGTGCCTCAGATGATAAAGTGCCTCAGATGATAGAGAAAGTGCCTCAGATGATAGAGAAAGTGCCTATGACTGACAGTGAAAGTGCCTCAGAATTTGAGGCACATTCACTCACTATCATCTAAGGCATTTGCACTATCATATGAGGCTTAGATGATAGAGAAAGTGCCTCAGATGATAGTGTATGTGCCTCAGATGATGGAGAAAGTGCCTCAGATGATAGTGAATGTGCCTCAGATGATGGTGTATGTGCCTCAGATGATAGTGTATGTGCCTCAGATGATAGAGAAAGTGCCTCAGATGATAGTGTATGTGCCTCAGATGATGGAGAAAGTGCCTCAGATGATAGTGTATGTGCCTCAGATGATGGAGAAAGTGCCTCAGATGATAGTGTATGTGCCTCAGATGATAGTGTATGTGCCTCAGATGATAGTGTATGTGCCTCAGATGATAGTGTATGTGCCTCAGATGATAGAGAAAGTGCCTCAGATGATAAGAAAGTGCCTCAGATGATAGTGTATGTGCCTCAGATGATGGAGAAAGTGCCTCAGATGATAGTGAATGTGCCTCAGATGATAGTGTATGTGCCTCAGATGATAGAGAAAGTGCCTCAGATGATAGTGTATGTGCCTCAGATGATAGTGTATGTGCCTCAGATGATAGTGTATGTGCCTCAGATGATGGAGAAAGTGCCTCAGATGATAGTGTATGTGCCTCAGATGATAAAGTGCCTCAGATGATAGTGTATGTGCCTCAGATGATGTAGAAAGTGCCTCAGATGAACATACACACACAGGGGCATACACTCACAGGGGCATACACTCACAGTACGGTGGCTCAGTGGTTAGCACTGTATATGGTGGCTCCGTGGTTAGCACTGTATACGGTGGCTCAGTGGTTAGCACTGTATATGGTGGCTCAGTGGTTAGCACTGTATATGGTGGCTCAGTGGTTAGCACTGTATGGTAGCTCAGTGGTTAGCACTGTATATGGTGGCTCAGTGGTTAGCACTGTATGGTGGCTCAGTGGTTAGCACTGTATACGGTGGCTCAGTGGTTAGCACTGTATACGGTGGCTCAGTGGTTAGCCCTGTATGGTGGCTCAGTGGTTAGCACTGTATACGGTGGCTCAGTGGTTAGCACTGTATATGGTGGCTCAGTGGTTAGCACTGTATATGGTGGCTCAGTGGTTAGCACTGTATGGTGGCTCAGTGGTTAGCTCTGTATACGGTGGCTCAGTGGTTAGCACTGTATACGGTGGCTCAGTGGTTAGCACTGTATATGGTGGCTCAGTGGTTAGCACTGTGTATGGTGGTTCAGTGGTTAGCACTGTATATGGTGGCTCAGTGGTTAGCACTGTATATGGTGGCTCAGTGGTTAGCACGGTATACGGTGGCTCAGTGGTTAGCACTGTATACGGTGGCTCAGTGGTTAGCACTGTATACGGTGGCTCAGTGGTTAGCACTGTATATGGTGGCTCAGTGGTTAGCACTGTATATGGTGGCTCAGTGGTTAGCACGGTATACGGTGGCTCAGTGGTTAGCACTGTATATGGTGGCTCAGTGGTTAGCACTGTATATGGTGGCTCAGTGGTTAGCACTGTATATGGTGGCTCAGTGGTTAGCACTGTATATGGTGGCTCAGTGGTTAGCACTGTATATGGTGGCTCAGTGGTTAGCACTGTATATGGTGGCTCAGTGGTTAGCACTGTATACGGTGGCTCAGTGGTTAGCACTGTATACGGTGGCTCAGTGGTTAGCGCTGTATATGGTGGCTCAGTGGTTAGCACTGTATATGGTGGCTCAGTGGTTAGCAGTGTATATGGTGGCTCAGTGGTTAGCACTGTGTATGGTGGTTCAGTGGTTAGCACTGTATATGGTGGCTCAGTGGTTAGCACTGTATATGGTGGCTCAGTGGTTAGCAGTGTATATGGTGGCTCAGTGGTTAGCACTGTGTATGGTGGTTCAGTGGTTAGCACTGTATATGGTGGCTCAGTGGTTAGCACTGTATACGGTGGCTCAGTGGTTAGCATTGTACGGTGGCTCAGTGGTTAGCACTGCGCGATGGCTCAGTGGTTAGCAGCACAGTATATGGTGGGCAGGCGGTTAGACCAGGATGAAGGCTGGAGGGGTGAGCGCAGGAGGACAGAGGCTGGAGCGGTGAGGGCAGGAGGACAGAGGCTGGAGGGGTGAGGGCAGGAGGACAGAGGCTGGAGGGGTGAGGGCAGGAGGACAGAGGCTGGAGGGGTGAGGGCAGGAGGACAGAGGCTGGAGGGGTGAGGGCAGGAGGACAGAGGCTGGAGGGGTGAGGGCAGGAGGACAGAGGCTGGAGGGGTGAGGGCAGGAGGACAGAGGCTGGAGGGGTGAGCGCAGGAGGACAGAGGCTGGAGGGGTGAGCGCAGGAGGACGGAGGCTGGAGGGGTGAGCGCAGGAGGACGGAGGCTGGAGGGGTGAGCGCAGGAGGACAGAGGCTGGAGGCCCCTATCACAAGCACAGTGCAGCCAACTTTATCTTTATTTACTTTACATTTATTTTACACTCACTGTGATCCTCCGGCTGCTCTGTCTCTGCCTCCAGCCCCCCACAGTCCACAGGGCAGCTGCACAGGCTCTTCTGCTCCCGGGGCTGGCACTGCAGCGTGTAGCATTGCACACACACACACATTGCACACCCACACACATTGCACACCCACACACATTACACACACACAATGCACACACACACACACAATGCACACACACACACACACATCGCACACAGACAGACACATTGCACACACACACACATTGCACACACACACACACATTGCACACACACACACACATTGCACACACACACACACACATTGCACACACACACACATTGCACACACACACACACACACATTGCACACACACACATTGCACACACACACATTGCACACACACACATTGCACACACACACATCGCACACACACATCGCACACAGACAGACACATTGCACACACACACACATTGCACACACACACACACATTGCACACACACACACACACATTGCACACACACACACACACACACACATTGCACACACACACACATTGCACACACACACATTGCACACACACACATTGCACACACACACACAATGCACACACACACACAATGCACACACACACACAATGCACACACACACATTACACACACACACATTACACACACACACATTACACACACACACATTGCACACACACACACATTGCACACACACACACATTGCACACACACACACATTGCACACACACACCACACACATTGCACACACACACACACACATTGCACACACACACACACATTGCACACACACACATTGCACACACACACATTGCACACACACACATGCACACACACACACAACACTGCACACACACTGCACACACACACATTGCACACACACACACATTCACCACACATGCACAAATTGCCACACACACACTGCACACACACACATTGCACACACACACACACATTGCACACACACATTGCACACAACACACACTGCACACACACACACATTGCACACACACACACACACATTGCACACACACACACATTGCACACAACACATTGCCACACACATGAACACACACAATTGCACACAGACACACCATTGCACACAACACATTGCACACAACACATTGCACACAACACACATTGCACACACACATTGCCACACACCATCACACACATTGCACACACAACACAAAACATTGCACACACACACACATACACACACACATCCACATTGCACACACACACACACATTGCACACACACACACACTCACAATGCACACACTGTCACTCTGCACACAAAACCTGGCTGCACAGCACGTGCACTGCACCTTCTTTCCTTGGGCCCTCTCACCACCTGCTCTCTTCTGCTGTCCTCTCTTCATCTCCTCTGCCGTCCGTTCACCTGACAGAGTGCTGTGCCGCCGGCTCCCGCCCGCTCCTCTTGAGTACGCCCTCTCAGCACTGAGTCTGACCCCTCACTCAGCACTTGGCCGGGAGACAGTGCTGCTCCTTTGAATCCCAAAGAGGGGGGAGGGGCGGGGGCGGCGGCGGCTGCTCCGGAACAAAAATAGCCCTGGTCACAGTACTACAGCAGGTGCCATGTGGGGTACGCACGCAGTGCCACGCTCACCCGGGGCAGCCTCTTGGGGGGGCACCTGTGACCTGCCCCACGCTGGGTACGCCCATGCTGTGCGACTCTGCGGCTGGCGACGAGTGAGTCACTGACTCACTCTCCTGAGTCTCCTCGCCTCATGACGCATAATACCGGCGGGGCCGCGGGCGGCGGTACTGCCGGCAACTTGGCGGCCGGCCCCGCTCCCCGGACCCCGCTATACCGGCGGGCGGCGGCGGCCGCAAAATCAATTGCACAACAGGCAGACCAGCTGCGGCGGGAGGAGCGGGCGGCCCCCGCACCCCGCCACCGGCCAGCCCATAGGGAGAAGTCCCGGTCCTCCCGCCTGCCAGTCCGGGCCTGCCACTATCACATATACATATATATCACTACATAATACACTATACAGTGCTTTTTTTGCCGGTGCCGGTACGCACCTCTGAGGAGCGGGGGGGAAGGGGGGTGCTGTGAGATTGAGGGGGGGGGGGGATGCGGCTCTGTTTGTAATATCAAGCTGGTAATACATCATGTATGTCCTACCTGGCTGTATGTCCTGCCTGGCTATACAACGTAACTACTGCACCTTACAGCCCCAGACCGGCTATCTCCAGGACGTACGGCTGCTCTCGCTGCACGCTGCTCACTGTCCCTTTAAATTAAAAGCCCACTCATTTATCAAGCGGCATAGTGTGCGCATGCGCGGTCCGACTGTGCGCAGTTGCATTGTGGGAGTTGTAGTCTCGCCCACCGTTGAGCTGCCCTGGTCTGGACGTTCAGGCACTACAGTTCCCGTGATGCTTTGTGTCTCGGGTGGGCGGGGCGTTGCTGTAGTGGTATATACTGAACTTGAATACCTCGGCGTAAAGGACTTGTATCAGAGGGAGATGAGTGACGGGCGGTAGCTGCTCCAGGACCTGCGCTCCGGGGACGTGTAAGTATCGCACTGTGTGTACTGCGCTCAGCCGTAGTCCTTTGGGATATTATATGTATCGCACTGTGTGTGCTGCGCTCAGCCGTAGTCCTATGGGATATTGTATCATACAATTCTGGTGCGAAGTGTGTGGGTGGCAGCAGCGGAGATAGCGGCGGTGCATTTTCCGGTACGCCGTACCGGTATGTACCGCCGGTCTTCAGATTTTCCGGTACGGCGTACCGGTATGTACCGCCACAAAAAAAGCACTGACACTATGTAATTGGAAAAAAACAGTTTTCAAACAAAAACATACTAAATAACATTTGCGCAGTCTATGAATTCGTTCATAAAATAGAATCGCCTCCATCAGATCCTCCTTCATAGATGACCTCAAATCTGACCTAATAATTTTATGGCTAGAGAACAACGTCTCTACACCAACTTGGGTTGGAGGCAAAGCCGTAACCACATGGGCAACAACTCTAACAATCTCCGGGTATAAAGGAATTGCTTCATGCACAATCTAGAGATGTCCAGGGACAATGTGCTGTCGGTCCATGCTGCCACAGAAAACACGTAATCATCCCTGTCTGAGCTCAGAGTGTAATGTGATAAGTGAAATAAAAGCATTTATACACTTACATTTCCTTATGTAATGAGGCAGTCAGTCCCCAGCTTGGAGGACGGGGACTGTTTGGCAGGTTAATAGTTAACATTTCAGCCTTGTGATAGAACATGTTGGGAGACCTGATGTGATGTCACAACCATGTGACTACAATAGGCAGAGCTAAGTTCTCATAGAACAGAATACGTTTGCTGGCTTATCTCCGCCCACTATGGTCACATGATCGTTATATCACACAGGTCCTTTAGCTATCCAAGTTAATAGTGAGTTAACTATTATCCTGCCAGACAGTCCCCCTGCTCCAAGGTGTAGACTGAAATGTAAGTGTATAAATGCTTTTCTTTCACCTTTCACATCACACTATGAGCTCAGACAGGGATGATTAGACTGGTATTATAAAGCTGCAGCTACAGACAGTGATAGCTGGGGGGCATAAACCACCTGACAGGTTCCATTTAAGTTCTTCCTTTTGATTAAGGGCATCTTCAAACACTAATTTTCTAATACTTTCTCTTTCCAGAGAAACACCAAGTTTGTGGGCTATATCTCTATTAAGAGCTGTAAAAGCTGGTCGTGCAAATAATGATAATGGTACAGCGTCCTTCACAACAAGCTGTATGAGCTGTCTTTTAAACATAACTGCTGTCATTGTTAAAGTAACTTTGTCACTTACAAAATATCTTGTTAATGATGTTTGAGATGCTCTTTCCTCCTCCTTTGCCTGGCGGCAGGGAGTGCTGGGCACTGGTTTCTTGGTGCTGCGGTTATTTTTCTCAGTCACAGTTTTGAAAACTTCTGGGTGGAAGCGTTGTAAATATTTTTTTAGATTGGAAGCTCTTGTAGGAACATTTTTGTTACTGCCTGAGTATGCACTGATTTTGACATCACAACATTTGTTTTCATCTGGGTCACTTGTCATACATTGACACACAAAATACTTTTCATCTTTAGTCACTGTGAAATGCTCAAATACAGCTGACTTCATACGAAGTGTACCTATGATGAAAATTACAGACATCTTCATTCTTTGTACAGTGTTGGCCAAAAGTATTGACACCCCTGCAATTCTGTCAGATAATACTCAGTTTCTTCCTGAAAATGATTGCAATCACAAATTCTTTGGTATTATTATCTTCATTTAATTTGTCTTCAATGAAAAAACACAAAAGAGAATGAAGCAAAAAGCAAAATATTGATAATTTCACACAAAACTCCAAAAATGGCCAGACAAAAGAATTGGCACCCTTCATTCTTCCAAAACGTTTTAGGCTTTCTCAGGTAAGTTTTGGAAAACTCCAGCCTGAGTTTTTTATGTCTCGGGGTAAGAAGTGGGGTCTTCCTGGGTATCCTACCATACAGTCCCTTTTCATTCATATGCCGACGGATAATACGGGTTGACACTGTTGTTCCCTCGGACTGCAGGGCAGCTTGAACTTGTTTGGATGTTAGTCGAGGTTCTTTATCCACCATCCGCACAATCTTGCGTTGAAATCTCTTGCCAATTTTTCTTTTCCGTCCACATCTAGGGAGATTAGCCACAGTGCCATGGACTTTAAACTTCTTGATGACACTGCGCACGGTAGAACAGGAACATTCAGGTCTTTGGAGATGGACTTGTAGCCTTGAGATTGCTCATGCTTCCTCACAATTTGGTTTCTCAAGTCCTCAGACAGTTCTTTGGTCTTCTTTCTTTTCTCCATGCTCAATGTGGTACACACAAGGACACAGGACAGAGGTTGAGTCAACTTTAATCCATGTCAACTGGCTGCAAGTGTGATTTAGTTATTGCCAACACCTGTTAGGTGCCACAGGTAAGTTACAGGTGCTGTTAATTACACAAATTAGAGAAGCATCACATGATTTTTCTAACGGTGCCAATACTTTTGTCCACCCCCTTTTTTATGTTTGGTGTGGAATTATATCCAATTTGGCTTTAGGACAAATCTTTTTGTGTTTTTTTCATTGAAGAGAAATTAAATGAAGATAATAATACCAAAGAATTTGTGATTGCAATCATTTTCAGGAAGAAACTGAGTATTATCTGACAGAATTGCAGGGGTGTCAATACTTTTGGCCAACACTGTAGGTGGTAAAACTTGCAGAATTGACAGTGTATCAAATGCTTATTTTCCCCCCTGTATAATTTTAGATAGAATTAAAACAAACTTTGCATACATCAATAGTACAGATGACAAATATAAAGTTTGGAAAATATATTATTAGACAGCTTTACTTTGAATTTCCAATCTCAGGCTTTTCGTAGGGTACAGCTCACTAAATGTTTCACATCAGATTGCTTCACAGTATGAAAAGGAGAGGAGGGAGGGAGCATGTTTGTATGTGTATCATACTCCAGGAACAAAGAAACTGATAACACAGAGCTAATAACTTGATGTTTTGTCTTCTATACCTATACAAGTCCTCATATACCGTATATACTCGTGTATAAGCCGACCTGTGTATAATCTGACCCCCCTACTTTTGCCCCCAAAACATGGGAAAACCTATTGACTCGTGTATAAGCTGAGGGTGGACCCCAGCACAGGTATACAGCCCGCAGCAGTGTGGTATACAGGCCTCCCCAGTGGTATATACAAGCCCCAGCAGTATTACAGCAGCCTCCCCAGTGGTATATACAGGCCCCAGCAGTATTACAGCAGCCTCCCCAGTGGTATATACAGGCCCCAGCAGTATATACAGCAGCCCCAGTGGTATACAGCAGCCTCCCCAGTGGAATATACAGGCCCCAGCAGTATATACAGCAGCCTCCCCAGTGGTATATACAGGCCCCAGCAGTATATACAGCAGCCCCAGTGATATACAGCAGCCTCCCCAGTGGTATATACAGGCCCCAGCAGTATATACAGCAGCCCCAGTGGTATACAGCAGCCCCAGTGGTATACAGGCCCCAGCGGTATACAGGCCCCCCCATCAGTGGTATACAGGGCCCCCCCTTGCTGCCGCACACCTGTAAAGTAATACATCATTATACTTATCCCTGTTGCTGTCGCCTCTCTGACAATGCGCTTCTCCGGGTCTTCCTGCTTCTTCCTGCTTGTGACCGGCGGGCGCAGGCAATGACGTCATTGCCTGTGCGCCGGAGGAGGAAGCATGAAGACCCGGAGGAGCGCGGTGTCAGAGCGGCGACAGCAACAGGGATAAGTATAATGATGTATTACTTTACAGGTGTGCGGCAGCAAGGGGGGGCCCTGTATACCACTGATGGGGGGGCACCTGTATACCGATGGGGGGGCGGGCAGCCGGCCTATGACTTGTGTATAAGCCGAGGGGGGACTTTTCAGCACATTTTTTGTGCTGAAAAACTCTGCTTATACACGAGTATATACGGTAAGTCCTTATCAATCCTGTTGCTGTATTTATTTTCCCTGTGTATTGCATGTATATTGTAAAGATGCTGGCCTCCCAAAAGTACATGAGCTCAGAGAGAAAACAGACAAGCATCAAACATACAGTATACTGGACTATTGATTTATGCACCTTATTGAAAGTTTAAATAAGCTTTAAGAAGTAATTACCTTAATTTTGTTATCCTGTTCACTCTAGCAATTCTGAGATGAGTACAGGCCTTCCTTCTTTCTGTGTTCACTTTTTACCCTTGACTGTAGAGGAGGAGCTTCACTGGTGCGAAGTGCAGCACAGACTTATCTCAGCTAAGACAAAGCCTAGATCCTTAGGCTACATTCACATAGCGTTTTTGCTGCATTTTTTGCGGATTAGTTTTGTGCAATGACTCTGGGCATCACAGCAAAGTCAATGGGTTTCAAGATATGACATCCAGACACAACATTTTGTGAAGATCCATTTTTGGGCTCAAAATCGGATCACCCGGGGTCATATACCATCACCAACCTCCCGTTTTGACAATTATTGTGGACACGAGGGCAGTGTTTAGGGGTCTAGCAACCCACTTCAGCTACCGTGACATTACCGTCTGCTGGCAGTGGGACTACATATCCCAATTGTCCCTTCTGCAACATCTGGCACCTTCCCCGTAGTTCACCACAATTGGATCTCTCCACTACCCAAGAGTGGCCACTAGATGGCAGCCCGATCCTGCAGGATACCACACTGGAGGCAATGAGTCTTCTTGAACAGTTGGGTTTATATCGGGTATGCCATATAGTGGATATAACATAAGTCACATAGGAAGATGGTGGAGATTGGCAGCAGGAGGCGCCTCTCATCTTTTTTTATTTTTTCAGATTTCTCAGATTTTGTCACTGAAAAAGACACAGAAATCTTTCCATTTTGAATCTCCTAAAACATCTGCCCTCTGGATCAGTAATATGCGCTGTCCTGTATGTTAAACTCCCAGGAGCAGCAGATCCACCTGATCATCACCCTCTCGTCATACAGGCTCCACTGAAGATGGTCATCCCTATATTTCCCCTCTTTGCTCCTTCTGCTGCTCATGTCTTGTGGTCTGGGACTCTGTCTCCATGAAGCACAGACAGACCTCGTCCTGATAAACCAACAGCCTGCAGTAAGATGCTGCTCTGCTTAAGCAGCTCCACTCACACTGACATTTTCCCCTTTGCCTTAGCCACTCCCCTCCCCGTGACATTGTCCCCTTCTTCCTTAGCCGCTCACCTCCTGTGATGTTGTCCCCTTCTTCCTGTGGCACCCTGTAACAGGTAACCACAAGCTTCTCTGGGACATTGAAGGATTTCCCCCAGCGAGTAACCCACTTACACCCAACACCTTCCACCCCAGGCCTGTAGGGGGAACCCAATTGGTTGCCTTAAGCCAGTTCCCCCCTATAAATACAGGTGCTGGGGGAGGAGTTAGACACAGTGTACAGACGCTAGAAGAGCTGCAAGGATGCTCAGAGACTAGTGAGCTGAACTGGTAACCGGAGCCGTGCTAAGCCCAAACCAGTACACACAAGAGTCAGTGTGAGGACCTGCAGAGTAGGGATCAAAGGCAAAGGTGAGAAACACTTTACCAGGGGCAGAGGAGCTATCCCAGCTCACGCCACCAGAGTACCGGTCACTCGAGCCCGAGTCTGCAGGGGACAGAGGAGATAGATGCAGCAGAGAAGCCAGCAACCTGAGGAGGCTTAGCTTCCCGGACACCCACAGCACCAACAATTGAGAGCCAAGGACTGCGGGGAGAGAGATGGCTGTGGCCCATGAGAGAGCCCTCAGTGCAGCAACACGGGTGTGGAGAGAGAGAAGTAACGGTCCGGTTAGGTTCCATACCTGCCAGACTCAGAACAGGAAAGCAGAATAAGGAGGCCTACAACCCTACTCGCTGTGGAGATCACAAGGTGTTTTCCTTCACTCCGGACATGTGTACCAACAACTGCTCATCAGTAAAGGTACCAGAAGACTTTAATGTGTGCGTGTCCTCCTTCCACTCATCCTGCACCACACCAACCGTGCTCCTGTGGAGCCCACTGGGACGGGGTACTTGGTACCGGACCGGGGTACTGCTGGGGATATCACGGAGGTCCTGGTCTGGACCGTGTCCTGGATTCTCACAAGTAAAGGGGTATTTACAAGGATTAGTTTGTCGTGTCACCACCCACGGGTTGTGGTCCGTGATGGGACCACCGCTGCACCGCTGCTCTGCCAGGAGGATGGAGCGATGGATGGGCTGCAGCTGGATGGCTGAGCCCGCCGCGGGTCGGGCTGCTCCTCGCATCGTAAGAAGTAAAATAACAGGTCTGCATACCTGGAATCAGACACGGACAATGAACAGGGTTCACCGGGTTTACTTTCAAAGCTATTCAAAGTCACAGCACAGCTCTCAACACAGTTCACTTAACTCCGGACACTTTGAACCCTTTGCAGCCAGGCTGTCGCTCTGAGACCCCTCACTCCTTCTAAATGTCCTTTCAGGCTGTTCTCTCCCTCTCTGTTCTCTCCATGAGTTGTATGGCTGCAGCTCGGCCCCTTGTATACAGCTTCCCACTATATGTGTGCGGGCGGTAAGCCGGGTCCTCATGGTTGCTGCTGTGCCTCCAACCCTGTAGTAGGAACTCCAACTTGGAATTAAAGCTCTCTGTCGGTTTGTCTAGTAAGCCGGTGTGAAACTTCAGTTCCCCTCAGAGCCGACACTATGGTGTGTGCCTAGCCTGCAGTAACCCTATATTCCAAGGTGTTACCAGGCTCCATTTTACCCGTGTGATTCCAGTACAATTAGGGAAAACTATTCTGCCGGTAGTTGGTCGGTGCGGCCGTGTTCCTCGGACCCAGTACTACTGGTCCGGTCTCTGTCCTCACACTCTCCTGTGATGCCGGCTATGGACAAGCTTTCTCTCCATGGTTTCTGTGACTCTGTGGATTCTGCGTCTCCACGGAGCCCAATCCCACTGGGATGTGTCACCTTCTGTCTGCTCTTTACCTCTCTGCTCACTCTGGCCTACTAACTCCTTTCTCCTCTTTTCCTCTATTTATGCTATCTGTCACCTGATCTTCCTTCCCCACCCACTTGCTCTCTAAACCCACCACCCCTTGCCCGCCTAGAGTCCCGGGCTCCGGGATGGGTGCTGTGCTGTTGTGGGTGTGTGTGCTGTGAGGGTGTTTGGTGCACAAACTGTCTATCTTCCTGCCTGGCTGCAGTTGCCTATGTGGCCACCCTTGTCGCAGGGGCGCCATACTCCCCTACTCCAATTCTGTGCAGCAACAACTGTGCTGTCCTATTCCACCATCACAACCCTTATCCCCGCTCCTCCTGTAGGGAGCCACTCCATCTTGCTGCCGCCCATCACCCCGGAGGCCCAAGCAGCGCCGGTGCCCTCACCAGAAATTACAGGTGGCGTCACGACTGACAACTCCAATCCCTGTAGATATACCCCTTTTTATTGTCACTCAAGAGCACAGGCTCAGGCACGGACCACCCGTGACATCCCCCACAACTGACTGCCCAAGACCTGAGTACCCAGTCCCTTGTGGCCCCAGACATTCCTAAGCCGCTCCCCCTCACCTGTCCCCCTCTTCACAGGGCTGTATTTGGCCCTCATGCTGCCCTAGTCACTTTTCGTGGTCGCGCCCCTTACTGAGGTCATACTGTGGCACCCCTGCAAGGGACTGCCACAGGACCCACCGGTGCAGGGAGGGATGTACACCTTGGCACACACAGAATCCAATACCTTCCACCCCAGACCTAGAGGGGGAGCCCCACTTGCTGCCTTAAGCAAGTTCCCCTATAAGGATCCAGGCCTGAGGGGAGGAGTCAGTCAGTCTGCACTTGGCAGTGAAGGGAGCAGTTAGGTCCAGAGAGACTGCAGAGGAGAGAGCAGTTTGTGAAGGAGCTGGTTGCTGGGACCAAGCCAGGCCCAGAACTAGGAAATCTGACCCAGCTGTGCTGAGCCCTAGGGAGAGGGACGGAGGCCAGTGGGAGAAGTGAGAGGTAGAAAGAAAGAAGGAAACATACCTGGTATCCCTTAAGCCCACCCAGACACCGAAGTCAGAAGCTACTATTAATCTACAGTGTAGCAGCAAAAGCCCGGACAGATCAGGAGGATCTATTCCCCCTGCAGCAAAGAATAGAAGACTCCAAATCTGACCAAGCATAGGACCAGGCACCTAAGCAGAGAATAGGTATCCCACAGAAAGGTGCTCATTGTCAGTTGTGGGACAGCACCCTGAGAGGGAGAAAGAGCGGCAGGTTCAGCTACAGGCAGAGCTTACCTCAAACACTGCACACACTAATAGAGGAGGCCTCACAACTCTCCAAGGTGAAGGTCCCAAGCTGCATCGAAACCTGGTTACCATTCTGGACCGTACCTGTTACCGGACATCAGTAAAAAGGTACCGAAACGGAGACTATTGTGTGTGTGCCTGATTCCCCGCCGCCACCTGCAGCGTTCACAGTAGAACTACTACTACCCTCATCCACCCCGCTGCCCTGAGGTAAAGCTCCACCAGTGGTGCACTTACATCACCTCAGCGGCCGGTCGCTGCGCTGGTAACCCCATTACCAGCTACCACAGGTGGCGTCACGACACCATTTCCCCCATCATCATCACCACCCCTGCCACTGAGGGTCCAGGGCACGGAACCGGGAACCGACCAGCATTGATCCCCCACCAAAGTAACCCCCTGTCCCAGTATCCGAGTACCCCCTACCCTGTCAACCGGATCAATACTTCTAGCATGTGCACATGACATCTATTTAAGGCAGATCTACCCTGTTAAAAGCTTTAAAAAGTGCTAATTAAACACTCAAAGAATGAACGTCTGCACTTGCGGTGCACAGGTTCAGTCTTTTGAGTGTTTCTTAAACACCTTCAGCTTTTCAAAGTCATCACGAGATTAAAGTAGGTGACCTAACCATTGCTTTAGTGAGGAGAGGCCTGGTGATAGAGGTATGCTGTCTGCTCATTCACCCCTCCTCTTTACTGAAGGTGTTCAAAGGGAAGCCAAGAGCAGACAGGCAGCAGGCGTCAGAGCGAGTCTGCAGCCACATTGTGTGCACCCACACTGACACTTGGAACCGCTGCTGCACTAATCCAGTGTTGCTGGTTGGTTTCACACTTGCGTTTTTTTTTCAAATCAGGCAAAATCAGGTTTTACAGCCAAATTCTAATCCTTTCAGGGGCCCTTCACATCAGCGGTTCTCGGGGGATGGGGGGGGGAGTTATGCTGTCAGACCTTCTTGGTGGACCTCTGGGGGGTGCTGTCAGACTATTTTTTGGTTGGGATGCTGCTGCTGGTCACTCACTGTGTCACCCGCCGTGTCTGCTGCTGTATCACAGCGCCGGCCCCAAGGCGCCGCGTCTGCTGTACTTTCACAGCGCCAGACAAGAAGCGCCGCCGGCCGGCCTATTTCTGTGGGGGGCGGCCCTAGATGAGGGCTATACCCCCAGCCCATGGGGCACTTGCCTCCCTGCCACCTGGGCCAGTCCGCCCCTGGATCCAGCAGATGCAGTTAATCTGCCGCACATCAGCGAGAACCACTGATATGAATGACCCCTTACTTCAGCTTGCTTCCTGAAGCCATTAAAGAGAATGGACAAAAAACTGGATCCTGAAAAGATCAGGATATGGCTGAAAAACATGATTTTGCCTGATTTGAAAAAACAAATAACACAAGTATGAAACCAGCGTAAGTGAGTGAGCACAGACTTGCATGCTGATATTAGAGAGCACTCAGTATTACTAACCGAGCACTAACAATAAAGACAAGCTTTAGTATAGAAATATGAGAGTGCTGCGAAGCTCCTAATCTGCATTTTAAATAAAGTAGATTTTACTTTACAGCGCCAATAAAAACTATTCTATAGTAATATGCCCCCTAATCCCCATTCTATATTAATATGCCCCCAAATCCCCAGCCTGCATAGCATCAGCCTCCCCTGTTCACCAGTATACAGCAGCTCCAGCTTCCTCTGTTCACCAGTATACAGCAGCACCAGACTCCCCTGTTTACCAGTATACAGCAGGACCAGAATCCCCTGTTCACCTGTATACAGCAGCCCCAGCCTCCCCTGTTCACCAGTATACAGCAGCACCAGTCCCCCTGTCACTAGTATATAGCACCAGCCTCCCCTGTATATAGCAGCACCAGGCTCCCTTGTTTGCCAGTATATAGCAGCATCCCCCGTTCAAAAGGATACAGCACATCCTCCCCTGTCACCAGTATACAGCACAGCCTCCCATGTCCCAGCCTCCTTTTTACCAGCCTCCTTTGTCACTAGCCTCTTCTGTCACCAAAAAAAAACTCACCAAAATTTGCCAGGTAAATACCCATTGCACTTAGCAGCGGCTGTCAGCTCCTCTGGAGGCAACACAGGTGTCTGTATGCCGGTACTCAATCACCTGCAACCCACAGTGGGGGCGGTTGTGGCACCAGCGTCCGGCCATGCTGTCAGGGAGGTGACTGGTGGCATTTAAAGACACGAGGTTACCAAGGGCTCTGCCATTCACGGTGCATGCAAGGCATAGTGTCAGAGCAGCCTATTGGTCACGCCCTTCTATTAGATCAGGCGGGCTGTTCCGCACTGATTACATGCCTCACATAACGACAGACGCCCCCCAGAGGGTGAACATTCGGTGAACAATCTAAATTAAATTGTACATGTCTCAAAAGGCATGTGGTTAGGACTGGTAAGCGTGAGGGCCCTTGACCGTGGGTTACCAGCTTACGTTTTTTGGCCAAAATACCAACAAACACCTCACATTTTTCATCTTTAGTGTTTTATTGCATTTTTTCATCTGCAGTTTGAGGCTGAGCCCTCTGGGGGGCGTCTGTCGTTATGTGAGGCATGTAATCAGTGCGGAACAGCCCGCCTGATCTAATAGAAGGGCGTGACCAATAGGCTGCTCTGACACTATGCCTTGCATGCACCGTGAATGGCAGAGCCCTTGGTAACCTCGTGTCTTTAAATGCCACCAGTCACCTCCCTGACAGCATGGCCGGACGCTGGTGCCACAACCGCCCCCACTGTGGGTTGCAGGTGATTGAGTACCGGCATACAGACACCTGTGTTGCCTCCAGAGGAGCTGACAGCCGCTGCTAAGTGCAATGGGTATTTACCTGGCAAATTTTGGTGAGTTTTTTTTTTGTCTGTTTTTAAGTCCATTCGGTGAACAATCTAAATTAAATTGTACATGTCTCAAAAGGCATGTGGTTAGGACTGGTAAGCGTGAGGGCCCTTGACCGTGGGTTACCAGCTTACGTTTTTTGGCCAAAATACCAACAAAACCCTCACATTTTTCATCTTTAGTGTTTTATTGCATTTTTTCATCTGCAGTTTGAGGCTGAGCCCTCTGGGGGGCGTCTGTCGTTATGTGAGGCATGTAATCAGTGCGGAACAGCCCGCCTGATCTAATAGAAGGGCGTGACCAATAGGCTGCTCTGACACTATGCCTTGCATGCACCGTGAATGGCAGAGCCCTTGGTAACCTCGTGTCTTTAAATGCCACCAGTCACCTCCCTGACAGCATGGCCGGACGCTGGTGCCACACAACCGCCCCCACTGTGGGTTGCAGGTGATTGAGTACTGGCATACAGACACCTGTGTTGCCTCCAGAGGAGCTGACAGCCGCTGCTAAGTGCAATGGGTATTTACCTGGCAAATTTTGGTGAGTTTTTTTGTCTGTTTTTAAGTCCATTCGGTGAACAATCTAAATTAAATTGTACATGTCTCAAAAGGCATGTGGTTAGGACTGGTAAGCGTGAGGGCCCTTGACCGTGGGTTACCAGCTTACGTTTTTTGGCCAAAATACCAACAAACACCTCACATTTTTCATCTTTAGTGTTTTATTGCATTTTTTCATCTGCAGTTTGAGGCTGAGCCCTCTGGGGGGCGTCTGTCGTTATGTGAGGCATGTAATCAGTGCGGAACAGCCCGCCTGATCTAATAGAAGGGCGTGACCAATAGGCTGCTCTGACACTATGCCTTGCATGCACCGTGAATGGCAGAGCCCTTGGTAACCTCGTGTCTTAAATGCCACCAGTCACCTCCCTGACAGCATGGCCGGACGCTGGTGCCACAACCGCCCCCACTGTGGGTTGCAGGTGATTGAGTACCGGCATACAGACACCTGTGTTGCCTCCAGAGGAGCTGACAGCCGCTGCTAAGTGCAATGGGTATTTACCTGGCAAATTTTGGTGAGTTTTTTTTTTTGTCTGTTTTTAAGTCCATTCGGTGAACCCTCTTCTGTCACCAGCCTCCTCTGTCACCAGCCTCTTCTTTCACCAGCCTCTTCTTTCACCAGCCTCCTCTGTCACCAGCGTCCTCTGTCACTAGCCTTTTCTGTCACCGGCCTCTTCTGTCACCAGCCTCCTCTGTCACCAGCCTCCTCTTTCACCAGCCTCCTCTGTCACCAGTCTCTTCTTTCACCAACCTCCTCTATCACCAGCCTCCTCTGTCATCAGCCTCTTCTGTCATCAGCCTCTTCTGTTACCAGCCTCCTCTGTCACCAGCCTCTTCTTTCACCAGCCTCCTCTGTCACCAGGCTCCCCTGTCACCAGTCTCCTCGGTCACGAACCTCTTCTGTCACCAGCCTTCTTTGTCACCAGCCTTCTCTGTCACCAGCCTTCTCTGTCACCAGCCTCTTCTGTCACCAGCCTCTTCTTTCACCAGCCTCCTCTGTCAGCAGCCTCTTCTGTCACAAACCTTCTGTCACAAACCTTCTGTCACCAGACTCCTCTGAGCAGTATATTAATCCTAATAGAAAGAGTTTTTTACATAGATCACCATAAGGGTGTCTGACCCTCACGTATAGTTATAATCACCAACCAGACTTCAATATTTAATACAAATGAATTTGCTTTTTAATAGTACAAAAAAGTCACAGGTGATATAAAATTGTATATCACCTGCGACTTTTTTTGTATTATTAAAAAGTAAATTCACTTGCATTGAATATTGCAGTCTGGTTGGTGATTATAACTATACGTGAGGGTCAGACACCTGACCTGACCTGATCTATGTAGAATACTCTTTTCTAGAAGGATTAATATATTGCTGAGTTCTGACATGTAACTATGCTTAGACTATGTTCAACAGTTTTTGTGTTTAATCCTCTCAGCAGTATACAGCACAGCCCCTCTTCCCTTCTTCAGCTCTACGAGCTCTCACCTGCTCCTGTGTCTTCCTCTTCCTGTACTGTGATGTCTGCAGTGGGAGAGAATCTCCTCCTCCTCACATGCAGACACTGCTGCAGCTCGCATGCAGGGACTTCACTGACCCCGGAAGCGCAGGCAGTACTTCCTTGGTCAGTCAGCTTCCTGCATCGAACTGAATATGGAGGTGCACCCTTGACCCCACTCCCTTGTCTAACGGAGGGTAGGGGAAGTTAAAGAAAAAAAAAAAATTCCCTCTGTTGGTGCCACCCCCCTGCAGCACAGTGCCCTAGGCATGTACCCTCCAGTGCCTAGTGGAAAATATGTCCCTGCCTCTTCATGAGCTTCTTCCGTCCTTGTGACGCTGTTCCTTTCTATCTGAGCTGCTCCCCTCCCCTCTCCTGACATTGTCCCCTTCTTCCTGAGCAGCTCCCCCCCTCTCCTGTTCCTCCCACCCCCCTTCGTGAGCTACTACTCTCCACCTATAATGTTCCCCTTTGCATCAGTGTGGTGCCCATGTGGTCTGGTTGCCACAGAGGGGTACTGCACCCACTCCATGGGTGTGTTATCCCCATCTGCAGTAACCAGGTTGGTAAGTCCAGTCACCCACAAACACACCCAACATACCCAGTCCCAGGGACAGCAGGTGAACCCAGTTAGTGGGACGGCTCAGGAAGCCCATGGGACGGCGGGGGGAGAAAGGTGGTGGGTGGGAGGTTGGCAGGAAGCAGTCAGGGAAAGGCAAGGGACAAAAGGGAAACACCACGAGAAGTGGGAGGTCAGTCAGTCGGAGAGAACAGCGACGGAAGTCAAAGGGGAAGGAACCAGAGGACTTGAGCAGAAATGAGGCTTGCAGCATCCATCTTTGGTATGATCCTTCACTTATGATGCATGTTCATATTGACTTTCATCCACACCATGTCTAATTGGTTCCTCCATGCACATGGAGGACCTTGTTGTATAGTTCTTTCACAGACTTCACATGGTGTGCTATTTTTGTTTAATTTTGACATTTCATCTGTCATTTCATTGGTATTGATCTGCTTGCAACCGGCATACTGGGACCTACTTTGTTTTAAGTGGTTTTAATTTTGTGTCTCATGTGTTGTTTGCCTTAGTTATTTTCTACAATAAACTCCATGTTTTGATCTTGGGCGTGCAAGTTTGTTCTGCATAATCTTTTTTTCTTCCCTCTCATGAGAAATGAGGCTTGTCACGGGTCCGAGGCAAGAGTCTGCGGAAAGACAGAGAGAGCCCTAGGGGCGTGGGCAGTGAGAGATCCACCTCTGCGCCCGAATCTGAAGTGAGGTAAGCACCAGGGACCTGGTCCTGAAGGTGGCGAGAAGACTCCAAGCTCCAACCACAGAGCCTGAGGCTACTGGATCGGGGCACTGTGTGTGGAGGTACGTGCAGGAGTGAAGCGAGCAGGCCGTGCAGAGGAAGAACGGCCCGAGATTGAAGGAACACGAAAAGGGTATACTTGACAAGCTACTGGCTGCGACTCCCATCATCCCTAGAGGACCCGACTGCAGTGGTGACTATAACTGGCCACAAACCATGGGTGGCGTCACGATTTCCTAGTAAAACCTTTATTTTACCCCCTTTATTGAATCGTCCTGGACCACGGAGCTAGGCACGTCATCGTGACACCCTGCAGCCCCCAGACAATGTCGAGAGGGCCCGGTCCTGAGTACCCCACGGTCCCGGTGGGCGAGACACTAACTCGCCCCAGTGGGGGCTGTGGGGTACTTGGAGCTTGGGCATCTTTGATCTCTCTTGACGTCCTTGGGCATCTTGGGGGGGCTGTCACGGTGGCGTGACCTGGTCCGTGGCCTCCCAGGATGGGTGGTCAGTAAAAGAGGGGGTAAAAGAGTTTTTGGATTAAAGAGATTTGTGGGGGTAGTTATCGTGACGCCACCCGTGGAATGCAGTCGTTGATGACCGCTGCTGTGGATCGGGACCTCTAGGGATGATGGGATGGCAGCTGTGATGGTATTGCTCCCCACAGGTGTAGCGTGATCCCCAGGGCATCCGGAATAATGGAGGGATATTGGGGTGCTGGAGAGCCTGGGGGCTGAGCTGGCTGCAGAGCAGGATCAGGACTTCTCCCAGGCAGGCTCCTCTTGCCTGTGCGGTGCAGAAAGTCTACCGCTCCTCAGGTGGGAAAGAAACAGTCAGAAACAATGCTGAGTTCCAAATCCGGTTTACTGAGCTTTCTTCCACACGCAACACAAGTTACAGCTTAAGTACAGTGGCGGTCCGAGTAGTGCTTAGCAACCAGGATCGCTTGTCCAGTACTTTCATATGCCTTTCCTCACGGGCCTCTTTTCCTCAGCGCTGCCTGTTCTCCTCCTTCCTCCATGCGCCTCCGTGCACAGAGCCCCAATGCAGCAGCCACAGGCCTTCGTGGAGTGACCTGCTGTGTACCCTGGCCCTAGTATGGCTGCCTTCTTGGCGGATGTGACGGGAGTTGGCCACAGCTCCTCAAGATCTCGTGGCCACCGGTTCTGTGGTTTGAGTGTGGAATCTCCTCGCCACCTTCATGGCCAGGTCCCTGGTTCTCGCCCTGCCCCTCTTCTTCACTTCAGATTCGGGCGCACGCATGGGTGGATCGCTCACTGCCCGTGCCCGTAGGGCTCCCTCTGTCTCCTCGTGGTCTCTGGCCACAGGACGAGCCTCATCGCTGCTCATGTCCTCCAGGCCCTTTCTCTCTGTCCTGTCAACAGCTGACCTCCTCCGATGACTGACCTCCCCTGACTGACCCTTACTTCTTGTGGTGTTTTACCTTTGTCCCTTTCCTTTTCCTGACCACTTCCTGCTCAATTTCCCACCCACCACCTTTCTCCCCCTGCCGTCCCATGGGCTGCCTGAGCCATCCCACTACCTGGATTCACTCGCTATCTCTTGGACCGCATGTGTTGGGTGTGTTTGCGGGTGACTGGATTTACCAAACCTGGTTGCCGCAGATAGGAATACTACTCCTGGGTGTGGGTGCAGTACCCCTTATTGGGGACCAGACCGCTGGGATGCCACATTTCCCGTTGGCAAAGATTATCACGTCCTCGTGCTAAGACACGGGTTAAATGATGTTGCAATTAGAACTTGTATTTTTATAAAACATAAAACAACAATATTAGTAGTAATGAACAGAGTCTAAAAATGAAAAATTACAAAACCCAAAAGAAAAATGTGAAAAACAGTCACTACGGCACTCAGCCCTACCACTGTTGGCTGATGAAGGGTTATTTAAGGAACTGTATCACAACCAGTCCTGTGGTTTATTGGTCCATGTTTAAAGCTAAAGTTCAAGAATTTGCAAAAGTTCATACAGTAAGTCCTGTAGGCACGGTATACTTGGTGGTTGCATTGTTACTTAGTTACATAGAAAACAAAACACATTTCTATTTTAAACTGCTCAATTGTCCATTTAACACGTATTTCTCCTAACAGTTTAGCTAGACATTACTACTAAACATTCACACCTATGATATAGGTACTCACATGCAACTTAACAGGGCTAACTTCTGTATGTGTACATTAAAGCATTCTGCGGATCAGCTTACGGCCGGTGGTTCTCAAGAGTCTCTTGGAACGGCTCCTCCTCAGAATGGAGTCGCCTCTCTATTTCTCCGATTCCACTCAACAAATGCGTTCACTTGAGATCTTGATGCACACACAGGCTTTAGGGTACTCGGGAATCGGGCCGGTGCTGTCTCTCTGGGGTATCACGGTAGTCGTGACCCTGTCCCGTGGTCTGGATCAGTCCAAAAAGGGGTATTTACAAGGGATTTGTGACGCCACATGGGGAATGTGGTTAATAGAACCACTGCTGCCGTATTCCTGCTGGGGACGGTGACTTGGGACAGCGCGGATGGAAAGCCCTCCTTGGGTAGGGCTGGAGGTCCCCAGGGCAGGAGTGATAGTCTATGATGGGGCTTTGTGAAGGATGATGATTCACACAGTCACTTACTTTTCTGCAGCTCTCCAGAGTCAGTGCTGGCTGTCCTGGTCCTTCATGTGGTACCCTTACTCTGCTGCTGCAGCTCCTCCAGCCAGTGTGTGAGAAAAGCAGTCTTCAGCTCTGCAGGTGGGATTCAGTTGCTGGGCACAGGACAATAGACGTAATTAACACACACCGACTCCTGAAAGCCGTTTCTCAGTCTGTTTACTGGAGTTGAAGCAGTTGTTACAAGCTGTCCCTTGAGTCTGGAGAGCAGTTCAGGGTATTTCTCACCCGGCCGGGTCGTATTGGCTTCCTCACTGTGTTTGCGTAGTGGCCTTGCAGTTGCTTCAGCTAGGCTGCTGGCCCTGTCTCTGTCTGCGTCTACCAGTATGACAGGCAACTCGAGTCCTTCACTTTTCCACCCCACCCGGGAAGTCAGTGTTTTTGGATTATATATGTTGCTGTGTCCCAGGCACTGGATAGCTGGAGAATCTGGAGTCCCCCACTTTCAGGTGTTGACTGTCGGTGTGTCTGAACCTGCACAGTCTCGGACTCTGGTGTCCCTTCTTGTGGTGTTCCTCTGAGGGAGGGGAAGCACGAGTGATGCAGCCTCCCGGTAGGTTTCTGTCTCTTTCCTCAAACCCTAGCCTTAGGCCTGTTGTTCGTCAGGGAACTCTGAGATAGGCATAGCATGGCCCTTTTACACTCAGGTCCTCTGCACAGTTCTTACTGAAATTGCGCTCACTGTGCTCTTCACAGCCCTCCTAGGGACTGAACCAAACTTGTTGCTCCTCAGACCAGAATATATAGGGGAGCTCACCCTAAAGCTGGGCTTGGTTTCCCCCTTCTGTCTGGGAGGTGTTGGTGTTCTTTGTGTGTTGCCTGAGTGGAATACCCCTTACTGCTCTCTGGTAACACCTAGCAATAGTGACACTGTGGCACTGTGACTCTGGGGTGCCACAATCTGGTAAGCAGTCGCTCCATCTCGGTGATCTCTGGTGTCATCAGGAAATCGGGGGTCCACACCACATAGGATCGTAGTGGCTGGCGTTCTTGCCACCAATTGTGCGGGATTCTCACCTCCGAATGAGCAGGCACATTACACATTGGGGCTACGCTACACACTGGGGCACCTCGTGATCCCATCAACTCTGGTGCTGTATCCATCTTATGCAGTGTGCGCCTGAGCCCTCTGGGGGGCGTCTGTCATTTTGTGTGATGTATGTACATGGTGTGGGGCAGCCCGCCTGATCTAATAGTAATGGCGTGACCAATAGGCTGCATACTAACACTATGCATTACACGTGCTTGTGTGACTGACGCCCTATGGTAACCTTGTGTCTAAAAATACCACCCAATCACCTCCCCCATAGCATGGCTGGTCGCAGGTGACACAACCGCCCCTAATGTTTGGCTGGTTGCAGGAGATTGTGCACCGGTATTAAGACACCTGAGTTGCCTTAGAGTGGAACTAACAGCCTCCTGCTAAGTGCAATGGATGTTTTTCATGTCTATCTTTTTGGCGAGTTTTTACTGAATTTTTTGTCCTCTAGTGTTTATTCCCCTTCTTCCTGAGCCACTTTTCTTCCCTGATGCTGTTAATGTCTGCCTGAGCCACATCTCTCACTTAACGCTGTCTCCCCCTTCTTGATGCTGCTCCATAGACGTACTCAGGATCAAAACTAGGGGGAGGGGCAAGCCATGGTCGTTCCCACCTCCTGTGGTACTCTGACACGCCGACCGGAACGTCATATCTGGCACGATGCATTGTGAGGCTGATTGCGTGTTCGGCCCAGCTCCGGCATATGCGCAGTGCGCATAATGAAGCTGCTCATACACGTCATAAGCATCCACAATGCATCGGACTGGATATGACGTTCCAGCCGGTGCGTCAGAGTACCATAGAAGGCTGGAATTTTAAAAAGAGGTGGGACAACAGAAGGAATGCTGACTCCCTTTAAAGGGAATCTATCACGCCCTTTGGCCGTTCTAACCCTTGCCCACCACCTTATACATTATGTATGTGGGGTTCCTGTGACCCCTCTATATGCCCAGCGGTTCCCCTGCGTACCTCACAAATGAACTTTTAATAACTCCTGCACTTGGTGTGGCGCCCCACCAGGTAAACTGCTACCAGATGTACTGTATTTCTGCGGTTAGGTAGTGTAGTGCCCCTGTTCTCCAGGTGCTGGGATGGTGCAGTTAAGCCCAAAATAAAAACACACACGCAGCGACAAGCCCTGGGACAATGGGAGAACCCAGAGGGAGGGCCTAGGTCACACAAAGGGGAAACAGGAAGTGGTAGAGGGAGTGGAGATATAGAAGGAGACCAGAAGAATAACATTGACTGTTGAGGAGTGGTAGCCGAGGCGGTGTGATGCCGACTCCCATGGGATGGAGCAATGCCACCTCGCTCGCCCATTGGAGAGAAAGACTGACTTGGTTGGTGTAAGCTGGTGATGGAGGGGGGAGGGAGGCTGCTGGTAGAGGTTGCTGATGGAGGGGGAGAGACGCTGCTAGTGGAGGCTGCTGATGGAGGGGGGAGAGAGGCTGCTAAAGGAGGCTGCTGATGGAGGGGGGAGAGAGGCTGCTAAAGGAGGCTGCTGATAGAGGGGGGAGAGAGGCTGCTGTGGAGGATGCTGATGGAGGGGGGAGAAAGGCTGCTGCTGGAGGCTGCCGATGGAGGGGAAGAAGAGGCTGCTGGTGGAGGCTGGTGATGGAGAGGGGAGGGTGGCTGCTGGTGAAGGATGCTGATGGAGGGGAGAGAGGCTGCTAGTGGAGGCTGCTGATGAGGAGGGAGAGGCTGCTAGTGGAGGCTGCTGATGGAGGAGGGAGAGAGGCTGCTAAAGGAGGCTGCCGATGGAGGGGGAGAGAGGCTGCTAGTGGAGGCTGCTGATGGAGGGGGAAGAGAGGCTGCTAGTGGAGGCTAAAAAAAAAATCACTGAATTGGTACATAATATATAAGAAAGGAAAAAAAAAAAGGCCTCTTACAAATACCTTTGCATTTTGCAGGACACCATCAGCTACCTCAGAGGCAACCCATATCTCTCAACACCGATGCTCCATCTCCTACAACCCTGACAACGGGGGCGATTGTAGCATCTGCGACCGCCGTGCCACAAGGAAGAGACAGGTGGTATCGCTGGACATGAGGTCACCACAGGGCGGCAGCCTCTCCAATAGTGAAGCATAGTGTCAGAAAGCAGCCTATTAATGACGCCCAGCTGTTAGATAGGGCGGGCCGCTCTGCAACAAAAAATGCAACACAAGTGACTGTCGCCCCCTAGAGGACACTGATGTAAACTGCAGATAAAAAAATGCAATATATCACTATAGATGACAGTGAGGGTTTAGTTTGATATTTTGGACCAAAATAGCGTAAGCTCGTAGCCCCCGTCACGGGACCTCACACCTACGAGTACCTAGCCACATGTTTAGCACATGTATAATTTTGTTTTACAGAAAAATCACCGAATTGGTACATAATATATAAGAAAGGAAAAAAAAAAAAAAATGTCCAGCGATACCACCTGTCTCTTCCTTGTGGCACGGCGGTCGCAGATGCTACAATCGCCCCCGTTGTCAGGGTTGTAGGAGATGGAGCATCGGTGTTGAGAGATATGGGTTGCCTCTGAGGTAGCTGATGGTGTCCTGCAAAATGCAAAGGTATTTGTAAGAGGCCTTTTTTTTTTTTCCTTGCTAGTGGAGGCTGCTGATGGAGGGGGGAGAGAGGCTATTGGTGCAGGCTGCTGATGGAGGCGGAAGAGAGGCTGCTGGTGGAGGCTGCTGATAGAGGGGGGAGAAAGGCTGCTGGTGGAGGCTGCTGATGGATGGGGGGAGAGCGGTTGCTGGTGGAGGGGGGAGAGAGGCTGCTTGTGGAGGGGGAGAGAGGCTGCTGGTGGAGGGGGTGAGAGGCTGCTGGTGGAGGCTGCTGATGGGAGGGGGGAAAGAGGCTGCTGGTAAAGGCTGGTGATGGAAAGGGGAGGGAGACTGCTGGTGGAGGCTGCTGATGGAGGGGGAGAGAGGCTGCTAGTGGAGGCTGCTGATGGAGGGGGGAGGGAGGCTGCTGGTGGAGGGGGTGAGAGGCTGCTGGTGGAGGCTGCTGATAGAGGGGGGAAAGAGGCTGCTGGTGGAGGCTGGTGATGGAGGGGGGAGAGAGGCTGCTAGTGGAGGCTGCTGATGGATGGGGGAGAGAGGCTGCTACAGGAGGCTGCTGATGGTGGGGGAGAGAGGCTGCTAGTGGAGGCTGCTGATGGAGGGGGAGAGAGGCTGCTGATGGAGGCTGCTGATAGATGGAGGAGAGAGGCTGCTAAAGGAGGCTGCTGATGGTGGGGGAGAGAGGCTGCTAGTTGAGGCTGCTGATGGAGGGGGAGAGAGGCTGCTGGTGGAGGCTGCTGATGGGGGGGGGGGAGAGAGGGTGCTGGTGGAGGCTGCTGATGGAGGGGGAAGAGAAGCTGCTGGTGGAGGCTGGTGATGGAGGGGGGAGAATGGCTGCTGGTGGAGGATGCTGATGGAGGGAGAGAGAGGCTGCTAGTGGAGGCTGCTGATGGAGGAGGGAGAGAGGCTCCTAAAGGAGGTTACTGATGGAGGAGGGAGAGAGGCTGCTAGTGGAGGCTGCTCATGGAGGGGGGAGCGAGGCTGCTAGTGGAGGCTACTGATGGAGAGGGTAAAGAGGCTGTTGGTGGAGGCTGCTGATGGAGAGGGAAGAGAGGCTGCTGGTGGAGGCTTCTGATGGAGGGGGAGAGAGGCTGCTGGTGGAGGCTTCTGATGGTGGGGGGAAAGAGGCTGCTGGTGGAGGGGGGGAGAGAGACTGCTGGTGGAGAGGGGGAGAGAGGTTGCTGGTGGAGGGGGGGAGAGAGTCTGCTGGTTGAGGGGGGAGAGAGGCTGCTGGTGGAGGGGGGAGTGAGGCTGCAGGTGGAGTGGGGAGAGAGGCTGCTGATGGAGCGGCGAGAGAGACTGCTGGTGGAGGCTGCTGATGGAGGGAGGCTGCTGGTGGAGGCTGCTGATGGAGGGGGAGGGAGGCTGCTGATGGAGGGGGGAGAGAGGCTGCTGATGGAGAGGGGAGAGAGGCTGCTGGTGGAGGCTGCTGATGGAGGGGGGAGAGAGGCTGCTGGTGGAGGCTGGTGATGGAGGAGGTAGAGAGGCTGCTGGTGGACGCTGGTGATGGTGGGGGAGAAAGGCTGCTGGTGGATGCTGGTGATGTAGGAGGGAGAAAGGCTGCTGGTGGACGCTGGTGATGGAGGAGAGAGGGAGGCTGGTGATGGAGGAGGGAGGGAAGCTGGTGATGGTGGGGGAGACTTGCGCTATGTGGTGCATTATACTATGTGAAGGACTATGGGAAGTGCATTGTAATTTATGTAGGGATATGGGGATGCATAATAATTGGAGGACTATGGTGGCGGGAGGAGGAAAACAATATATACCAGGATAAGGGCTATATTCGAGGAGGAGGACCATATATAGCAAGATGAGGGACATTAATGCTAAATTAAAGGGCAGAGGGGTCGATTTGTAAGTCTTTATGGCATTTAGAACGTTACACGGGGCTCATACAGCTGACCAATTGGGGGGGGAAGCCGGTCTAAATTTCGCACCGGGGCCCATCAGACTCTAGTCATGCCACTGTACAACAGCACTAGAGAGCTCAAGGAGAGCGGCTAAAGGAGTGTAACGCAGAGGACTCGAGCTGCCTGTCATACGGGCAAGAGACTGTACGCAGGAGGAGAGGGTCGTAGCTTAGCTTTAGGCAGCCTGGACCCAAGAGTAGTGCAACAGGGAGGCCTCAGAATTCACCAGGTGAGGAGAATCCCAACTTGCTTCCAGGCCACCCATACTCCTAATATCTCTTGTGGATGGTACCCTGGGCGAACCTGCTACTTATACCAGTAAAGGTAACGGAGACTCCAACCCTTGTGTTTGTTGGTCATTCCACGCCCTCAGTCCTGCAACTCCAATGGCCTACCACCGGCATAGACTATACCGGTTGCCCTGGGGACCCACTCCACCCGTGGGGAGTGAAACCATCACAGCTGCCATCCTATCATCCCCAGAGGTCCTGTACAGCAGCTACAGCCAGTAATAGCAGCATACCGTGGGTGGTGTCATGACAATCATTCCCAAACCACAAATTTTCCAAACCTTTAGCCGACCCCAGGGCCAGGGAGCCAGGCCTTGACCCCTGTGACTCCCGGAAGTACCAAAGCTTGGATCTGAGTGCCCCACGGCCCCGGGGTGTGTCACATATACACAATCAAATACACTAAGCAGCACACAATCATTCACACTGAGCCACACAGACATACACAATCACATGTGACATAGACATATTTGGAGTTTTTGTTTTAGTTTTGATGCTTGGGGAGGACAGCTCATCTTGTCTCCCGCGCAGCCCGCATAGTTGATAGAAGATCCTGGCGGGAACTTCGGAAGCAGGACGCATGCGCTGTGTGACGTCTGTATTACACATCGCCGTGCAAAGCAATCTAATGGCCCCTTTACACGCAGCTACAGGTAACAGGTTTTCCACAGGTAACTTACTGGCTGCAGTGAAATCATGGAGACATGGTTCTATCTTGTTGCTGTGTACAAATGGAATAATCTCTCCATGATTTCACTGCAGCCAGTAAGTTACCTGTGGAAAACCTGTTACCTGTAGCTGCGTGTAAGGGGGCCATAAGAGCGTCTCTTACTGTGATGTGGGCGGGCCGTCATCACTGCACTTGTGTCAAAGTGTCTGCTGGCCGTGGTCGGCATCACAGAGAAGGCTGCTCTTACTTTGCTGAGTGCGACCATGCCTTGCAGCAGGTGGTCGGCTGGCTGTCCGGCCCTGTACAACTGCTGGGAGAACGGCCCAGAGGGCAAATGCCTCCTTGTTCCTCCGGCCCAGCCGCCACTGATGGAGAGGTCTTGCTTCTAGGGGGGAAGAGGGGCAGCCAACCCTTTGGGTACGCCCATGTGCTGCTCTCCTGTGATAAACCTCTTCCATCCCTGCAACAGTTTCTTATTCCTGAGCTGCTCCCCTCCCCTGATGGTGTCCGCTTATTCCTGAGCTGCTCACCTCTCCATGTTGTTTCCTCCGCCTGAGCTATTCCCCTTCCCCTGAAGCAGTCCCCTTCTACCTGAGCCACTTTTCTCCACTGACTCTGTTCCTCTATACCTCAGCCACTCCCCTCCTCATGACACTGTGTCCCCTTCTTCCTGATCCACTTATCTCACATATGCCTACACCTATACTGTTCCCCTCTGCCTCAGCGGATCCTTTCCCTATGACGCCAACCCATTCTTCGCTAGTTGCTCGCTTCTTCGTGATGCTGTTCCCAACCTGAACTGCTTCCTTATGCTACATTCACACACAGCATTTTTCCTGGGTATTGTGAGGATCCGTTTTTGGTGCAGAAACTGCACCAAGGACAGATCCTCACACAGCACAGCCTTCTGTGTGTGAATGCTGATGCGCTATTTATTCACCTTCCCCGCACTTCCCCGGTGATCTACAACGATGTCCTCTCATCCCCGGAGGCTGCAGTGATTGGTGCCTCTAGGACCCTGCGGCCTGCACATGTGACCGAGCAATGTCACTTGGTCACATGGTGCAGTGCCAGGTTCTCTCATAGGTCCTGCGGTCTCGGTATGAGGGGACATCGCTGAAGATCGCCAGGGGAGTGCAGTGAGGTGAGTAAGTAGCGCAGGGAAAAACGCCTAATCATTGACATGCTCATTCTTTTTATGGATGCATTCTTGAGCCCAAGAACGCATGCGTAAATAGCACAATGTGTGAATACAAAATTGTAAAATACAGTGACTTGGCTGGGACAGCCAAAGTCACTGCGTTTCACTGAATTTTCACTGCACTAGCGGATCCGTAAGGAATGCAGCAATAACGATGCAATAATGCACCGTGAGAATGTAGCCTTACTCTGATGCTGTCCCTTTCTTCCTGAGCCGTTGCCTCCTCCCCTGACACTGTCTTCTCCCTACCTAAACAACTTCTTTGACCTATGCTATTGACGTCCGCCTCAGCTGCTCCCCTCCCCATGACATGTTCACCTTTTTCTGAGCTGCTGCCCTCCCTATGATGCGGTCACCCTTTTCTGAGCCTCTCCCCTTCTCCGGCCTGTATCCCTTTCTTCCTGAGCTCCTCCCCTTCCCGTGACGCAGTCTCTTTCTTCCTGAGCCACTCCCCCATCCCTTGACACTGTCCTCCTCTTCATGAGCTGCTTCCCTTCTCCTGCCAGTGTCCTCTTCTTTCTGAGCTGCTCTGTAAAGGTCAGGCTGACTGTTCCCTGCCATCCACTCCCACGCAGCATCCGCAACAGATGGAATGACCACAGACTCAGGTCTCGAGGATAACAGTCACGTTTACTAACACAGGAACGGAACAATTCAACATGGGGTATATACTTCACAGTTCATGTGGCTTGACCACAGCAAGTACAGTTTACATTTGAAGACTGACATGTCCTGGGGCTGTAAGAGCATGGACTGTCTAGACTGAAGCTAGAAGCAACTCCACCCCTTGAGCCCCATTTGCATGTTGGATTCTGGCACTATACATCCCACCAGCAGATGGTGCTGGAACACAACAAATGAGAAAATACATGGATCCAAATGAAAGAAGGTATGGTAAAAGTGAAGGGGTAGCTAGAATGTGAGCTGCAGTGTAAAGGGTTACTCATGGTCCAGGGGTACTTAAAGGGACAGCCATAATCTGGACCGGGTCACTACAGCTCCCCTTCCCTTGCCGGTGTCCCCTACTTCCTGAGTCACTCCCCTCCCATGACGCAGTCAATTTCCTGAGCCATTCCCCCCTCCCCTGACACTGTCCTCCTCTTCCTGAGCCACTCCCCTCCCCCTGTCGATGATTCCTTTTTTCTGAAAATGGCTGCCACACACCGCAAGTGCAAGCTCCTCTGATCAGGAGACAGCAGCCACCCAGTGTAAGCTCTTCAGAGCAGGCCAGTTACTTATGGACTGATTACAAACCTCATTTGGGATTATGGGAAACATGGACACCATTTGTCGGTGACTGACAATATTGCTGATAAGGCACAGAATTTCCGGTCCAGGTTCCACACGGCAGTCTCATTTTCTTTGGTTCTGCTTTATTAATTTCTCATAAACCGGTCACTGGGTATGTAGATCGAAATGAGTCAGGACATTAGCGATGGTGGCGGTCACAGGCACAGGATGCTGATCGAAGATTTTATAGCTAAGATTCAATAAGAGATGTCTGTATTAGTGAAAATGAAGAGAAGCCAACATAAATCCAGAACTGCAATTCATCCCACTACCCAGAAATTAAAACTATGAAACCTCACCAGACCCCAGATGAGACTGCAGCACACCCCACTGTGGAAATGAAATATATATTGGCAATCAAAATTATAGAACAATGTCTGATCACTTGGTTTTTCCAGACAGAATGAAATCTACATTGATGGACATTTGGTGTTTTTTGTATATGGGGTGCACCAGCCACTAGAACAGGGTTTTCCACCGTAACCAAAGTTTATCAAGTTAAAACTTTATTTTACACCTAAGCCAAAGTTACTTCATGTCAGAGAAGGGATGGTGGGAGGAACTAAGTGGAGGGTGGAACGTAGAACAGAACCCAGGAAAGGAGTGGAGGAACTGGAGTAAAACCCAGGAACACCAAGTTAGGGGTGGTAGTTTTTGAGTTCAAGTTCAAGGAGGTAGTGAGAAGGAGTAGAAGAGAACAGAGAGAACCAGACTCCTAAGCAGAGACACCCATCAGGTAACCAGTGACTGAGACCAAGCTGAGAATAGCGGAACCCGGCATCCGATGCCACCGATGGTTAGTCCGGGACCCAGGCTGAGACTGAGGAAAGACTAAAGGAGCCAGGTGGACCCAACTGTCCGGGACACTGGTGGCTGGGCCAGAACCAGAGTGCCAGCTCTGTAGATGTCAACGGGCAGCTTTAGGCCCCAACCACAGGGTCCCGAGACCCAACCTTCAATGCAGTGAAGGAAAAGCCGTCGAACTAGGGCTAGTGACTCAGAGGGGTAAAACACTAAGAGCCCGTGACAGCCGGACCGTAACTCGCATGCGGAATGGAGGACGAGAGGGCCCGAAAGGTACACATAGAGGGAGTGCCGCAGACAAGCCATCCCAGCTGCTGTGAGAGCCCAAGTCCGCTGTGAACTGTTGTGAACTGACTGTGAACTAAACTGCTGAGAGTTAAGAGTAAAAGCCCGGTAAAGCCCAGTACGGTGTGGACTCTGTTTGTTTGCCTGCAGGAAGAAAACTGCTATGGTGCCGAGATTGTGTATGCTACTTGAAGGTGCTGGAGACTTCACGCTTGTTCTTCACATTCAGTTGCCCTGGGGACCAGCCCTACCCATAGAGGGCTCATGACCTTGCTGCACCCATCATCATCCCCAGTGGTCCTGATTGCAGCGGTGGCCTCATATAGCCACACACTACGGATGGTGTCACGATTTAAAAACTATTAATCCCCTTTTATTGACCACCCGGGATCACGGAGCCGGGTTACATCACCGTGACCACCCAGCCAGCCCAGATGACGTTGAGAGGGCCCAATTTAGAGTACCCCTTGGTCCCAGTGGGCGACTCACTATATAAGTGAATAAATATTAGAAGTGAATAATTCTACATCTTGGCAAGAAAAATGAAAATAACATCTACCGAATGGAAGGGATAGAACACGTGCTACAGCACGTGTGAAAAAGACTTAGGTATTCTAAGGGTGTGTGCCCACATAGTGGTTTAGTGACGTTCAAATCGTCAGTAAACCGGTGGAAATTTGCAGGAGCCTAGAGTTCTGAGCTCTGAAGTCTCCAGCTGTTTTCCAGCGGTTTCCTATCGGTTTTTGCAGTGTTTGCACAGCGTTTTACAGTCGTTTTTTCCGGCGGTTTTAAAAGCGGTTTTCTATGGAGGATTTTGTTTATTTTCTGCCTCAGAAACGATCACAAACCGCTGAGAAGAATTGACATGTTGTATACTCCTAAACCGCTAGGAAACCGCTCAACCTCTGACAGATCCGCTCACATAAACCGACTATGTGTGCACAGCGTTTTCTAAATTACATAGGGTTACTTGTAAGTCCTAACGCTGCTTAGAATTTACATAAATTTAAATAAAACCTATGCTAAACCGCCGGCGGTTTTCGCTGCTAAACCGACGTTAAACCACTATGTGGGCACGCACCCTAATAGATCACAGACTGAACATGAGTCAACAGTGTGATGCAGCAGCCAAAAAGAGAAACACAATTCTGCGATGTGTTAACAGAAGGATACAAAAGTAATTATCACCCTCTACTCTTCTTTGGTCAGACTTCATCTGAATTACTAAATTAAGACATCAACAAACTGGAGCAAGTTCAGAGAAGAGCGACCAGGATGGTGACAGGTCTGCAAACCATGTCCTATGAGGAACAGTTACAGGATTTGGGAATGTTTTGCTTGCAAAAAAGAAGACTGTGAGGAGATTTAATAGCTGTCTAGAAATATATCAAAGGCTGTTACATTGTAGAGGGATCAGCTTTATTTTAATTTGCTCAAGGAAAGAAAAGAAGCAATGTGATGAAACTAAATAGGAGGAGACACAGATCAGATATTGGAAAAAACTTGTTGACAGTGAGGGTGATCAATGAGTGGAACAGGTGGCAATGAGAGGTGGTGAGTTCTCCTTCAAAGGAAGTTTTCACACACAGGCTGGACAGACATCTGTCTGGAATGATTTAGTGAATCCTGAATTGGACTAAATGACCCAGGAGGTCCCTTCCAAGTCTACTGTGGCGCCCCTGCGTCCAGGAGGCCACAAAGGGAACTGCAGCCAGGCAGGTAGGACGACAGTTGAACACCAACACCCTCACAGCCCACACACCTACGTACAGTAGAGGGCAGCACCCAACCCGGAGCCTGGGAACTCTAGGCAGGCAAGGGGTGGTAGGGTTTAGAGACAGTGGGTGGGCAAACACGTAGTCAGGTGACAGAAGGTAGAAATAGTGAAGGGGGAGGAGAAAGGAGTCAGTAGGCCGAGGTAGGCTGAGCAGTAAAGACTGGTTCACACGTCCTGGCACAGTGGGGTGTAGGAGCGCAGAATTGAACAGAGCCAGTGCGAGCCGCAGAGAGAAAGCACGTCCGAAGCCAGCACCCCAGGAGTGTGAGGGAGGAGAGGGACGGTGATACGGGCCCTAGAACTACAGCCGAGTCGACAGACTGCAGGCGGAGTAGCCCTCCTATGATACCCAAAGACACAGGAGAGAGACCTGGTAGAGCCTCACACGGGAGGACTGCTGGAGGCTAGGCTGAAGTAGAGTGTCGGCTCTAGAGGGGACCGTAGCTTCACCCGACATCCCCAGACAACGGACGGGGGACCACCAAACTACACGTTAGGGTCCCTACCCAAAGGACAGGCAGCTCAGTGGCAACCTGGAGGGCTCACAGGAAATCCGAGCCACCGCCATACTGTCCGGAGTCACGCACACCAAAGTGAACGGGACAGAGAGAGTCAACAGCCTGGGAAGAACACAGAGACAGAGTGAGAGGTCACAGTAGGAGAGACCTGGCTGCAGAGAGTAAAGGGAACCCGGAGGGGAAAGTGTGCCCATGTAACTGAGAACTGAACTAAGAACTGTAACTGAACTGTGAACTGTACTTAAGAATTTGGGAGAGAAGTAAACACGGTGAACCCTGAATCTGACTCCCTTGCATCTCTCTGCCTGAACACGACTCCCTCCATACAGGTTTGCAGCAGATCCCCGCCTGGAGAGCCACAGCTTGCAGGCTCCATCGCTGAAGGAGGATTCCTGCAGCATCTGGACAGTTAAGTGCACTACAATCAGCACAAGGCCTGCACACTACACAATAGACTTTACCAACACTGCCCCGGGGAACCCAGTTCTGCCCACGGAGAACTATTCCATCTTTGCTGCCATTACATCATCCCCAGAGGTTCTGCAGCAGCGGTGGCCCCATTGCTGTGGGTGGCGTCACGACTGACATATCCCTGTAAATATCCCCTTTATCACTGTCAACCAGGGACACGGTCCGGACCAGGACCATCCGTGACTTCCCCAGTAGCAGACTCGGTCCGGTACCGAGTACCCCGTCCCAGTGGGCTCGACATATCCATTCTATTATTCTATGAAAATTCCTTTTCTGGGCTGCATATTTTCTTTTCCCTATTCATAAATGAAGGTTTGCAGGCATATATTATATACCTAATTTAAAATGTACAAGGTGTGCGGTGGAGGACAGGGAGGTGGATGTACTGCTGATGGTACAAGCAGAGGCTGTGGGCCAGATGAAACTGCCTGCTGCAGGAGCAAAACACCCTCATCCATGAGACCTAGCTTCCTGCTCCACTTTGCAGTGTTACGTTTAAAACACTGTTGAAGTCCAGAACAGTGCAAACAGGTGATCAGTTGGATGGCAGATAATGCTTTCAGTATATTTTCCAGCACCACCCTGTCTTACATTTTGCCTTTAGAATACAGGACATAGAAATACATTGCTATTACAATATATCTCTATGTACCAGTATAATCTGCCTGTAGAGCCAAATATACTAAATACTCTCTATATTCTATAGCCTTAGCTACTGCTGAAATGTTTGAAGGTTATTGGATTGAGTTCTTATGTGTGTGTGTATGTGTGTGTGTGTGTGTGTGTTGTGGGTGTGGTAATATAAAAAAATCCAATTTTTGTAATTATTTTGTAGTAGTTATATAGGAACAAAAATATGGCTGTGAATAAATGTATCTATGTAGCTGAATAATCTGATTCTGGATTCCCTGCCTGGACTACAGGTCAAGATTAACAAATCCTTCTATGTCTCTTGCTCTGGGCAGTGGTTCAGTGGTAGAGCTGCTGCCTAACAACAAGAAGTTTATGAAGAAGAATTGTTAATTTGATTTATGCACTGTAGTTCCGCCGATCCAGTCACCCGAAGAGGTGCTGCGGAGCAGCGAGGAGAGGTGAGAGGAAGTTGGGATAAAAGCTCTGACTGCTGGGACAACAGGACTGAGCCCTCAAATCGGGACGGTTTGGAGCTATGCAAACGTAAAATACCCAGACACCCACCCACAGGCCCAAACACTTAAGGTACCTTTACACGCCGCTACAACAGGGTGGAAACAACCGGGTTTATGAGACAAATGTATCTTGCACCGTCAAATCAACCCGAGGTAGCGGCGTGTAAAGTCGGTTGTTGCCACCCGTCACTTGCGGCACCTGTTTCAGAGCACTGCTCTAAAACAGGTTGATTTCAACCCGATGGTAACGGCGTCTAAATACGGTAGGGTAAGGTTTTTTCGCAACCTAGATAACTCCCCGGGGCGTGACACAGCCTCCGGGAAACCACCCCCCTTCAGCGATCATTGGTGGAAGCTCCTGAGTTGCGATTGGTTGTCGCTGCATAGGGCGGCATATTTAAGGAGCTGACCAGTCACACTACACAATTGCTTGAGCGTCATGTATTAAACAGCCTCCTGCGCTGGCTGGCCAATCATGATGATATTGCTTTGTCCTATCAACGTACGAACGTCTCGTAATCCACAATTCTGGCACGCCTATGTGTTGTCCCTGCTGCCCCAGGTCCTCCCATATTACCTTCTGTAGCGGCGTGTAAATGAGGGACGGTGCTCTACAGAAGGTAACTTGAGGCACCCGGCGGTGCCTCCAGGGATAGATTAAACCTTCTGTAGAGCACCTTGTAGCGGCGTGTAAAGGCGGTATCGGGTACTGTTTGTTACCGTTGCTACATACTCGTGCACGTGAAGCACCCGGTTGTTTCCACCCTGTTGTAGTGGTGTGTAAAGGTATCTTAAATGGGCACATTTCCAGACTGCTTTCTCTAGAAATGTTGCAGTTTAGGCTTGTGAATACTTGTCATGTTTAGGCTTTCCATCCATTGTTACTCGACCCCCAGCCACCACTATTTTTTCTGATATGCCGTCCGCGCCTTACACCAGCATGTGTCCCATGATATAACCCATGCCTTGACTGATGCACTTACTGGGAAGGTCCACTTAATGACCAACACATGGACAAGTGCTTATAGCCAGGGACACTACATTTTGCAGATGGCACACTGGGTGAACCTTGTGGAGGATGGGACCTGGAGGACCCTAGGACGGTATACTACCCACGCCACGGATTGTGGGCCCACGTTCCATCAGGGTTTCCTTCATCACCAAGATGCTGAAAATTTGACTCCACTAACTATAGGACCTTCACTGGTCAATAAAAAACCCAATATTGATAACTGGTCTGCAACATCATCTTGTCTAGGCCAATGCATTGTGTGGTTCTTTGAAGCCAAGAAGGACTTATCATAATATCGGCTTGTTATTTTATTATTCCCATTGACCACTCCCCAGGAAGTGTCTACATCACATCGGAGAGCCGTAGAGCGAAGGGTTGGAATAGAGTGTTAACTCTTTTACAATTTATTATGATGCCATGCTCCTGGGCTCGTTATGAGGGTGAGACCCTGTATAAAAGTTTTACTTAGTACAGTATGTTCATTAGTATCAGTGTCTCTTATCTGATATATACACCTGATGAAGATAGTCTGTGGTTGCAATCGAAACGCGTTGTGCCTGTACAAGGAGCTTATAAATAAAGAAAGGGTTCGTGAATCTACACTAAAATCTCTCCTATTTTTTTGGACCTTTAGCGCTCAATTAAACATCAACTTCAACAATTTTTTTCCTGGCATGATTTAATCTCATTGGTGGAGTGGCTTTAGGTCCTGCATGTCCAAAAAAAAACCCATATTGTATTCCCGGGAGCTCCAGAAAAACAGCATATCCTGAGGAACAGCACCTGTGATATAATTACAATCTTGCTGGAGGACCTGCAGTGACGCCAGTCCTGCCCCCGATCACGTGACCTGCAAGGAGACCGAGAAGGGAGCTGGATAGTCACTCGGCAGTGCTGCCCACACAAGAGGATCCTGAGGCTTCCGGGCACGATTTATTGTTGTGCACACAGCACAACTACAGGGGTGAGTGGCCAATCGGCACAATATAATAAATCTGTCACCTTAATCACAGTGTTAGGCTACTTTCATATTTGCGTTCCCCTCCGCAGCGTTCTGCGGAGGGGAGCCTCAATGTGAGCGCAGCACCACAAGCCCCTATCTTTATAATGGGAGCGCACGGTGCTGCGCTTGACTGCGCATGACCGTGCGCACCCATTCACCCCATATGTGATCTGTGCGCAGGCGGATGCATTTCTAGTGTGGACGAGACTGGGTGATTTGTGCGCAGGCATCTGCCTGCGCACAGATCACATAAGGGAGTGAATGGGAGCGCACGGTCATGCGAAGTCAAGTGCAGCACCGTGCGCTCCCATTATAAAGATAGGGGCTGGCGGTGCTGCGCTTACATTGCGGCTCCCCTCCACAGAACGCTGCGGAGGGGAACGCTAATGTGAAAGCACCCTAACACATTGCGCCCTTCCATTTTCTTTCTTTTCTTATCTGATATACACACAACAATCTCAGGCATGGTGGCTCAGTGGTTATCACTTCAGTCTTGCAGCGCTGGGGTCCTGGATTCAATTCCCACCATGGACAACATCTGCTATGAGTTTATATCTTTTCCCTGTGTTTGCCTGGGTTTCCTCCGGTCCAAAACGACATACTGATAGGATGTTTAAATCGTGAGCCCCATTGGGGACAGTGTTGCAAATGTATGTAAAGCGCTATAGAATTAATAACTCATGAATAATTCATGAACAAATATTATTATTAGTAGTATTTACTATATACAGCAGTTTCAGTGTCTTCCATGTGATGTACATACCTCAGTCTTAGTGTATCATATGTTATGGTATATACAGGAGTCTCAGTGTCTCCTATGTGGTGTATATATATAGCAGTTTTAGTGTCTCATATCAATGTATACACAGCAATCCCAGTGTCTATGATGTGGTGTAAACACAATAGTTTCAGTGTCTTCTATGTTATGTATACAGCAATCTCAGTGCATCCTATGTGAAGTATATACAGCAATCTCAGTGTATCCTATGTGACGTATATACAGCAGTCTTATTGTCTCCTATGCAATGCATATCCAGCACTCTCAGTGTATACTTTGTGATGGAAAATATTAGAATCGAGAGTCGTCAGTGTTGATACTTTTAAGCTGGGTACACACACAGATATCTGGGCAGATATTTTTCACAGATCTCTGTTGAAGTGAATCATGGACAATTGATCCATTTGTGCCTATACAATAACAATTGTCAGATTCATTCAACAGAGATCTGTAAAAATACTGCCAGATACTGTGTGTGACCAGCCTTAGTGGAAAAGATGTAGAAAAGCAAGCACTTTCTAGACTCTATGGCCTCTTCATGAGGCTAATAATAACTAATAACTTTGTGATGTGTATCAGCAATTTCATGCAGTAGTCTTGGTGTCTCCTATGTGATGTATAAACATCAGCCTCAGTGTATCCTATGTGATCTAATTCACCAGCCTCATTGTCTCCTATGTGATTTATATACAGCAGTATCAGTGTCTCCTATGTGATGTATTTACATAAATCTCAGTGTCTGCTAAGTGATGTATATACAGTATTTTCTGTGTCTCTTATGTGATCTATATACAGCAGCTTCAGTGTCTGCTATGTGATATATATATACAGCTGTCTCAGTGTCTCCTTGTGTGATGTATATACAGCAGTCCCAGTGTATCCAACGGATGTATATACACCAGCCTCAGTATGTCCTATGTGCGTATATACACCATCCTGTTTCCTATGTGATGTATGCACATCAGCCCCAGTGACTCTATGTGATGTATATACATCTGTCTCAGTCTACTATGTGATGTATATACAGTATTTTCTGTGTCTCTTATGTGATATATATACAGCAGTATCAGTGTCTCCTATGTGATGTATATACAGCAGTCTCAGTGTCTCCTATGTGATGTATATACAGCAGTCCCAGTGTATCCAATGTGATGTATATACACCAGCCTCAGTATGTCCTATGTGCCGTATATACACCATCCTGTTTCCTATGTGATGTATGCACATCAGTCCCAGTGACTCCTATGTGATGTACATACATCAGTCTCAGAGTCTACTATGTGATGTATATACAGCAGTCTCAGTGTCTCCTATGTGATGTATATACAGCAGTTCTAGTGTATCCAATGTGATGTATATACACCAGCCGTCAGTACGTTCCTATGTGAGTATATCACACCCAACCCTTTTTCTATATGATGTTATTGCACATCAGCCCCAGTGTCTCTATGTGATGTATATGCAGCAGTCTTAGTGCATCCCATGTATGTGTGTACAGCACAATCTCAATATTTGACATTTACGCTGCAAGTTAACACTGAACTGCAGGACATAGCCCCTCAGTGTGGTGATGGACTCTCTTGTTTGGATTTTTTTGAAGTATTGGCATCTGTAGCAATGATGCTTCACATATGTCTGAGTTTACGCAAGAGCTCCCTGCATGGACGTAAAAACCCTCTCCTGTGCTCTCCTGAACCCCAGCATTCAGTTCAGATTCAGTTAGAGCTCAGGGGCTCATATACATTTCATGGTGCACACCAATAGAATAATGCCTGTGAGATGAAAGTATAACATTGCATAAATACAGCCCCAGGCGTCTGCTGAAACCTGGACGGATTAGGCCACTGCTGTCTGGGTGGTAGTGAGGGAAATCCATTAGCAGACGTTTGTTGGGTTGTTCGCAGCCTCCGATCCGTTTCTTTGTTTCCTGGTCTTTGCTGACAATTCTTTGACTTGAGATAATAATCTGGAGAGTTACTGAATCACAAAATAAATGTGGATCCTAACACGAAAACTGAGACAGTGGGAGAGGGTGAAAAGAAGGCGATGACGAAAGAGGCGAGACGCAGACAATTCAGGACAATGAGGGGTTAATGCCTTATCCAATCTAATGATGCAAAGAGTGTACTGACTTTCTGTGTGGTGTTGACAGTGATACCATGATGTGTATGGGCACAGAAACAGAAGGCGTGGCAGACAACATTTTCAGTGGGGATTGTATGCTCAGACCATCAGTGACATCACTAATGAAGATGACATCACAGCCCCGCTCACCACTTCTTACTGGTTACCGAGAATCTTCAGAGACCATTGGAAAATGGGTGTTGTGCCCATACAGCACTGGGCACAAGAAGCCCCATCCTGATCCAACATGGCGCTGTCTCCATGGCAACTGGTGCGGGCCTGCGATGGTCATGCTGCTTTATACTCAGCTATATTCATGAATATCCCAGGATCGTGGAGACTACAAAGTCCTTGCGATGTGGATATTCCTCCTGTGAATGTTATTAAAGCAGTATAATAATCATATAATAGTGATGTCTTGTCTGATGGGAACCATTCATGGCGTCAGTGATTATCAGATTTGCTGTTCTCTTTTCCATAATCCCCTCACAGAGGCGAGGTGACCCTACTGCCCCAAGAAGATCTGATTCTTCCAGCCTTTAATCAGAGACCTCAGAGAACAGAACCTGAAGGATGACCGTGATAATCCTATCACCATGTTTGGGAGGTGGTGGCGGCCTAAGTGCAACACTCCGACACCAAGACACTGAGAGCACAGGAGCCTCCGCCGTCATGGGGCCATGTAAAGTGCCATGGAATAAATGGCACTATAATAATAATAATAATAATAATGGGGCCAACATTACAGAAAGAGGCCTGGAAGTGACGTCTTAGCGGCTTCATTTCCATGGCTTCGCATTAAATACCATGTTTACCCGTGCCTCGTCTCCGCATCCTCGTCGTGGTCCAGCACATTGTGCATGGCTGGCCTTGATTGAATTGCATGTTGGTGCCCCCATTCTACTGATCTCTTTCTCAGTTTCCCCAGGACACATGCACAAGCAGAAGGTCTTCTTATATATCCCAGAACATGACTCACCTGGTCCTTGTTCCCGCTGCTTCGGTCTGTGTGATGTTAGTACTGATGCTTCGCCCTGCAGGTGCGATGTAGTGACATCATCGCTCTCTAATGTACGGAGTCAGACGCACAGGCACTGCTGAATGTTGAATCATGGAGCATCCTGAAATCATGATCAACTAGGGACTGAGTGTTGCAGGCCACGTGGCTTGACGCTATGTGTGCTATGTCTCTGACCACGTGATTTTGTACTGTAAACTGCTGTGGAACCCACACCTCAAAATCCACATGAAATCCACGTCTGATCTCACTCTTAGGCCGCGGTCCCACGTGTGAGAAACTCGCCAAGTCTTTGCGAGTCTCGCATCGGCATACCCAACATGGCCACTCGCTCATTGGACAGGAGCTGCATATAAAAATACATGTAGCTGCATGCTCCTGTCTGCGGAGCAGGCGCCATGCAGGGTGATGCCGTGCGGCCCTGGCTTAATCTCATACATTTATCCCATTCACACAGGACACACCATAACTGAATAGTAGATGCAGGTCCTACCTCTCTCTCGAGATAGCGAGATTCAGTTGTAAAAATAAATAGCACATATGCTGCTGAACCTCATAATATACTTTACCTGCTGCAGCACCTCATAGTGCACCTCAGCTGCATCAACACCCCAGTATACACCTAGGTACTTCAGAACCCCAGCAGCACTTTTGAGAGGAGGGATAAGTTGATATACAGAGATGATGAGGAGATGTAGGGTGATGCAAACTGTGGAGAGGATAGTAGGTGAAGACAGAGATGAAGAGGAAATGTAGGGCGCTGCAGAACTGTGGACAGGACAGGTCGGTGATAGAGATGAAGAGGAATGTAGGTTGGTGCAGACTGTGGCGAGGACAGGTAGGTGATAGACAGTATGAGGGAGCTGTAGGTGGTGAAGAACTGTGGAAAGGATGAGTAGGTGATAGAAGATAAGGGAGATGTAGTTGATGAAGAACTGAGGATAGGATGTGTAGGGTGAAGATAGAAATGAGAGAGGAGATGCACAGTGGTGCAGAACTGTGGATAGGATGGGAAGGGTGGTAGACAGAGAAGAGGGGGAGACGTAGGGTGGTGCAGCACTGTGGAGAGGATAGTAGAGAGAGATGATGAGAAGATTTAGGGCATGCAGAACTATGGGCAGCATGGGTAGAGTGATAGACAAAGATGAGGGAGGAGATGTAAACAGTGCAGAACAGTGGAGAGGATGGGTAAGTGATAGAGATGAAGAGATGTAGGGCAGTAGAGCACTGTGGAGAGGACGGGTAGGGTGATAGACAGAGATGAGGGAAATAGATGTAGGACAGTGCAGAACTGTGGAGAGAATGGGTAGGTGATAGACAGAGGTGAGCAGGAGATGTAGAGTAGTGCAGAACTGTGGAGAAGATGGGTAGGGTGATAGAGATGAGGATGAGATTTAGGGCAGTGCCGCACTGTGAAGAGGATGGGTAGGTGATAGATAATAATAATTTTATTTATATAGCTCCAACATATTACGCAGCACTTTACAATTTGGAGGGGACATGTACAGACAATATGAGACAGTACACAGTAACAAAAATTAAAAAAACCATGAAGAGTGAGGTCATTGCTCTCAAGAGCTTACAATCTAGAGGAAATAGGGGAGGCACAAAATGTAACAGTAAAAAATGATGTCATATATGGTCCAGCTATCAATATAATAATTAGGGGATTCACGTAACGCTGCATGAATCGTTCATCGGTCGGAATCTGTACAAGTACAGATAAAGTGCTATATTATGCATAGGGACAGACAGACAGTCTGCAGGTGCAGACAGATGACACAAGAGGCCAGATTTAGAAAAGGGAAGATAGGAATAGTTAGACAAGTGAAGTAGGTGATAGGCAAGTCTAAAGAGATGTATTTTTAAGGCTTGCTTAAAACTATTGGTATTGGGAATTAATTGAATTGTTCTTGGTAATCCGTTCCAGAGAATTGGGCAGCTCGTGAGAAGTCTTGGAGAGGGAGTGGGAGGTTCGGATTGTAGCTGTTGTCAGTCTTAGGTCACTTGCGGAGCGAAGGGCACGTGTAGGGCGATAGACAGAGATGAGAGAGGAGATGTAGGGCGGTGCAGAACTGTGGAGGGCATTGTGGGTGAGAGTGATAAATTTTATATTGTACTCTATAGCGGATTGGCAACCAGTGCAATGACTGTCCTAGGATAGAGGCATTGGTGAAGCGGTTGGAGAGGAATATGATCCTGGCTGCTGCATTGATGGATGGATTTGAGAGGGAGACCGATTAATAGAGAATTGCAGTAATCCAGGCGAGAATAAATAAGGGCAACAGTTAGTTTTTGCAGAGTCAACAGTAAGAAAAGGTCGAATTCTAGAGATGTTTTGAAGTGTAGGTGACATGTGCGAGGAGGGTGTGGGGGGGTGTGGATAAATCTGGGCGTATTAACATTTTAAAAAGAGCATGAGAGCTGTACATAGGAAAGGGGAGCAGAGAGGGACTGATATGGATGGAATGAACTGAGTGTGTGGAAGAGCAGTAGATATAAGGCATGGAAGCAACTAGCACAAAAATGATGCAAATACAAATAGTGAACACATTTTGCAGCACAAGTGAACAAGTTATATGTAGATACTATACATAACTTATATATAGATAAAGATATGGAAGGAGATGAAGGGTGGTGCAGAACTGTGGAGAGGATAGACAGGGTGGCAGACAGAAAGGAGGAAGAGGTGTATTGCAGTGCAAAACTGTGGAGAGAATGGGTAAAGTGATAGACAGATGAGTAGAAGATGTAGAGTGGTGCAGCACTATGAAGAGAACTTGTAAGATGATAGACAGTGATGAGTAAGAGATGTAGGGTGGTGCAGAACTGTGGAGAGGACAGGTGAGGTCATATAGAGAGACGTGGGAGGAGATATAGGGTGGTGCAGAATTGTGGAGAAAACAGGAATAGACAGAGATGAGGAGGAGATGTAGGGTGTTGCAGAACTGTTGAGAGGAATGTAGGGTGATGGACAGACATGATGAGATTTAGGGCGGTGAAGGACTGTGGAGAGGATGTCTATCATAATAGATAGAAATGAGAAGGAGATGTAGGGGGTGCAGCACTGTGGAGAAGATGGGTTGGTTGATAGAAATGAGGGGGGAGATATATGGGGTCCAGAACTGTGCAGAGGATGGGTAGGTGATATACAGAGTTGAGGAGGAGATGTAGGGCAGTGCAGAACTGTGGAGAAGATGTCTATGGATTTCTATGGTGATAAACAGAAATGAGGAAGAGATGTATGGTGGTGCAAAATTGTAGAGAATGGGTTGGTGATAGAGATGAAGAGGAGATGTAAGACCGTGCAGAACTTTGGAGAGCTTTGTGGGTGAGAGTGATAAGTTTATATTGTACTCTATGGCAGATGGGTAACCATTGTAATGACTGGCCAAGAGGGAAGGCATCAGTGAAATGGCTGGACAAAAATAGAACCCTGGCTGCCGCATTTAGGATACATTAGAGAGGAGAAAGTTTTGTTAGAGGGAGACCGCGGTACAGTAGTCCAGATAAGTATGAATAAGAGTGACAGTAAGTGTTTGTAGAGTCAAAGGTGAGAAAAGATTGGATTCTGAAGATGTTTTTAAGATGCAGGTGACAACAGTGAGCGAGTGATCGGATATAGAAAAGGAGAGATAGAAGCAAAATATAACCCAAGACAGTGAGCGTGTTGCTGGGGAGTTATGATAGAACCACACACGGAGATGGTAATATCAGGTATAGGTAGGTTAGTAGAGGGAGGAAACATGAGTGGTCCACTGGTGGACAGATTCAGTTTTATATCTCATCCACATGTTCATGTTTAAACACGTGTGTGAGAAAGTGGTACTGGTGTAATGGAGCGTTTTGAAACAGAGTGTCATAGTGTGATATCGATATGTCCATCTTTACCATTAGTCATCAGGGTTTTTCACGGATTGATTATAACTAAAATAAAAGAAAAAGCTTCTACTGCACTTTCCAATGTTAAAAACATACAGTGAACACTGTATACTGATGCCACCCATGGGCTATACGTATTTTTCACCAACCCATAGACTTGTATTAGATCTTGTTATCATCACTGCCATAAAAACACCAATATGTGAATAGCACCTGTAAAATGGTGACTGACTACACTGTGAATGGCCGGTATGTGCCGAGACATCCTTCAGCTAAATGTCACAGACAGAGAGAACAATGGGGCCCAGCGGCCTTTTCCACTAATGGCCGGCCGGGAACCCAGGCTGAACCCGTGGAGAGATAGAAGGAGCCAAGTGAGCCCAACTGACCCGGGTCACTGGTGGCTGGGCCAAAGAACCAGAGTGCCGGCTCTGTAGATGTGGCCGGGAACGCTTCAAACCTCTAACTACGAGACACCGGCGGGGTGCAGGAAATCTGTGTCCCGAGACCCAACAACCGGTGCAGTATAGGACAAAGCCATCGTACTATGGCTAGTGACCCAGAGTGTGGGATAGATCACTGCAGGACCCGTGACGGCCGGACCGAAACAGTATGCGAAGTAGAGGAGAGAGAGAAACAGAGGGCCCGAAAGGTACAGTGAGAGGGAGTGACGCAGAGGAACCATCCCGGCTGCAGTGAGAACCTGAGCCCGTGGCTGTTGTGTGAACCCGGTCCACTGCGAGTGTGTAAAAGAACCGTAAAGTACTGTGGCAGAGACTGTGCTGTTGTGTTGGCAGTGGAGTAAAGTACCCGGGGAACTCAAGAACTGTGTTTGAGACTTATTGGTGCTGAGACTACAGCGGCTCGCCTGCGGACCACGCACTTGTTTCCTGAATGCTGCGACTAAGGACTTCACTATCACACTTGCTCTGGGAAACCAAGCCCTACCCGTGGAGGGCTCACCATCCCGGCTGTCGCCATTACCATCATCCCCAGAGGTCTGAACGGCTGCAGTGGCCCACGCTGGCCACAAACCACGGGTCACAAACTACTTTTACAAACTTTATTCCCCTTTTTCTTCTTCCCCTTTTTATTGCCACACCTGGGCATATGGAGCCGGGTCACGTCAACGTGACATTTCCCCTGCAGGCTGAAGAGAGGGCCCGGTTCTGAGTACCCCTGCCCCGGGGTGCGAAATTTATGTTCCTGAAAACCCAAAGGAAGGCTCACGTTTTTGTTACCCAGAGTGAGGTTTATGTGTGACTTAAAAAACCATCTGGATTTTTAAATGGGTAGTTCTCCTTGTTAAGCAGCAAAGTGAGTAAACCCATCACATATAGTGAATGAATTGTCACACACCATAGATTATAATGGATACATGTGGTATCCATGAAAAAAACTGATAACCATCTTTCCAGTTACATGCGGTAAGTGAATGAAGTCTTAGATGGAGGATGTTAGAGCCAGCGGACAGACAATCCCTGGTGTTTTGCAGTAATACAGGGGTGATGTCAGGAGACGACGTGTATAATTGGTGTCATCAGCATAGAGATGGTACTGAAAACCAAATCTGCTGATAGATTGTCCAATAGGGTAAGTGTAACGAGAGAAGAGAAGGACGCCTAGGACTAAACTCTGAAGAACTTTGACAATAAGATGAGGGGACCTAGGGTGAACCCTGAGGAACCTCAACAGTAAGAAGAGGGGGCCTAGGACTGAACCCTGAGCAAACCAGACAGTAAGAGGGGACCTAGGACTGAACCCTGAGGAACACCGACGGTAAGAGGAGGGGACCTAGGACTGAACCCTGAGGAACCTCAACAGTAAGAAGAGGAGGGGACCTAGGACTGAACCTGAAGACCCAACAGTAAGAAGAGGGACTAGGATGAACCCAAGACCAACAGTAAGAAGAGGAGGGGACCTAGGACTGAACCCGAAGAACCAACAGTAAGAAGAGGGGAGCTAGGCCTGAACCCTGTGAAACTCAAGCAGTTAAAGAATGGGACCTAGAACTGAACCGTGAGGAACCCAGACAGTAAGACGAGGGGGCCTAGTACTGGACCCTAAGAAACATAAACTGTAAGAGGAGGAGGCCTTTAACTGAAACGTCAACAACCCCAACAGTAAGAGGAAGGGAGCTAGTACTGAACCCTGAGGAACCCACACATAAGAGGAGGGGGCCTAAAACTGAACCCTGAGAAACCCCAACAGTAAGAGGATGGCACCTAGGAATGAACCCAGAGGAACTCCGACAGTAAAAGGAGATCTAGGACTGTACCCTGAGGAACCTCAACATAAGAGGAGGGGGCATAGGACTGAACTCCAAGGAAACCCCGGCAATAAGAGGAAGGGACCTAGAACTGAACCCTGAGGAACCCAGAGTATGAGGATGGGGCCTAGAACTGAGCCCTGAGGATTCCTCAACAGCAAGAGGAGGGAACCTAGTACTGAACCCCGAAGAACCCAGACAGTAACAGGAGGGGACATGAACCCTAAGGAACGCCAACAGTAAGGGGAAGAGGAAGGGGCCTAGGACTGACCCTAAGGAACCCTGCCAGTGTTAGGAGGGGCCTATGACCAAGGAGAGGACCTAGGACTGAACTCAAAGGATCCCCAACAGTAAGAGGAGTGGACCTAGGTCTGAACCCTCAAGAATCCGGAAAATAAGAGAAGAGGGCCTTGAGGAAACCTGACATAAGAGGAGTGGTCGGGGGCCTAAGACTGAACCCTGAGGAACCTTGACAGTAAGAGAAGAGGGCTTACAACTGAACCCTGAGCAACCCCGACAGTAAGAAGAGGACTGAAACCTGAGGAGCCCGACAGAAACATGATGGGGAAAGGATACAGCAAAAAATACAAAGAAGTTGCGGTCAGAGAGGTAGGAGGAGAATTAAAAGACAGCGGAGCATAGTAAGTTGTAGCTTGTGATCCACAGTGTCAGATGCAGCAAAGACCCGGGAGGATCAGAGGGAGCAGGAACCATTAGATTTAACTGTTAGTAGATCATTTGAGACTTTAGTGAGGGCAGTTTCAGTTCAGTGTAAAAAATTAATGTAAAGAGTGAAGAAGCTTATTATCTGAGATATGGTGGAGTAGAGGAGACTAGACCATGTCTTCCAGAAGTTTAGAGATGATTGGAGATTTGAGACCAGTCTGTAGTTACCAGTGCAGTTCTAGTCCAGGGATGGTTTTTATATTAATAGGGCTATGACAACATGTGTTAATAAGGAGGGAAAATACCGTAAGAAAAAGAGAGTTTAAAATTTTAGTTAAGCAGTGACAAATACTAAGAGAGACTGCAGGAGATATGTATTATGAGGTTATTAGATGCTGCTAAACCTCATAATACACCTCAGCTGCTACAGAACCTCATAATACTTCTCAGCTGCTGCAGAAATTAATTATACAAATCAACTGTGACAATGTTTGATATGTGGTGCCCCTGAGACTCCAGTCGCCACAGAGGTACTGCACCTCAGCCAGAGGTGTGGTACCCTACTCTCGGGTAAGGAAGGGACACTACCTGGTACCCACACACCCGCATCCAACACTACACACTCCAGTTGCGGATTCGGGCGGACCCTGTTTAGGGAGGACCCCATCCCAGGCTGGAGAGGAGACAGGTAGAGGGTGTAGGTGGAGAATGAGTAACAGGAACACTAGAAAGTGGGAAACGAGACAGAAAGATGTAAAGGGTGGACTGACGTAGAAGGACATAAAGTGAACATGAGAGAGTTGGGAAGAGGACACGGAGACAAGCGGACGTGTGAGAGAGACGTTCAGGGACTGGAGCCGGTGGAGCTCGTCCCGAGACCAAGGGAGAGGAAATAACTGACAAAGGAGCCAGTGAAGGGCTCAAGAGTGACTGAAAGAGTCCCAGGGGCACAGGAATTGAGTGATCCACCCATGGCTCCCGCATAAGAGCTGACAGAGAGACTGGGGTCAGCAAGAGGGACTGGGTTGCAGAAAGGGGACCAGCCCCAGACTAGTGAAGCAACTGAAAGGCTTAACTGAAAAACCGGGGTCCGTGATGACTTCAAGTACCGCGGTCCAACTCCACTCTTATTGTTGAAAAAGTAGCCGTGCAGGGTCAGGGGACCAGGACAGAGTCGCTCGACAGGACCCGAGGCTGCTGGCTCAGGACACGGGGTGTGAGACGCCGGGAGGAGGACGAGAATCCAGCGCAGAGAGATGGCTGAGGAAGGAACATCAGAAAAGGGGGGTCCCAGGTAGAAAGTCCCTGAGTACTCTGAGAGTTGTCTGGAGCCCTGACCCGAGAGCACAGCACCCCGTAGAAGTCTGGAACCACCTGGAGGCTTGTGCAACTGTGAATAACTGGAGGAGTTATTCATCGTGCCGTTTCTCTCCTACAATTAGACCTCTGCCCTGGGGTCTACAGCTCTACCCATGGAGAGCTACACCACCCCAGCTGCGATATTACCGGCCCCAGAGGATTTGCACTGCAGCGTCGGCTATCCATCCCTAGTACCGAACCACAAGGGTGGCTTCACAAAATCAAATCCCATAAAGGTTTTCCCCCATTTAATTGACACCGCCAGGGCCACGAGCCAGGTCATGCCACTGTGACTACCCCAGTATCGACAGGCCTGGTTCCGAGTACCCCGCAGTCCTGGTGGGCATGTCAGATACATTGTTTGGCCTGGTGTTTGGTCGAGTGATTGTCACTGTAATGCCGCTGTATTTGTACCTTGTTTTCCTGTTGTTACTGTACATGTCTGTGCTTGTACCCAATGCGCCTTCCCCCTAACCAACTGGGATACTGTTGCCTGTTATCTGCATGGATGCTGCTCAGTTCCCTGCTCTGCTTTGGTTTATTGGTTGGTCGGATGTTTGGTTTATTGGTTGGTCGACTATTGGGATATATTGGCTGGTTGGGTGTTTGGTTTATTGGTAGGTAAAGTAACACCCGACCAGCCAATATATCAAACGCTGTAATTTTTTGTCTGCTGTATAGTCTGTAACTTGCTGGTGTCTGTTTCGGAGATTTTTCTGTAGCAGATTTACCTCCGTGCTGGTAACCTCAATCCCCGTCAATGCAGAGGTTGCTCCGTCCTATATCATTTCTGGGATCTGCTGTCCCTCACTTATATTTTCTGCTTTCATTCTACTAATTCCTTAATAACCTGCACAGAATGAAGATGCCCGGGACGTTGTATAAAGGACACATGTCCCAAGGGAGACAGCTCCAGGCTCTCACTGGCTTCTATGGAAATCTCCTTAATGTTTCACATGGTGATATATGAGCGCAGCCAAGACGGAGGTTTAGTAACACATTACTGACTGTAACCTCTTCCACCCTCTCTGTGGCCTGAGGCCATCACTATGTGATATGTTCCTGCACAATCTGGCACCTGGGACCAATCCACACACAGCCGCACTGCCAAACATGTGAAGGGCATTGCTTTCCATTTCACCTCTATACAAGTGGGAGCCTCTCCTCATTTACTACATCCCCACATACATCTGTTCCTGTCACACACAATCCTGCGCTTCATCACCGCCTCACGACAATAATTAACGATTTATAGATGTGAAACTCTGACGTCTCTATTGCAACAGTTCTTTGCCGTCCCCGGACATCACTACTACGTGCACGACTAATACCTGGCATCCGCATCCAGCCATCCCCTTACCCTCCGCTGGGGAAGATACCCACCATAAGGAATCTGATGGCATAACTCCCCTGACAATCGACACATCCATCCAGACAAAATGACACAGAGAACATCGTCCAGTGGAAGAAAAACGACTAACCTGATGGAACGGGGACCATCAAACCCAGAAATATACTAGGAAGGATCTCCACCAAAAACTCTAGGAATCAATGGAAAATATAGACTTAATTGTCAGGAATGAAGAAATGACTGGAGAAGGCTGTATGTGAAAAATACACAAAGAATCTCCCATCATTTCCTCCATTTCACATTTGTAGTGTTCACGTATAAACTCGGCGAATGCAATCCAATCAAGAATCAGCTTGCACTAGCAACAAAGTTATTCTATAGTGTAATGCCCATCTGTGAGTTTTTCCTCAGCAAAAATTTCCAGCATGCTGCGTATGGCCGTATATCTCGCCGAGATTCTGCCAATGCAAGTCCATAAAAAAAATTGCACAGCACACACACAGCACTCGGACATTAGCATGGTTTTTCTCATGCTGTAAAATGTTAGAATTGATAAACAGATAGATAGATAGAAAAATAGATAGATGATAAGATAGGTAGCTTGATCTTACCAGTCTCCTGCTGCTTGCATCCAGGGCCGCTCATTAAGCTTCATGCATATTCACTGCACTGACCAGCAGCAGGCAATCACAGATGCTCTTACAGAGTGTGAGCATCTGTGATTGGCTGTTACCGGTCAGTGCAGTGAATATGCATGAAGCTTAATGAGCGGCCCTGGATGCAAGCAGCAGGAGACTGGTAAGATTGGTCAATCTCTCAATCTATCTACCATATTCATCTATCTATATCTATCCTATCATCTATCTATCTATTCTAACTTTTTATGGCATGGGAAAGACCATGTTAAAAACGCGTGTCATACCTATGACATGTGCATAACATATGGATGCTTGATGCGGGGAAAAAAGCCCACTGGCATGGATGAAAAAACTCTTGCCACTAGCATGACACTCTGCTACGTTTCTTGCCGAGGATCTCGGTTAGAAAAGATACGCAGATGTGAGCGGAGCTTTAGAATGTCAAGGGGGAGCAATGCAAGCACAATGGAGTCTTATTGGTGGAGTGCCAGTATACGATGAGGGATACAGGAACAGCTCAATGTAACAGGCCATGATTCCAGCTGCCGACTCTAACATGGCAATAATCATGATAACGATGAGTTGGTAAATCTGTGCTGCTCATTCCATCAGCCACAAAAAGGATCCAAAGGTGATAGACGTGTCAATGCAGTTTTTACCTTAACATGTTTTGAAGTTAGCAAAATTCTTCCTTAGGAAAACCACAACAAACACAAATATCACAACAGTAACAACAGCCACATTAGTCACATGAACCACAGCAACCACAACAGTCAACAGCCACAACAACCGCAACAGTCAAAGCAGCCATGACAGTCACAGCAACCACAACAGTCACAGCAACTGTTGTGGGAATCGATGCATATAATGAAGATATTAAAAACATACTGATATGCTTGTGCTGCTTATTACTTATTGATTGATTATTGCCTATAATAGTTATATCTTTGTTATCGCTTTAAGATTCAATATTGAGATGCTTATAAGAATATTAATCTGCACAGGTAGTAACAGGTATTTCTCAAGGTAGACAAAGTCTGAGAAAAGAAGAATTTAGCTGACCACTGTCAGGAGATTGTGATGCAGGTATAAAGCAATCTATGTAGTTTCCAGACTATCTCTTCTAATGAGTAAATTAAAATTGATATGATTGTGACATTTATCCTATGTATCATGAGTGAGTTTTGGGGGACAGCCCTCCCTGATTCTGTGGTGTATTTTTGTGTATAAAAGCGCCATATCTTAGATAATAAACTGGGATCTGCTTTGACCTTACCTGTGTCAGTCATTTCTTCCTCAGTGTGAGCCTGTAAGTGTTATGTTTTATAAGATTAATCTGTAAAGCAGACAGCAGAAGAGAAGGCATGTTTTTGATGCCAACTTAAATTGATAGCCTCACAGTCACAGCAGCCACAACAGTCACAGCAACCACAACAACCACAAGAGTCACAGTAGCCCAAACAGTCACAGCAAACACATTGGCCAAAGCAACCACAAAATTCACAACGACCACAACAGTCACAGCAACCACAACAGTCAACATCTACAACAACCTTAATGGTACATTTACACGCGGCCACAGGAAGGTAGGAACAGGCAGGCATCGGACACAATGGTGCCTGTTGCCTTGAAAAGACCACGATGTGGCTGTGTGTAATTCAGGACTTTCCTTCCTTCAGGGAAGATGATGGGAGTATAGGTGTATCACGGTCCGCGCTGCTCCAGGGCTTAAAAAAAATCACCAAAGAGTCAGTCAGATTTCCATCCTTTATTTTCCTTCACCTACGCGTTTCGGCGCCCCACCTGGCGCCTTCCTCAGGGATATTACATCATTTGTTACAGAGGGGTTTTTTATAGCCCCTGGCTTCACAAAAAAGAGGTGTCATTTGTTTACTAGTGATGTCATCCACATCATCAAAAATGGGTGCATCTCCCCATTTTGGCGCTATTTTTACAAAAAACAGAAATAAAACTCAAAAGCATTACAAAAAGTGCCCACTGCTTTCATATAATATCTCTATGGCAGCATAAATTGATATTATATGAATGATGATGTGGATGACATCACTAGTAAACAAATGACACCTCTTTTTTGTGAAGCCAGGGGCTATAAAAACCCCCTCTATAACAAATGATGTAATATCCCTGAGGAAGGCGCCAGGTGGGGCGCCGAAACGCGTAGGAGAAGGAAAATAAAGGATGGAAATCTGACTGACTCTTTGGTGAGTTTTTTTAAGCCCTGGATCAGCGCGGACCGTGATACACCTACTCTCCCATCATCTTTCTGGATTTAACCACTGTTCAGTGGTCGGTGGAGGTCCTGCAGCAGCTTGGAATAATATTTCCTAAACGCCTTCAAACCAGTTGTGGGGATCACAACTGCACCAGGTGAGTGGCTTCTCAGCACCACCCCATTACCATTAGTGTCACTAGTGATAGGGCACTATTGTGCCTCTTCTCCCCACCCTTTTATATTTTTACTTCCTTCAGGGAAGACACAGGAAGGAAAGTCCTGAATTACACGCAGCCACATCGTGGTCTTTTCAAGGCAACAGGCACAATTGTATCCGATGCCTGCCTGTTCCTACCTTCCTGTGGCCGCGTGTAAATGTACCATAACAGTCACAGCAACCAAATCAGTCAGCAACCACAAGAAGTGCAACAGTCTCAGCAGCCACATCAGTCACAGCAACCACATCAGTCACAGCAACCACAACAGTCGACAGCCACAACAACTGCAAAAGTCACAGCAGCCGCGACAGTCACAGCAATCAAAACAGTCACAGCAACCACAACAACCGCATCAGTCACAGCAATCAAAACAGTCACGGCAACCACAACAACCGCAACAGTCACAGTAGCCCACACAGTCACAGCAACCACAAGGGTCAAAACAACCACACCAGTCACAGCAACCACAACAGTCAACAGCTACAACAACCGCAACAGTCACAGCATACACAACAGTTACGAAAGCCATGACAGTCACAGCATCCATAACAGTCAACAGCCACAACAACCATAATAGTCAAAGAAGCCACAACAGTCACAACAACCACAACAGTCACAGAAACAACAACAGTCACAGCATACACAACAGTCACTACAGCTGCAACATTCATAGCAGCCATGAGAGTCTCAGCTACTACAATAGTCACAACATTCACAACAGTCAACTGCCACAACAACCGCAATAGTGAAATCAGCCACATGACTCACAGCAACCACAGCAGTCACAGCATACACAACAGTCAACAGTCGCAATAGTCACCGCAACCACGAGAGTCACAGCAACCATAGCAGTCACAGCATCCACAACAGTCACAACAACCGCAATAGTTACAAAAGCCATGACAGTCACAGCAACCACAACAATCACAGCATTCACAACAGTCAACAGCCAGAACTGCAACAGTCACAGCATCCATGAGTCACAGCAACCACAACAGTCACAGCAACCAGAACAGTCACAGGAACCACAAGTCACAACATGCACAACAGTCAACATTCACAACAATTGCAACAGTCACAGTAGCAAGAGTCACAGTAGCTACAAGAGCCACAGCATACACAAGAGTCAACAGTCGCAACAGCCACAGAAGCCGCAACAGTCACAGCAATCACAACAGTCACAGTAGCCCAGAGTCACAGCAACCACAACAGTCAACAGCTACAACAACCGCAAGTCACAGCAACCACAACAGTCATTGCATCCACAACAGTAAACAGTCACAACAACCACAACAGTCAGAGTAGCCATGAGAGTCACAGCAACCACATCAGTCTCAGCAACCACAAAAACTGCAATAGTGACAGTAGCCCAGAAGGTCACAGCAACCACAACAGTCACAGAGACCACAACAGTCACAGCAACCACAACAGTCAACAGCTACAACAACCGCAAGTCACAGCAGTCATGACAGTCACAACAACCACAACAGTCACATCAACCACAATAGTCACAGACACCATCCATAACTGTCAACAGCCACAACAATTGCAACAGTCATAGTAGCCACAACAGTCACAGCAACCACAATGGTCACAGCAACCACGACAGTCAACAGCCAGAACAACTGTAACAGTCACCGAAGCGACAGTCACAACAGCCGCAAAAATCTAAACGGTCAACGGTCACAACAATCAACAACCACAGCAGCCACAACAACTACAACAACCACAATAGTCGCAAACCAAAATATGTAGGGTGTACTGTAGGACCCCTTTAAACAAAAATCCAAAAGTATAATTTCAGACTCTGTGGCTTCCTTTGAAATAGGCATTTTGGCAGTTTCAAAATATTTTTCCCGAATTCATCATGGGGATACTTCCATCTTTCTGTGCTATTGAAAAAGTACATAAACCCAAGTGATGGAGGTGACTTTACGCTATAAGTGGTCAACCGAGAATCCTACTGGATCTTGACGTTGGACAGTAGGGTACCAACAAGATTAAATATCAGACAGGATATTATGTTACAGTTTCTTAAAACATGATACATAAAAGATGATATTGGATATACAGCATTACTTTCTTACAATGTATCATTTCCATTCTTGGTACACTTTATATACTCTGCTTGAGCGGACTTTACTCAATTTTCGCCCACCTTTTTCTACCTTATATGAGACATCATGGGGTAAGCCCACTTTCTCCTTCCTAAATATCATGTACTTACCTGTTTGGCGTTGTGTTCATTCTTGACGTCCTGGGGTGTGTTTTGTATAGGCAGATGCTCTGCTGACCCGCGACTTTTATGGCTTACCTTTGGCCTGACACTGCGGCACATCTGGTACCGTTTATATCTTGAGATGTGACAAGCTGGGAAAATCTTCTCATGTATATTTCTTGTGGTTATCCAGTCTTCCTCCCTCGTGGGAATGCATTTATTCATCCAATTTCTTATTACAGCGGTTTGAGAAGATCGATATTACAATGACTTTCACACTGAACGTCCCTATTTGTGATGGTTTTTCCGATATAGACATGTAACAAAAATTGATCTTGTGTGGTTTTTTTCCATTTTTTATATAGAATATGTGTATATCTGTATGTGAATAGCTATGGGATGGTGAGGGTAGATTTCTAATTACTAAATAAAACATCCACATGGAAACATTTCATGTACAGACATTTTTACATTTTCTTCTTTCAATCTTGAAAGGACGATTGTTTTTTGTTTATATAATATCTCGTCATATTCATGAGCTAACACATTCCTTCCACCACACATAGTAACATCTTTACTTGAATCACAGATTTTTGTACACAGGGGCATCTCAATGAATTAGAATATCAACAAAAACTAAATGTATTCAGTAATTCAATACATAAAGTGAACACATATATTATATAGAGTCATTACACACAGAGTGATCTATTTCAAGTGTTTATTTCTGTAAATGTTGATGATTATGGCTTACAGCCAATGAAAACCTAAAGGTTAATTTATCTCAGAAAATCTAAGTAGTGAGGATGAAGGGTGTGAGAGATAAAATATGATCTAAATAGGTATCAGAGGCTTCACCTATAGAAGCATATCACGGCTGCTGCAGTCCCCAGTGTGGTGCATATGGAGTAGGGAGGATGAAGGGTTAAAAACCGTGCTGCTGTATTCCACGAGACATCAAAGTCTTACAAAAAATTGATTTATTAGTCAACGTGTTTCTGGGCTCCCCGGCCCCTTCTTCAAGACAAATCAATATCATATTGCCATGTTTCTGGGAGCCCCGTAATGCGTTGACTGATAAATCAATATTATATTCACCCTTTGATGTCTCGTAGAATACGGCAGCGTGGTTTTTAACCCTTCATCCTCCCTACTTTAATTTTCTGAGACAATGACCTTTGGGTTTTCATTGGCTGTAAGCCATAATCATAAACATTAACAGAAGTAAACCCTTGAAATAGATCCCTCTGTGTGTAATGACTCTATATAATATATGTGTTTCACTTTTTGTATTGAATTACTGAAAAAAAAAACTTTTTGATGATATTCTAATTCATTGAGATGCCCCTGTAGATATAAATCAGGATTGCTTTTCTGAATAGACATACATAACATATAATGAATATATAGACCTTTATTGATGTGTGAACACGAGCTTACGGCGGGGATCTCTATCTTTATCATCATCTACATATGGAATATTTTCCACATTTTTTCAATTGAATAAGATGAATGATTTCTGCGTATAACTTTATTTCACATCACATTTATTATAGGTTTCTATATGGAGTCCTTTTTTTATAGATCTGACTTAGCTTTTTTTTCATTTCTTATTTATATGTTTTCTCACTTATTGATAGAATATGCATTTTTTTTTCACTTCAGATGATTTATCATATACCTTGATGTTATTTGATTTGATTGATTACAATATATTGGATTTCTCTTCTGTTTAGTTTAGTATTTTACAGCTGGTTCTGGAGTATAATATGTCGGCAGGCGAAGAACACGTGGAGTGTGAATCACATGTGAACGTCCCCAGCAGATGGAGAATCTCCCATTAACTAGCTGAACACCTGATTGACGTAAAGCTTCCAGATTGCGGTCTATGACAGAACCATGATTAAGACATAGCTGAAACGCGTCAGATGTTAGGGGTGCTTTTTGTTTATTTGTTGTTCGTGTCTTATTGTATTTTGTTACCGTGGATATATTAAAGAAAAGTATTTTTTTATGTATGGTAAGTGGAGAAGGAACCGGGCACTGACCTGCTTAGAGTCTCTCGTGTCGTACAGCGGCGTTAGTGAAATCCTGTTGCTCAGCTGAAGGGTTAATCTTGCAAACAAAAAGTGAGGAGAGCAGCGGCACTCAGGAGATCTTTTTTACATACCGGCTTTATTGTGCTTTTTCGGGTTACATCTTAGGTGCAGGGCAGGGAGGTGCAGGGGAGCAACGGTCCGTTTCGTGGACTTCCGCTTCAACAGGCCTGTTGAAGTGGAAGTCCGCGAAACGGACCGTTGCTCCCCTGCACCTCCCTGCCCTGCACCTAAGATGTAACCCGAAAAAGCACAATAAAGCCGGTATGTAAAAAAGATCTCCTGAGTGCCGCTGCTCTCCTCATTTTTTATTTTTTTATGTATTTTGTTCCTGGCTTCTTTCTCACTGCTGAATCTCTTTCCTCTCTTGCATTTTGACATGTAGCGAAGACCAAGGCTTATCCATGCTGATCCAGGTGCCGACTTACGATGGTGAAACGGTGAGCTGACATTTCATGTGCTTTTCTCCACAATACTCACAACACTCACGGCAACCACAATAGATACAGCAGCCACAACAGTTACAGCAATCACAAGAGTCACAGCAACCACAACAGCCACAACATTCACAAGAGTCACAGCAACCACAAACATTCACAAGAGTCACAGCAACCACAACAGCCACAACATTCACAACAGTCACAGCAACCACAACAGCCACAACATTCACAACAGTCACAGCAACCACAACAGCCACAACATTCACAACAGTCACAGCAACCACAACAGCCACAACATTCACAACAGTCACAGCAACCACAACAGCCACAGCATTCACAAGAGTCACAGAAACCACAACAGCCACAACATTCACAACAGTCACAGCAACCACAACAGCCACAACATTCACAACATTCACAGCACCACAACACTACAGCAAACCACAACAAAGCATTCCACAACAGCCACAACATTCACAACATTCACAGCAACCACAACACTCACAGCAACCACACAAAGCATTCACAACAGCACACAACCAAAAAACACACAATGTCATGCAACCAAGCAGCACTCAACCACAACAGTCACAGCAACCACAAACCACAACAGTTAAAACAGTTTACACAAGCACAAAACAACATCACAACATACAACAACACAACACACAACATACAATCATAACAACCAAAAAAGATTCACAACAGTCTAGACACAACCGCACAACATTCAACAGTCAACAACCACAACAGCCACACATTCAAGTCACAACAACCACAACAACTCACAGCATCACCAACACAACAGCTACAACTCACACATTCACAGGACCACAACATTTACAGCAAACAACAAGCATTCCAACAGACAAAACCACAACAACACATTGTATTAAAAGCGTACTGCAACCAACAGTCCGCAACACAGACCAACATGTTAAACAGTTCTTCATTAAAGCATTAACACAGAACACAATTCAAACTTAGCAACTAACCCGGTCATACAACAAACAACAACACATCTAACACCGCACAACCATACCACAGTACAATTGCACAACAGCAAAGCAACCACAACATTCATAACAACAAAAATGCCAAGACGTCATTAACAACCACAAAGCCAGAACATGCTAAAAATGGATTCACACAGTTACACCATACATTTACCACAAAAATTAGTGAATTTCGGACCATTACAGGACAACATAACACCACAACAACAGTCCACAATAACAGTCAAGCACAACTACAGCATCACAATGTACATCAAACAACCAGACCACAACAACACAACAAGTCACAGCAATTCACACACTAAAGTCATATACACAGTCCACACAGTCAAAACAGCCCAACTCAGCAGTTGCAACACACATCAACAACAGTCACAGATCCACCATATACATACAACAGCCTATAACAGCATCAACAACAGGTCCACCATTAAAACAGTCACAACCAACCAACACAATATTCACAACAACTAAAACCGCCACATTGACCATAACAGCTACAACGGTGAACAACCACAGCAGCCACAACTACAATATGACATCCACAACAGTCACAGCATCCACAACAGTCACAACAGTGCTTGAGATTAAAACTGTATAAACACGTCTACATCACCTTTGGATCTTTTTTAGTGGATAAGGGCCCTTTCACATCAGCGTTTTTTGAAATTTGCGGCAGATGCGGTGAAAAAACCGCATCTGCCATGATTACCGCATACCGGCTGCACTTGTGGCGCAGTTGTGGTGCGGTTGCGGTAAACGCCATACTATGTATAGGCGGACTTGCGGCAGGTGCGGCAAGTGCGGTTTTGGCACTTGCGGCAGGTGCGGCCGCGAAAAAAAATACTGTCAGCCGCGTTTTTTTTTCGCGTCCGCACCTGCCGCAAGTGCCAAAACCGCACTTGCTGCACCTGCCGCAAGCCCGCCTATACTTTCTATGGGGCTTGCCGCAACCGCGCCGCAACCGTGCCGCAAGTGCAGCCGGTATGCGGTAATCGCGGCAGATGCGGTTTTTTCACCGCATCTGCCGCGATTTGAAAAAACCGCTGATGTGAAAGGGCCCTAACAGGTCCAGCAGCGCATATTTACCAACTCATCTTTAACTACTTTTCACATTGTAGGTGTTTTGCGTTATGTTTCATGTGTTTAGTACAATTTTCACAAAGAAGTCTGACTCTATAAGGACAGCCAATAAAACGTCATCAGATCATGGCCCTGGAGGTGGGTTTATTATTATACATTCACATGACATGGGACGTCTCATCCTGACGCTGCCGTCTGTCTCCACATGAGCTCTGCTACTTACATTCGACACCACAATGAGATTGACATGGTTTAATGTGGCACATGATCTGAGGGTGACACGCGGGCACCACACAGCGTCCATTAATGTGGCACATGATCTGGGGGTGACACTCGGGCACCACACAGTGTCTATTAATGTGGTGGCACATGATCTGGGGTTTACACTCAGGCCCCACACAGTGTCCATTATGTGCAAATGGTCTTTGTAGTAGGGACACATGGGTCCATTGTAGTTAGTTGGGTAACGTGTCCAGTCCTAGGGAAGCGGCATGCTGTTTTGCGCGCAGCCTCAAGTTTTCAATACTTGTCGTTTTGCTGTTGAGACTCGGCAGGGCCCCGGAGCTCTGCAGTATGGGAGAAGACCAGACCTGCTGGGCATGGGACAAGGACTGGTAGTAAGACTGACAGTGCAGGCTGCTGAGTGGTGTCATGCCAACATTCATACCCAGGTAGGGCACAGTGGGGGGACTGGCCATGTCAAAAGATGAGTAATGCACCAGGTTGTTGGTGGCCGCCATGTGTTGCCGGAACTGTTCTTGAAGGCGGAACAAACTGAGCGGAGATGAAGAGTAGGAATGAGATGGTGGGAGGCAGGTGCTGGAAGTCGGGGCCATTGGGCTGCTTACTGGGGACTCTGCAACAGAAGCGGAAATTGTCACCACATGGCAGCAATCATAATAGCACCACACTATATAATACTGTATGCCATATGCCATATACACATACAATGATCACTATGTAACCTGCATGCAGTATATACAGTACATCAGTAATCTCCCACAGTTACTGTAGTCTCCAAAGTTTACCACATGTCGAATATCTCCCACATTTAGAATTACTATAGAGTATACTCACACACCCTGTGTACATATCCATAATCTCACAGGGCCAGATATGGGGGAGGGAAATTGAACATGGTCCATATCTCCAAAAAGACCCCGAGCATATACAAGCCAGAAACAACATGAACAATACATGTCCTGCATTATCAGAGCAGTGTCCAAGGAGAAAAGTGTGGAGGAACCTTTGGAATCATCAACATGTGACTGCAGGTCCTTTACACCATTGAATTTGAGGGAAATGACGAGGATATTGTCTCGCTCGTCCTTTGTGTAACATGCAGTGAGGTTGGGTAATGTTCAATGTGTGTAACATACAGTTGGTGTATATATATGTGTGTAACGCACTGTGTGTAGCATTAGCGTGTAGCATTCTGTGTTTATGTAACAGGCAGTGTAGTGTGTGTATAACATTCAGTATGTGTATGTGTGTTCATAATATTCAGTGTGTGTTTATATGTGTGTAACATGTAGTGTGGCATTTAGTGTGGGTATTTGTGTGTATTATTCTTTGTATATGTTTCTCTAACAATCAGTTTGTGCATGTAACAATTGTTGTATTAAATATATAAATGTTATAACTTTGTTCCTTTTGCTTTCGAAGCAATATGTTACCTTTCAAGGGTGTCCAATCAGCCTGTATAAACGATGGATGGTGGCAGCTAGTTTTCTTGGGTTATTGTGGGGCTTGGCTGTGACAGTACTGAAATTTATATATATAATTTATATTTCATAAATATATAATTGCCTTGTGGCATCTGTCATGGCCTCCTGTGTCTGGTTGTCTCCATATCACAATGGGGTATTATGACATCATAACAGGGAATTATGCCATCACCATGGGGTATTATGACATCACAATGGGGAATTATGACATCACAATGGGGTGTTATTACATTTTAGTGGGGTGTTATGACATCACAATGGGGTATTTTGACATCACAATGGGTTATTACAACATCACAGTGGTAAATTATGACATCACAACGGGGTATTATGAAATCATAGTGGGGAGTTATGACATCACTATGGGAAAGTGTTATTCACAGACTCTCAGGGTAATGGGAAAGTGTTATCCCCAGACTGACAGGATGATGGGAATGTGCAGATTAAAAGTTACCCGACTGGTAAGGCAGCGCTTCCTTGGGAGACTTGGTAATCGTTATCATAGGTTTCTTTATTTAAAAATCAATAAAATTGCAGTACAACGCGTTTCAACTCTAATATAAGTCTTCCGCAGGTACAAATATAGTCCCCACCTGATGAAGACGGCTTAGACCGTCGAAACGCGTTGTGGCAGTGGTATTGGAGGAAGAATAAAGGTCGGTTCTTATCCACTAATTTGTCCAGTATTCCTTTGGCGCTCCCTGAGACCGCTGTACTATTGTTTTTATGTGCGATATCTCTCTACGGAGCCAAAGCGGCAGGAGCAGCCTGGCATATCTGGAGGGTTGAGGACCTGCGGTTACCTAATTACCGGGATAAACAACTGAGGACCTGTTGTGATGCGGTATCCGGTCCGGCAGGATCACTTGAATCTTCGGGTAGCACGGAGTTGCGAATGCAAACACCGACAGGACGGCACCAATAATAGAGAGAGGCAACCCGGAGCCCCAGTAACCACACATTTAATCTTGGTTGTGTAGACGTACATAACCTTATAGGTGAGTGCACTGGCACTTTTTATTTATATAAATATCCTTGTGTGTCTACACATGCGCGCTTTTCTTTTTCTTTCTGCATCTACCGCCCAGACACTCTGTCAGAAAGGAAACCAGTCACATGAGGATAACCCACCGGGGTCGAGATCCAGTGCAGCAAAGAGGAGAGTGGGAAGCTGGGATACTCAGGAAGCACCCCAATCGGGCCTGTTACTAAGCGGGCTGTTCCCGGACAGGCAGTAGCAGCAGGACACGGGTTAGAAACAATGAAGGCATACCACGGGATACTCCAAGGGATTCTGCAGCCCACTTTGACTACCCGACCAGCTATCTTTGCTTAATAACAGTTGTCTTCTGTGAACTGTACTACCATCAGCATTGTTCCAGTAAAGTACCCGGGTAGAGTGACAGAGTCTCTGTGTGTTTATTCACTGCTGCACTGAAAGTTGTTTTCCATCATCAGCACTTCCATTACTACAAATGCATCCCTGCCTCGGAGGGCCAGCTCCACCTGCAGGGAGCTGTACCATCTCCGCTGCTGTACCATCGCCTTCCGGAGGTCTGAAGCGGCGCTGGTGCTTAATCACCAGAATCTGCGGGTGGCGTCACGATAAACTTATAAACATTTATTCCCATTTCATCTACCCCTTTTTAGTTGACCACCAGGGCCACAGGTCTGGGCCGGCCACCAGTGACATCCCTACCGCAGCAGAGGGTCCATATACCCGAGTCCCCATACCCTGGGCTAGTCACTCATACACAGTTGTGTGAAAAAGTGTTTGCCCCCTTCCTAATTTCTTATTCTTTTGCATGTTTGTAACACAAATGATTCAGATTACCAAACAAATGTAAATATTAGACAACAATAACAGAAGTAATCACAAAATGCAGTTTATAAATGAAGGTCTTTATTATTAAGGGAAAAAAAAATCAAACCTACAGGGCCCTGTGTGAAAAAGTGACTGCCCCTAAACCTAATAACAGGTTGTGCCACCCTTATCAAGCACCTGTGATAACTGGCAATGAGTCTTTTATAATGCTCTGGTGGCATTTTGGCCGCTCATCTCTGCAGAATTGTAATTCAGCCACATTGGAGGTTTCCAAGCATGAACCGCCTTTATAAGGCCACAGCATCTTAATCGGATTAAGGTCAGGATTTTGACTCAGCAACTCTAAAGTCTTAATTTTGTTTTTCTTCAGCCATTTAGAGGTGACTTGCTGGTGTCTTTTGGATCATTGTCCTGCTGCATAACCCAAGTGTTCTTCAGCCTGAGGTCACGAACAGATGGCCGGACACTTTCCTTCAGGATTTTTGGCAGACAGCAGAAGTTTTCCACGTCCTGAAGCAGCAAAACAGCCCCAGACTATACACTACTTTCACCATATTTTACTGTTGGTATGATGTTCCTTTTTTTGAAAGGCTGTGTTACTTCTACGCCAGATGTAATGGGACATATGTGGCACCCCATGGGTTAATGTGCCACAATAACATCACATGGGTTCTCTCCCCCACTACACACTGACAAAACACTACCGCCTCTGGGCAATAGGGGGAGCACCACCTGCTCCCTTATATACTCTTGCCCATGAGGGAGAGCTCAGTTCAGTTCCTAGAGAACTGAGGAAAGAACAGCTCAGGAGACCGTACAGCACGGTGTAGTGCTGTGAAGAGCTCACTGAGGACAGAGTTAGCTCAGTGCAGACCTAGCAAGGGTCAGAGGAACAGGAGAACGAAAGACAGAGGAACACGTCTGGGAGCTAGAGTGACACCATCACTTGCCCCAGAAGTACGCACAGAGACGGACACCGGATCCGGTACTGTGTCTGGCACCCACAGCACAGTGAATCCAGGAACAGTGGGATCTCTAGATGCCCCCTAGTACCAGAGCAAAGCAACACGGAGGGGTCAGCACAGCATAGAGGACTCAAGTTGCCTAGCCAAGTGGTACCAGCAGCATACAGAGAGACGTGAGGAATACCAGCAGCTTAGCTAGAAGCAGCAGCTCAGGACACACACACAGTGCAGCACAAGGAAGCCGACGACCCGGACAGGGTGTGGGGAGAGGACTCAGCCCCATTACAGACTCCGTGGACTATAATCTGCAATAATATCAGCAGTAAAGCCTTGGAAAACAGCTTTGGAGTCTGTGTATTGATTGCGACCTTTGCTCCAGATTCAGCACAGAGACAATTCCTCCCTACAGATCCAGCCTGTCAGCTCTGCAGCATCAGGACAAGAAGGGAATTACAGTATCAACTAAACGTGAGTGTGTGTCCTCCAACTCTTCTCCACCATCTATAACCCCAATAGACTTTAACCCTTACTGCCCCGGGGGATACAGTTTCCCCACTGGAACTATACCATCCCCGCTGCCCTCACATCACCCCCGGAGGTTCTGCAGCAGCGGCGGCCCCATCACTGGCCGCACCAAGTGGGTGGCGTCACCCGTGACATCTCCCTTGTAAATAAATCCCCACCTTTATTGTGAGGGCCCAGGGACACGGTCCGGACCAAGCCACCTGTGACATCCCCAGTACCGTCCGGTCCGGTACCGAGTACCCTAGTCCCACCTGGGGCTCCACACATACACCTTCCAAAAAGGTCAACTTTTGTATTGTCAGTCCACAGAGTATTCTGCCAAAAGTCTTGGGGATCATCAAGATGTTTTCTGGCAAAACTGAGATAAGCCTTTATGTTCTTTTTGCTCAGCAGTGGTTTTTGCCTAGTCTCTTTCTTATGGTGGAGTCAAGAGTACTAACCTTAACTGAGGCAAGTGAGGCCTGCAGATCTCTGCATGTTGTTGTTGGTTCTTTTGTGACCTCTTGGATGAGTCGTCGCTTCGCTCTTGGGGTAATTTTGATCAGCCGGCCACTCCTGGGAAGGTTCACCACTGTTCAATGTTTTCGCCATTTGTGGAGAATGGTTCTCACTGTGGTTCCCTGGAGTCCCAAAGATTTAGAAATGGCTTTATAACCTTTTCCAGACTGATATATCTCAATGACTTTGTTTCTCATTTGTTCCTGAATTTCTTTGGATCGTGTGGCATGATGTGTAGCTTTTGAGGATCTTTTGGTCTACTTTACCTTGTCAGGCAGGTCTTATTTAAGTGATTCCTTGATTGAGAGCAGGTGTGGCAGTAATCAGGCCTGGGTGTGGCTAGGGAGCATAGTAACATAGTTTTTAAGGTTGAAGGAAGACTTTAAGTCCATTTTCAACCCATAGCCTAACATGTTGATCCAGAGGAAGGCAGAAAAACCCCATGTGGCAACACTAAGCTCCACATTGGGGAAAAAAATTCCTTCCTGACTCCAGATATGGCAATCAGACTAGTTCCCTGGATCAACGCCCTATCAAAGAATCTAGTATATATAACTGGTAATATTATAGTTTTCAAGAAAGGCATCCAGGCCCTTCTTAAATGTTAGTAGTGACTCACTCATTACAACATCATGTGGCAGAGAGTTCCACAGTCTCACTGCTCTTACAGTAAAGAATCCACGTCTGTAATTATGATTAAACCTTCTTTCCTCCAGACGTAGAGGATGCCCCCTTGTCCCCGTCTCAGGCCTAAGAGTAAAAAGATCATTAAAAAGGTCTCTGTACTGTCCTCTCATATATTTATACATTATTATAAGATCATCCCTAAGCCTTCGTTTTTTCAAGCTAAATAACCCCAAGTTTAATAACCTGTCTTGGTATTGCAGACCCCTTAGTCCTCTAATGACTTTTGTCGCTCTTCTCTGGACCCGCTCTAGTTCAGCTATGTCTTTCTTATACACCGGAGACCAGAATTGTACATAGTATTCTAAGTGTGGTCGCAGTAGTGACTTGTATAGAGGTAAAATTATGTTCTCCTCATGAGCATCTATGCCTCTTTTAATGCATCCCATTATTTTATTTGCCTTTGCAGCAGCTGCCTGACACTGGCCACTAAATGTGAGTTTGTCATCTACCCATACACCCAGGTCTTTTTCAGTGACAATTTTGCCCAGTGGAAACTGAACTCAGATTTGCAAAGATGTGGTAAACCACTGTTAATTTTTGTTTTAGAGGGGGAGAAGGCAATTACTTTCTCACACAGGGCCCTGTAGGTTTGGATTTCTTTTTCCCTTAATAATGAAGACCTTCATTTATAAACTGCATTCTGTGTTTACTTGTGTTATCTTTGTCTAATATTTACATTTGTTTGGTGACTGAAACATTTAAGTGTGACAAACAGGCAAAAGAATAAGAAATCAGGAAGGGGGGAAAGAGTTTTTCGCACCACACACAAATATATATAACATTCAGTGTGTTTATGTGTGTGTAACAATCTGTGTGTGCGTGTGTGAATAACATTCAGTGTATATCTACTAGGTGTGCAGGTACACTTCTGCTGGATTGTTGCCCTCTTATGGCCCACTCCACTTCTCCTAGTGGACTGGCATCTGCTCCATGCTCTGGACACTGTGCTGACAGACACAGCTAACTTTCTTGCCACATCTCACATTGATGTGCCATCCTGGATGAGCTGCACGACCTGAACAAATTCTGTGGGCTGTAGATGTGGCACCCTGTGCCAGGTAACCACGAACTCCATAGGGACATGGAAGGATGTAACACAGCAGTAACCCCACTAACACACAACACCCTTTCACCCCAGACCTGTAGGGGGAGCTCCACTGGTTGTCCTTAAGCCAGTTCCCCCTATAAATACGGGTCCTGGAGGGAAAACACCAGAGTGTGCAGTCACTACAGAACTGTGAAGAGCTGAGTGAGCTGACTGGACTGGATCCGTGCTAGGCCCATACCAGCATCCACCTGAGAAAGTGGTAGACCCGCAGAGTGGGGTCGCAGGTAGAGGAGAGAGAAGTGTTCTACAAGAAGGGGGCAGAGGAGTCATACCAGCATAGTTCCGGTCACTGGGTCCGAGCTACAGGGACACAGAGAATAGGCCCTGCAGAGAAACCAGCACTACAAAGGGGGTTTACTCCCCGGACACCCGAACACCACCAAATGAGAGCCCGGAGTCTAGGCCAGACAGGAAGTCCCATAGAAGTGCCCTCAGTGCAGCAAACCCGGGTGTGAGAGTCACACAGAAAGTGAAGTAACAGTCTTGTCAGGTTCCATGCCTGCCAGACCCAGACAGAGTAACAGAAACCAGGAGGCCTACAACCCTACTCGCTGTGGAAATCCTGAAGTGTTTACCTCATCTCCGGTCGAGTGTACATAAGAACACCAGTAAAGGTACCAAAAGACTTTATGTGTGCGTGTCCCTCCTTCTATCTACACCACTCCGACCGCGCTACCCTATTCCCCTCACTACAACCTACAGCCCCGGGGACCACCACTCGTCCTGTAGGGAGCGGTTCCACCTAGCTGCCGTCCATCCCCCAGAGGCTCAAGTAGCGCCGGTGCCATCACGGACCCTACAGGTGGTGTCACGACAGACATTTTGCCATCTCCACCTTTTATCTGCATCCCCCACAGGCCTCAGGCACCGCTACCCGTGACCTTCCCCAGAGACCGCGCCTGAGTGACCGAGTACCCCAGGGCCTGGGCCGGACATAGCACTGCCTCATGCTACCTCTAGGAGTGAGAGCAATGACTAAAAGACAAAAGTGACCAAAACAACAGCCAAAAAGGATGAAAGCAGAGAAATTGTCTGTTGTCACCACCTGCAGAACCGCTCCTTTATAGGGGGATCTTGCTAATTGCAGATCATTTCTACCTATTGTCTGTTCCATTTGCTCAACAGCAGGAGAAATTGATTCACAATAAGTGTTGATTCATAACTGGGCAGATTGATTTCACAGATGGGTGAATGACATTGAGCTACATTGTGTTGTTTAAGTGTTCCCTTAATTTTTAGTGTATAATATATGTAGGATATCTACTGTGGGTGTGTATACACATATATGTAGGATATACGTATATTGTAGATGTGTATATACACAATGTATATGTAGAATATACAGTTGATCTCAAATGTTTACATACTCCGCAGATTTTTTGTTTTCTTGGCCTTTTTTTCAGAGAATATAAACGATAACACAAAAATCTTTTTTTCCACTCATGGTTAGTGGTTGGGTGAAGCCATTTATTGTCAAACTACTGTGTTTTTTCATTTTAAATAATAACGACAACTAAAAACATCCAAATTACCCTGATCAAAAGTTCACATACCTCATTCGTAATACCATGTATTGCCCCCTCTAACATCAATGACAGCTTGAAGTCTTTTGTGGCAGTTGTGGATGAGGCTCTTTATTTTCTCAGATGGTAAAGCAGCCCATTCTTCTTGGCAAAAAGCCTCCAGTTCCTGTAAGTTCCTGGGCTTTCTTGCATGAACTGCACACTTGAGTTCTCCCCAGAGTGGCTCAATGATAGTGAGGTCAGGAGACTGAGATGACACTCCAGAACCTTCACTTGTTCTGCTGTAGCTAATGACAGGTCGATTTGGCCTTGTGTTTTGGATCGTTGTCATATTGGAACGTCCAAGCAGTCCCATGCGCTGCTTACGGACTGATGAGTGCAAATTTGCCTCCAGTATATTGCTGATAACGTGCTGCATTCATCTTTCCTTCAACTTTGACCAAGTTTCCTGTGCTTTGTAGCTCACATATCCCACATCATCAGCGATTAACCTCTGTGCTTTACAGTGGGAATGGTGTTCCTTTCATCACAGGCTTGTTGACACCTCTCCAAATGTAAATTTATGGTTGTGGCCAAAAGGTTTGATATTTGGCCTCATCACTCCAAATTACCTTGTTCTGAAGTTTGGAGGCTTGTCTCTGTGCTGTTTGGCGTATTGTAGGCGAGATACTTTGTGGCATTTGCACAGTAATGGTTTCTTTCTGGCGACTCAACCATGCAGCCCATTTTTCTTCAAGTGCCTCCTTATTATGCATCTTGAAACAGCCACACGCTAGTTTTCAGTGAGCCCTGTATTTCACATGATGTTAGTTGTGGGTTTTTCTTTGCATTAGAACAATTTTCCTGGCATTTGTGGCCGAAATGTTTGTTGGTCTAACTGATCATGGTTTGGTTTTTACAGAGCCCCTGATTTTCCATTGTTAATCACAGTTTGAACACGGCTGACTGACATTATCAATTCCTTGGATATCTTTATGTATCCCTTTCCTATTTTATACAGTTCAAATATCTTTTAGATCCATTGACAATTCTTTTGCTTTCCTCATGACTCAAAATCCAGAAACGCAGTGACTGGATTAAAGATGCAAGAGTCTGTCTGGATCCCAGAAACTCACTCAGCTTTTATACACACACTGATTACAACCAAACAAATCCCAGGTGAGGATGTGACCTTTATTAGCCATTCAAACCTGTTTGTGTCAACTTTTGTGCATGTTATCAGGCCAAAATCACCAGGGTATGTGAACTTTTGATTAGGGTCATCTGGATGTTTTTAGTTGTCATTATGATTTATAAAGAGAAAACACAGTAGTTTGACAATAAATGGCTTCACCCAACCGCTAAGCTTAAGTGAAAAATAAGTTTTTGTGTTATCACTCATATTCTCCGAAAAAAAAGACCAAGAAAGCAAAAAATCTGCCGGGGTGTGTAAACTTTCATCACAACTGTATACTGTAGGTGTGTATATATATTTATATATATATATATATCTATATATATATATATGGTATATACTCTAAGTGTATGATATATACTGTAGGTGTATACATACACATGTGTAGAATATATATTGTAGGTGTGTATATACATATGTAGAATATTTACTATGCTGCTACAGCCTTATTTGGACAAACAGTTGGCAGAGGAACAAGCAGGATTCAGAAAAGGCAGCGGAACAAAAGATGTAATTGCTAACATGAGATGGTTAATGGAAAAGACCAAATAATACAGCAAGGAGATCTATTTTTGCTTCATCGACTACAGCAAAGTCTTGACTGTGTTGATCACCAGAAACTTTGAAATACTATGAAGGATATGGCTGTGCCAAACCATCTGATCAGCCAACATCGACTTTACATCGACCAAGAAGCAACAGTCCGAACAGAATATGGTGACACAGCATGGTTCAAAGTAGAGTGAGGCATCAGACAAGGCAGCTCCTGTCACCATTTCTCTTCAATTTATATGCAGAAGCTATTTTCAAGAAGACTGGAATTGCCGAAAGAGAAGAAGGAATCAAAATTGGAGGAAGAATCATCAACAATCTAAAATATACTGATGATACAACACTGATAGCAATAAGCGTAGATGGAATGAAGGACTTAATATGGAAAGTCAAGATGGAAAGCTCAAACAAGGGACTGATACTCAATACAAAGAAGACAAAGATATCGACTGCTGCCAGGTATGACAATGATACATTTTAGATAGATGTCGACGAAGTGGAAGTTGTAAAGAACTTCAATCTAGTCAGATCAACGATCACTCAAGATGCAACGCTGACTCCGGAGATTAGCTATGGGCAAATCAACAATGACGTCACTGGACAACGTCTTCACACCAAGGAACATGTCACTGGTGATGAAGACACAGCTAGTACATAGTCTGGTTATGTCTGCAACTAGAAATAAGCCCGATGCTATCACATTGGGAGTGCTGTGAAATGAACATCTGTGTGTGCTTAGTGGTGCTGACAGGAGCAGTGTACATGTGTCACACCGTTTGCGCTTTCCAACATATCTGTTCTATGTCATCCCTCCGCATTTGTGTATTGTATGTGTTGTGTCATTTGACCTCTTTCACCCCTGTGCACTGTCTCTTCCTTGTTGTGTGCTGTATTTTGGTATATGGTGTTGTGTTTCTTGAGCTGTGTTCACTATGTAGGATCTCCCCTGTGTGCTGTGTATGTGTTTACACTATGTGATCTTAACTTTTAATCTCCCAATACCGCGCTGCTCAGCTGATTGGACCGTGCTGCCCGGCGTGCGACCAATCAATCAGCTGAGCAGCGTGTATTGGCAGGAGATTAAAAAGACCGCTCAGCTGATTAGTCATGCGCCGGCGAGCACAATAACAAGCTGAGCAGCGGCAGCCAGCTTTAAATCTCCCGCCAATACCGCGCTGCTCAGGTGATTGGTGAAAGAGATTTAAAGCTGGCCGCCGCTCATCTCCCACCGCTGGGAGGTCGGCGGCGCCCGCCACTGATCTTCCAGCGGAATAGCAGTGAGCGACGGGCCGCCAGGAGATCAGTGGCAGGTGCCGCTGATCTCCCGGCGGCGTCACCGCTGACCTCCTGGCAGCGGGAGATGAGCCGCTGCCACCGCTGCAGACCCAGTTTCATGTGCACTCTCCAAAAGCACATATCCTGGAGATCTCTGTGGAACCGGCGGCTGCGGTAAGCGTCGGTTACCATAGAGATACATAGCCTGGCAGCGCATAGCGTTATCTGCTGGTACCGCTATGCGCTGCTCCGTGCAGAAATTAAGTTTCTGACAGATTGTACAGGCTGAGGGGCAGACGCAAGTCTGACCCTAGACTAATGGTTGGTTAGATAGAGAATGTAAAGCCGTATGGAAGACCCTGAGAACAGCCTCAAACAAGAAACACAGAGACCCCAACCACGCGGTTCGGAGGGAAGCCATACACCATAAAAAGGCAGTAAAAAGCCATCCTCAAGAGAAAGAAGCAGAAATTTCATCTCTACCAACTCCAAGATGCCATTCAAGAAAATTCCTTCTGGAAATTTATGGAACCACATGGGCAAAAAAAACAAGAAAAACAACATCCATATCCAAAATGGCAACATCTGGCTCCAGTACTTCAGAGACCACTATAAAGACACATCCCAAAGGAAGGACTAAGCAAGAACAGGAAAACATAATGGCAAAACTAAAAGCATGGAGGAAAAAATAAAAATTCCAAACCCTGTGGATACACAATTACATTACAGGAATTAGCAGAGAGAAGCTATTTAATAAGGTGTAGAAAAGCCGGTGCCCTGGATGGAATCCTACCAGACATGCTGGAGTACAGCCCACCAGAATACAGGCTGCAATGGTCAAACTCTTCAATATTGTGATGAGTGTCGGCTACTTCCCTCATACCTGGAACCATGGTCTCACTCATCACACCCATCCACAAAAGTGGGCACAGGTATGACCCAGCTAACTATAGAGACATGTGTGTCAGCAGCAACCTGGGAAAACTGTTCAACAGAATCCTGAACAAGAGGATCCTCAGGTTCCTCATTGAAAACAACATCCTCAGCAAGAACCAAGCAGGGTTCTTGCCAAACCACTGCACCCTAAAGCAGATTTTGAACATGCTGGTTTAGTCCCTTGGACTTGACTGGAAGCAGGACCTCTCACACTTGCTCTTTGCTTACTGAGAGGTAACACAAGTCTCAACTGAATTTTCCTCCTTCTAGCTCCTGTACGGCAGATGAGTCCAAGAACCCCTTGGTCTGGTAAGGGAATTCTGGGAAGAGCTGAACCCCCCAGAAGTGTCCAACACTGAGTATATAATGCGCTTCCATGACATAATGCAGACCTTGATGCAATTGGTGCATGACAAAATGGCGTAGGCTTAGGCTGACCAGAAGCATTAGTATGACCAGAACGCACAGCAGCAGGGTTATAAGGTGGGTCAGAAGGTGTGGGTGCTTGTTCTCATACCAAAGGACAAGCTTCAGGCATCCTGGGAGGGCCCGCATGTCATACACTAGTGGCTCAACCCAGTTACCTACGTGGTCACTCTTGATCAGGCCTAGGTTATGGGGAAGGCCTTCCACGTCAACATGATGAAGATGCCTCAAGAGCATGAAGCGTGCACCTTACCTGCTTAACCTGCTTAAGGATGGGTAGGAAGACCCACTCCTGGATATGATGGTCCAGGCCCAGGTGAGTGGGTCTATAGAGGATGTGGAAGTAAGCACCCTGCTCTCAGGAAACCAGCGGTCTCAGCTGTGGGCAGCACTGCAAACCCTCCAGGACATGTTGACCAATGTGCCTGGAAGGACTGAGTTAGAAGTCCACCACTTGGACACCAAGGATCATTCCCCAATCTGGCGGACAGCATATTGGATCTCACTGGAGGTGCAGCATGTCATGCACCAGGAGATCGACAAGATGCTGAAGCTGGGGGTTATCCAGTGGTCCATGAGCTCATGGGCTTCACCTGTAGTCCTGGTGCCAAAGAAGGATCGGACCACCTGGTTCGGTGTAGACAACAGGGGGCTCAACGTCACAACGGCCACCAATGCGTACCCAATGCCACGCATCGATGACCTGCTCAAGCGGGTAACCGGGCAAGGTATCTGCCCATTATGGATCTGAATTGGGGATATTGGCCGATTGCCCTGAGCCCTGAGGGTCAGGCAAGATCTGCCTTTATCTCCCCTTTGGACTATATGAGTCCACAGTCATGCCTTTTGGCATGAAAAATGCTCCTGCCACTTTCCAATGGTTGGTCAACCACCTGCTCCAGGGACTGGAGGATTACATGGTGGCGTACCTGGATGACATTGCCGTCTTCAGTCATATCTGGGAGGATCACCTCGAGCATCTGCGAGAAGTGCTAGGGCGAATCCACCAAGCAGGCTTGACCATAAAGCTGGGAAATTGCCAGCTGGGTATGAGAGAGGTCCACTGTGTGAGACACCGGGTAGGTGGGCATACTCTAAAGCCAGAGCCTAGGAAAGTGGATGCCATCATGTCCTGGCCCACCCCCAGGACCAAGAAGCAGATAATGTACTTCTTGGGAACCAAAGGGAACTGTATGCGGTTTATACAAAACTTTACTAGCCTTGCAAAGCCCTTGATGGACCTCAGCAGGAAGAGGCTACCACATGTAGTCGATTAGACAAAGGACTGCAAGGTGGCCTTTCTTTTGGGGGGTTAAATACTGCCCTGACCAGCTTCCCTATACTACGGTTGGTCGATTGCCTGCAGACGGTCGTTCTTAGTATAGACTGAGGCCAGTGAATTTGGCCTCAGTGCGGTGCTCAGCCAGGTCAACTAGGGGGGCCACGAGCACCCTGTGTTGTACTGAAGCCAGAAGCTCCAGCCGGGGAAAGTGGCCTACTCCACTATGGTGAAGGAGTGATTGGCAATTGATCTGGCCCGGTATTGTCTGCAGCCCTACTTGTACGGACACCCCTTCAATGTGGTAGCAGACCTCAAAGACCTCAGCTGGAGGCACACAGTGTCCAGGAACAATGGAAGGTTGCCATGCTGAAGTCCAGCAGTATAACTTCACCGAGCATGGCAACACTATTGGGTTTTCTTGGCGAGGAGAGACTATGGAGCTGCGCCTGGAGGAGTACCAAGAAGTTCTGCCTCCATAGCGCAGTCAAAAACGGAGAGGTGTCTTCAACATATAATAATCCAAATATACTTTTCACTGTCCCAAGAGCTGGCACTTAACATTTCTGTGTATGAAGTCACAAACAAAATGCAGCTGCACACCTGCCTCCCTATCAGAAACTTCTAGCCAAAATCAAACGGTGGTAGTGAGACAGCATAATTAACAAAAAAAAAAAAGCTAGGCCTGTACTCCCTGAAGTGAAAAGGCAATTGAGAATAGTAGTATTGCTGTGAGAAAGACAGCAATCCTATTTGCTCTGAGGTGAAGAGCCTGCTTCCTTAGTTTATCAGGATGCTGTGATTAAAAGAAATTTGGTAGACATTCAGGCACCAGAGGAATATTAAGCTGTAACTTGCACAAATATGGCGGTCCTATCATTGTCCTCAGGATTTTGAAACGTAGGTAATAAATATTTTACTTTAATTGTAGGATGTACATATTAGCCCCAAATTAATAATAGCCAGATAGGAGATATGACATGGTTATTGTTAACTATCTATGAAAACGTAAATTCAAAATAGGAAATATGACAGCAGTAGCTTTCATGTGGGACATTTAAGAGCGGAGATATCCCAGAAGTTGGAATTAATCATTTTTTAGAACTGAAGACAGATCCCACAAACAGCCATGCATGAGGTCACCAGCAGGGAGGTGTCTGGTGTTCGTTAATAACATGACCACCACAATTCTCCTTAATGAATGCCTAGGGGAAAGCATTGCTCTGTAATGGAATTGTATCACGTTTTCTGAAGGAGTACCTGCCTACATCTGAGCCATTCCAGTGACCAGGTGTAGTAGGTTTCTTAGTTTATCCTTTTTATTTCATGTAATTGTCTACGCTGTATTGTATTGTTTCTGACACGCCCACTCCAGGGCCGGGGGTACTCGGAAACGGACAGCTTGTTGTTCTTCTCGGTTCTTTTCACTGGGACACACGGGGGCCGAAACCTGGTCCCGTGACCTTGGCGGTGTCATTTAATAAAAGGGGGAAGATCACGGGGGTGACAGGGAAAAGGGATATTCGTGACGCCACCTGCGGTGCGCGGCCAAGGACGGCTGCCGCTGCTTCAGAACCTCTGGGGCTGGTGACCGGCAGCTTGGATGGTTTCGCTCCCCGCAGGTGGAGCGCAGTCCCCAGGGCAGCAGGATGGAGGAGTCAGTTCGTACCTTGGCAGATGTTTATTAGGTCATCAGTACCCCAGTATTTCATGCAGCCTCCACGGCCGGTAGTCGCCAGTAAGAAAAGTCTCACACACCACAGCTGGAGTTCTGTTACTTTTACTCAGTTGGTTCAGCATGGCCGCCAGGTGCTTCCCTTGCCAACCTCTGGTTCAGTGTTGTCTCCAGAACCGGGAAGTGCAGTCAAACCTCTGTTGGTGTTCCTTTCTCTGGTGGTCCATCAGCGCTATAAGCTAGTCTCTCCGCTCCTCCGCACACAGAGCTCAGATACCGACAACCACGAGTGCTCAGTTGTACCCCTTCTGGGTACTGCTCCCTAGTTTGACTACCTTCTCCGAGCTGTGTTGGATGTTTGGCCGCAGCTCCCCTTAGGAACTTGGGGCCTCCGGTTCAACGGTTTGGGACTACAGCATCTGTGCCGTGTTCAGGGCCAGTTTCCTGTGTTGTTCACCAGCCCCTCTGTACTCTCGCCAGATATGGGCGTACAGGGATCTACGTCTCGTTCCGTACCCCAAGGGCTCCATTCTACCTCCACACCTCTCAGTCTTTCCCTCCCGGGGCGAGCGTGGTTGTGCTCCATCCCACGGGAGTCAACATCACTCCGCTCCTTCACTCCTGACCTCTACTCCTCCACTTCTTCCATTCACGAACTATCTTTGTCCTTCCGGCTATGCCTGGGTCCTCCCTCCGGGTCCACCCACCGTCCCGGGGTCCTAAGTGTTGTGTGTGTGTGTGTGTGTGTGTGAAGTTCAACTGCACCATCCCAGCACCTGGAGAGCAGAGGCACTACTCTCCCTCTAATGGAGGAGTGCAGTACCTCTGGTGGCGGCCTACCTGGTGGGGCGCCACATTTCCCCATTGGTAAAACCTTGTATATTTTTAAAAACACTGCCTATTCTGGTAAATATACAAAATATAATAGTTTTGATCATCCTTCTTTATAACCTGCACCCTAAATCTCACGTTACTGGGTGTCCAGTCTACATGTATAAATTACTTCTGGTGGCAGCAAATATTTTGCTTGGGTTATTGTGGAACTTTCACAGTGACGGTACTGAGATGAGCTGGAACCAGTGATATATATAATACCATTACTGTGGGCATTTCAATTGGCACAGCAGCCTCAGCCTCATGTATTTATCCTTGGTCAATTCCGTGATTGTCCTGACGAGAAGAGGGCGCCAGAGGGCTATTTTGTGACATATAGCATTCAGTGAGTATATATATGTGTGTATGTAGCATTCAGAGTGTGTGTGTGTGTGTGTGTTTGTGTGGTATTCAGAATGTGTATATATGTGTGTAGCATTCACTTGTGTAGCATTCCCTGTGTGTGTCTGTGTAGCATTCACTATGTGTGTGTAGTATTTAGGTGTGTGTAGCATTCAAAATGTGTAGCATTCAGTGTGTGTGTGTAGCATTCTTTGTGTGAATATATGTGTGTATGTGGCATTCAGTGTGTGTGTGTGGTATTTAGTGTGTGTAAATGTGTGTAGCATTCACTTGTGTAGCATTCAGTATGTGTAGCATTCAAAATGTGTGTGTGTAGTAGTCAGTGTGTGTTTAGCATTCAGTGGGTGTGTAGCATGTTGTGTATAGCATTCAGTGTGTGTAGAGCACTGTGTGTGTGTGTAGCACTGTGTGTAATCATTCAGTGTGTGTGTAGTACTCAGTGTGTGTAGCACTGCGTGTGTGTAGTATTCATTGTGTATATGTGAAGCATGCAGTGTGTATAGCCTTCAGTGTGTGTAGAGCTCACAGTGTGTGTGTAGCATGCAGTGTGTATAGCATTCAGTGTGTGTGTAGTATTCAGTGTGTAGCATACAGTGTGTATAGCATTCAGTGTGTGTATATGTGTAGTATTCAGTATGTGTGTAACATGCAGTGTATTCAGTGGGGGTGTGTGTGTGTAGCACTGTGTGTGTAAGCATTTCGTGTGTGTAGAGTACACAGTCTGTAAGTAGCATGCAGTGTGTATTGCGTTCAGTGTGTGTGTAACATGCAGTGTGTATAACATTCAGTGTAGGGGGGGGTGTAGCACTGCGTGTGTAAGCATTTCGTATGTGTAGTATTCAGTGTGTGTAGCATGTGTGGCACATAGAAGCTGTAGTGTGATATAGAATTAGCCAGCAACTACAGGGGTAATAATGTAAGGGCCCTTTCACATCAGCGTTTTTTTTCAAATCGCGGCAGATGCGGTGAAAAAACCGCATCTGCCGCGATTACCGCATACCGGCTGCACTTGCGGCGCGGTTGCGGTTTTTTCCATGCAAAGTATAGGCGGACTTGCGGCAGGTGCGGCAAGTGCGGTTTTGCACTTGCGGCAGGTGCGGCCGCGAAAAAAACCGCGGCTGGCCGCGGTTTTTTTCGCGGCCGCACCTGCCGCAAGTGCAAAACCGCACTTGCCGCACCTGCCGCAAGTCCGCCTATACTTTGCATGGAAAAAACCGCAACCGCGCCGCAAGTGCAGCCGGTATGCGGTAATCGCGGCAGATGCGGTTTTTTCACCGCATCTGCCGCGATTTGAAAAAAACGCTGATGTGAAAGGGCCCTAAAAAGGAGACAGGAAGTAGTTGCGGAGCCCCAGGGAGTGCTGGGTAAGGGGAGTGCTGTCCTGACTCCTGACAACCAGGTGAGAAGGTCTGTGAGGGAGACATGGAGAACAGACAACCTGTATATACCAGGGTTTGGTGAGAAACAATTGCTGTAAATAAGGAAGCTCAGGACAGACAAGACTCTCTGTATTACCTCAGATAGCAGTAACATTCCTTCCCACCCACCTCCATTGTATGAGGCAAGTCCAGTCTGTAGAGCTCTAGACACAGTGTGAAGAGGATTGATCTGTGAGGAGAACTGCTGTGTATAGAGACTGCCATTAATGTTGATGAAATATTGTATGAAGAGAAGTGATTTCATGTATTGGAAAGAGGCTGAATAAAACCCCAATAATCAACCCCACTTCTGAACTGTGCGATAACTGTGCCTGAAGACCCTGCCTCCCCTGTACTGTGCAGAAGGATAATGGTCGCCCTATGAAGCATTTCCCTGTGATTCCAGAAGAACTCATGTTAAGTGTAAGCCTTCACATACTGAGGGTCATACATACAACACATGCAGTGTGTGTGTAGCATTCAGTGTGTGTAGTATTCAATGTCTATAGCATTCAGTGTGTGTATGTAGCAGTGTGCGAATGTAGCAGTGTGTGTATGTAGCAGTGTGTGTATGTAGCAGTGTGTGTATGTAGCAGTGTGTGTAGCAGTGTGTGTATGTAGCAGTGTATGTAGCAGTGTGTGCAGCACTGTGTGTATGTAGCAGTGTGTGTAGCAGTGTGTGTATGTAGCAGTGTGTGTGTGCAGTTTTCACATTTAGAAATACCCGTAGCGCAGATGGCTGTTTTTGTTGTCATTTTTCTCCCTGCGGCACTTTGTGTGGAGCTGCCGCTGAACCCCCATAATCACCGCTGCCACAGTATATGACCCAGCATGCTGTGCACTTCTCCTGGAGGCCGGGATCTGAGCCCAGCGCCCTCCGACCCCTTTGCACGTTGACTCACCTGATTTGGGACTTGTTCTCTTGTAGTTCGGGATTTTGGCATCTGTGAGAGGAGATTTGTCGGTTTTGGTTTCTTCCTGTGGGGTTTTAGGCTCATCTTCTTTATCCGTCTGTTCTTCTGCGGCAGACTCGCTGGCAGACTGATCAGACAGAGCGGTGTTGAGCTCCAGGTTGGCCTCACTCACAGAACTGTGCAGGGTCTTAAGGTCACGGCTGGGTGCTGCTGGCTCTGAGGGGGTGGGATCAAGCTTGGCATCGCTGGCACCCAATTCTGAGTCTTTGTGTTTCTGTAGTTGCTCTTTTTGGAGACTTCTCTGCTTCTTGCGGAACTTAGCTCTTCGGTTCTTAAACCAGACCTGCAATGTAAGAAGTGAGAGTTCTCTACGTCAGGCAGTAATAAGAGAGCCAATCATTTCCATCCCTATCTCCCAAGCTTATTAAAGCTTTCTTATTGGATCCACACCACCCCCCACAGATCTGATAATCCCGACACTGATCTCTATTGTAAGAGCGCCGGGCCTCAGACTCCTCCACTACTCTGCGATGTAGTTAACAACAGCCTAGTTGGCATCATATTCATGGGCGTACCCAGGATCAAAACTAGGGGGGGGCAAGCTATGGTCGTTCCCGCCTCCTGTGGTACTCTGACATGCCAGCAGTAACGTTATATCCGGCCCAATGCATTGTGGAGGCAGATCATGTCATAAGCACCCCACAATGCACTGGACCAGATATGAAGTTGCGGCCGGCATGTCAGAGTATAACAGGAGGCGGGAATTTCAAAAAGAGATGGAAACAACAGAAGGAATGCTGACACCCTTTAAATGGAACCTATACAGGACAACACATGCTCATTACATACACATCATACATATTTTTGACATAGGGACACAAGCCACACACACACAGAGACAAGCCACACACAGAGACAAGCCACACACAGAGACAAGCCACACACAGAAGCAACAAGCCACACACAGAAGACACAAGCCACACACAGAAGACACAAGCCACACACAGAAGACACAAGCCACACACAGAAGACACAAGCCACACACAGAAGACACAAGCCACACACAGAGACAAGCCACACACAGAGACAAGCCACACACAGAGACAAGCCACACACAGAAGACACAAGCCACACACAGAAGACACAAGCCACACACAGAAGACACAAGCCACACACAGAAGACACAAGCCACACACAGAAGACACATGCCACACACAGAAGACACAAGCCACACACACACAGAGACAAGCCACACACAGAGACAAGCCACACACAGAGACAAGCCACACACAGAAGCAACAAGCCACACACAGAAGACACAAGCCACACACAGAAGACACAAGCCACACACAGAAGACACAAGCCACACACAGAAGACACAAGCCACACACAGAAGACACAAGCCACACACAGAGACAAGCCACACACAGAGACAAGCCACACCAGAGACAAGCCACACACAGAGACAAGCCACACACAGAAGACACAAGCCACACACAGAAGACACAAGCCACACACAGAAGACACAAGCCCACACCAAAACGAAGACACAAAGCCACACACAGAAGACACATGCCACACACAGAAGACCACAAAGCCACACACACACAGAGACAAGCCACACACAGAGACAAGCCACACACAGAAGCAACACAGCCACACACAGACAGACACACAAGACAGCCACACAGAAGACACAAAGCCACACACAGAAGACACAAGCCACACACAGAGACACAAGCCACACACAAAAGACAAGCCACACACAGAAGACAAGCCACACACAGAAGACACAAGCCACACACAGAAGACGCACAAGCCACACACAAGAAAGACACAAGCCACACACAGAAGAACAAGCACAACAAGCACACACACACAGAAGACACAAGCCACACACAGAAGACACAAGCCCACCAGAGACAAGCCACACACAGAGACAAGCCACACACAGAGACAAGCCACACACAGAAGACAAAGCCAACACACACAGAACACAGCAACCAAGCCACACACAGAAGACACAAGCCACACACAGAAGAACAAGCACACACAGAAGACACAAGCCACACACAGAAGACACAAAGCCACCACAACACACAGAGACAGCACACACAGAGCACACACCACACCACAGGACAAGCACACAGCCCACACAAGCACCAAGCCCACAGAAGACACAAAGCACACACACAGAGACACAAGCCACACACAGAGACCAAGCCACACACAGAGACAAAGCCACACACAGAAGAACACAAGCCACACACAGGACAAGCAAACCCAAGAACAAGCCACACACAGAAGACACAAGCCACACACAGAAGACACAAGCCACACAACAAGAAGACACATGCCACACACAGAAGACACAAGCCACACACAAAACACAGAGCCACCACAAAGCACAACCCACACACAGAAGACACAGCCACACACAGAAGACAAAGCCACACACAGAGACAAGCACACACAAGACAAGCCACACACAAGAAGAACAAGCCACACACAAGACAAGCACACAGAGACACACACACAGAAGACACAAGCCACACACAGAAGACACAAGCACACACACAGAAGACACAGCCACACACACGAAGACAAGCACACACAGAGAAACACACAGCACAGCCACACACAGAGACAAGCCACACACCAGAGACAAGCCACACACAGAGAACAAGCCACACACAGAGCACAACCACACAAGAAGACACAAGCCACACACAGAAGACAAAATGCCACACACAAGAAGACACAAGCACACAACACACACACAGAGACAAGCCACACACAGAGACAAGCCACACACAGAGACAAGCCACACACAGAAGCAAACAAGCCACACACAGAAGACACAAGCCACACACAGAAGACACAAGCCACACACAGAAGACACAAGCCACACACAGAAGACACAAGCCAACACACAGAAGACACAAGCCCACACACAGAGACAAGCCACACACAGAGACAACCCCACACAGAGACAAGCCACACACAGAGACAAGCCACACACAGAAGACACAAGCCACACACAGAAGACACAAGCCACACACAGAAGACACAAGCCACACACAGAAGACACAAGCCACACACAGAAAGACCCCATGACACAACAAGAAAGACACACAAGCACACCACACACAGAGACAAGCCACACACAGAGACCAAGCCACAACAGAAGACAAACAAGCCACACACAGAAGACACAAGCCACACACAGAAGACACAAGCACCACAAGAAGACACAAGCCAACACAAGAGACAAGCCACACACAGAGACAAGCCACACACAGAGACACAAGCCACACACAGAAGACACAAGCCACACACAGAAGACAAAAGCCACACACAGGAAAGCACACAAGCCACACACAAGAAGACACAAAGCACACACACAGAAGAACACCAAGCCACACACAGAAGACACAAGCCACACAACACACAAGACAAGCCACACACAGAGACAAGCCACACACAGAGACAAGCCAACACAACAGAAGCAACAAGCCACACACAGAAGACACAAGCCACACACAGAAGACACAAGCCACACACAAGAAGACACAAGCCACACACAGAAGCACACAAGCCACACACAGAGACAAGCCACACACAGAGACAAGCCACACACAGAGACAAAGCCAACACAACAGAGACAAGCCACACACAGAAGACACAAGCCACACACAGAAGACACAAGCCACACACAGAAGACACAAGCCACACACAGAAGACACAAGCCACACACAGAAGACACAAGCCACACACAGAAGAAACACAAGCCACACACAGAAGACACAAGCCACACACAGAAGACACAAGCCCCTCATAGGGCTCCTGTATCATATGCAGCCCCTCCATAGGGCTCAAATCATGAGAGCCCTATGGGGGGTTGTATATGATATGGGAGCCCTATGTGGTGGGCTGAATATGATATGGGAGCATTATGGGGGGATGTATATGATATTGGAGTCCCATCTCATATACAGCCCCCCAATACCCCATACAGTCCTCATATCATATACAGCCCCCCTAATGCTCCATAGGGCTCCTATATCACATATAGCTCCATAGGGCTCCCATGTCATATACAGCCCCCCCATAGGGCTACAATAATGGGAGCCCTTTAGGGGTCATATATATGAATGATATAGGAACCCTATAGAGATGCTGTATATGATATGGGAGCCTATGGGGGGCAGGGCTGTCTATGAGATGGAAGTACATGTCATCTCATATACAGCGCGCAGCCCCCACATAAGGCTCCCATATACAACCCTCTGGGCTCCCATCACCCCAACCCCCCACATCACTTTTTTTACATACATCTATTTTTACCAGTCAGTTACTGTTGTCCAACTTACTTGTCCTCTTGTGATGTCTCTGACTTCACTCGCTCTTCACTTTTGTAGCTTGTCTCGTGCTCCTGGCTCCAGCCTCCCTCCTCACCACAGCAGTGTCCCCTGGCTCCAGCCTCCCTCATCACAGCAGTGTCCCCAGACGGACCCCACTCATGCTTGCACCGCAGCCGCAGGGACTCAGCCTCAGCGCTCAGTGGTGATGTTACTCATAACATCACTTCTGAGTTAGTCCCCCTGCAGGCCTGCCTGCCGAGCTGATAATCATCTGCAGTAAGCAGACACCGTCTGAGGCTGAGCTGAGATGATGATCCATCCTGCGCCCGTGCCTGCTGGCCTGCCACCCCCATGTCACACGCTGCGGCTGTCATGTCACTGAGACACTGACTGAGGCTGAGCTGAGCGGTGCTGCCTGAGGACGGAGGTAAACTAGCCGGCCGCGTGGCGCCGCTACAGTGAGGTGACGGTGACATGTGGAGGCTGGGCAGAGGTGCGGTGGCTGCCTCAGCTCAGCAGCCTCAGCCGCCGAGTGTGACTGACACACATATAACGATACTAATACAACATTAGGTGCGCGCAGCGCGCGCACAGTGCCGCGGTCACCCCTTCCTCATGAGGGGGGCAGCCTCTTGGGGGGGGCAGCTGCCCCCCCCTGCCCCACGCTGGGTACGCCCATGATCATATTTGATATTCAACCGATCCCAAGGACTAATAGTCCTGGGATAGGTGCAAAATGCAAAACATACTCAGAAGCTTATTTTTGAACAAAAACGTATAGAGTACCATGAGGTATATTAAAGTACTTTACTGTGAAAGACTTAAAACCTGATGGGGGGATTGAAAAGAGAATTGCACATGCAAGAGGTGAGCCCAGGTACAAATATATATTTCTAGACAGTATCAAAATAAAGGTACCCATACAAGGGTCCACAGAAGATCGAAATGGCACATCACATCTGAGAAAGACATAACCATGACAAAATTTTGGCATATATAGCCCAGTGTGAAAAATAAACCCAAATATGAAGGCTAGTCTGTTCCCTTATAGCAAGGATGGTATATGTGCACAGCCCGTGGTCTCTAAAGTGCAAGTGCATATAATAGAAAAAAGACTATAGTCAAGAGACCTGTTCACAGGCTGTGGACCAAATACCTTAAGTAATATACTGCTGGACAAATAGTATATATAGCCCAGCACAGCCTCCAAATAATATATACAGCCCCCAGCCTCTATATTATATATACAGCCCAGCAGTCTCCATATTATATATATAACCCTGAACAGCCTCTATATTATATATAGAGCCCACCCAGGAGCCTCTATATTATGTATACACAGCTTGCAGCTTCTATATTATATTCATTATTCTTGGTCTGTGTTAAAGGGGCCCACTGAGACTGTTTCGCCCGGGGCCCGCAAAGACCTGGAGCCGACCCTGAGACTAGCCTTCATATTTGAGTTTATTTTTCACACTGGGCTATATATGGCAAAATTTTGTCATGATTATGTCTTTCTCAGATGTGATGTGCCATTTCGATCTTGTGTGGACCCTTGCATGGGTACCTTTATTTTGATACTGTCTGGAATTATATATTTGTACCTGGACTCACCTCTTGGATGTGTAATTCTCTTTTCAACCACCCATCTGGTCTTTCACAATAAAGTACTTAAATTTACCGCATGGTATTCTATATATGTTTTTGTTCAAAACTACCCTGCAATGTATGTGACGGTGTACCTGCACTCTGGCCTCTGGTAGGTTGGTGCACATGGCCAGCCGCTCCCTCATCACCACATCTGGGTAGTGCGTCTTCTGGAAAGTCTTCTCCAGAGCCTCCAGCTGCTGGCGGTGAAGGCTGTACGGCTTCTTCTCTGTTTGCGGTGCTGGGACCCATAGCGGGCTTCCAGGATGATGTCTTGAAATGTACAGCCGTTGGAAGATAAAATAGGGCCAATTTAATTACAGGATTTAAGAGGGCAATGAAATCTAAAATAAGACAGTGTACAGGTGCATCTCAATAATATAAAACTCATATATTATATAGAGTCATTCCACACAGTGGGATCTATTTCAAGTGTTTATAACTGTTAATGTTGATGATTTTGGCTTACAGCCAATGAAAATCCAAAGGTCATTGTCTCAGAGAATTAACGTAGAAAGGATGAAGGGTTAAAAACCATGCTGCCGTGCTCACAAGACATCAAAGGGTGAATTTAACATTGGTTTGTTAGTCAACGCGTTTCTGGTCTCCCTGAAACACCCTGAAACATAGCAATATGATACTGATTGTCCTGAGGAAGGGACCAGGGAGCCCTGAAACACATTGACTAATAAATCCATATAATATTCACCATTTGATGCCTTGTGGAATATGGCAGCACGGTTTTTAACCCTTCATCCTTCCTACTCTATATGCACCACGCTGGGGACTGCAGCAGCCGTGATCTGCTTTTCTAGTGGTTGTGACTCTCACAACCACACAAGGTGAAGCCTCTGATACCTATATAGGTCATATTTTATCTCTCAGACCCTTCATCCACCCTATTTTAATTTTCTGAGATAATGACCTTTGAGTTTTCATTGGCTGTAATTCATAATCATCAACATTAACAGTAATAAACACTTGAAATAGATCACTCTGTTTGTAATAACTCTATATAATATATGCGTTTCACTTAATGTATTGAATTACTGAAATAAATTAACTTTTTGATGATGTTCTAATTCATTGAGATGCACCTGTATTTACCTCTGTAATCCTCCCTCCTCCGCAGTCATCCCTCACTGGTACCCACTGCTCCCCGGAATGAGCGGAGCAGCACTGTCCCATGATCTTACCAGCCAGTCTCTCGGCCAGCGTCAGGGCATGGACAGAGGGCCGGTAGTCCGGGGTGTGCTGTGCCTGCTGGGCTGCCTGTTGGTGCAAGTTGTACATGGCGCTGAGTGAGTTCATCGCATGCAGGGAATATCCATTCACTCCATAATGCTGCATGGCTGCTGGAAATTCCTGGGGAAAGATCGGGACCATGATTACCAGAGTCTTCACCTTTCCCAGAATTATCATCATTCCCAGAGTCATCATCATTCCCAGAGTCATCATCATTGCCAGAGTCGTCACCATTTCCATTCATCATCATTCCCAGAGTCATCATCATTCCCAGAGTCGTCACCATTTCCAATCATCATCATTCCCAGAGTCATCACGATTCCCAGAGTCATCACCATTCCCAGAGTCATCACCATTCCCAGAGTCATCACCATTCCCAGAGTCATCATCATTCCCAGAGTCGTCACCATTTCCAATCATCATCATTCCCAGAGTCATCACCATTCCCAGAGTCATCACCATTCCCAGAGTCATTATCATTCTCAGAGTCATCACCATTCCCAGAGTCATCACCATTCCCAGAGTCATCATCATTCCCAGAGTCATCACCATTCCCAGAGTCATCACCATTCTCAGAGTCATTATCATTCTCAGAGTCATCACCATTCCCAGAGTCATCACCATTCCCAGAGTCATCACCATTCCCAGAGTCATCACCATTCCCAGAGTCATCATCATTCCCAGAGTCATCACACTTGTATCCATTTTCAAACCCCTTATTCCTGGTTCTTCACATGTGGATTCTAGAACTGATGCAAATATCGTCATCCCATAATCTCCTTATACAGGGGTGTAACTACAATAAATGCAGGGTTTGCCCTGGAGCCTAGGGTCCCCAAAAGTCCCTATGGCCTATAGAAAAAGTCTAATGATATTAAAGATTTGCAATAATTGGGGGCCCCGTTGGAACTTTTGACTTGGAGTCCATGAGCTTAAAGTTATGCCACTGTCCTTACACAAAATCACATGACATAAGGGTTGCTGTAATGCCGGACACAGACCCTGCACTGCATATATAGATGACAACAGACATATCGGGATGTGATACTGTGCGGTCACATGACATAGGAATCGCTGTAATCCTGGACACAGAACCTGCACTGTATATATGGAAGGAGCTATAGAAAACATGTATAGTCCCAATGAATAGATGGCAGGGTTACGGGACCAAGCTAGCGAAGCCCCCATCATTGCATCTTCTACTGTCTGGTACACCGACGGCGCTCATAATCTGCGCCAGTGTTCTTGTTTCTGCTGGAACAGCGATGAGGGGAGATGACGCCTTCACCTGTAACGCGAGACGGCTAATCCGCTTTAGTCAGTGAATTGGAGGATTAGGAGGCGATCTGCTGTGAAGGCCTCATTGTTCTGGGACCTTGTGGTGAAATGTCTTCCTGCCTGTGCCAGTAGTCGCCTCCAGGATCGTGCGCTCTCATCCTGGCGTTCTCTGTGATTTTAGCCCTCGACAGTAACTTACACGAAAGAATGGGAAGCAACTACAATGAGAGGTGATGAGGCAGCAAAGGGTTAATAACACTTCTCCCATCATACTGCAATTCACCTCATCAGACCACACAGAATTCCTGAACACAAAGTGATGACAGGAGGCAAAATTTGCCAGCGAAAGGCCAGAGGTAGCTCACCATCACCATGGCTCAAACTCGTGGCCATGGACCCCATCAATCCTTGTGTCATCGAAATGAGAAGTCTGAGGACAGGAAAATGGGAGGACAACAAGACAGCAGGAGGACAGGAAGACGACGGGAGGACAGGAAGAGAGCAGGAGGACAGGAAGAGAGCAGGAGGACAGGAATACGGTGGAAGGACAGGAAAATGACAGGAAGACGACTGGAGGACAGGAAGATGTGAGGGCAGTAAAGGTACCTTTACACGCGGCAATTTTTCTAGGAATTTCATTGGCGATTTGTTGGTTGCAGTGAAATCATGGACACATTGTTCTATTTGTACACCGCAACAAAATAGAACAATGTGTCCATGATTTAACTGCAAACAGCAAATTACCAGTGAAATTCCTAGAAAAATTGCCGCGTGTAAAGTACCCTAAAACCACAGGAAGACAGGAAGATGATGGGTAAACAGGACACTGAGGAGAGGAGTACAATTGTGTCAGGACAGTGGGAAGCAGGAAGGCCATATACCCTGTGTCTCAGCAAAGTGAACTCCAACTTCCTCTGGGCTGGCCAGGCTGCGTTCCTGGTGTACACTGTACCCTAGCTGGGCTATAATCAACCAAGTATGCAAGTACTTGCAGCCTGCAAAGACTGTTGTATCTTCTGCACCTTTCTGCGCCTACCTACACTACAACCCTCCTCTTGCTCTCTCACCATCCACAATATCACCCTCTTTGACACCTTCCAAGGGATCTACCCTGGCTAGAGAGGGAATACCACCTGGTTGATTCACCATCTCCCCTTGGAAGCCCCTACTGCAGCCCCTAGCCACCTAAGGACAGAACTCCAGCTGGCGTCACAAACTATCTCCCTTGTAAATACTACTCCCCCTTAACATGTCTGGTAAGGTCCACAACCTCTGGGGATCGCCACTGTGACGTATAGTCTGTTTGCCCTGGCTCTTGCGACCGCGACAGCAGGAAGATGGGAGGACAGGAAGATGGGAGGACACGAAAATGGGAGGACAGGAAGACATCGGGAGGACAGGAAGACAACAGAAAGACAGGAAGATGACATGAGGACAGGAAGGTGGAAGGACAGGAAGACGGAGGGACAGGAAGACGGAGGGACAGGAAGATGGGAGGACAGGAAGATGGGAGGACAGGAAAATGGGAGGACAGGAAGACATCGGGAGGACAGGAAGACAACAGAAAGACAGGAAGATGACATGAGGACAGGAAGACGGAGGGACAGGAAGACGGAGGGACAGGAAGATGGAAGGACAGGAAGATGGAAGGACAGGAAGATGAAGGATAGTAAGACGGCTGGAGGACAGAAAGAAGGAAGACAGGAAAGCAAGGAGAGGACAGGAAAGCAATGAGAGGACAGGAAGACAACAGAAGGACAAGAAAATTGGAGGACAGCAAGACTGTGGGAGGACAGGAAGATGGTGAGAGGACAGGAAGATGACAGGAAGACAGGAAGTTGTTGAGAGAACAGGAAGACCACGGGAGGACAGGAAGACAACGGGAGGACAGGAAGATGGGAGGACAGGAAAATGGAAGGGTAGGAAACTGGGAGGAGGACAGGAAGACAGTGGGAGGATATGAAGACGGTGGGATGACAGGAAGACAGGAACACGACCGGAGGGCAAGAAGACAACAGGAAGACAGGAAGATGGCGGAAAGACAGGAAGATGGGAGAATAGGAAGACAATGGGAGGACAGGAAAATGGGAGGGTAGAAAGACAATGGTAGGACAAGAAGATGGCAGGAGGACAGGAAGATGGCAGGATGACAAGAAGACAGAATGAGGACAGGAAGTCAGCAGGAGAACAGGAAGACAGTGGGAGGATTGGAAGATGACGGGGCGAAAGGAAGTCAAAGTAAGACAGTGGGAGTACAGGAAGACGACCGGAAGGCAAGAAGACAACAGGAAGACAGGAAGATGGCAGGAGGACAGGAAGACTAAGGGATGACAGGAAGACAACAGGAAGACAAGAAGACAATGGGAAGACAGGAAAACAGTGGGAGAGCAGGAAAATGAAGGTTGGACAGGAAGACAACAGGAGAACAGGAAGACGACGGAATGACAGGAAGATGACAGAAGGACATGAAGACTATGGGTAGACAGAAAACCAAGGGAGGACAGGAAAATGGGAGAACAGCCTGACAACCATCAAGAATATAATAACACTGGGAATTACATCACTCAAACCACCCTCTTACCCAAACACCCCCTCACCAAGATCACCCTCTCACTAAAACATTCCCCTTTCCCAGACCATTTACCCAGACCACCCCCCTTCACCCAGACCACCCCTCTTTACCCAGACCACATTCTCATCAAGATCCTTTATCCAGCCACCCACCTTCACCCAGACCACCCTCTCTCCCAGACATCCGCCTTCACCCAGAGCCTTCACCAAAACCACCCTCTCACAGAGGTCATCCTCCCTTACCCAGATCACTCCCTCACCTAGATATCATCCTCATCCAGACCACACCCTCGCCAAGACCCACTCCCTTCACCCAGACCCCCTCTCACTCAGACCACCCTCTCACCCAGACCACCCTCTCACCCAGACCACGCCCCTACACCCAGACCAACATCTCACCCAGATCATCCTCCCTCACCCAGATCACTCCCTCACCTAGAGTTTACCTTCACCAAGACCACTCTCTCATCCAGACCACCCCTCTCACCCAGGCCACCGCTCCTCACCCAGACCAACATCTCACCCAGATCATCCTCCCTCACCCAGATCACTCCCTCACCTAGAGTTTACCTTCACCAAGACCACTCTCTCATCCAGACCACCCCTCTCACCCAGGCCACCGCTCCTCACCCAGACCACCCTCTCACCTAGACGACCCTTCCTTTGGCACAACCACCCCCTATATACCCAGACCACCTTTTCCCTCAGATCACCCTTTCACTCACACCCTTTGTCTAGATTCAGTACCCTCACCCAGCCCCTTGGCCCATATCACAGTGGTATTTGTTCCTATATCCTCGCTCATTACCTCTGTTCTTTTTACTGTTATTCATAGTTCTAATTATTAATAATGATAACAGAGACCAATAATGATCCAAATCATGTGCGACATCAGAAATATTACTGGAACAATGATAGTTATGATACCAGAGGGTAATATTAGTGCTAATAAATACGGGTTATAAAGAAGAGCAGACATAAAGCACATGGATGGAACGATTCATAACGCCAAGAATATTAAGAATGAGAATTCTAATGATGTTACACAAGCAGAGAGTAAATAGTAATAAGAAGGCAGATGACTGATGATTCCGGGGAGCAGGGTGTCCGCTGTCGCCCGGGGGCAGCGGGGCAATCAGATCTTCCCCTCACGGGGGCCGCGTGGTCCTGGCAGCTGCCGCTCCCCTCTCCCCAGAGCTACCAGAGTCACAGGACTTTCTGATTTCTTTTTGTGCCGCCTGAGGGAAACCCCACGATGACTCCAGACTCACACAAAAAAAACTGTTATCCATTAACATCCAATTATCACTTGGACGAAGCTATTAATTATAAATCAGCCCCTAATTGGGATAATTAGCTTTCTCTGGGCTAATGCAGCGTGACTGATGCTTTGTGAGGAGGCTTAATCACTTCATTCACCGGGCGGCGAGGGAATGAGCGCAATTCACGGCAATTTCATAACCAGAATTAAAAGCTCTTTACGTCTCCATTACAAGGTCTGTAAATAGCGAATCAGTGACCCTATAATATCGAGACGAGCCAAAATCCATGTCCATCAGCTGAGATTAGACAGCATCCCGCGCCTGAGGAGGCACAAGCACAGGGAATCACACTCACAGAGCCCAAGCCAGATACAGAGAGCCCCAGCCAGATACAGAGAGCCCCGGCCAGATACAGAGAGCCCCGGCCAGATACAGAGAGCCCCAGCCAGATACAGAGAGCCCCAGCCAGATACAGAGAGCCCCAGCCAGGTACAGAGAGCCCCAACCAGATACAGAGAGCCCCGGCCAGAGTCAGAGAGCCCCAGACAGAGTCAGAGAGTCCCAGCCAGAGTCAGAGAGCCCCAGCCAGAGTCAGAGAGTCCCAGCCAGAGTCAGAGAGCCCCAGCCAGAGTCAGAGAGCCCCAGCCAGAGTCAGAGAGCCCCGTCCAGATACAGAGAGCCCCGTCCAGATACAGAGAGCCCCAGCCAGATACAGAGAGCCCCAGCCAGATACAGAGAGCCCCAGCCAGATACAGAGAGCCCCAGCCAGATACAGAGAGCCCCAACCAGATACAGAGAGCCCCAGCCAGAGTCAGAGAGCCCCAGACAGAGTCAGAGAGTCCCAGCCAGAGTCAGAGAGCCCCAGCCAGAGTCAGAGAGCCCCAGCCAGAGTCAGAGAGTCCCAGCCAGAGTCAGAGAGCCCCAGCCAGAGTCAGAGAGCCCCAGCCAGAGTCAGAGAGCCCCGTCCAGATACAGAGAGCCCCAGCCAGATACAGAGAGCCCCAGCCAGATACAGAGAGCCCCGGCCAGATACAGAGAGCCCCAGCCAGATACAGAGAGCCCCGGCCAGATACAGAGAGCCCCGGCCAGATACACAGAGAGCCCCGGCCAGATACACAGAGAGCCCCGGCCAGATACAGAGAGCCCCGGCCAGATACAGAGAGCCCCGGCCAGATACAGAGAGCCCCGGCCAGATAAAGAGATCCCCGGCCAGATAAAGAGATCCCCGGCCAGATAAAGAGATCCCCGGCCAGAGTCAGAGAGCCCCGGCCAGATACAGAGATCCCGGCCAGATACAGAGAGCCCCGGACAGTTACAGAGAGCCTCGGCCAGAGTCAGAGAGCCCCGGCCAGAGTCAGAGAGCCCTGGCCAGAGTCAGAGAGCCCTGGCCAGAGTCAGAGAGCCCTGGCCAGAGTCAGAGAGCCCTGGCCAGATACAGAGAGCCCTGGCCAGATACAGAGAGCCCCGGCCAGATACACAGAGCCCCAGCCAGAGTCAGAGAGCCCCAGCCAGAGTCAGAGAGCCCCAGCCAGAGTCAGAGAGCCCCAGCCATAGAGCCCCAGCCAGAGTCAGAGAGCCCCAGCCAGATACATAGAGAGCCCCAGCCAGATACACAGGGAGCCCCAGCCAGATACACAGAGCCCCAGCCAGATAAACAGAGCCCCAGCCAGATAAACAGAGCCCCAGCCAGATACACAGAGCCCCAGCCACATACACAGAGCCCCAGCTACAACATACACAGAGCCCCAGCCACATACACAGAGCCCCAGCCTGAGATTACACAGCAGCATGCACCAAGGATGGACATGCACAGGGAATCACACACAGAGAGCCCCAGCCAGATACAGAGAGCCCCAGCCAGATACAGAGAGCCCCAGCCAGATACAGAGAGCCCCATCTAGATACACAGAGCCCCAGCCTGAGATTACACAGCAGCACATGCCACCAATGGACATGCACAGGGAATCACACATAGAGAGCATAAAGGTACCATCACACGCGGCAATATTGCTAGCAATTTCACTGGCAATTTGCTGGTTGCAGTGAAATCATGGACACATTGTTCTATTTTGTTGCCGTGTGCAAATGTAAAAATGTCCATGATTTCACTACAACCAGCAAATTGCCTGTGAAATTTCCTAGCAATATTGCAGCGTGTGACAGTACCTTTAGTCTTTTTCTATAGGCCAAAGGAACTTTTGGGGCCCCCTAGGCTCCATGATCTGGGTGCGATTGCAATGTCTGCACCTATTGTAGTTACTCCCCTGTGTATGAAGAAGTAATACCGAGTGAAGGAGCACAGAGTCTTGTCTGTATGTGTATGGGAAAGTAATACTGTGTGCAGGAACAGAGTCTTGTCTGTATGTGTATGGAACAATAATACTGAGCCCAGGAGTCTTGTCTGTAGTTGTATACAGCAGTAACACTGAGTGCACGAGTAGAGTCTTGTCTGCGTGTCTACGGAGCAGTAATTCTGAGCGCGGGAGCAGTGTCTTGTCTGTATGTGTATGGGAAAGTAATACTGAGTGCAGGAACTGAGTCTTGTCTGTATGTGTATGGAGCAGTAATACTGAGCCCAGGAGCAGAGTGTTATCACCGCAGGGCTGTGGAGTCGGAGTCACTGCCTATTGAGGTGGAGTCGGAGTCGGAGTTGGAGTCGGTAGAAAATGTTCTGACTCCGACTCCTAAAATATATAATAGTAGTTCAATGCAGAATGTGCTGAATATTATTATTATAATTCATTATTATGCTCTATCTAAATATCTGGATTATTATGTCATTATAATGATTAAAGCCTAATGTTACCATTGACCTACAATAATTTTATCACTTAAAAACGAGCCATGACTGAAGGAGTCGGAGTCAAAGGAGTCGGAGTCGGAGCCAGGGAAATTCAGGAGTCGGAGTCGGAGTCGGTGGTTTGATTTACCGACTCCACAGCCCTGGTTATCGGTATGAGTATGGAGCAATAATACTGTGGGCAGGAGCAGGGTCTTGTCTGTATGTATATGGGGAAGTAATACTGAGCACAGCAGCAAAGTATTGTCTGAATGTGTATGGAGCAGTGAGGCTAGGGTCACACTTCACAGGTCACCCACATCAGACGGATGACGGTACAGCAGAGGTTAAGTTCACATCAAGTTTTTGGTCCATTTGGACGCAATGCATTTTTTCAGGTGCGTTAACACAGAGAAACGCGGTAAAACGCATACGTTATTGCACCCATAGACTCGTATGGGAAGACTCATGCAAACACATTAAAAACACATTGCAAAACGTGATTGCGTTTGAATGCATGCATTTTACCCAGCGCTCAGGAAACGTTTTCAGCAAAACGCAGCAAAAACCTGATGTGAGAAGGCCCTTATTTGTATTTGGGGCCCCCTAGGCTCCTGGGCCCAGGTGCCATTGCAACCCCGACACCTATTGTATGTAGTTCCTCGCCTGTGTATGGGAAAGTAATACTGACTGCAGGAGTGTCTTGTCTGTATGTATTTGGGGTAGTAATACTGAGCCCAGAAGCAAAGTCTTGTCTGTATGTGTATGGGGCAGAAACACTGAGCACAGGAGTAGAGTCTTATGTGTGTTTATATGGAGCAGGTATACTGATCACAGGAGCATAGTCTTGTCTGAATGTGTATGGAGCAGTAATACTGAGTGCAGGAGCAGAGTCTTGAGTGTGTTTATATGGAGCAGGTATACTGATCACAGGAGCATAGTCATGTCTGAATGTGTATGGAGCAGTAATACTGAGTGCAGGAGCAGAGTCTTGTCTGTATGTGTTTGGAGTAGTAATACTGATCACAGGAGCATAGTCTTGTCTGAATGTGTATGGAGCAGTAACACTGAGTGCAGGAGCAGAGTCATGTCTGTATGTGTTTGGAGTAGTAATAATGAGCACAGGAGCAAAGTCTTTTCTGAATGTCTATGGGGCAGTACTACTGAATGCAGGAACACTAGAGAGAAGACTTGTTTGAATGTGTATGAAACAGTAAGAATGGAAACACACTGTCCGTGTGATATACGAGTCACTCGGACGAGTGTCAGATCATTAATCCTGACGACCTCTCCCTGTCAGGATGGGAGTGTGGAGTTGCTAACAGGGAGAGGTCGTTCAGGGTTAACGATCCGACACTTGTCCGAGTGACTTTTATATCACACAGACAGTGTGTTTCCAGCCTAATGCTGAACGCAGGAGCAGAGTCTCGTCTATATGTGTATAGAGCAGTAATTATGAGTGCAGGAGCAGAGTCCTGTCTGTATGTGTGTGAGGACAGTAATACTGAGCACAGGAGCAGAGCCTTGTCTGTATATGTTTGGAGCAGTAATACTGAGTGCAGGAATAGTGTCTTGCCTGTATGTGTATGGGGCAATAATACTGAGAGCAGGAGCATAGTCATGTCTGAATGTGTATGGGGCAATAATACTGAGAGCAGGAGCAGACTCTTGTCTGTATATGTATGGGTCAGTAATACTGAACGCAGGAGCAGTAATACTGAGTTCAGGATCAGAGACTTGTCTGTATGTGTATGGAGCAGTATTAGTGAGTGCAGTAGTAGAGTCTTACCTCTATGTGTATGGGACAGTAATTCTGAGCGCAGGACCAGAGACTTGCCTGTATGTGTATGGGATAGTAATACTGAGCGCAGGAGCAGAGTCTTGATAGTATGTGTATAGGACAGTAACACTGAGCGCAGGAGCAGAGTCGTGTCTGTATGTGTTTGGGGAGGTAACACTGAGTGCAGGAGCAGAGTCATGTCTGTTTGTGTATGGGGCAGTAATACTGAGCCAGGATCAGAGTCTAGTCTGTTTGTGTATGGGGCATTAATGTCTTGTCTATATGTGTTGGGGGCGGTAATTATTAGACTCATTCTAGTGTATAATACATCCGCACCTATCTTTCTATATTGCTGTAGATTAACGCTGTGGTAATATCTCTTCTCTGTTGCACATTGAGTTCATCCTCTATCAATCTGATGCTCAGCTTTGCATCTCTCTCTTGCGATTTATCTTTTATTATTCCGCAGTTTATGAGATTTGGATTGATTCAAAATATTTTACCCATCTATTATTTATATTCCACAACAAAAATGACATATACTGATAAAATGATGGGGTGATCTTCTTGTCTGCGGAGGTCGTCACACTGTCATGTTATCTTATAGTATCACAGTCATCCATAAGGTACCTTTACACGGCACAACATCGTGCCCGACATCGCTCAAAAGTGACGTGCACAACAATGTTGAAACAACATTGATAGTGCATCATTGCGTGTAACCGAACAATGCAACTACGACAATTAGTGAAGTTGGAGTTGGCAGGTTTATGAACATGTTCTAAAACCTGAAGATGTCGTTCAAGCGATCTGCTAGCATCGTACTGTGTGACACCGCGATAACGATGTCATGGACGACTTCACCCATTCACAGCAATGAGCAGGGATCGTTCGCGGGGTTGGCGAATGACACCTGCTCACAACATCGTTGTTGTGTTGTCCACGATATCTACACGTGTGACATGTCACCAGATGTTGAAATGATGTCAAAAAAGACCGCGCGCACCCGAGATCTTAACAGACATCGTTCCAATGTCGTCCTGTGTAACGGTACCCATACAATGAAGGATTGGATTCTATCCCAGGAAGAGATAGATCTGAGATAGATAACTATGAACCAGATAGATTACATTAATCCTACCGCGCTTTACATTCATCATCATCACTGTCCCCATTGTGGATCATCTGGACTCCACATCAGACTTTAGAGTGTGGGAGGAAAACAGAGGACACTGTCCAAACAAGAGAACAGATAAAGTCCTCGCGGATAAGACCTAAACCCAGGATCTGCAACTGCAAAACACAGAGGGTGAACCCTGAGCCTCTGAGATAGATAGATAGATAGATAGATAGATAGATAGATAGATAGATAGATAGATAGATAGGTGATTGTAAATAAGGCTGCAGCACACAAACTTTAAGATGATTCCAGCCTTTATTGGCTTTCTAAGGCATTGGTTTAGCAACGTTTCGGTCAACTCATCTTAAAGTTTGTGTGCTGCAGCCTTATTTACAATCACCTATCTGGAGTTGGTGGTTGATCGCCACCTTAAAGGCTTGCTAAGCACTGGGCATATGCCAATCAAGAATCGCTGCTCAACCCCCTTTTTTCTGTGTAGATAGATAGATAGATAGATAGATAATGATAGATAGATAGATAGATAGATAGATAGATAGATAGATAGATAGATAGATAGATAGATAGATAGAGTCCTGGGCTCAAATCCCACCAAGGACAAAATCTGTACAGTATGTAGTTTGTATGTTTTCCCGGGTTTCCTCCGTGTCCTCCTGCTTCTGTTCACACTCCAAACACATACTGATAGGACATATAGACTGTGAGCTCCAATGGGGACAGCGATGTGATGTATGTGAAGTGCTACGGTGTTTATGGTGCTATATAAGGGAGTTAATAAATAGGTAATGGATAGATAATAGATAAACATGAGGAGTGAAACAAAGTTTAACAGAAGAATACATACATCAATAGTTAAACAGCTATTAGAAGATGCATAAATATATGACAGATAGATATGAAAGAATAATAGATAGCAGATAGATGATAGATAAGATAATAGATAGCAGATAGATAGATAGATTTAAAGTAGAGCTGAGAAACAGAGAAAAGATAAAATATCCGCATACAAATGACATTGCCCCGTTTCAGGCAGTCAAAACTTATTTTTGTGACTTGTGACGTTTATCTGAATTGTGATGGCAAATGTCATCAGTCTGATACTAATGGAAGAACAGGACAAAGACAAATATTATTATCACCCTCCAACCCCAATTATAACACAATCCATCTACAGCTGTCACACAATAGAACCACACAGAGAAAAGACGCAAACATCACAACATACTGTGTTATAGGAAAGATAATAGATACTGATGTATTGATAAGAGATAGATAATAAATAATAGATAGAAGGGTAAGAAATAATAGATATCAGATAGATTAAAAATAATAGATAAATAATACATAATAGATAATAGACTGATAGGTAATAGAGAGATAATAATAGATAAATATATAATAGATAGATATATAATAGATATAGATAGATGAAAAATAATATATATAGAGAGAATGATAGATAATAGATAGAGATAATGATATACAGACATATAGATAGATAGATAATGATAGATAATAAATAGATAATAAAAAGATAGATAAATAATAAATAATAGATAATAGATTATTAAATAATAGATAGATAGATAGATAGATAGATAGATAGATAGATAGATAGATAGATAGATAGATAGATGATAGCTAATACTGTAGAGAACCTGTTTCATGGTGGTGAAGTCCATGCCTCTCACCTCTGGTCCCGGTGCAGTCTCTCTGCCATGTGCTGGGGGGAGGGATTACAAGGGACTTTTAACTCAGTCTCTGCTCTGTGACTGGTCCACCCAGCTGTCAATCATCAACTTCAGTCCTCCAACTTCTCTTCCAATGAATGAAGGGTCACATAAGTCAAGAGATGCAATGCCAGAGACAGACACAGAGCAGAGAGAGAGAGAGTGAGACAGAGAGAGCAGAGACAGAGCAGAGAGAGAGAGCAGACACAGAGCAGAGAGAGAGAGAGCAGAGACACAGAGAGGGAGAAGAGAAATAGAGAGCAGGGACAGAACAGAAATAGCAGAGACAAGAGAGAGAGTAGAAACAGAGGGCAGAGAGATCGAAAGAGAGCAAAAAGAGCAGAGACAGAGCAGGGACAGACCAGAGAGCAGAGACAAAAAGAGAGCAGAGAGAGAGGAGAGACAGAGAGAGAGAGCAGAGAGAGAGAGACAGACACAAAGCAGAGACAGAGAGAGTAGAGACAGAGGGCAGAGAGATAGAGAGCAGGGACACAGAGAGAGAGGGAGCAGAAAGAGCAGAGAAAGAGAGCAGGGACAGACCAGAGAGTAGAGACAGAAAGAGAGCATAGACAGAGCAAAGAAAGAGAGAACAGGCAGAAAGAGGCAGAGAGAGAGAGAGCTGAAACAGAGAGAGAGAGAGCAGACGGAAAGAGACAAGAAGAGAGGGCAGAGAGAAAGCAGAAATAGAGACAACAGAGACAGAGAGAGCAGACAGAAAGAGACCAGAAGAGAGAGAGAGCATAGTCAGAATGAGAACAGAGACAGGAAGAAAAACCGAGAGAGAGGAAGAGCAGAGACACAGGGAGAGTGAGCAGAGACGGAAAGAGATGAGACGGAGACACAGAGAGAGCAGAGACTGAGAACAGAGAAAGAGAGAGAGCAGAGGCAGAGAGAGAGAGCCAGAGACAAAGTTGTAGAGAACAGAGACAAGGAGTTGTGGAGAGACACAGCTGTTGAGACAGAGTTCTGGAGACAGATGTGGTGACAGAGATGTGGACAGCAGAGTTGTGGAGAGAGTTGTGGCGATGCAAAGTTTTGAAAAGAGTTGTGGAGACAGGGGTATGGAGATACAGAGTTGTGGACAGCAGAGTTGTAGAGAGCAGAGTTGTAGAGAGCAGAGTTGTGGAGAGCAGAGTTGTGAGAGCAGAGTTGTAGAGAGCAGAGTTGTGGAGAGCAGAGTTGTGGAGAGCAGAGTTGTAGAGACAGAGTTGTGAGAGCAGAGTTGTGGAGAGCAGAGTTGTAGAGAGCAGAGTTGTGGAGAGCAGAGTTGTAGAGACAGGTTGTGAGAGCAGAGTTGTGGAGAGTCAGAGTTGTAAAGAGCAGAGTTGTAAAGAGCAGGTTGTAGAGACAGAGTTGTGGAGACAGAGTTCTAGCGAGACAGATTGTGAACATACAGAGTTGTGGAGTGTGAAGTTGTGTAGAGACAGAGTTCTGTAGAAGAAGTTGTGGAGAGCAGGGTTGTAGATACAGAGTTGTGGAGAGCAGAGTTGTGAGATCAGAGTTGTGGAGAGCAGGGTTGTAGAACAGAGTTGTGGAGAGCAGGTTTAGATACATAGTTGTGGAGAGCAGGGTTGTAGATACAGAGTTGTGGAGAGCAGGTTGTAGATACAGAGTTGTGGAGAGCAGGGTTGTAGATACAGAGTTGTGGAGAGCAGGTTGTAGATACAGAGTTGTGGAGAGCAGGGTTGTAGATACAGAGTTGTGAGAGCAGGTTGTAGATACAGAGTTGTGGAGAGCAGGGTTGTAGATACAGAGTTGTGGAGAGCAGGTTGTAGATACAGAGTTGTGGAGAGCAGGGTTGTAGATACAGAGTTGTGGAGAGCAGGGTTGTAGATACAGAGTTGTGCAGATACAGAGTTGTAGATACAGAGTTGTGCAGATACAGAGTTGTAGATACAGAGTTGTGGAGAGCAGAGTTGTAGATACAGAGTTGTGGAAGCAGGGTTGTAGATACAGAGTTGTGGAGAGCAGGGTTGTAGATACAGAGTTCTGTAGACAGAGTTGTGGAGAGCAGAGTTGTAGATACAGAGTTGTGGAGAGCAGGGTTGTAGAGACAGAGTTCTGTAGACAGAGTTGTGGAGAGCAGAGTTGTAGATACAGAGTTGTGGAGAGCAGGTTGTAGAGACAGAGTTATGTATACGGACTTGTAGCGGGGCCTCAGCACATATCTCCGGCGGTGTCGGGTGGGGGCGGTGAGTGTCAGCTCTTCGGCTCAGGCACTTTACGCCAGTGGCTGGATAAGAGGATTAGATGAATAAAGGCTTCGCTTCTTCAAGGGGCTTTTTAAGAAAAGTCTCTTCTCCTCCAGGAAAACCGTTTAGGGGGAATTAAAAGCCTTTTACTTTAATCCTGGATCCTGAGTTTGTCACAATAAGGGGATGTGAAGCCTCCGACCCCCCGACCCCTCCCGAGAAGGAGAGCCGCACGGGGGACTGCGACATAATCTGAGGAGGAGGAAGAGGAGGAGGAGGAGAAGAGAAGAGGAAGGAGGAAGAGGAGAAGAAGAAGGAGAAAGGAGAGAAGAGAGAAGAGGAAGAGGAGAAGAAGAGAGGAAGAGAGAAGAAGGAGAGAAGGAGGAGAAGAAGGAGGAAGAGGAGAGAAGAAGGAGGAAGAGAGAAGAAGAAGGAGGAAGAGGAGAAGAAGGAAGGAGGAAGAAAGGGGAAGAAGAAGAAGGAGGAAGAGGAGAAGAGAAGGAGGAAGAGGAGAAGAAAGAAGGAGGAAGAAGAAGAAGGAGGAAGAGAGAAGAAGGAGAGAAGAAGGAGAAGAGAGAAGAAGGAGGAAGAAGAAGAAGAAGGAGGAAGAGGAAAGAAGGAAGGAGGAAGAGAAGAAGGAGGAAGAGGAGAAGAAGAGGAAGAGAGAGAAGGAGGAAGAGACGCAGATGAGGAAAGAGAAAGAGAAGATAGAAGGAGAAGAGATATATAGTATGATAGTAATAGAAGAGCGCTCACATGTGAACTAATAAATATGACTCACCTGTAATAAAGTCATCCTGCATCCTGATATCCGATATATTATTACTGATATTACAGATCCTGCCTGCTCCTTATAATAATATTATTACTGTAGTATATAGATCCTGCCTGCTCCTTATAATATATTTATTGTATATTTAAGATCCTGCCTGCTGCATATATAATATATTATTACTGTATTATAGATCCTGCCTGCTCCTATATATATAATTATTTATATGTAATAGATCCTGCCTGCTCCCATATAATATATTATTACTGTATATTATATCCTGCCTGCTCCTATATAATATATTTTACTGTATATTACAGATCCTGCCTGCTCCTATATAATATATTATTACTGTATATTACAGATCCTGCCTGCTCCTATATAATATATTATTACTGTATATTCAGATCCTGCCTGCTCCTATATAATATATTATTACTGTATATTACAGATCCTGCCTGCTCCTATATAATATATTATTACTGTATATTAATCCTGCCTGCTCCTATATAATATATTATTACTGTAATTATGATCCTGCCTGCTCCTATATAATATATTATTACTGTATATCAGATCCTGCCTGCTCCTATTAATATATTATTACTGTATATTAAGATCCTGCCTGCTCCTATATAATATATTATTACTGTATATTCAGATCCTGCCTGCTCCTATATAATATATTATTACTGTATATTAAGATCCTGCCTGCTCCTATATAATATATTATTACTGTATATTAAGATCCTGCCTGCTCCTATATAATATATTATTACTGTATATTATAGATCCTGCCTGCTCCTATATAATATATTTTACTGTATATTAAAATCCTGCCTGCTCCTATATAATATATTATTACTGTATATTATAGATCCTGCCTGCTCCTATAATATATTATTACTGTATATTAGATCCTGCCTTCCTATATATATATTATTACTGTATATTACAGATCCTGCCTGCTCCTATATAATATATTATTACTGTAATTATATCCTGCCTGCTCCTATTAATATATTATTACTGTATATTACCTCCTGCCTGCTCCTATATAATATATTATTATGTATATTATAGATCCTGCCTGCCCTATGTAATATATTATTACTGTATATTACAGATCCTGCCTGCTCCTATGTAATATATATTACTGTATATTATAGATCCTGCCTGCCCTATTAATAATTATTACTGTATATTACAGATCCTGCCTTCTCCTATTAATATATTATTACTGTATATTAGATCCTCCTGCTCCTATCATAATATATTACTGTGTATTAAGATCCTGCCTGCTCCTATATAATATATTATTACTGTATATTATAGATTCTGCCTGCTCTATATAATATATTATTACTGTATATTCAGATCCTGCTGCTCCTATATAATATTATTACTGTATATCAGATCCTGCTGCTCCTATATAATATATATTACTGTATATTACAAATCTGCTGCTCCTATATAATTATTATTACTGTGTATTAAGATCCTGCCTGCTCCTATATAATATATTATTATGTATATTACAGATCCTGCCTGCTCTATTAATATATTATTATGTATATTACAGATCCTGCTGTCAATATAATATATATTACTGTATATACAATCTGTGTCTATATATATTTATTACTGTGTATTACAGATCTGCCTGCTCTATATAATATATGATTACTGTTATTACAGATCCTGCTGCTCCTATATAATATTATTATGTGTATTACAGATCCTGCCTGGTCCTATATAATATATTATTACTGTATATTAAATCCTGCCTGCTCCTATATAATATATATTACTGATATTACAATCCTGCCTGCTCCTATATAATATATTATTACTGTGTATTACAGATCCTGCCTGTCCTATATAATATATATTACTGTGATTATAGATCAACTTGCTGCTATATAATATATTATTATTATATTACAGATCCTGCCTGTTCTATATATTATTACTGTATATTACAGATCCTGCCTTCTCCTATGTAAATATTATTACTGTGTATTACAGATCCTGCCTGCTCCTATATAATATATTATACTGTATATTATAGATCCTGCCTGCTCCTATATATATATTACTATGTATATTAAGATCCTTCGCTGCTCTGTAATATATTATTATGTATATTAGATCTGCCGCTCCTATATAATATATTACTGTATATTACAGATCCTGCCTGCTCCTATATAATATATTATTACTGTATATTACAGATCCTACCTGCTCCTATATAATTATATTACTGTTATAAAATCTGCTGCTCCATATATATATTATTACTGTTATTACAGATCCTGCCTGTCATATAATATATTATTACTGTATATTAGATCCTGCTGCTCTATATAAATATTATTAGTATATTAAGATCCTGCCTGCTCCTATATAATATATATACTGTATATAAATCCTGCCTGCTCCTATAATTTTATTTATATAATCTCTGCTCTATATAATTATTATTATGATATTAAGATCCTGCCTGCTCCTATATTATTTTACTGTTAGATCTTGCTCTCATAAATTCTTTATGATCCTGCTGTCCTATATATATTATGTAATTCAATCTGCTGCCAATATATTTTTACTGTATATTAGATCTGCCTCTGCTATATATTATTCGTTATATTTACTGTATATTACAGATCCTCCTGCCCTATATAATATAATTATTATTATTCAGATTTATTCATTAATAATCTCTGCTTATTAAATATTTCTCTGATAATCACTGCTTTAATTATATTATATATCTCTTCTATAATAATTATTGTATTTAATCTTCTATATATATAAATCATCTCTCCAATAATATATTACTGTATTAGATCTGCCTCTATTAGATCTCTGTCATATATTATACGATTAATCTGCCTGCTTATAATTGTATAATTCGCTATATATTATTATTAATAGATCCTTATATTATTAAAGATCTCTGTTATAATATTTTTATAAGATCCTCTGCTCTTATAAGTTAATCTCTGTCTAATAATTTTATATTAATCCTCTATATATATATTTATTTAATACTGCCTCCTAATTATTTACTATATTAGATATATCTCTGTCTATATATATATATTATATTATACTGCTGTATATTTTAAGATCACTTGCTGCTCCTATATATATATATATAATTTCCTTATATTATTAGATCTCCTGCTGCTCATATAAATATTATTACTGTATATTACAGATCTGTGCTCTATATATATATATTACGTATATTAGATCCTGCTGCTCCATATAATATTATTACTGTATATTAAGATCCTGCCTGCTCCTATATAATATTTTACTGTTATTATAGATCTCCTGCTCTAATAATATTATTATGTATATTATAGATCCTCCTGTCTATATAATATATTATGTATATTACAGATCTGCCTGCTCCTATATAATATATATTACTGTGTATTACAGATCTGCCTGCTCCTATATAATATAGTATTATGTATATCAGATCCTGCTGCTCCTATATAATATATTATTACTGTGTATTACAGATCTGCTGCTCTATATAATTAGTATTACTGTATATCAGATCTGCTGTCTATAATATTATTGTATATTACAGATCCTGCTCTCCTATATAATATATTATTACGTATATTACAGATCCTGCCTGCTCCTATATAATATATTATTATGTGTATTACAGATCCTGCTGCTCCATATAATTGTATTACTGTATATAGATCCTGCCTGCTCCTATATAATATATTATTACTGTATATCAGATCCTGCCTGCTCCTATATAATATATTATTATGTATATTATAGATCCTGCCTGCTGCTATATTATAATATTTCAACGTTGCATAACTTCTTAGTAGACACGGCTGAAACATGCGTAAAGCAGGAGGCTCCTAAGAAAACAGAAAGGTAGGACAGGCCGAGAGAGAGGTAGGACAGGCAGGGAGAGAGTAGGACAGGACAGCCAGGTAGGGAGCTAGGACAGGCAGAGAGGTAGGACAGGCAGGCAGAGAGGTAGGAAGGTAGGACAGCCAGGTAGGGAGCTAGGACAGGACAGCCAGGTAGGGAGCTAGGACAGGCAAGAGAGGTAGGACAGGCAGGTAGGAGCTAGGACAGGCAGAGAGGTAGGGAGGTAGGACAGGCAGGTAGGGAGCTAGGACAGGCAGAGAGGTAGGGAGGTAGGACAGGCAGGTAGGGAGCTAGGACAGGCAGAGAGGTAGGGAGGTAGGACAGGCAGAGAGGTAGGGAGGTAGGAGTCCGTAGGACAGGCAGGTAGGGAGCTGGGACAGGCAGAGAGGTAGGGAGGTAGGAAAGGCAGAGAGGTAGGGAGGTAGGACAGGCAGAGAGGTAGGGAGGTAGGACAGGCAGAGAGGTAGGGAGGTAGGACAGGCAGAGAGGTAGGGAGGTAGGACAGGCAGAGAGGTAGCACAGGCAGGTAGAGAGGTAGGGAGGTAGGACAGGCAGAGAGGACAGGCAGGCAGAGAGGTAGGACAGGCAGGACAGCCAGGTAGGGAGGTAGGACAGGCAGAGAGGTGGGACAGGCACCCAGAGAAGTAGGAAGGTAGGACAGCCAGGTAGGTAGGTAGGAGAGGTAGGGAGGTAGGACAGGCAGGTAGGGAGCTAGGACAGGCAGAGAGGTAGGGAGGTAGGAAAGACAGAGAGGTAGGGAGGTAGGCAGGCAGAGAGGTAGGGAGGTAGGATAGGCAGAGAGGTAGGGAGGTAGGACAGGCAGAGAGGTAGGGAGGTAGGACAGGCAGAGAGGTAGGGAGGTAGGACAGGCAGGTAGGGAGCTAGGAGAGGCAGAGAGGTAGGAAGGACAGGCAGAGAGGTAGGAAGGACAGGCAGGTAGGGAGCTAGAACCTGCAGAGAGGTAGGGAGGTAGGAAAGGCAGGGAGGTAGGAAAGGCAGGCACAGAGGTAGGACAGGCAGGCACAGAGGTAGAGAGGCAGGACAGGCAGGCACAGAGGTAGGACAGGCAGGCACAGAGGTAGGACAGGAAGGCACAGAGGTAAGAGAGGCAGGACAGGCAAGCATTTGTCATTCTTTAAGTGTCAATGGAGGAATTTCATTCCATTTAACCCTTTCAGCCTCCTGTCTCCGCTGATCTCCCCTTCAGAATACATTGGATTTTCTCCTCTTCTGCTCATTTAGGACAAATTAATCATTTTGATGAATGGAGGAAAGAGCCACTTCCCGGGAGCCTCTAACTGGAATAACAAAGCAATTTGCCAGAAGCAACAAAATCTCCCGAGCAGCAGAAAACCGAGTCATAGCCCAGATACCTGCAGTATATACCCTACATACATGTATATACACCCTGCAGTATATACACTACATAATGTATATACCCTTACAGTATATACCTTACATATATGTTTATACACCCCTACAGTATATATCTTACATACATGTATATACACCCCTGCAGTATATACACTACATACATGTATATACCCTTACAGTATATACCTTACATATATGTTTATACACCCCTACAGTATATATCTTACATACATGTATATACACACCATACAGTATATACCCTACATAATATGTATATACACCATACAACATATGTCGAGCCCACTGGGACGGGGTACTTGGTACTGGACTGGGTCTGCTACTGGGGAAGTCACGGGTGGTCCTGGTCCGGGCCGTGTCCCTGGCTTGACAATGAAATAGGAGATATTTACAGGGGAAATGTCAGTTGTGACTCCACCCACTGTGGGCCGCCGCCGCTGCTGCAGAGCCTCCGGGGATGATGTAATGGCAGCGTAGATGGAATAGTTCCCGTGGGCAGAACTGTGTTCCCCGGGGCAGTGATAGTTAAAGTTTATTGTGTAGTGTGCAGGCCTGGTGCTGGTGCAGTACACTTACTGTCCAGCTGCTGCAGGAATCCTCCCTCAGCGATGGAGCCTGCACGCTGTGGCTCTCCAGGTGTAGGTCTGCTGCAAACCTTTATGGAGGGAGTAGTGTTCAGGCAGAGACATACAAGGGAGTCGTGTTCAGGGTTCACCGTGTTTACTTCTCCAAGTTCTCAAGTTCAGTTTACAGTTCAGTACAGCTCTTACAGTTCAGTTCTCAAGTACACGGGCACACTTTCCCCTCCGGGGTTCCCTTTACTCTCTGCAGCCAGGTCTTCCTTACTGTGACCCCTCACTCTGTCTTTGTGTCCTTCCTAGGCTGTTGACTTTCTCTCTCTCTGTTCACTTGGTTGTGTGTGACTCTGGACAGTATGGCGATGGCTCGGACTCCTGTGAGCCCTCCGGGTTGCCACTGAGCTGCCTGTACTTTGGGGTAGGGACCCTAACGTGTAGTTGTGGTCCACCGCCGGTTGTCTGGGGATGTCGGGTGAAGCTACAGTCCCCTCTAGAGCCGACACGCTACTTCAGCCTTGCCTCCAGCAGTCCTCCCGTGTGAGGCTCTACCAGGCTCTCTCTACTGTGTCTTCAAGTATCATATTAGGGCTACTCCGCCTGCAGTCTGTTTTCTCGGCTTAAGTTCTAGGGCCCGGTATCACCGTCCCTCTCTTCCCTCACACTCCCGGGGTGCTGGCTTCAGACGTGCTTTCTCTCACTGGCTCTGTTCAGATTCTGCGCTCCTACACCCCACTTTGCCAGGACGTGTGATTCGGTCTTTACTGCTCAGCCTACCTCGGCCTACTGACTCCTTCCTGCTCCCCTTTCACTATTTCTACCTTCTGTCACCTGACTTCTTGTTTGCCCACCCACTGCTCTAAATCCACCACCGCTCGCCTGCCTAGAGTCTCCAGGCTCCGGGCTGCATACTGCCCTCTACTGTACGTGGGTTGTGTGGGCAGTGAGGGTGTTGGTGTTCAACTGTCGTCCTACCTGCCTGGCTGCAGTTCCCTTTGTGGCCTCCTGGTCGCAGGGGCGCCACATATATACCCTACATATATGTGTATACACCCCTACAGTATATACCCTACATATATGCATCTACACCCCTACAGTGTATACCCTACAAACATCTATATACATGGATATAATATGCCATGGACTACTATAGCCCCCACCCTGGATCTGCCCCCATCCACCTTCCTTACAGCCCCTACCCAACATCCCCACTGTCAGGGGCTGGCTGGCTCCTCTTACCCCAGGTGGCAGTACACCTTGCACAGCCTGGGGTGCTGCTGGCGCCAAGTGAGAGGGGGGTCCCACAGTCCCTATCACTATTCCCTTCATACAGTTGTGGCCAAAAGTATTGACACCCCTGCATTTCTGTCAGATAATACTCAGTTTCTTCCTGAAAATGATTGTAATTACAAATTCTTTGGTATTATTATCTTCATTTAATTTGTCTTCAATGAAAAAACACAAAAGAGAATGGAGCAAAAAGCAAAACATTGATCATTTCACACAAAACTCCAAAAATGGGCCAGACAAAGGTATTGGCACCCTCAGCCTAATACTTGTTTGCACAACCTTTAGCCAAAATAACCGCAATCAACCGCTTCCGGTAACCATCAATGAGTTTCTTACAATGCTCTGCTGGAATTTTAGACCATTCTTCTTTGGCAAACTGCTCCAGGTCCCTGATATTTGAAGGGTGCCTTCTCCAAACTGCCATTTTTATATCTCTCCACAGGTGTTCTATGGGATTCAGGTCTGGACTCATTGCTGGCCACCTTAGAAGTCTCCAGTGCTTTCTCTCAAACCATTTTCTAGTGCTTTTTGAAGTGTGTTTTGGGTCATTGTCCTGCTTGAAGACCCATGACCTTTGAGGGAGACCCAGTTTTCTCACACTGGGCCCTACATTATGCTGCAAAACTTGTTGGTAGTCTTCAGACTTCATAATGCCATGCACACGGTCAAGCAGTCCAGTGCCAGAGGTAGCAAAGCAACCCCAAAACATCAGGGAACCTACGCCATGTTTGACTGTAGGGACCGTGTTCTTTTCTTTGAATGCCTCTTTTTTTCTCCTGTAAACTCTATGTTGATGCCTTTGCCCAAAAAGCTCTACTTTTGTCTCATCTGACCAGAGAACGTTCTTCCAAAACATTTTAGGCTTTCTCAGGTAAGCTTTGGCAAACTCCAGCCTGGCTTTTTTATGGCTCGAGGTAAGAAGTGGGGTCTTCCTGGGTATCGTACCATCCAGTCCCTTTTCATTCAGACACCGACGGATAGTACGGGTTGACACTGTTGTACCCTCGGACTGCAGGGCAGCTTGAACTTGTTTGGATGTTAGTCGAGGTTCTTTATCCACCATCCGCACAATCTTGCCTTGAAAGCTCTCGTCAATATTTATTTTCTGTCCACATCTAGGGAGGTTAGCCACAGTGCCATGGACTTTAAACTTCTTGATGACACTGCGCACGGTAGACACAGGAACATTCAGGTCTTTGGAGATGGACTTGTGGCCTTGAGATTGCGCATGCTTCCTCACAATTTGGTTTCTCAAGTCCTCAGACAGTTCTTTGGTCTTCTTTCTTTTCTCCATGCTCAATGTGGTACACACAAGGACACAGGACAGAGGTTGAGTCAATTTTAATCCATGTCAACTGGCTGCAAGTGTGATTTAGTTATTGCCAACACCTGTTAGGTGCCACAGGTAAGTTACAGGTGCTGTTAATTACACAAATTAGAGAAGCATCATATGATTTTTCTAACAGTGCCAATACTTTTGCCCACCCCTTTTTTATGTTTGGTGTGATATTATATCCAATTTGGCTTTAGGACAATTCTTTGTGTTTTCTCATTAAAGACAAATTAACTGAAGATAATAATACCAAAGAATTTGTGATTGCAATCATTTTCAGGAAGAAACTGAGTATTATCTGACAGAATTGCAGGGGTGTCAATACTTTTGGCCACAACTGTATATGTATATACACACCAACAGTATATACCTTACATATATATACACCTACAGTGTATGCCGTATATCTATAAAAAAAAAATTATATATATATATACAGTGCCTACAAGTAGTATTCAACCCCCTGCAGATTTAGCTGGTTGACACATGCGGAATTAACTTGGCATTGTGACATTTGGACTGTAGATCAGCCTGGAAGTGGGAAATGCACTGCAGCCAAAAAGATTTTTAAATTTTTTTTTTTAAGCGTTAAAAGTTAATTCAGAGGGTCATTTATTATTCAACCCCTCAAACCACCAGCATTCTGTTTGGTCCCCCTAAAGTATTATGAAGTAGTTCAGGCACAAAGAACAATGAGCTTCACATATGTGGATTAATTATCTCTTTTGCCAGCCTTTTCTGACTATTTAAGACCCTCCCCAAACTTGTGAACAGCACTCATACATGGTCAACATGGGAAAGACAAAGGAGCATTCCAAGGCCATCAGAGACAAGATCGTGGAGGGTCACAAGGCTGGCAAGGGGTACAAAACCCTTTCCAAGGAGTTGGGCCTACTTGTCTCCACTGTTGGGAGCATCATCCGGAAGTGGAAGGCTTAGGCTATGTGCACACTGGGCGCACTGGTGGGCGGGTTTGTGTCGGCGGCGGCTGGCCGGACCCGACAGGAAGCTCCAGAGCCGCCCACCGGCTTCCTGTCGGGTATGTGCGGCTGTGTGCGTCGGCTTTGCGGCGGGTGCACAGCGGGTTAGCCGCGTCGGTTCTGCAGCGGCTGGAAGCAGCACATGATTCTGCTTGCAGCCGCTGCAGAACCGATCGGTTTATAGAACATGCTCATTCTTCGCTAACCCGCTGGGAACCCAGCGGGTTAGCAACGGATGAGCATGTGGAAACCGCGGTGTGTGCACACCGGGGGTCGGTTTCCATAGGTTTTTATGTTAACCCAAAAGCCGCTTTTGGATTAACATAAATTAGCATAAGCCTCATGGAAACCGACCGGCGGTTTCCGCTGCTAAAACGGCCCTAAACCTCCCTGTGTGCACATAGCCTAATGGAACTACTGTTAGCCTTCCACGGCCTGGACAGCCTTTGAAAGTTTCCTCCCGTGCTGAGGCCAGGCTTGTCCGAAGAGTCAAGGCTAACCCAAGGACAACAAGGAAGGAGCTCCGGGAAGATCTCATGGCAGTGGGGACATTGGTTTCAGTCAATACCATAAGTAACGTACTCCACCGCAAAGGTCTCCGTTCCAGACGAGCCCGTAAGGTACCTTTACTTTCAAAGCGTCATGTCAAGGCTCGTCTACAGTTTGCTCATGATCACTTGGAGGACTCTGAGACAGACTGGTTCAAGGTTCTATGGTCTGATGAGACCAAGATCGAGATATTTGGTGCCAACCACACACGTGACGTTTGGAGACTGGATGGCACTGCATACGACCCCAAGAATACCATCCCTACAGTCAAGCATGGTGGTGGCAGCATCATGCTGTGGGGCTGTTTCTCAGCCAAGGGACCTGGCCATCTGGTCCGCATCCATGGGAAGATGGATAGCACGGCCTACCTGGAGATTTTGGCCAAGAACCTCCGCTCCTCCATCAAGGATCTTAAGATGGGTCGTAATTTCATCTTCCAACAAGACAACGACCCAAAGCACACAGCCAAGAAAACCAAGGCCTGGTTCAAGAGGGAAAAAATCAAGGTGATGGAGTGGCCTAGTCAGTCTCCTGACCTTAACCCAATTGAAAACTTGTGGAAGGAGCTCAAGATTAAAGTCCACATGAGACACCCAAAGAACCTAGATAACTTGGAGAAGATCTGCATGGAGGAGTGGGCCAAGATAACTCCAGAGACCTGTGCCGGCCTGATCAGGTCTTATAAAAGACGATTATTAGCTGTAATTGCAAACAAGGGTTATTCCACAAAATATTAAACCTAGGGGTTGAATAATAATTGACCCACACTTTTATGTTTAAAATTTATTAAAATTCAACTGAGCAACATAACTTTTTGGTTTGTAAGATTTATGCTTCTGTTAATAAATCCTACTCTCGTTTGCAGTTTGAAGGCTCCAACTTATTTGCATCTTATCAAACCACCTAAATCAGCAGGGGGTTGAAGACTACTTGTAGGCACTGTATATATACACACACACACACACCTACAGTATATGACTCACCCACCGGGGTCGTGGGGTACTCTGAATCGGGTGGCGGTCCTGCCGGGAGGGAATCACAGGGGTTGAGACCCGTCTCTGTGGCCCTGGGCGATCAATAAAAGGGGGAAAAAATAATTAGGAATTAACGTGACACCACCAGTGGTGTGCGGCTATGGGTAGCCGCTGCTGCAATCCGGACCTCTGGGGATGATGGGAGTAACAGTGAGGATGTTGAGCCGCCTCCATGGGTAGAGCTAGTCCCCAAGGCAACCGTGAAGTCTATGAATATGCAGGTTCATCGGTGGGTGCGGAGCTCACAGTCAAAGGCAGTCTCCTGCTGCCGGATCCCCAAATCAGTCTACCCCCTCTCAGGAGCAAAAAATACAGTCTCAGACAGCATAGAGCTTTAACCGGGTTTACTCTCTTTCCTCGACAGAGCCGACACTCTGGTTCCAGCCCAGTCCCTAATGTCCTCGCTAACTCAAGCACACCTGGACTCCTTCTTTCCTTCACCACGGCTTGCAGCCCGGGACCCAGACAAGCATCATGGTGGCTCAGGCCGCCGGGTCCATGTCCTCACAGTCCTGTCTGGTGGTGTTCTCGCCTCTCCTTCTACTGACTGGACTTCACTCCTCGACTTCCCTTGGCTTACTTACTGACTTTACTTGGTGTTATTTTGTGTTGTTACATCCCCTAACCGGGTCCTTCTCTAACTTTCCACCCACCACCTGGCTCCTCCCACTATCCCGTTGCTGGGTATAGAGTCCCTCGACTTAGGATCGGGAGTGTGTTGGGTGTTTGTGAGGGGAGACCGACTAACCAATCCAGGCTGCTGTGCCATTTAGTGGCGACCGATCTGCACTGACACCACATTCCCCCTGAGCAAAGGATAGCACGTCCGGGTGCTAGGACCTGGTTCAGTGGTACACAAAAGCTCAAACATTTTTTTATCATGCATATAACAACAACTTACAAGAATATTTCTTCTTCCCGGAACGGCAGGTTCGTGGCTTAAACGTTATATAACAAAAACCATCTTATTTAGACTACACGGGTAGGGGGTATATGCGCAGAAAAATAGTAAAAGCAGAAAAAGAGTTCAAACAGTTCAGTGACTGTCTTTTCACTTATTGCCTCTTGGTCTTCAGGAACCCACCACAAGAAAAAACAGCATTCACATTCTTTGCCCACAAGAACAACCCTTTTGCAAGCCCTGGGCGTGGCGACAGAGACTAAACTGACCGGCACTTCAGCTACGCCAGTGGGTTTTTGAGCGCTGCGGTCACAAGTGCAATTGTTCATTTAGTTCAAATAATTCAAATACACATTGTCACATTTACCGTATAAAAGCATACTATAAAACCAACAGTAAGCACACCGCAGTGAGCTAAATATATATAATATATATATTCCTCTCCTCCCCAGTACATGTATGTCTTGATTGTCCACATATATCGTACTTGTCCTCACCTATCCTTTCCATATGTAAAGCGTCATGGAATCTAATGGTGCTATATAAATAAATAATAATAATAATAATAACTATATACAAGTGCAGTTCTGTGATCATAATTAGAGATGGGCGAGTCCTAAAAGACTCGGAATCGCAAGACCCCAACGAGTCCGAGTCAAGGACTCGGGACTCGTTGCGAGTCCAGCGAGTCCAATGTTAATGAATAGGGAACCGAGTAATAGCGAATAATGACATTTACAACTCGCTGATGTGTCTCTGAAAGTGTGCGAGTCCAAACTCGCTGGTTTTTCTCTTATTTGGAGGCTTGGAGCCGATGATGCGAGGGAAGGGATTCTCCAGCACACACCATGCTTTAAGGAAACAGGAAACGAGTCGCGCTGACAGGCGCACACACAGAGCAATCCATTCATCAGTGCAATCATGGCAGCAGGCCGTGGCACGGTGAACACACTGCGTCTTATTGCACTTGTGGAGGCTCGTCCATTTCTATGGCTCCCTACAGATCCTGACTATGGGGATACGACCCAAATAAATACAGCCTGGAGAGAGATCGCCCAAGAGATGTTCCCTGCGTTCCATCGGAGTGACCATGAGGAACAGAGCAATCTAAGTAAGTTAAATGAGTTCACACGTTATATATTGCATTTACTGTATATATACTCGTGTATAAGCCGACCCGTGTATAAGCCGACCCCCCTATTTTTGCCCCCAAAAACTGTGAAAACATATTGACCGCCATCCTGGTATACAGCGGCTATCACTGGTAGACAGCCCCCCAGCAGAGTATACACCTCCCCCTGCAGAGTATACAGGCCCCAGATGGGTATACATGCCCCCATATTGTGGTATACAGGCAGGGGCGGACTGGCCCAGGTGCCACGGGTCATGCGGCTGCAGGAGCCTGAATAATCCGCATGTCCCTGAAGCAGCAGGCGGAAACGGAAGCTCCTGGCCGCGCGATGACGTCATCAGCGCGCGGCTGCGTCCGGGAGTGAGCGTCTGTGAGTGGCGTGCGGCTGCGACTGTTAGCGAGCGGCTGTGAGGAGCGCGAGGCTGCGGCTGGGAGCGAGCCATAGGAGAATGCGGGAGCTGCGGTGACTGTGAGGCGGCCGCCAGTCATCACCCCCCCCCCACCCCCCGTCGTCACCTGTGTCGGGCCGGTGAGGGAGGGTTGCCACCCAAACTGTAGGGTGCCAGTCAGTCCCTGTATACAGGGCCCTCAGTGTGTGTACAGGCCCCCAGCAGTGGGTAGACAGTGCCCCAGTGGGTTTACAGGGCCCCCAGCAGTGGGAATACAGGGCCCCCATAGCAGGGTATACAGGACCCTGAATGTGTTATCATGCTCCACCGCATAGTTGCCTATATTTGGATGGGGTCACAACAGTACACTTAGTTTAAGGTCTGATCCTCCTGGCTCTTACGGCCAAGGGGTTGGGTGTATATAAATACCACTAATGACCAGAGTCTGGTGCCCGCACTATTACATTCTCTATGCGTTGACATGTGTCCTGCCTCATTTGTGATTGTGGCCACGTGAGCTCAATGTCCGTAATGCTGTTGATGATGTTCCACACTGTCGTGTCACTGTGCCTTGTATACACATTACACACACAACATGAATAAAATGTTTGTTGATTTGTACACATACTTTTGTTGTTTCAAATATTACACATCTCTAAACCCGGTTTGAAATCATTTCACAGTTGACCATCTTAAAAAACGGTGGAGGAGCTGCCGGGACCAGCATAGGAAGCAGTACCGGCAGTACTCGGAGAGAGAACCGGGAGCCGCTCCATTGCTGAACCACTACCATTTTTACGACTGGCTGTCCTTCCTTCACCCGGTGGCCCGTATGCCAAGGTATGTGTCTGCAGCACTGTTGTGTACAATTAGTATTATTTATTAATATATACATTAGGTTCCAATTCGGCTCTGTGGGTAGCAGAGTATACACGTGGCTCTGTGGGTAGCAGAGTATACAGGCGGGTCTGAGGTAGCAGAGTATACAGGCGGCTCTGTGGGTAGCAGAGTATACAGGCGGGTCTGAGGTAGCAGAGTATAAAGACGGCTCTGTGGGTAGCAGAGTATACAGGCGGGTCTGTGGGTAGCAGAGTATACAGGCGGCTCTGTGGGTAGCAGAGTATATAGGTGATGAGAATAGGGTTAATAGATGGTGCTACAGTGTTGGGGCGTGCTAGAGGGAGCAGAGATCCGATTACTGCCATCATTACTGACCTTATTAAAGATAGCGGCCGCAGCTGAATGACATCATGGCAAAGGTAAACATGGGGTGTGGTTAGCTGCAGGAGGGCAGTGAGAGGTGTGGGTTGTTTGGCAGAGGGCGTGGTGTGGGCGGGGTGAGCGCGGCTCCTGCGTCAGATATGCTGCGAGCGCGGACCCGCGGCAGATCTCCGGGAGCAGAGGACGTGTCCGGTACGTCCGTAGCCCCCGGCCTCCCCGTTGTCCGCACACACAGCCCCGCTGTGACCTCTGCAGTGTCACAGGCCCCGGCGGGCGGCTGTCATCTCCTCCTGACACTGACCTCCTCCTGATTTGATTGTCTGTGTTGTCCCCCCCGCTGTCAGCATCAGTGATCTGCTAAGACCTGTGGGTGCACAGACGGGGGAAGTACAAATGCCAGCATGCCGGGGCGGATGGGGCGCTGTCAGGGGCGCAGGTCTTGCTGTGAGCGGAGGGCGTGAGGCCGCTCGAGAAAACGCTATAGCGGCTGTGTGAGTTAAGCGTCTGCGGCTCGCGAAGGCGCATACGCGTCTCCGCTCGCAGTGACGCTAAGGAGTTTGGGATTCGGCTACAGTGCCGGAATTTCAAACTCCCGATTATATAAATAGATTATATATATATATTGTATACGTTTCAACCCCTTCCCTGCTTTATATAGATGATATAAGCTAAAAGTTTTGTAAATTAAGTATGTCAAGTTAAAAGTGAAGTCAGGGGGACGTTTTTTTCATGTGAACCATTGGTGTTATTGATCGTCTAGATTAGATGGGATGGGGGGGGGGGAGGTAATCAGGGGGGGAAAAATTATGTATTATTATGGAATTAGCAAACAAAGTCACGTTTTCCTTTATGTTATGTACAGTTGGTTATTCTTTCATAATAATAACAAATATCTGATTAAGAATACACAGATACACAGAGTCTAAAAAGCGTGCAACTTAATGTTTGACCTATGTTTTTGTTTCCAAATGCAATGCATTCACCAAATCTTTTTTTACTTTACCCACAGAGAAGCTTACTACAGAGGGCGGCGTGCTGCTAATCCTCCACCTCCAAACAGAAGGCGGCGTGGAGAAAACCCACCACCACCACCACGGCCGCCGCCACCACCACCACCGCCGTCGCCGCCACCACCACCACCACCATCGCCGCCAGCAGCGCCAGGGCCAGCACCACCGCCGCCGCCACCAGCGGCCGGGCCAGCACCACCACCGCCGCCACCAGCGGCAGGGCCATCACCACCACCACCGCCGTCGCCGCCACCACCACCACCACCGCCACCAGCGGCAGGGCCACCACCACCACCGCCGCCACCAGCGGCAGGGCCAGCACCACCACCGCCGCCACCAGCGGCAGGACCAGCACCACCACCGCCGCCACCAGCTGCAGGGCCAGCTTATGGTCCAATCCCGGGGTCACCGCATTCAAATGTAAAACAGAGTAATGCTGACTTTGCCCGCAGTATAATACCATTCATGGATAATATTCCATTTGACAGGCTACTGCGGGCAAGGTCAGCATTACAGATAGTGCTTGAAGCCTAAGACAATGATGGGAGTGCTGGTGTGTCACGGTCCGCGCTGCTGTGGCATGGATAAACTCACGGTCCTGCAGCAGCTGGAACACAGTTTCCAAAACGCCTTCAAACCAGTTGTGGGGATCACAACTGGACCAGGTGAGCAGCTTCACAGCACCACCACCTTACACAAGTGTCATCAGTGATAGGGCACTATTGCGCCTCTTGTCCCCCTCCCTATTTTCTTTTTACAGTGCTTGAAGCCTGTCAGCCCACTAACGACCCAGGTGAGGTTTTTCAATATTTAGATGGGTGGAAAATATCGGCCTCTAACAGGCTAGGCAGGCCCACAACACGGGACAGCCATGTGCCACCCCACAGGGCTATACCGCATTTGCCTCACTGCCAGTGGCCACCTAACAGGGACCTACCAGCGTTCCCTACACCTGTGCAGAGGATCCACCCTCAAGGGTTCGGCCAGGCCATACGTGGGGCCCTTGACCTTTTAGAAGATGGACAGCCCACCTACCAGGACCTGTAGGGCTCCATTTGTTTGTTAATACTTTAATTTTAAAAGGTTGTATTTTTGGGAATGTCCAACCAGTGCTGCCATTTTGTTTTTGAAACACAGTTTTACAAAACAGCTTTGTGTCTGTCTTTTTTCAAGGAATGAATGTGTATTTTTTTTTGTGGGTGGGCTTCAAGTCATCATAATTATTATAATTATTATTTATTTATATAGCGCCGATAGGTTCCATGGCGCTTTACATGAGGATAAGGTAGACAAGGACAAGTACAATAAACATAGACAATAAGGTCATACAGGTACAAGAGTAGAGGACCCTGTACGCGTGGGCTCACATTCTACGAGGGGTGGGTGGGGATACAATAGGGTGGGGAAGGTGTCGGTCGTGGGGCGTGTAGCGGGGTCTCATGGCAGGTTGTAGGCCTGTCGGAAGAGGTGAGTCTTTAGGTGTCTCTTGAAGGTTCACAGGGTAGGCGACTGACTGATGAGGTGGGGCAGGGAGTTCCAGAGCATGGCGGATGACCGGGAGAAATCCTGTATGCGGTTGTGGGAAGAGGAGATGAGGGGGGAGTGTAGGACAAGTTCTTGGGATGAACGCAGGTTGCGTGAGGGATGGTATCGGGAGATCATGTCGGAGATGTATGGTGGGGATAGGTTGTGTAAGGCTTTAAATGTCATGGTCAGTGTTTTAAAGTGAGCTCTCTGTGGGGCGGAGGGGCCAGTGAAGGGCTTGGCAGAGGGGGTAGGCAGGGGAGTAGCGTGAGGACAGATGGATTAGTCGGGCAGCAGAGTTTAGTATAGATTGGAGAGGTGCAAGAGAGTTGGCAGGGAGGCCTGTGCGAAGGAGGTTGCAGTAGTCAAGGCGGGAGATGATGAGGGCATTTATGAGTGTTTCAGCAGTGTCAGGATTGAGGAACGAGCGAATTGGTTAAATATTTTTGAGTTGGAGTCACAGGGACTTGGTTAGGGACTACAGGTGGGGCTTGAAGGAGAGGGAGGAGTCAAGGATTACCCCGAGACATTTGGCGTGGGGGACAGGGGAGAGAGCATCATTAGCAAGTACTTTACGGCCCGCATGGCGCATGAAGTCACCTTGGTTACTAAGTGTCAAATCATGACTCCACATACAACTGTTGCTGACAAACAGTGCCTGTGTTTGGGGGTTACTTTATGCCTCGCTATGGCAACAAGACTATGAACACACATGTGAGAGGCTGGGACGTCTACATGCTACACATCGCGTCTACGCGTTTTCGATGGAGCGTACAGTGGGACCCTTCACCAGGCTCCAGCAGGATGATAGTACAAGCAACGCCCACGATGCAGGCATAGGATTGGTGCCTCGAAAAATTAGCCCAAGGGGCTGTTTTTCATTTTTGGTATAAATGCAGGCCTAAGGGCCATGAAAAGCTTGTTAGCCAGGGTGTCTCCAAAACCATGATAAGCTTGTTAGCCTGGGTGGCTCAAAAAATTAGCCCAAGGGGCTGTTTGCCATTTTTGGTATAAATGTAGGCCTAAGGGCCATGAAAAGCTTGTTAGCCAGGGTGTCTCCAAAACCATGATAAGCTTGTTAGCCTGGGTGGCTCAAAAAATTAGCCCAAGGGGCTGTTTGCCATTTTTGGTATAAATGTAGGCCTAAGGGCCATGAAAAGCTTGTTAGCCAGGGTGTCTCCAAAACCATGATAAGCTTGTTAGCCTGGGTGGCTCAAAAAATTAGCCCAAGGGGCTGTTTGCCATTTTTGGTATAAATGTAGGCCTAAGGGCCATGAAAAGCTTGGTAGCCAGGGTGTCTCCAAAACCATGATAAGCTTGTTAGCCTGGGTGGCTCAAAAAAATTAGCCCAAGGGGCTGTTTGCCATTTTTGGTATAAATGTAGGCCTAAGGGCCATGAAAAGCTTGTTAGCCAGGGTGTCTACAAAACCCTGATAAGCTTGTTAGCCTGGGTGGCTCAAAAACATAGCCCAAAGGGCTTAATAAAGTCTATTTTTAAATAAAGCAGGGCGCTTGGCCCATAGCATATTATTGCTTGGACTATGAGCATAGAACAAGCAAGGCCAACTATGCAGGCCTAGGCTTGGTGCCTCAAAAAATTAGCCCAAAGGGCTTAATAAAGTATTTTTTTACATAAAGCAGGGCGCTTGGCCCATAGCATATTATTGCTTGGACTGGGTGCCTAATGAAATCAACAGAGCTAAGGGACATGTCATTAATTCCTGTCCAAAATGGGCATATTGTTAACAGCGCAATATCCCAATCATATAAATTATGATTAGGTTAATCTAGGATTGTGTACTGTCGTCTGGAGGGCTTAGGAACTGTGATGATATCCAATCCTTGTTGAATTTAATTAGAGTGAGCCTGTCGGCATTTTCTGTGGTGAGGCGGGACCTTCTATCAGTGACTATACCCCCAGCGGCACTGAAAACACGCTTTGATGTCACACTAGCAGCTGGGCATGCCAGCACCTCCAAGGCATACAATGACAGCTCAGTCCAAGTGTGCAGCTTGGAAACCCAGTAATTAAAGGGTACAGAAGGGTCGGTTAGGAAGCTGGTACTGTCACTGAGATACTGCTGCACCATGTTGGACAATTGTTGTCTCCTACTCAAGGTGACCGTAGGCAAATTCCGTTCTTGATTGGAAGGTCTGTTGAACATCGCCCAGTTGGCGGACATCTTACCCCCACCTCTTCTTGTCATTGATGGCGTTTGTGTCCCAACCAAAGGCTGCTGTTGCAAAGAGCTGGTTCTTCGATGTATAGCGGATTCAGACGGTGATATTGCCAGCAAAATATCAAGAAAAACCCTCTTTACATTATCCATCGTTAAGCCCCTGGATGAGTGCGACAGCAGCGACTGAAATTTGTCTTTGTACCGTGGGTCCAAAAACGTTGACAACCAGTAGAGGTCGCTGTCATAGATGTGTATGACGCGTGGATCTTTGGAGACACATTGACACATTACTTCAGCCATGTGTGCTAAGCTGCAAAGACTCATCTCCTCGGTTACAACAGAATGAAGATCACTACGCATCGTGGCCTCTAAATCGGTGTCCGCCTCCTCCTCTTCAGCCCACCCATGCTGTACCGACATAAACGTAGGGTTGGGAGTCCCATCAGGGTTCACATCAGTACCAGAGAAAAATAAATCTTCTTCATCATCACCCTCATCACCATCTTCCTGAACCAATGTAGCCTGCTGATATTGGCTTGGGTGGCTAGGATCAGCGATGTTCAATTCTGGCTCCATAGCCATCCGCTGGGCTCTCAAAGCATCTGTTTTGAGATTCATTAGGGATTCTTGGAGCAGGCAGAGCATGGGGATGGTGAGACTGATAATCGACTGATCCCCACTGACAAGTTTGGTGCAGTATTCGAAGTTATCCAGCAACTCGCAAAGGTCAGCGATCCAGACCCACTCGAAAGTACTGATGTGTGTGGTATGACTTCCGGGTTGACGGGCATGTTGCAGCTGAAATTCCGCTATTGCCTTCTGCTGCTCATTAAACCTTGCCAACATATGGAAGGTGGAGTTCCATCGCGTAGGCATGTCGCAAATTAGCCTGTGTTTCGGCAAGTTAAATTGGATTTGAAGGGCTGAAAGACTTGCAGCTGCTGTGGACGAATGTCTAAAGTGGGCGCAAATTCGCCTCACCTTATCCAGTAGCTCAGATAACTCTGGGTATATTTTGAGGAATTTCTGAACTACCAGGTTCAGGACGTGAGCCATGCAAGGCACATGTACAAGTTTACCGTGCTTTATTGCCGCCACAAGGTTTGCACCATTATCGCTCACAATTAGACCTGGTTGTAGTTCCAGTGGGGCCAGCCACTCATCGGTCTGTTGCTTGAGACCTTTCCACAACTCTGTTGCAGTGTGACGTGTGTCACCTAGGCAGATAAGCTTCAGAAGAGCCTGTTGTCGCCTTGCAGAAGCAGTACTGCAAAGCTCCCAACTCGGACGTGATGGTGCGTGAGGCTCAGCAGTGGACAAGGAAGTGGCAGAAGCCGATTGGGCACTGGACATATATGAGGAGGCAGACACCCGGAATGATGTTGGGCCCGCTATTCGTGGAGTTGGAAGTATGTCAGATGGTACAGTTTTAGAAGTTGGGACACTCTCCACCAGGTTGATCCAGTGAGCCGTTAGTGAAATGTATCTGCCCTGTCCACAACTACTTGTCCACGTGTCCGTTGTTAGGTGGACTTTTGCGGTGACAGCATTTGTTAAAGCACGTTTTAAGTTGTTAACCACGTGCTGGTGTAAGGCGGGAACGGCACTACGTGAGAAAAAGTAGCGGCTGGGTACAGAGTATCGTGGTGCTGCCTCAGCCATCAACTCCCGAAAAGACTCTGTACCCACAAGCCTAAATGGCAGCATTTCCACAGCTAACAACTTGGCTATTTTCGCAGTCACTTTTTGGGAATATGGGTGTGTCGGTTGGAACTTCCGCTGTCTTTCATACAGCTGTGGCACAGACAACTGCACGTTTGGACCAGACTGACAAGAGGATTGACTACTGTCATGTCTGTCTTGTAAAGCACCTTGGGAGGAGTACGCTTGAGCAGGAGCTGAAGCCTGAACACTTGCTGGTGAAGGATGGATCTGAGGTGGCCTGGAAGTGTTTGGATCAGAAGGCACTGATTTTGAACCCTGATAGGGTGCCCACTGAATTGGGTGCTTAAGAGACATATGCTTGCGCATACTGCTGGTGCTCTGGTTTCCTTTTACCGTGCCTCTGCTAAGCCTTGCCTGGCATATCTTACAGATAACCATATTTGGTACTGTTGGGCTATCCTTAAAAAATTGCCACACACTGGCTGTTCGTCCTTTATTTTTAATTGGAGGAAGAGGAGGATGACTCTGTTCAACACCAACTGTGGACACATTTTGGGCAACTGTGTTTGCAGTTTGTGCAACAGTTGGTACAGTTTGTGCCACAGTAGACGCTATTTGGGCAACTGTTCTCACAGTTTGTGTTCTGGAGACAGTACGCCTTTGTGATTTTGCCAGTGGTACATAGCCACTTTCGTCCTCCTGGCTGCTCTCTTGGCTATGCAATTCAGCAATCCAGGTAGGATCTGTGGTGTCATCATCCACCCCTTCCAGTTCAAAGGATTCTGGATAAACTGACTGAGCAGGCTGGCCAGATGAGATGTGTGTCTCATCATCCTCATCATCATCCACCTCCTGAGATACTGTTTGCATTTCGTGAAAGTGTCTTTCTTCAGGACGAGGTGCTTCCAAACTTTGGCCATGAGTAGACATTTCGTCTACTTCAAGTATCTCGTCAGGCAGTGACAAAGAAACCCCTTGATAAGAACCGAATAAGTCATCCGAGTGACCAAGGTCCATATCCAAATTTTCCTCTGGCTGCCGATGGGTTGAGGCAATATGAAGACTTTGATGATTGGATGGCGCTGCATTGTCTGTAGCGACACTAGAATGTCTTGCCACGGATGATTGCGTACTGCAAGAACCAGTGGTCGAGGGCGTCTGAGCCATCCAAGATGTTATCTTGTCATGCTCATCCGGCCTCAACACACGTTTTTTTTTGAGTACTGGGATTTCTAGGTAGAAAAAAGGACGTTCTATCAATCCTAGGCTGTGCACTTGTACCAGTGCCTTCTTGGGCAAGACTGCTGCGGCCACGACCTCGTCCCTGTCCCTTTGCAACATCCTTTTTGTTAATTGTTTTTTTTTGAGACATTGTTGACGAATGCACAGTCACCGAGTTGGAGTTAGGTGTTGCTGTATGCGTCACTTGCTGGCGGGGTAAGTGTGCGCGCTCACACTTGGCAGTGAAGCCGCACACTACACTCCCTAAAAAAATTGGTTTTAAGTGCGCACAGCCACCGAGATGTGGTTTGGTGTTGCTGAATGCGTCACTTGCTGGCAGGGTAAGTGTGCGCGCTCACACTTGGCAGTGAAGCCGCACACTACACTCCCTAAAAAAATTGGTTTTAAGTGCGCACAGCCACCGAGATGTGGTTTGGTGTTGCTGAATGCGTCACTTGCTGGCGGGGTAAGTGTGCGCGCTCACACTTGGCAGTGAAGCCGCACACTACACTCCCTAAAAAAATTGGTTTTAAGTGCGCACAGCCACCGAGATGTGGTTTGGTGTTGCTGAATGCGTCACTTGCTGGCGGGGTAAGTGTGCGCGCTCACACTTGGCAGTGAAGCTGCACACTACACTCCCTAAAAAAATTGGTTTGAAGTTTGCACAGCCACCGAGATGTGGTTAGGTGTTGCTGAATGCGTCACTTGCTGGCGGGGTAAGTGTGCGCGCTCACACTTGGCAGTGAAGCCGCACACTACACTCCCTAAAAAAATTGGTTTTAAGTGCGCACAGCCACCGAGATGTGGTTTGGTGTTGCTGAATGCGTCACTTGCTGGCGGGGTAAGTGTGCGCGCTCACACTTGGCAGTGAAGCCGCACACTACACTCCCTAAAAAAATTGGTTTTAAGTGCGCACAGCCACCGAGATGTGGTTTGGTGTTGCTGAATGCGTCACTTGCTGGCGGGGTAAGTGTGCGCGCTCACACTTGGCAGTGAAGCCGCACACTACACTCCCTAAAAAAATTGGTTTGAAGTGCGCACAGCCACCGAGATGTGGTTAGGTGTTGCTGAATGCGTCACTTGCTGGCGGGGTAAGTGTGCGCGCTCACACTTGGCAGTGAAGCCGCACACTACACTCCCTAAAAAAATTGGTTTTAAGTGCGCACAGCCACCGAGATGTGGTTTGGTGTTGCTGAATGCGTCACTTGCTGGCGGGGTAAGTGTGCGCGCTCACACTTGGCAGTGAAGCCGCACACTACACTCCCTAAAAAAATTGGTTTGAAGTGCGCACAGCCACCGAGATGTGGTTAGGTGTTGCTGAATGCGTCACTTGCTGGCGGGGTAAGTGTGCGCGCTCACACTTGGCAGTGAAGCCGCACACTACACTCCCTAAAAAAATTGGTTTGAAGTGCGCACAGCCACCGAGATGTGGTTTGGTGTTGCTGAATGCGTCACTTGCTGGCGGGGTAAGTGTGCGCGCTCACACTTGGCAGTGAAGCCGCACACTACACTCCCTAAAAAAATTGGTTTTAAGTGCGCACAGCCACCGAGATGTGGTTTGGTGTTGCTGAATGCGTCACTTGCTGGCGGGGTAAGTGTGCGCGCTCACACTTGGCAGTGAAGCCGCACACTACACTCCCTAAAAAAATTGGTTTGAAGTGCGCACAGCCACCGAGATGTGGTTAGGTGTTGCTGAATGCGTCACTTGCTGGCGGGGTAAGTGTGCGCGCTCACACTTGGCAGTGAAGCCGCACACTACACTCCCTAAAAAAATTGGTTTGAAGTGCGCACAGCCACCGAGATGTGGTTAGGTGTTGCTGAATGCGTCACTTGCTGGCGGGGTAAGTGTGCGCGCTCACACTTGGCAGTGAAGCCGCACACTACACTCCCTAAAAAAATTGGTTTTAAGTGCGCACAGCCACCGAGATGTGGTTTGGTGTTGCTGAATGCGTCACTTGCTGGCGGGGTAAGTGTGCGCGCTCACACTTGGCAGTGAAGCCGCACACTACACTCCCTAAAAAAATTGGTTTGAAGTGCGCACAGCCACCGAGATGTGGTTAGGTGTTGCTGAATGCGTCACTTGCTGGCGGGGTAAGTGTGCGCGCTCACACTTGGCAGTGAAGCCGCACACTACACTCCCTAAAAAAATTGGTTTGAAGTGCGCACAGCCACCGAGATGTGGTTTGGTGTTGCTGAATGCGTCACTTGCTGGCGGGGTAAGTGTGCGCGCTCACACTTGGCAGTGAAGCCGCACACTACACTCCCTAAAAAAATTGGTTTTAAGTGCGCACAGCCACCGAGATGTGGTTTGGTGTTGCTGAATGCGTCACTTGCTGGCGGGGTAAGTGTGCGCGCTCACACTTGGCAGTGAAGCCGCACACTACACTCCCTAAAAAAATTGGTTTGAAGTGCGCACAGCCACCGAGATGTGGTTAGGTGTTGCTGAATGCGTCACTTGCTGGCGGGGTAAGTGTGCGCGCTCACACTTGGCAGTGAAGCCGCACACTACACTCCCTAAAAAAAATTGGTTTGAAGTGCGCACAGCCACCGAGATGTGGTTTGGTGTTGCTGAATGCGTCACTTGCTGGCGGGGTAAGTGTGCGCGCTCACACTTGGCAGTGAAGCCGCACACTACACTCCCTAAAAAAATTGGTTTTAAGTGCGCACAGCCACCGAGATGTGGTTAGGTGTTGCTGAATGCGTCACTTGCTGGCGGGGTAAGTGTGCGCGCTCACACTTGGCAGTGAAGCCGCACACTACACTCCCTAAAAAAATTGGTTTTAAGTGCGCACAGCCACCGAGATGTGGTTTGGTGTTGCTGAATGCGTCACTTGCTGGCGGGGTAAGTGTGCGCGCTCACACTTGGCAGTGAAGCCGCACACTACACTCCCTAAAAAAATTGGTTTTGAAGTGCGCACAGCCACCGAGATGTGGTTAGGTGTTGCTGAATGCGTCACTTGCTGGCGGGGTAAGTGTGCGCGCTCACACTTGGCAGTGAAGCCGCACACTACACTCCCTAAGGTGGTGTACATGCTAGCAGCAACGCACTGGTCTGCCACAGAAAAAATAACGCTCTATGGCTTATTAGGAACAAAAATCGATCTGGTGCAAAAAAAAAAGGAAACAGCACCTCAGCTAAGCCTCTGACTGCAGCTGTTAGCAAAGCTGAGTGAGTAAGCTAAGCTATGAGGTCCGTCCTGTGTGCACTCTAAGGCTTCTCCTTCCTTCCTTCCCTGCCTGCCTGCCTGCCTACACAGCACTACTCTGTCCTCCTCCTAGCTCTCATAAGAGCTTTTTGGGTTAATATAAGGAATCTTCCCTACATTGACAATCCCTGATCTGCTCCAGCATATATCTCTCTCTCCCTATACTAGGTCAGATCGTCTCAGGAATGTGGCCAAAATGGCGGGGACAAGCCTTATATACTGCCTTGCCTGTCATAGATGACATAGGCATCACGATGGACAGCAGCCAATCATAGTCCTGACACAACCAACTTTGCTATGCCATTACTGACTATGATTGGCTATCTTCACAAGTTTTCTGACCTAACACGCACGCTGTGCTGACTCGGAACATAACAGATTCTGTATTCGAGAGTCCGACTCCCGAATACAGTATACAGGACTCGGAATCGTAGACTCGTAGGACTCGGAATCGTAGACTCGCTCAGACTCGCTGCTGACAGCGGGTATCTGTGAAGAGTCAAGCTTATTGACATTGAATTCCATTGGACTCGTCACTGTGCGAGTCCAAGCTGGGAGATTCGCCGAGTAACGAGTCCTGCGAGTACCTTCAGAATCGCCGAGTCCCGAGTCCTAGCGAGTAGACTCGCCCATCCCTAATCATAATATTCATAAACAAGGGGAGACACACTTTCAGGGAAAACTGGGGAAACTAAGAAAAACAAGTGCTTACACACAGTCTTAAAGTCTAGTACTTGTCCGGTTACTTAAGGCTTCCACCACACGATCCGACCAAGTACGGGTCAAGCCTGGACCATGTGTCCTGCCCGGTTACATCGGCAACAAATCAGTTGTCCAGTGGCATCAAAACGATACGTGTCCTTCTCTCTTCTCCGGGGTTCTCCCACCAACACCGCATCTCCTCCCCATGGACCTCCTGGGACAGTGGTTCTGGGGTAAGTGGCTCGGCTAAGCCCTGTACGGGGGCTAGGACGTCCTCTCAGGCCGGGCTAGTGCTTGCCGGACCGGGGCTGTGGGGGCAAGGAGTGTCTATTGGGACGAGGGCTTGCTCCTGCAGCAGTGGGGCGGCTGTCATACCTGATCTGATACCGGGCTCCATCTCTTCCTCATTGATGATAAGGTGGGCCTGTTCCATCTGGTGGCCTAGTTTGTCAACCTCCCTCTCCGGGGAGGCAAGAGCCGACTCCAGAAGTTGGCTAGCCTCTGGGGAACCGGGGAAGTCTGCACTTCGCACCCCACACGCTGCCATTCTTAGCCTCCCGCCTCTTTCATCACTCCTCGTGCTGTCATCTCTCTCTTCTTCTCCTTCCCTTTGTGGGTGTCTCCATCCTTCATCGTCGTCGGCAGTCACTCCCTTGGGCTGGATTGTACAGTCTTTGGGTCTGCCCTCTCAATGGTTGGATAATGGAAGGGGTGTAGGCTATTTTTCGTGCCTTGTGCTGGCCTGGCCCACGATGAGGGACTACGGCATGCCCCTTTGCCAGCACATGGTTTCAGTCTTTCAGGGACGCCATTACTGAGGCCCAACAAAAACACAGTCTGTAAGGCGCACAAAACCCGGTTTTACTGGGTCGGTAGATCCTGTTTGTGACACCAAGTTGACTCGCCCATTAGGGTCGTGGGGCACTCGGAACTGGGCTGCGGTTCTGCTTAGAGGAAATAACGGGAGTTGAGACCAGGCTCCATGGCCCTGGGCAGTCAATAAAAGGGGGAAAATAATTAGGAATTAACGTGACACCCGTGGTGTGCGTCTATGGGTATGCTGCGCCATCTAGTAGCGACCGCTCCACAGCGGCGCCACCTATAAACCCTACATATATGTATATACACACCTTCAGTATACACCCTACATATACGGTATGTATATACACAAAGTGTATACCCTACATATCTAAATATATATAGCTAAGTGCATGTGATGCGCCCCAGGGTATGTGGACTCGGGTATGTGGGCCCTCGGCTGCGGTTGGGATGTCACTGATGGCCGGCCCAGACCCGTGGCCCTGGTGGTCAGCTTTAAAGAAAAGGGGATTAAATTGAAATAGGAATAGTTTGTCGTGACGCCACCTGCAGATTCTGGTGATGGGACACCAGCGCCGCTTCAGACCTCCGGAGGGCAATGGTACTGCAGCTTTTATGGAACAGCTCCCTGCAGGTGGAGCTGGGCCTCCGTGGCAGGAGTGCACCGATGATGTAGATGCAGTCTGTAAAGGTAGATTTGCAACGCAGTAATGGAACAAACACATGGAGAGTCTGTCACTCTACCCGGGTACTGTACTGGAACAGTTCTCATGACAACGCAGTTCACAGTGGAAAACAGTCTTTTGCATGAGGTAGCTGGCCGGGTAGTCACAGCGGGCTGCAAGGTCTCTCAGAGTCTCCCATGGCATGCATTCTATTGACTATTCCAGGTCCTGCTACTGATTCCTGTCCTTGCACCACCCTCTTACTACCAGGCCCGTTGGGGGTGCTGATGAGTTCCCGGCTTCCCAAATCTTAAGAAGGGGGATCTCGACCTTTAGATGGGCAGTCCTGGCGTGGCGGTGCTGGATGGACAGGGTATCGAGGCCGGTAGACTGACCCGCGATAGCCTGTATTGGCGGCTCTGGGGCTATACTCCCTGCACCGCATCCTTAGAGCCGGTTCCCCGTGGTGGACCAGGGTTCCCCCAGGCATATGGGGGTACCCTCTCTCTTTTCCTGGGCTGCCTTATCTTCTCTCAAGCTCCCTCTCTCGGAGACCCCTTTCCTCTCTCAGGGCTCCATTTCCTTCTCCTCAGGGCAAACTAGAACTCCCCATTTTTCTACCTCCCGCCTCCCCTAAGTCTCCCCGCAGGGACTGGGCTCATGCAGAGGAACAATTACAATGTTCTGGAATGGCCATCCCAGTCCCCAGACCTGAATATCATTGAACATCTGTGGGATGTTTTGAAGCGGGCTGTCCATGCTCGGCGACCATCAAACTTTACTGAACTGGAATTGTTTTGTAAAGAGGAATGGTCAAAAATACCTTCATCCAGGATCCAGGAACTCATTAACAGCTACAGGAAGCCACTAGAGGCTGTTATTTTTGCAAAAGGTGGATCTACTAAATATGTCACTTTTCTGTTGAGGTGCCCATACTTTTGCACCTGTCAATTTTTGTAATAATGCATATTTCACATTTTCGGTTAGTACAATAAACCTCATTTCAAACCTGAAATATTACTGTGTCCATCAGTTATTACATACCGTATATACTCGCGTATAAGCTGAGTTTTTCAGCCCAAAATTTGGGCTGAAAAGTCCCCCCTCGGCTTATACGCGAGTATACAGTATACAGCAGCAGCCCCCGGAGGTATACAGGCCCCCCCATCATGATCCAGGGCCCCCCCCTTGCGCGGCAAACCTGTAAAGTAAAATCATACTTATCACTGTCCCACGCTGTCCCGCCGCTTGCCGACATCACGATCCCGGGCTTCATTCCGCGTCTTCCGCCTTCCTGTGGTCGCGGGCAATGACGTCATTGCCCTCGACCACAGGAAGCCGGAAGACGCGGAATGAAGCCCGGGATCGTGATGTCGGCAAGCGGCGGGACAGTGATAAGTATGATTTTACTTTACAGGTTTGCCGCGCAAGGAGGGGGGGCCTGGATCATGATGGGGGGGCCTCTATACCTCCGGGGGCTGCTGCTGTATACAGCCCTGGGGCTGCTGCTGTATACACCCCTGGGGCTGCTGCTGTATACAGCCCTGGGGCTGCTGCTGTATACACCCCTGGGGCTGCTGCTGTATTCACCCCTGGGGCTGCTACTGTATACAGCCCTGGGGCTGCTGCTGTATACAGCCCTGGGGCTGCTGCTGTATACAGCCCTGGGGCTGCTGCTGTATACACCACTGGGGCTGCTGTATACTACCTAAGGGCTGCTGTATATACCTCTGGGGCTGCTGTATACTACCACTAGGGCTGCTGTAAATACCACTGGGGCTGCTGTATACTACCTAAGGGCTGCTGTATATACCACTGGGGCTGCTGTATACACCACTAGGGCTGCTGTATACACCACTAGGGGTGCTGTATATACCTCTGGGGCTGTATATACCTCTGGGGCTGCTGTATACTACCTCTGGGGCTGCTGTATACTACCACTGGGGCTGCTGTATACTACCACTGGGGTTGCTGTATACTACCACTGGGGCTGCTGTATAGTACCACTGGGGCTGTATATACCTCTGGGGCTGCTGTATACTACCACTGGGGCTGCTGTATACACCTCTGGGGCTGCTGTATACTAACCACTGGGGCTGCTGCTGTATATACCTCTGGGGCTGCTGTATACACCACTAGGGCTGCTGTATATACCTCGGGCTGTATATACCTCTGGGGCTGCTGTATACTACCTCTGTGGCTGCTGTATACTACCACTGGGGCTGCTGTATACTACCACTGGGGTTGCTGTATACTACCACTGGGGCTGCTATATAGTACCACTGGGGCTGCTATATAGTACCACTGGGGCTGCTGTGTACTACCACTGGGGCTGCTGTATACACCTCTGGGGCTGCTGTATACTAACCACTGGGGCTGCTGCTGTATATACCTCTGGGGCTGCTGTATACCACACTGCTGGGGGCTGTATACCTGTGCTGGGGTCCACCCTCGGCTTATACACGAGTCAATAGGTTTTCCCAGGTTTTGGGGGCAAAAGTAGGGGGTCGGCTTATACACGGGTCGGCTTATACACCAGTATATACGGTATATCACACTGAAATAGCTGTTGCAAAAAACAAATTTTAAACAACAAAAAAAAAAGAGTAAGATTAAGAGTGGTGCCCAAACTTTTTCATATGACTGTATATATATATTGTGATATGGCGATCACGGAGCGGGCCGGGGTACACTCGCTTAGCAGCACAAAACCATAAACACAGCAACAGTCTCTTCTATGCAATGGGTCCAGCGGGTTTATTTAGAACAGCATACACACAGTGTGAATTAAACATGAGCCTTCCTTCGGCTTTCCAAAAGCATACAGTCCGTTACCTCACACATGGCCTCTAGTCACTCCGCACAGGCCTCTAGGACCTGAGCTGTCCATGCCTCAGTCTCTTTCAGTCTCCCCTATGTTAAACACAGACTCGATTAAAACAACCTGAAATATACCCACATCTCCAGCAAGTTGCAAGCTTAACTCTTGCCACGCTGTTAAGCAGACTGTAGCTTCCATGGCAAGACATTCATAAAACATCACAGCAGACTTCCACTCCACTCCCCTTGCTTCCTCTTACCGCAGCAGTGCCAATGTGCGTTTCACTGTGGATTGTATATAGCAGGTTGGTGCTGCCTCCTCCACACTAAGAGTAGGCAGCACTTCCTGCTTTATGCACTCACACCAGCACTGCCTCCTCCTGAGTCTTCAGTTTTTGCAAAGGAGATCAGAGCAGCGGGGGAACAGGGAGAGGTAAGTACAGATTTATTTTTTTGAGTACACGGTGGCCAGAGGACTATGAGGGGAGGAGGTGCATTATACAGTATGAAGAGTTATAAAACTATATAATGAGGCTGCACTTTATGGAGAGATATGAGGCTGCACTATATGGAGAGATATGAGGCTGCATTATGCTATATGGGCGGCTATGAGGCTGCCTTATACTATATGAAGGGCTTTGAGACTGCATTATGCTATATGGAGGACTGAGGCAGCATTATACTGTATAGAGGACTATGAGGCTGCAATATACTATATGGAGGGCTGTGAGGTTGCATTATACTATATGGAGGGTTATGAGGCTGTATTACACTACTATATAAGGAAGAATATGAGAATCAATTATACTGTTAGAGGGTTTTGAGGCTGCATTATACTACATGGAGGGCAAAGAGGGTGCATTATAGTAATTGGATGACTATGGGGGCTACCTTATGAATCTGGGACAAAGGGATGCATTATAATCTATATAGAACTATGGGGGTACATTGTAATATTTGGAGGGATATGGCGATGCATTATAATAACTGGAGAACTATGGTGGCAGGAGGAGAAAGATTATATATACCAGGCCGGGGAACATATATACCACGATAAGGGCCATTTTCCAGGATGAGTGACATTAATACATAATGAAGGGGGAGAAGGGTCAATTTGTGAGTTTTTATAGGATTTAGAACATTAAACAGGGCCATACAACTGACCACCATGAGTGCCAGGGGGAAGACCCCGGTCTAAATTTCGCACTCTAGTTACTCCACTGATACAGGCCTTTGCTTTGAATGCCTTTACTACATCTGCGGCCACAGGACATCACTTGTCCTGCATGAGAATTGCCGGCAAATTGAGTGCTGAATGCAAGTAAGGAACCATGTGTTGTTGAGGAAGGTTCTGATACACACTTGCATTCACTCTGTCATGTAGCTGTATGTCCAACCCCTGCAACAGAAAACATTCTCCAAACCATGACACTTCCTCCACCACCTTTCACTAACTTCTCTACACACTTTGGGTTCAGTCTTTCCTCAGTTTGTCAATAAACATAATGCTTCCCATCAAACTCATATATATTTAACTTGCTTTCATCACTACAATGAACTGTGGACCGCTTTTTCTCTGTCCACACAACCTGATCCTCACCAAAAGTGAGTCTAACCTTTTAATTATTTCTGATAATGAGAGGTTTGGTCACTGCAGAATGGGCTTTCAGTCCAAATGCTCTTAAACATTGTGACACTGTATGATGAGACAGATCCTTACCCTGTTCAGTGCTGAACTGTTGAGCTATTCCAGCTGCAGTGTAGAAACAATTACCCATGGAGATTCTCCTCATCATCCTGTCCTCTCTTGCATTTGTGTTTCGAGAGCAAACAGCCTTCTTGGGGGGCTTGAAAGAGTTTGTGATGCTGTAAAGATGCAATATTCTAGAAATCACTGACTGTTTTACTTTGCTGGGCGATGGCAGGAATCATAGCAAATGGATTTCTGCCTGTTAGCGAATACCAGCTATGCTGTGTTTACTATTTATCAATTGGTAAATTCATGAGGGGGAACATGACGCTAATATATTTAGCTTGTTACTCCCACGGTCAAAGGTATGAGGAAAACTGGAAATCTATAACTTTCTGCAGGTCTGAGCACATCCCCGGACTACCCATAGATGAGGTCACCAGCTGAGAGGTCAGTGAGTTTAATGCGTGTTCACTAAAACCTAATGCCACATTTTCCATTGTTCCAGACTAGCAGAAACTAAGCTGTGGCACCGAACTGTGTTTCTTCTATGTAGTCCCCGGTCCTCCCCAAAGCTTGGACATCATTGCTGTGGAACAGGTCTAGCAACTTTCACATTTTTTATCCTTTTTATTTATGTAGTTGACTATATTCTATTGTATTATGTCCCCTTTGTAAAATCTTGTATAATTTATAATTTTGTAAACACTACCTATTCTTTCGGATTAACTATATAAAATTTAATAGCTTCGTTCTTTTTGCTCTATGAAGTAAAACCACGACCCTGTGCTAGCCTCACGTTACCAGTAAAGGGTGTCCAATCACCTAGATAAACGATTGGTGGTGGCAGTGTATTTTGCTTGTGTTATTGTGAGCTTGGTAATGATGGAACTGAGATATATATATATATATATATATATATTTAATATATTCTGAGCTGGAACCAGTGATATATACAGGTGCATCTCAATGAATTAGAATATCATCAAAAAGTTAATTTATGTCAGTAATTCAATACATAAAGTGAAACACATATATTATATAGACTCATTAAAAACAGAGTGATTTATTTCATGTGTTTATTTCTGTTAATGTTGATGATTATGACTTACAGCCAATGAAAACTCAAAGGTCATTATCTCAGAAAATTAAAGTAGGGGGGATGAAGAGTCTGAGGCTACCTTTACACGTTGCAACATTGCATGCAATTTCACTTGCAATTTGCTGGTTGCAGTGAAATCATGGACACATCGCTACATTTGTACACGGCAACAAAATGGAACAATGTGTCCATGATTTCACTGCAACCAGCAAATTGCAAGTGAAATTGCCTAGTAATATTGCTGTGTGTGAAGGTACCCTAAGGGTACAGTTACATGTCGCAATATCGTTCTGATATCGCATACAATTTCACAGGAGCGCGCACGTTTTTGGCACTTGTCCAAGATCGCATAGTAGATGTCACACAGGCAGATATCGGCAGGCAACAAGCATTAACATTGTAGTGAATAGGGGAAGTTGCAAACAAGATCATAGTTGCGTCATCACACAGCACGATCATGCCAGATTGCAATATCATACCTACTATTTTTTCGAGTCGCATTGCCCATTTACACGACACAACGCACAAACGATATCAACTGCAACCACCGTACCACGTGACTTTTTTTCGATGTTGCATTGCAATATTGCAACGTGTAACGGTACCCTTAACGTACAGTCACATGCGGCAATTTTGCTAGCAATTTCACTGGCAATTTGCTGGTTGCAGTGAAATCATGGAGACATTGTTCAATTTGTACAAGGCAACAAAATAGAACAATGTGTCCATGATTTCACTGCAACCAGCAAATTGCCTGTGAAATTGCTAGCAAAATTGCCACATGTGACGGTACCTTAAAGGGAACCTGTCAGACTGTTTATGCTCCCCCAGCTATCACTGTCTGTACATGTAGCTTCATAATACCAGTCTAATCATCCCTGTCTGAGCTCATAGTGTAATGTGAAAGGTGAAAAAAAAGCATTTATACCCTTACATTTCCTTATATAATGAGGCAGTCAGTCCCCAGCTTGGAGGACAGGGACTGTTTGGCAGGTTAATAGTTAACATTTCAGCCTTGTGCTAGAACATGTTGGGAGACCTGATGTGATGTCACAACCATGTGACTACAATAGGCGGAGCTAAGTTCTCATAGAACATAATACGTTTGCTGGCTTAGCTCCACCCACTATGGTCACCTGATCGTTACATCACACAGGTCCTTTAGCCATCCAAATTAAAAGTGAGTTAACTATTATCCTGCCAGACAGTCTCCCTCCTCCAAGGTGTAGACTGAAAAGTAAGTGTGTAAATGCTTTTTTTCACCTTTTACATTACACTATGAGCTCAGACAGGGATGATTAGACTAGTACTATGAAGCTGCAGCTACAGACAGTGATAACTGGGGGAGCATAAATCACCTGACAGGTTCCCTTTAAGAGATAAAATATGACCTAAATAGGTATCAGAGGCTTCACCTTGTGTGGTAGTGAGAGTCACAACCACTATAAAAGCAGATCACGGCTGCTGTAGACCTCAGCGTAGTGCATATAGAATCAGATATGAACATTCCATATGGTTAAAATATATTGAGCTATCAGGATATATCCCAATACAGCTCAGCAGCTCAGACACTATAATTAATGTATCAAAAGGAGTCATGATGAAGCATATGCCTGTATAACAAAGCAAAACTATTTCAAATATCAATAGTTGCACTCGACACAGACTTAATTCTAAATAGAAAAAAAAATGAAAAAAGTAGAGATACTTAGCATTATGGAAATGGCCAAATCTATATTTCACCCAGTTGCCACGCTGAGGCGATCTCCGTTAACTGGGTCCTGACACTAATGTCACTGCCTTGTGTCTTTCTGGGCTTTTCCTCATCGGCTGATACCAGAGAATAATGGATTTGCAGTCTTATAACTAAAGACAGGTGCTTTGAATATATAATCAGTGCCTTGGGAAAAGAGGTTAACCCCTTAGGTGTGCTAGAGACTGATACCAGAGGGCAATAGCTTATACCTGACAACTGGAGTGGAGGAAGGTGCTAGCATACGGGTGCTGAGCCCATGTCATACAGTCATGGCCAAAAGTTTTCAGAATGACCCAAAAATGATATTTTCACATGATCTGCAGCCCTCTGGTTTTTATTTGTGTTTGTCTGATGTTTATATCACATACAGAAATATAATTGCAATCATATTATGATACCAAAAGGTTATATTGACAGAATGAGTTAATGCAGCAAGTCAATATTTGCAGTGTTGACCCTTCTTCTTCAGGACCTCTGCAATTCTCCCTGGCTGCTCTCAATCAACTTCTGGACCAAATCCTGACTGATAGCAGTCCATTCTTGCATAATCAATGCTTGCAGTTTGCCAGAATTTGTTGGTTTTTGTTTGTCCACCCGTCTCTTGATGATTGACCACAAGTTCTCAATGGGATTAAGATCTGGGGAGTTTCCAGGCCATGGACCCAAAATCTCTATGTTTTGTTCCCTGAGCCATTTAGTTATCACCTTTGCTTTATGGCAAGGTGCTCCATCATGCTGAAAAAGGCATTGTTGGGCGCCAAACTGCTCTTGGACGGTTGGGAGAAGTTGCTCTTGGAGGACATTCTGGTACCATTCTTTATTCATGGCTGTGTTTTTAGGCAAGACTGTGAGTGAGCCGATTCCCTTGGCTGAGAAGCAACCCCACACATGAATGGTTTCAGGATGCTTTACAGTTGGCATGAGACAAGACTGGTGGTAGCGCTCACCTCTTCTTCTCCGAATAAGCTGTTTTCCAGATGTCCCAAACAATCGAAAAGGGGATTCATCAGAGAAAATGACTTTACCCCAGTCCTCAGCAGTCCACTCCCTGTACCTTTTGCAGAATATCAGTCAGTCCCTGATGTTTTTTCTGGAGAGAAGTGGCTTCTTTGCTGTCCTCCTTGAAACCAGGCCTTGCTCAAAGAGTCTCCGCCTCACAGTGCATGCAGAAGCACTCACACCAGCCTGCTGCCATTCCTAAGCAAGCTCGGCACTGCTGGTAGTCCCATCCCACAGCTGAAACAAGTCTTTCTTGGGCGCCCTGGAGCCCTTTTGACAACAATGGAAGCTCTCTCCTTGAAGTTCTTGATGATGCGATAGATTGTTGACTGAGGTGCAATCTTTGTAGCTGTGATACTCTTCCCTGTTAGGCCATTTTTGTGCAGTGCCATGATGGCTGCACGTGTTTCTTTATGGTACCTTTACACGCCGCCACAACAGGATGGATACAACCCGCTACAGGCTACAAATGTAGCTTGTAGCGGCAAAATACCCCGTAGTAGCGGCGTGTGAAGACGGGACGACACAGCCGGCTACAGATACCTCTGTATCCGTGCACTGCCCATAAACATATGGCTACATCGCCGATTGTAGCGAGCTGTATCGGCGTGTAAAGAAGCTACAGAAGGGAACTCTGGACACCCGGCGATGTAACTGCAATGTAGCTAAGGCGTGACCCAGGCTCCGTGTTACCGCGCCCCATGTGCGATCATTGGTGGAAGCTGCTGCATGATGATTGGTAGTCGCTGCATAGGGAGGCATATTTAAGGAGCTGACGAGTCACACTACACAATCGCTCGAGCGTGCTGTATTACTCAGCCTCCTGCGTTGCCTGCCCAATCAGGATGTTATTGCTTCGTCCTATCAGCGTACGGACGGCTCGTAAACCACAATTGCGGCACGCCTATGTGCTGTCCCTGCTGCACCAGGTACGCCCATAGTAGCTGGTTATAGCGGTGTGTAAATGAGCTACAGCTGGCTACTTGAGACACCCGGCGATGTAGCTAGCTGTAGATGTAGCGTAGCGTAGCGCACCTTGTGGCAGCGTGTAAAGAGGGTGCGGTTCCCGTTGGTAACCGTTCGCCCGTGCTCGTGCACGTGAAGTTGCCGTTGGTATCCATCCTGTTGTGGCGGCGTGTAAAGGTACCATTAGAGATAACCATGGTTAACTGAAGAGAAACAATGATACCAAGCACCAGCCTCCTTTTAAAGTGTCCAGTGGTGTCATTCTTACTTAATCATGACTGATTGATCACCAGCCCTGTCCTCATCAACACCCACACCTGTGTTAATGGAACAATCACTAAAACGATGTTAGCTGCTCCTTTTAAGGCAGGACTGCAATGATGTTGAAATGTGTTTTGGGGGTTAAAGTTCATTTTCTAGGCAAATATTGACTTTGCAAGTAATTGGTGTTAAGCTGATCACTCTTTATGACATTCTGGAGTATATGCAAATTGCCATTAGAAAAACTGAAGCAGTAGACTTTGTTAAAATTAATATTGGTATCATTCTCAAAACTTGACTGTACATATACAAATATTATGCTGCACTCAGTCCTGTCAATGAAGGTGCTAACTAAACACAATTATATTTCAAATATTAATAGTTGCACTCGACAAAGACTTAATTCTAAATAGTAAATAAATTACAAAATGAAAAAAGTAGAGATAGTATTATGGAAATGGCCAAATCGATAATTCACCCAGTTGCCACACTGAGGCGATCTCCATTAACTGGGTCCTAACACTAATATCACTGCGAAACGTACGTCAGCAGTCCGGTCTAGAGGGATCTCCTTTCCCTCCTGCACTTGCACTTTATTGGTATGAAACAGTTTTGGATGTAATTCCTTTATTACATGTTTCAATGTACTTGCATGGGATATTTTAAACTGGTTAAAGAGCTGCCAGTCTGTTTACTGGAGATTATTATGGCAGACTCTTGTTAGTCATTCCTAGATAGGGAATGTTATTACCTGCAGTATATTTGTGTGACATTGTACTACCTATATTGTATTCACCTTTCTGGGAAACCATCCATTCTGTATAAAATACCATGTGCTATATGTGCTATATGTGCTATGTGCCTTGTATATTATGCACCTGTTTTTCCACACAAAGTGTATTTGTATTTGTCTCTTTGTCTACAAAATAAATGAAGTTTTATATGCAATTTTCTAAAAAGCAATTTTGGCTCCACATGTTCTCCTTTTGATATAAGTAGTGCATATAGGGTAGGGAGTATGAAGGGTTAAAAACCGTGCTGCCGTATTCCATGAGTCATCAAAGGGTGAATATAATATTGATTTATTAGTCAACACGTTTTAGGGTTCCCTGGCTTCTTCCTCAGGACAAATCAATATCATATTGCCATGTGTCAGGGAGCCCTGAAATGCGTTGACTAATAAATCAATATTATATTCACCCTTTGATGACTCGTGGAATATGGCAGTGCAGTTTTTAACCCTTCTTCCTCCCTAGTTTAATTTTCTGAGATAATGACCTTTGGATTTTCATTGGCTGGAAGCCATAATCATCAACATTAACATAAATAATCACTTGAAATAGATCACTCTGTTTGTAATGGCTCTATATAATAATTGTGTTTCACTTTTTGTATTGAATTACCAAAAACATTTACTTTTCATGATATTCTAATTCATTGAGATGCACCTGTACATCCTCTCATGGCAGGCACCTCAATATTCGACATATAGCAGAGCAGCTGCGCTCATTTACTTATCGTCGTGATGAGGGAGCGCCAGACGGCTGCTCATCCTAACAAATTGGTGGCAAGCAGTGGGATATAGAGCATTATTGATCTGGTTTGAACCATCATTCCTCTCACTAAAAACTTGCACAGTTCTTGCGAGGATTCTGCGCAAAACGTTTTGAGGATCGAACTCAGAGTTTAATAAAATCTGGGACACCCCTCCTTCTTCTTTTCTATCCTATGTTTTGTTTGGCGATCATGGCTGCAGTTGGTACCAAAAGCAGAAAAAGGAGACCCTTGATGCCATCGGTACGATCAGACAAATTGACTCCTGCGGCAAAAGCAGGAAGCAAATGGCCACTGCGCTGTTGCAATTGGATGAAGAGCAAGTCCGTCGCCTAAGCCCAGATGAAAGGGAGGTCAGCCAAGACCCCAACGGTGCTGCCGTAAGGCTTCCAGCTGTGCAGGTTAGCCAAAGTATAGACTGTGCTGCTGCTGGGGTCCCACTTGTAGATGCAAGCCAAGTCCTAGATGGCTCTGCTGGAGAGGTCCAACTCTAAGATGCAGGTGTGGAGCGCTTAGACTGCTGAGCAGAGTAACACCCTAATTGCTAAGTCACACTGGTGGCCGTCTCAGCAGCTGTGGCCTTGGCTTCACATGAAAAGGGGGTTATTGTAAAAGAGGTGTAAAGTTGTAATGTAGGAATAAAGGAAAACAACATAAAAAAGTTCATGACACCACCCAGGATTTGGCCAGCACTGTAGGGGTTCCCATAAATATAGGTGGTGATAAGCAGTGCAGATGATTAACCCTTCGCAACCAGGGCTGGCTCCCAGGAAAGTTATAGTAGTAAGACAAGGAATAATGCAGCAGGAGACAAGATAGTCACTTTACTGTTTACAGTACATTCCTGACGGATCCATAGTTCACAGTACTCTTCACCAGGCTTCCAGTCTGGATAGTCTGATTGGAGGGCAGCAAAAAAAGGCTTATAAAGAGTGTTCTTGGACTATCTGGGAGGTGGCCAAGCTGAAATCTGGAAGAGCACAATACCAGGTTGGGGCTGCATTGAAAAAAAACAACAGTAAAGGAACTTGGCCTTCCTGTACTACTACCACCATCATCCACACAGACTCTATTACCAAACCCTAGGGCCCGCTCTGCCTGTGGGGAGTGTTTCACCTAAGCTGCCACAACATCTATCCCCTGGGGTCCAAACAGCAGCGCTGGTCATTCCTGACCAGACACCACAGTTGGCGTCACGATAAGGACTTTTATTATCCCCTGTAAATAACCCCTTTTCATGCTTGGTCAGGGCCTCGACCACCGGGACTGCCACTGTGACATCCCCCTGACTACACCCAGTTGGTCAAGTTCCCCCTGTCCTTACGACCATTGCACTTCTATTCAGGATGGGTCCATGTGCTCCACTACTCTGACTTACTACTCACTAACCCCTCCTCTATCCAGAGACTGTGTCACAAGGCCAACCCAGGCATCAAGTGCATAGCCTCCTAGTAAGGGATCAGGCCTTGTGTGTGAATGTTTCAGTTCCCAGCAGGGAAATTATTACTCATTGACTAGAAATACAGTGAATTATGACATGTAGTACCATTCAGACTTAGGGGTGCCACAGAAGATGCATCAGTGACCAGGGCAATGTGGACTCTCTCCTGCAGATGGCCCTACAGCAATGCCACAGATAGGATTACGAGGAATGGCAGAGGCTCATTCCGCAATTTATACCACAAGGCTGTCAGAGCAAGCGCGGGGCTGCAAGAACTGAGCGGCAGGCCCATCTCAGAGAGAGACCATAAACTGCAGTTGGCCCAACTCGGGAGGCAGCCATCTACCCCACTGAACTGTGTCTTCAATAATGCCAAACCTTTAAACCCTGGCCGGAGCATTTTCCGGTGATGAAAAAGGAAGGGGATTTGGACACAATTCTGAGGGGATTTAAAAAGACTCATTTACAGTACCAGTTGTACGAGTGTTGGACCCCAGGGCCGTAAGGTAATTGGAACCGAGCTAAACTGTCTCTGGGGAGCCACGGGGATCAAGACCCTTTTTCCGTTACCCTGGGTGCAGCTGAAAAGGGGGTTTTCTGGCTTGGTAGAGAAAGGGGGATGGCGAATAGGGAGATTGTTCGTGACACCATCCGTGGTATGTGTCTATAGGTGGCCACCGCTGCTGCAGAGCATCCAGGGACGGTGTATAGCAGTTGGGATGGAATGGCTATGTACGGGCAGAGCAGTTCCCAGGGGCAGTGAAGGTAGTTTAGATGTAGGGTGCAGGACGACGAGCTCAAAGCAATAAGCAGACTCACCGTTTGTTGGTCAATCAGTCTTTTACTGGAAGAGCTGACTTCAAGCAGTTGTCCACAGAGTCTTTGTTGAGAGCAACTTAGGATTCTTATTGGCTCCTGTTGCTGCATCAGCTAAGCTGCTGGCCCTGTCTCTTCCTGCGAGGTGCCGGTATGACAGGCAACTCGGATCCTTTCTAACCCTCGTCTCGGGTGTTGGTTCCGGGACCCTCTTCGTTGCTGTGTCTCCGGGGACAATGGGGCTGGGGAACTTGGAATTCCCCACCTTCCGGTGCTGACTGCTGGGACGTTAGGCCCTGCATAGTCTTGGACTCTGGTGTCTGTTCTCTGCTGTTTCCTCTGGGGTGTCGCTCAGCTCCCCAGGTGTTCCTGCGACTCTCCTCAGACCATAGTCTTAAGCCTGGGATCGAGTCAGCGATCCTGGGACGAGATCTACAGCCTCAGTCCACCAGGATGTCTTCCTCAGTCCGCCTAGGAACTGAACTAACTCGCTCCGCCCCAGACCAGAATTTATAGGGGAGCTCACCCTGGGCTTGGTCTCCCCCTTCTGGCCAGGAGGCAGAAGGTGTTGTGTGTGGTTTTCCTGCCTGATGAGAAGACACTATTGTTGTTTTCAGCGTGACACTACCACACGGGGGCAGTGATGACACAGTGGCACTAAGACCATGGGGAGCCACATTCCCCTTAGTGAAAGACAGTACTCCGGGACCGTGACAACGTTTCAAAGGTTAATAAGAACAACACAAGGTTAAATGACAATATATGGTACAAAGTCTCAAAATGTAAATATTACAAAAAACACGAAAATGTAAAAACTTAAAAATTCAAAGAGCAGTCTCTCTGGAGATTAGTCCTTCCACCTTTGGCTGGAAATATTATTTACAAGAATGTCTTTACCACAACCATTTCAGTGGCAGTATGCTCCATATTTAAGGTAAAAAGGTCAAGAAAGTGTAAAGTTCATACAGGAAAATATCTGTAGATACTGAGCTTAATGGTTACGGTTCGTTCAGTTGCAATTAATCAAAACACAATAACACATTTACATTTTACGGTTCTCTATGGGTGTCTTGGCTTAGGAGTTCTGGTTTCAACCTTCCACACCCAGGAACTTGACTTCCTAACTTAATATTCCTGGGGTTGAATCCAGTTCCTTCACCCTTCTGGACACTACTATTTACATACCTTTACATGTACAAGACAACATATATACGTTCTCTAATCATAGTACAGTTTACTCCCTGTACCGGGCTGGGACTACGCTGCGATCTCCTTAGCTTGGGAGTGTCTACTGCAGGAGTACTCAGTACTATGTTATGTGTGGAGGTGTACTTTGCGGGTATCTCTGGCTCTGAGTGAGATATTGATCTGACAGCAGGACTGGCAAGTTCACTGGGAGCAGGAATCTGTTCTTCCTGTTCTTTCTCCACTGGTGCCATCTCTGTTTCTTCCGCTCTTAGGGCTTCTCGCTGTACTGCTTCAGGTATTACCACTTGAGGGAATGCTAACATAGATACGATAACAGCTCCATTATAGTTTGTCCAAGTCTTTGGAAAGTCTCCGTAGACTGTATGAAACACATCTTTCTCGGGTTGGGAAGTTACAGGAACTGAGATCTCTGGTGTCTTCAGGGATTCAGGACACAACTTTAGATGGTCTCTGGATGCAGCTGATGTAAGCACATTTTAGTGTTGTCAAAACTTGAAGGGAAGATGGTGTATGGGGTTGTTTCCCATTGGTCATCCAAATTGTGGGTGCGCCATTTACTTTTTAGTACTTGCTCACCTGGTTGTAAAGGAGTTGCGGGAGTATGTTGGTTATAAGTAGAGATGAGCGAGTACTAAAATGCTCGGGTGTTCGAAGCTCGGGCCGAGCATCCCAAGATACTCGTGTACTCGGCCCAAATAACGGGCCCAATGTTATCTTATGGGAGACCTGAGTATTTTTCTGGCATGACCCCCGGCAGCATGGATAAACCCTAAAAATGTCACTAAAGTATCAGAACAATGCTCAAATAACATGGGAACAGCATGGGGAAGACCCCTGTAAGCATTTCAGACTCCAAGGTCACTGCTGTGAACAATGTTGACATTGAGTATTATGCCACTTTTATGGACTGTCAAGAAAATGTTACAAAATGAAACCAAAATGGATTTTCCTGGAGAAAATATTAAGGGCTCATACCCACTTGTGAGACAGAGTTGGTGTATGTTAGTTTTTTGGATTACATGAAAGAATTTTTTTTTTAAAATTGTGTGGCAAATTACTACCATGCCCCTGGGAAGAGACGTACATGAAGGCCTCTTTAAATAATATGCCCATTTTTTTTTTTTTTTAACCAATAAGTTTTTATTCAAATTTAGCATAGAGAAAAGAAACAACAATTGGCTCAGCCAGAACAAACTGGCGAGTTGGCCAAATAACAAATTCAAAGAGCAACATACAAACTGTGAGACAGACGAAGAGAGAGAAGAAAGAATAATAAAAGTGAGAGATGGTAGACCAAAGAGGGAAAGGGCAATAGGTATCGAAGAGGATAGTGGTGGAGAGGAAGAGGGGAAAGGGGGGGTGGATAAGGACGGGGAGGGAGGAGTGAGGGGGGGGTGTTGGGAGACGCGTTCCATTGCCTGCCCCGACCGGGACCAAAAATCCCACAATCTTCCTGGTCTGTTATAGATTTTGCAGTTCAGGCGGACATATGTGTGGAATATGCCCATTTTAAGGAAGTGGTATTTTGTAGTATTGCCCTTTGGCAGGGCAGCCAAAAATTGGGAGACATCCCAATGCCCCTGGAAAGAGACGTGCATGAGGGCCTCTTTAAATATTGTGCCCATTTTAAGGAACTTTGTCTTTTGTAGTATTGCCCTAGGCAGGGCTGCCAAAAGTTGGGAGGCACCCCAATGCCCCTGGAAAGAGACATGCAGGAGGGCCTCTTTAAATATTGTGCCCATTTTAAGGAAGTGGGTCTTTTGTAGTATTGCTGTAGGCAGGGAAGCCAAACATTGTGTGGCACTCTAATGCCCTGGATAGAGGCGTCCATGAGGGTCTCTTTAAATAATGTGCCCATTTTAAGGAAGTGGGTCTTTTGTAGTATTGCCCTAGGCAGGGCTGCTAAACATTGGGAGGCACCCCAATGCTCCTGGATGCAGACGTGCATGAGGGCCTCTTTAAATAATGTGCCCATTATAAGGAAGTGGGTCTTTTGTAGTATTGCTGTAGGCAGGGAAGCCAAACATTGTGTGGCACTCTAATGCCCCTGGATAGAGGCGTCCATGAGGGCCTCTTGAAATAATGTGCCCATTATAAGGAAGTGGGTCTTTTGTAATATTGCCCTAGGCAGCGCTGCTAAACATTGGGAGGCACCCCAATGCTCCTGGATAGAGGCGTGTATGAGGGCCTCTTAATGTGCCCATTTTAAGGAAGTGGGTCTTTTGTAGGATTGCCCTAGGCAGGGCTGCCAAAAGTTTGGAGGCACTTCAATGCCCCTGGATAGAGGCGTGCATGAGGGCCTCTTTAAATATTGTGCCCATTATAAGTAAGTGGGTCTTTTGTAGTATTGCCCTAGGCAGGGAAGCCAAAAATTGTGTGGCACTCTGATGCCCCTGGATAGAGGCGTGCATGAGGGCCTCTTGAAATAATGTGCCCATTATAAGGAAGTGGGCCTTTTGTAGTATTGCCATAGGCAGGGCTGCTAAACATTGGGAGGCACCCCAATGCCCCTGGATAGAGACGTGCATGAGGGCCTCTTTAAATATTGTGCCCATTTTAAGGAACTTTGTCTTTTGGCAGGGCTGCAAAAAGTTGGGAGGCACCCCAATGCCCCTGGAAAGAGACATGCAGGAGGGCCTCTTTAAATATTGTGCCCATTTTAAGGAACTTTGTCTTTTGTAGTATTGCCTTAGGCAGGGCTGCCAAAAGTTGGGAGGCACCCCAATGCCCCTAGAAAGAGACGTGCATGAGGGTCTCTTTAAATAATGTGCCCATTTTAAGGAAGTGGGTCTTTTGTAGTATTGCCCTAGGCAGGGCTGCTAAACATTGGGAGGCACCCCAATGCTCCTGGATACAGACGTGCATGAGGGCCTCTTTAAATAATGTGCCCATTATAAGGAAGTGGGTCTTTTGTAGTATTGCTGTAGGCAGGGAAGCCAAACATTGTGTGGCACTCTAATGCCCCTGGATAGAGGCGTCCATGAGGGCCTCTTGAAATAATGTGCCCATTATAAGGAAGTGGGTCTTTTGTAATATTGCCCTAGGCAGCGCTGCTAAACATTGGGAGGCACCCCAATGCTCCTGGATAGAGGCGTGTATGAGGGCCTCTTAATGTGCCCATTTTAAGGAAGTGGGTCTTTTGTAGGATTGCCCTAGGCAGGGCTGCCAAAAGTTTGGAGGCACTTCAATGCCCCTGGATAGAGGCGTGCATGAGGGCCTCTTTAAATATTGTGCCCATTATAAGGAAGTGGGTCTTTTGTAGTATTGCCCTAGGCAGGGAAGCCAAAAATTGTGTGGCACTCTGATGCCCCTGGATAGAGGCGTGCATGAGGGCCTCTTGAAATAATGTGCCCATTATAAGGAAGTGGGCCTTTTGTAGTATTGCCATAGGCAGGGCTGCTAAACATTGGGAGGCACCCCAATGCCCCTGGATAGAGACGTGCATGAGGGCCTCTTTAAATAATGTGCCCATTTTAAGGAAGTGGGTCTTTTGTAGTATTGCCGTAGGCAGGGAAGCCAAAAATTGTGTGGCACTCTGATGCCCCTGGATAGAGGCGTGCATGAGGGCCTCTTTAAATAAAGTGCCCATTATAAGGAAGTGGGTCTTTTGTAGTATTGCTCTACGCAGGGAAGCCAAAAGTTTGGAGGCACTTCAATGCCCCTCGATAGAGACGTGCATGAGAGCTTCTTTAAATAATGTGCCCATTATAAGGAAGTGGGTCTTTTGTAGTATTGCCGTAGGCAGGGAAACCAAAAATTGTGTGGCACTCGGATGCCCCTGGATAGAGGCGTCCATGAGGGCCTCTTTAAATAATGTGCCCATTATAAGGAAGTGGGTCTTTTGTAATATTGCCCAAGGCAGGGCTGCTAAACATTGGGAGCACCCCAATGCCCCTGGATAGAGGCGTGCATGAGGGCCTCTTAATGTGCCCATTTTAAGGAAGTGGTTCTTTTGTAGGATTGCCCTAGGCAGGGCGGCCAAAAGTTTGGAGGCACTTCAATGCCCCTGGATATAGGCATGCATGAGGGCCTCTTTAAATATTGTTCCCATTATAAGGAAGTGGGTCTTTTGTAGTATTGCCGTAGGCAGTGAAGCAAAAAATTGTGTGGCACTCTGATGCCCCTGGATAGAGGCGTGCATGAGGGCCTCTTGAAATAATGTGCCCATTTTAAGGAAGTGGGTCTTTTGTAGTATAGCCCTAGGCAGGGCTGCCAAAAATTGTGAGGCACTTCAATGCCCCTGGAAAGAAACATGGAGGAGAGCCTCTAAATATTGTTCCCATTACAAAGGGTCTCCTGTACTTGTAATGCCCATTCTGTAAGCATGGACTAAAACATTTACCCCTGGGGGGTATACATGAAACTACTGCCTAACTTTTAAACGGTTAGGGTCATCATCATCATAAATATGATGTATAAAAATTATGTTTCGTGGCATCATGAACCACGGTCGCACTGATCATATGATGGTGGCGGATGAGGAGAAGGAAGAGCAGTACAGCAAGTAGCCAAAGTCATGAAGTGTGTACCGATGTGTGGGTGTGCAGAGGTGCATGGCAATTTACCGGGACAAAATTTTAATTCCGCTATCATTTGGTGGTGGTGTGGTGAAGTCAGGCCCAATCCAACCCTTGTTCATCTTGATCAGAGTCAGCCTGTGAGCATTTTCAGTTGACAGGCGGGTACGTTTATCAGTAATGATTCCACCTGCGGCAGTAAAAACACGCTCTGACAAAACGCTAGCGGCAGGGCAGGCGTAGAGAGCCAATTCCTGCCACGTGTCCAGCTTGGACACCCAATAATTATAAGGCACACAGGAGTCTAGGAGCACTTTTGTACGATCAGCAAGGTACTCCCTCAGCATCTTCGCAAACTTTGCAGTCCTTGTGACACTACCCAGCACCTCAGGGCCTGTGGTACGGGAGTTGCTGAGAAAAGCGTCCCAGATCTTTGAGTGTTCCCATACCTTTGCTGGATTGGACTTGTGCCTCTCTCGGCCGGACGCCTTGGTTGTCCACAAAATCGTGACCTCTGCCGCTAGCGTTTTCAGAAGGGAATTTTTTGACTAATTCCGCGACTATGGCCTTCTGGTACTGCAGCATTTTTGTAGACCTCTCCACCTCGGGAATAAGAGAAATAAAGTTCTCCTTGTAGCGTGGGTCTAAAAGTGTCACTAACCAGTAATGAGTGTCCGCCAAGATGTTGATAACGCCAGGGTTATGAGACAGGCAATGTAACGTAAAGTCAGCCATGTGCGCCAGACTGTTAACAGGCAAGGCTTCAGGGTCCTCACCAACAGCATGACTGTCCATGCTGGCCTCATCATCCTCCTCCTCCTCTCCCCTGTCCTCTGGCCATCCGCACTGAACTGACGGTCTCATGGTTGTGCATGTATTACCGTCAATTCCGCATGAAAGTAGCTCTATTTCTTCATCCTCCTCCTCCTCGTCATAGTCTTCCAATGTACGTTGAGATGAGATGAGGCTGGGCTGTGTGTAATCACCCAGTTCGGTTTCTTGCTCCAACTCATCGTGCTCCGCCTGCAATGCATAGTCTTTGATTTTGAGCAGAGAGCGATTTAGAAGACAGAGAAGCGGGATGGTGACGCTAATGATGGCGTCATCGCTGCTCACCATCTTGGTGGAGTCCTCAAAGTTTTGGAGGACGGTACATATGTCGTGAGGTCTTATGTGTGGAGTTTGAACCGTATACCGACGGCCTAGTTGATGCTGGTACTCAACAACTGCCCTCTTCTGCTCACAAATCCTGACCAACATGTGCAGTGTGGAATTCCAACGCGTGGGGACATCACACACCAGTCTGTGAGCCGGAAGCTGCAAATGCCGCTGAAAGCCGACAAGGGCGGCAGAAGCAGTAGGTGACTTTCTAAAATGGGCACACAGGTGGCGTACTTTGACGAGCAGATCCGACAGCTCCGGGTAGGATTTAAGAAACCACTGAACCACAAGGTTGAGCACATGGGCCACGCATGGAACATGTGTCAGCTCGCCTCAGAGCCGCCACAAGGTTCTGGCCATTGTCACACACGACCATGCCTGGCTGCAGGTTCAGCGGTGTGAGCCAGTGATCTGCCTGCTGTATCAGAGCTGTCCACAACTCTTCAGCATTGTGGGGTTTGTCACCTACGCATATTAGCTTCAGCACAGCCTGTTGCCGCTTAGCCAAGGCAGTGCTGCAGTGCTTCCAGTTTGGGACTGGTGTGGAGGGTGAAGTGGAGGAGTAGGAGGCTGAGGAGCAGGGCCGGCGTCAGCACCCGGCGTACCCGGGCAAGTGCCGGGGCCCGACGGCTTGGAGGGGGCCCACCAGGCCCCTGAGGGCTAGGGTCACACTTGTGTTGTGACCCTAGCCTGACGCAAGTATTGTCTGCTGCAGCGCAGAGCGTTTAACGCTATGCGCTGCCAGCAACTGAGCCCATAGAAACCCGCAGTTTACATTGACAACCATTTGGTTGTCATGGTAAACGTCGGGTTTCTATGGGCTGCCTCCAGTGCATAGCAGCGTTGCAACATACAATACTTGCTTAAGGCTAGGGTCACAATGCAAGTGTGACCCTAGCCCTCAGGGGCCCCTGAGCACTGCCCCCACAGCCAGAGCCATATCCAGGGGGCAGCTGGGGGGTCATTTTCAGGCTCCTGCAGGCTGCAGCACCGGAGGTCTCCCTCCTCCCCCCTCCACAGGAGCCGACAGAGCTGCAGTGCACACACTGTGCTAGTGTGCTTACAGGACCTGTGATGATGTCAATGGATGGGGAGGAGTCAGGGGTCTCATGATCAGCTCCTCAGTGTATCCAGGACAGTGCTGGCCATGAATGATGCTCAAATAAGGTGAAGTTTGTGTGTGGTCAGGAGGCATTTACAGTGTGAATGTAGCAGAGGTGAGTGTGTACTAGGTGCATGGCAATTAGGTGAAGGTTATGTGTGGGGTCAGGAGGGATTTACAGTGTGAATGTAGCAGAGCCGAGTGTGTACGAGGTGTACGGAGCAGAGCCGTGTGTGTACGAGGTGTACGGAGAGGAGCCGTGTGTGTACGAGGTGTACGGAGCAGAGCCGTGTGTGTATGAGGTGTACGGAGAAGAGCCGTGTGTGTACGAGGTGTACGGAGCAGAGCCACGTGTGTACGAGGTGTACGGAGCAGAGCCGTGTGTGTACGAGGTGTACGGAGCAGAGCCGTGTGTGTATGAGGTGTACGGAGAAGAGCCGTGTGTGTATGAGGTGTACGGAGCAGAGCCACGTGTGTACGAGGTGTACGGAGCAGAGCCGTGTGTGTACGAGGTGTACGGAGCAGAGCCGAGTGTGTACGAGGTGTACGGAGAGAAGCCGTGTGTGTACGAGGTGTACGGAGCAGAGCCGTGTGTGTACGATGTGTACGGAGAAGAGCCGTGTGTGTATGAGGTGTACGGAGCAGAGCCGTGTGTGTATGAGGTGTACGGAGCGGAGCCGTGTGTGTATGAGGTGTACGGAGCGGAGCCGAGTGTGTACGAGGTGTACGGAGAAGAGCCGTGTGTGTATGAGGTGTACGGAGCAGAGCCGAGTGTGTACGAGGTGTACAGAGCAGAGCCATGTGTGTACGAGGTGTATGGAGCAGAGCCGAGTGTGTATGAGGTGTACGGAGCAGAGCCCTGTGTGTACGAGGTGTACAGAGCCGAGTGTGTACGAGGTGTACGGAGAGAAGCCGTGTGTGTACGAGGTGTACGGAGCAGAGCCGTGTGTGTACGATGTGTACGGAGAAGAGCCGTGTGTGTATGAGGTGTACGGAGCAGAGCCGTGTGTGTATGAGGTGTACGGAGCGGAGCCGTGTGTGTATGAGGTGTACGGAGCGGAGCCGAGTGTGTACGAGGTGTACGGAGCAGAGCCGAGTGTGTACGAGGTGTACAGAGCAGAGCCATGTGTGTACGAGGTGTATGGAGCAGAGCCGCGTGTGTATGAGGTGTATGAAGCAGAGCCGCGTGTGTACGAGGTATGTGTACCAGTGGTAGCCCCCTGTGGATTCTCTCCTATAGTCTCAGCCACCTTTGCCAGCAGCATTCTTCTCCAGAGTCTCTTCTGCCGCTGTCTGCATTCTGCAGCTCAGCATGGAGGGGCACGATGTCATCACTGTGCTGATATGTGCAGAGCGACCGGAGGAGACCGGAGCGGCTAGAAGAAAGGTGAGGAGAGAGAGAGATCTGGACGGCCAGACACTCCGCCTGGCTGCGGTGCCACCATATGGCAGTGCGGCTCCATTGAGCTGCTTGCATTATTTGTGTGCTTGAGAATGCTCGTGTATATACCAAACATCCTCAGACGCACAAAAATGCAACATTTTGCATTTGAAGGGTATTTTTAAAAGGCGCAAGGGAATGCAATCGCATTTTAGCCCGCTCCTAACAATGTGTAATATACCGTATATACTCGCGTATAAGCCGAGTTTTTCAGCCCAAACATTGGGCTGAAAAGTACCCCCCTCGGCTTATACGCGAGTCAGTGCTGTATACCGATGTATACATCGGTACATACCGATGTATACATCGGTATACAGCAGCCCCCGCATCCCCAGTAATGCAGGGCCCCCCAGCCTCACTCCGGCCACCTGTAAAGCAAACTTATACTTATCAATGTCCCGCTGTCCACGCCCGCTCGCCGCTGCCGTCCACGATCCTCCATCTTCATGCGTCTTCTTCCTGTTTCTGTGCTCGTCGCAGGCAATGACGTAATTCCCTGCGACGAGCACAGGAAACAGGAAGAAGACGCATGAAGATGGAGGATCGTGGACGGCAGGGCGAGCGGGGCGCGGACAGCGGGACATTGATAAGTATAGTTTGCTTTACAGGTGACCGGAGCGAGGCTGGGGGGGCCCTGCATTACTGGGGCTGCTGTATACTACCGCTGGGGATGCAATATACTACTACTGGGGCTGTATACACTACCACTGGGGCTGCGTCTATACTACCTCTGGGGCCCTGTATACTACCACTGGGGCTGTATATACCTCTGGGGCCCTGTATACTACCACTGGGGCTGTATATACTACCACTGGGGCTGTATATACTACCACTGGGGCTGTATATACCACTGGGGCTGTATATACTGCTGGGGCTGTATATAGTGCTGGGGCCCTGTATACTACCACTGGGGCTGTATATACTACCACTGGGGCTGTATATACTACTAGGGATGCGTCTATACTACCACTGGGGCTGTATATACCACTGGGGCTGTATATACTACTGGGGCTGCGTGTATACTACCACTGGGGCTGCTGTATCTACCTCTGGGACTGCTGTATACCACACTGCTGGGGGCTGTATACTTGTGCTAGGGTCCACCCTCGGCTTATACACGAGTCAATAGATTTTCCCAGGTTTTGGGGGCAAAAGTAGGGGGGTCGGCTTATACACGGGTCGGCTTATACACGAGTATATACGGTACTCACTGTCAGAAACAGCTCTTGCTGGATTCGGCAGTCACTGTTCCTGTAAGGCTGCCTTCACATAGGAGTTTTTTTTTAAAATGTGGCAGTTGCGGTAAAAAAAACCCCGCATCTGCCGCATTTTCCGTCTAGCGGCTGCACTTGCTGCACGTTTGCGGCAAGCCCCATGCATTGTCTATGGGGCTTGCGGTAAGTGTGCGGCAATATATATATATATATATATATATATATATATATATATATATATATATATATATAGTCCGCGATATGTACTTAAAGGGGGCCCACTGAGACCTTTTCGCCCGGGGCCCACAGAAACCTGGAGCCGGCCCTGCTGAGGAGCATGACGTTCTGGAGCTGTACACTGTGGGTGAAACCCTGACTGAGTTAGGGCCTGCAATCCTTGCTGTCGGAAGGACGTGTTCCGTCCCAAGCTCAGACTGGGTCCCGGCTTCCGGAATATTAGCCCAGTGTGCCGTCAGCGAGATGTACCGGCCCTGCCCACAAGCACTTGTCCAAGTGTCTGTGGTTATGGGGACTTTGCCTGAAACTGCGTTGTTAAGGGCACCTCTGATGTTTTGTGACACGTGCTTATGTAATGCAGGGACGGCACACTGGGAAAAATAGTGGCGGCTGGGGACCGAGTAACGTGGGACAGCCGCCGCTATCAGGTTGCGAAATGCTTCCGTCTCCACTAGCCTAAAAGGCAAAATTTCCATCGCAAGCAGTCAAGAAATGTGTGCATTTAGAACTATGGCATGTGGGGCGTTTGCAGCATATTTGCGCCTGCGTTCCAAAGATTGGTGTATGGATAACTGAATGCTGCGCTGGGACAAGGACGTGATTGATGATGGTGCTATTTCTGCTTGTGCAACTACAGGTGAAGGACAGGAGGCATCTTCGCATGCAGTATGGACAGAGGATTGTCTTGCACGCACAATAGTGGAAGACGCAGCGGTGTCACCCGCAGACACTGCTCCTCGACTCTGGTGTACATCCCACAAAGTCGGGTGCGTTGCTGACATGTGCCTGATAATGCTGGTGGTGGTCAGGCTGCTAGGTTTGCTACCCCTGCTGATGCTGGCATGGCAGGTGTTGCAAATGGCCTTTCTGGAATTATCTGTAGACACCTTCAAAAACAGCCAGACTCGGGAAGACCTAACAGTTGTACTGGCAACTTCTGTCGTGTTGTTGTTCCGGGGAACGGTTGCCTGCCTTCTGCCTGGGAACACCACCCTGCTTCTTCCGGCCTGTTGTGATGCTACGCCTAACTCCCCCTGTGCACTGCTGTCCTCGCTCTGCATATCCTCCTGCCAGGTTGGGTCAGTTACTGGATCATCCACCACGTCGTCTTCCACTTCCGCACCTTGGTCCTCCTCCTGACTTTCTCACAATTGTAAAAAAACAATCCCAAAATAACTATAGTCACTCCTAAAAGGACATATATTTGAACAAAAGAAGGATCACCCTTCTCTTAAGGAATGATTTACAAAAATATATATTGAAATTTCTTTATTCATGTATCAAAAAATTCTCATATATATTAATTAAAACAGAGCTTTCCCTCTTAAAGGATCTATGTATTCCAGTACAAACAGCTTTTATTACATAGTACATATATTATCACCAATTAACACCTCTTATGGTACCTTTACACGCCGCGATGGCAGGCTGGATACATCCCGCTACAGGCTACAAATGTAGCTTGTAGCGCCAATGTAGCCCGTCGTAGCGGCGTCTGAAGACGTGACGCTACAGCCGGCAACAGATACATCTGTTTCCTAGCTCTGCTCGAAAACTGATGGCTACAACGCCAATGGTAGCGAGCTGTATCGGCGTGTAAAGAAGCAACGGAAGGAAACTCTGGACACCCGGCGATGTAGCTGCAATGTAGCTAAGGCGTGACACAGGCTCCGTGTTACCGCGCCCCATGTGCGATCATTGGTGGAAGCTGCTGCATGATGATTGGTAGTCGCTGCATAGGGAGGCATATTTAAGGAGCTGACCAGTCACACTACACAATTGCTCGAGCGTGCTGTATTACTCAGCCTCCTGCGTTGCCTGCCCAATCAGGATGTTATTGCTTCGTCCTATCAGCGTACGGACGTCTCGTAATCCACGATTGGAGCACGCCTATGTGCTGTCCCTGCTGCACCAGGTCCTCCCATAGTAGCTGGTTGTAGCGGTGTGTAAATGAGCTACAGCTGGCTACTTGAGACACCCGGCGATGTAGCTAGCTATAGATGTAGCGTGGCGTAGCGCATCTTGTCGCGGCGTGTAAAGGTGATGCGTTGAGCGTTTGTAGCCGTTTGAGCGTGCTCGTGCACTTGAAGTAGCGGGATGTATCCAGCCTGCCGTCGCGGCGTGTAAAGGTACCATTAATGTGTTGCCACAGTATGACATGCATCAATCCATAATCTTATTCACACATAGGCAGGATTCAATGGACCCAATCATTCCTTAAGAGAAGGGTGATCCTTCTTTTGTTGAAATATTTCTCACAATTGTGTCTCATCATCGTCCACATCTTGTTGAGACACGTTCCCACCGTTGCCTTCGTGAAACCGTGGCTGCTCAAATATTTGTGCATCGGTACATACGATCTCCTCATGACCCACTTCAACAGGAGCTGGTGAGAGGCCAAAATCTACGAATGGATAAGGGAACAGCTCTTCGGAGTGTCCAAGTGTGGAATCAGTTATGTCCGGGGCCGGGCACTCGGCATGGTGGGAGGAAGGAGGATCAGGGTGTGGAATGTGCGGTCCAGTCTCACGGCTACTGACACTTGACCGTGTGGAAGACAGGGTATTTGTGGTGGTGCCAAACTGACTGGAAGCATTATCCGCTATCCAACTAACCACCTGTTGACACTGGTCTTGGTTTAACCCCTTAGTGACGCAGCCAATTTCCCCCTAAATGACCAGACCGTTTTTTGTAATTCTGACCAGTGTCCCTTTATGAGGTAATCTCTCTGGAACACTTCATTGGATCCGAGCGATTCTGAGATTGTTTTTTCGTGACATATTGGGCTTCATGTTAGTGGTAAATTTAGGTCGATAATTTTTGCGTTTATTTGTGAAAATATTAAAAAATTGGCAAAAATTTTGAAAATTTCACAATTTTCAAATTTTGAATTTTTATTCTGTTAAACTGGAGCGTTATGTGACACAAAATAGTTAATAAATAACATTTCCCACATGTCTACTTTACATCAGCGCAATTTTGGGCAAAAAAACTTTTGTGGTTAGGACGTTATAAGGGTTCAAAGTTCATCAGCAATTTCTAATTTTTCCAGCAAAATTTACAAAATCATTATTTTAGTGACCACATCACATTTGAAGTCCCTTTGAGGGGCATAGATGACAGAAAACACCCAAAAGTGACACCATTCCGAAAACTGCACCCCTCAAGCTACTCAAAACTACATTCAAGAAGATTATTAACCCTTCAGTTGCTTTACAGGAACTAAAGCAAAGTGGAAACAAAAAATGGACATTTTAATTTTTCCAACAAAAATATTCTTTTAGCCTCAATTCTTTAATTTTCACATGGGCAACAGGATAAAATGCATCCTAAAATTTGTTGGGCAATTTCTCCTGAGTACACCGATACCTCATATGTGGTCATAAACCACTGTTTGGGCGCACGGCAGGGCTCAGAATGGAGGGAGCGCAATTTGATTTTTGGAGCTAATTTTCCATTCAAAAAATCAAATGGCGCTCCTTCCCTTTCGAGTCCTGCCGTGCGCCCAAACAGTGGTTTATGACCACATATGAGGTATCGGTGTACTCAGGAGAAATTGCCCAACAAATTTTAGGATGCATTTTATCCTGTTGCTCATGTGAAAATGAAAAAATTGAGGACAAAAGAAAGTTTTTGTGAAAAAAAAAGTACTTTTTCATTTGTACGGATCAATTTGTCAAGCACCAGAGGGTTCAAAATGCTCACTATGCATCTAGATAAGTTCCTTGGGGGGCCTAGTTTCCAAAATGGGGTCACTTGTGGGGAAGCTCCAATGTTTAGGCACACAGGGGCTCTCCATACGCGACATGGTGTCCGCTAACAATTTGAATGGAAAATTAGCTCCAATTGTTAGCGGAGACCATGTTGCGTATGGAGAGCCCCTGTATGCCTAAACATTGGAGCTCCCTCACAAGTGACCCCATTTTGGAAACTAGACCACCCAAGGAACTTATCTAGATGGGTGATGAGCACTTTGAACCCCCAGGTGCTTCACAAATTAAACCATAAAAACGAAAATAGAAAATTTTTGTGGAAAAGAAAGTACATTTTCATTTTTACGGATTAATTTGTGAAGCACCTGGGGGTTCAAAGAGCTCACTATGCATCTAAATAAATTCCTTGGGGTGTCTAGTTTCCAAAATGGGGTCACTTGTGGGGGAGCTCCAATGTTTAGGCACACAGAGGCTCTCCACATGCGACATGGTGTCCGCTAACAATTTGAATGGAAAATTAGCTCCAATTGTTAGCGGAGACCATGTTGTGTATGGAGAGCCCCTGTGTGCATAAACATTGGAGCTCCCTCACAAGTGACCCCATTTGGAAACTAGACCACCCAAGGAACTTATCTAGATGGGTGATGAGCACTTTGAACCCCCAGGTGCTTCACAAATGAAACCATAAAAACGAAAATAGAAAAATTTTGTGGAAAAGAAAGTACATTTTCATTTTTACGGATTAATTTGTGAAGCACCTGGGGGTTCAAAGAGCTCACTATGCATCTAAATAAATTCCTTGGGGTGTCTAGTTTCCAAAATGGGGTCACTTGTGGGGGAGCTCCAATGTTTAGGCACACAGGGGCTCTCCATACGTGACATGGTGTCCGCTAACAATTTGAATGGAAAATTAGCTCCAATTGTTAGCGGAGACCATGTTGTGTATGGAGAGCCCCTGTGTGCATAAACATTGGAGCTCCCTCACAAGTGACCCCATTTTGGAAACTAGACCACCCAAGGAACTTATCTAGATGGGTGATGAGCACTTTGAACCCCCAGGTGCTTCACAAATGAAACCATAAAAATGAAAATAGAAAATTTTTGTGGAAAAGAAAGTACATTTTCATTTTTACGGATCAATTTGTGAAGCACCTGGGGGTTCAAAGAGCTCACTATGCATCGAACTAAATTTCTTGGGGTGTCTAGTTTCCAAAATGGGGTCACTTGTGGGGGAGCTCCAATGTTTAGACACACAGCGGCTCTCCATACGCGACATGGTGTCCGCTAACTATTGGAGCTAATTTTCCATTCAGATTGTTAGCGGACACCATGTCGCATATGGGGAGCCCCTGTGTGCCTAAACATTGGAGCTCCCCCACAAGTGACCCCATTTTAGAAACTAGACCCCCCAAGGAACTTATCTAGATGCATAGTGAGCACTTTCATACCCCAGGTGCTTCACAAATTAGTCCGTAAAAGGAAAAAAAAAGAAGATTTTTGTGAAAAAAAGTACTTTTTCATTTTTATGGATCAATTTGTGAAGCACCTGGGGGTTCAAAGTGCTCCCTATGCATCTAAATAAATTCCTTGGGGTGTCTAGTTTCCAAAATGGGGTCACTTGTGGGGGAGCTCCAATGTTTAGGCACACAGGGGATCGCCATACACAACAAAGTATCAACTTACAATTCCAATTGTTAGTGGACACCATGTCACGTATGGAGAGCCCCTATGTGTCTAAACATTGGGGCTCCCCCACAAGTGACCCCATTTTGTAAACTATACGCCCCAAGGAGCTTATCTAGATGCATAGTGAGCACTTTGAACCCCCAGGTGCTTCACAAATTGATCCATAAAAATGAAAAAGTACTTTCTGTCTACAAAAATGTTCTTTTTTCATTTTTATGGATTAATTTGTGAAGCACCTAGGGGTTTAAAGTACTCATTATGCATCTAGATATGTTCCTTGGGGGGTCTAGTTTCCAAAATGGGGTCACTTGTGGGGGAGCTCCAATGTTTAGGCACACAGAGGCTCTCCACATGCGACATGGTGTCCGCTAACAATTTGAATGGAAAATTAGCTCCAATAGTTAGCGGACACCATGTTGTGTATGGAGGGCTCATGTGTGCCTAAACATTGGAGCTCCCGCACAAGTGACCCCATTTTGGAGACTAGACGCCTCAAGGATTATATCTAGGGGTATAGTGAGCATTTAGTATACTGAACATTCTTTTTTTCACATAATTTCTCACTTTTAGAGCATGTGCACAAGATTCGGAGACACCGTGTCCTGGGCGTCTCCTCTCCTGCATTTTTTTTAGTATTTCTTTATTAAATTTTTTTAAAAAAATGACGTGGGGCTTCGCCATACTTTTGGTCCAGCCAGGTACAGCAGGCAGCTACGGGCTGCCACCAACCCCTTCTGCCTAGTTTTACCTGGCTGGAAACCAAAGATATAGGGAAGACCTTTTTTTTTTAATTATTTCATGAAATAATTTTAAAAAAAAATGGCGTGGGCTTCGCCATATTTTTGGGCCAACCAGGTACAACTAGGCAGCTGGGGGCTGGAATCCACAGCGTAGGGAGGCCCAAGCTTTCTGGGCCCCCCCCGCTGCGAATTGCAGTCCGCAGCCGCCCCAGAAAATGGCGCATTCATAGAAGCGCCATTTTCTGGCGCTGTATCCAGCTCTTCCAGCTGCCGTTGTAGCGGTGGCAGACTGGGTAATAAGGGGTTAATGCCAGCTTTTTTTGCAGCTGGCACTAAGCCCGAGATTCTTAATGTCTGGCCAATATTAGACCGGGCCATTAAGAATCCCTAGTAAATTGTAAAGAAGACACAAGACAGAAAAAAATATTTTTATTAGAAAAAAAACACAGACACTATTTAGACCCCATCTTTATTATTCTTTGGCATCCGACGTAGTCCAGTAGGAAGGTCCGACGTAGTCCAGCAGGAAGGTCCGACGTAGTCCAGTGGGAGGTCCCTCGATGATTTCCAGTCTTTTACAGCATATGGGGGCGTCCCCCATATGCTATAAAAGCTGGCATTTCTTCCAGGAGAATGACAGGTCATGACCTCAGTAGGGTGATGTGAGGTCAGGATCCTTGGTTCACAAAGCGTCAATTGTGATCCCATCATGGGATCACAATTGACCCTTTGTGAACCAAGGATCCTGACCTGACATGACCTCACTGCGATCATTAGCTGTCAGTCTAATTGCAGGCAGAACAGTCTCTGCACAGACTGACAGCTCATGATTGCAGTGAGGTCATGTCAGGTCAGGATTCTTGGTTCACAAAGGGTTAATTGTGGTCCCATCATGGGATCACAATTGACCCTTTGTGAACCAAGGATCCTGACCTGACATGACCTCACTGCGATCATTAGCTGTCAGTCTAATTGCAGGCAGAACAGTCTCTGCACAGACTGACAGCTCATGATTGCAGTGAGGTCATGTCAGGTCAGGATCCTTGGTTCACAAAGGGTTAATTGTGGTCCCATCATGGGATCACAATTGACCCTTTGTGAACCAAGGATCCTGACCTGACATGACCTCACTGCGATCATTAGCTGTCAGTCTAATTGCAGGCAGAACAGTCTCTGCACAGACTGACAGCTCATGATTGCAGTGAGGTCATGTCAGGTCAGGATTCTTGGTTCACAAAGGGTTAATTGTGGTCCCATCATGGGATCACAATTGACCCTTTGTGAACCAAGGATCCTGACCTGACATGACCTCACTGCGATCATTAGCTGTCAGTCTAATTGCAGGCAGAACAGTCTCTGCACAGACTGACAGCTCATGATTGCAGTGAGGTCATGTCAGGTCAGGATCCTTGGTTCACAAAGGGTTAATTGTGGTCCCATCATGGGATCACAATTGACCCTTTGTGAACCAAGGATCCTGACCTGACATGACCTCACTGCGATCATTAGCTGTCAGTCTAATTGCAGGCAGAACAGTCTCTGCAAAGACTGACAGCTCATGATTGCAGTGAGGTCATGTCAGGTCAGGATCCTTGGTTCACAAAGGGTTAATTGTGGTCCCATCATGGGATCACAATTGACCCTTTGTGAACCAAGGATCCTGACCTGACATGACCTCACTGCGATCATTAGCTATCAGTCTAATTGCAGGCAGAACAGTCTCTGCACAGACTGACAGCTCATGATTGCAGTGAGGTCATGGCAGGTCAGGATCCTTGGTTCACAAAGGGTTAATTGTGGTCCCATCATGGGATCACAATTGACCCTTTGTGAACCAAGGATCCTGACCTGACATGACCTCACTGCGATCATTAGCTGTCAGTCTAATTGCAGGCAGAACAGTCTCTGCACAGACTGACAGCTCATGATTGCAGTGAGGTCATGGCAGGTCAGGATCCTTGGTTTACAAAGGGTTAATTGTGGTCCCATCATGGGATCACAATTGACCCTTTGTGAACCAAGGATCCTGACCTGCCATGACCTCACTGAGGTCATGAGCTGTCAGTTTCCCCTGGCAGACAGAGCAGTTTCTGCTCTGTCTGCGCATGCTCCTGACAGAACAGGAAGTCGGCGCAGGGGGCAGGATGAAAGAAGATCCCGGCCGGTAAGTATGCACCGGTGACCGGGGGGGTGACAGGGGGGTGACCGAGGGAGCGATCATCTCCCTCCCATCTGACAGCTCAGATGGGAGGGAGATGATGGCGGCGGCGGGTGCAGAAGCGGCGGCTGAGGACCGGAGCTGGGGAGGGGGGGCACCTGAAGACCGGACCTGGAAGGGGGGGGACTAAGGGGACCCGGAGGCAGGGGGCTTATTCCTCTCTGATGTGACATGTGTGACATGTCACATCAGTGAGGAATCCACAGCATGGGGCTGCAGGCGGCCGGCAGCGCTGCTTGTGAAGCGCTGCGGCTGCATTTTAGGAGGAAAGGAGGGGGTGGGGGCCGGGTACTGGTACCGGGGGCTGTGTACCGGTACCAGAAGACAGGGAAAGACATTTCTCTGTCATGCCACAGGTTTGATCCTGTGGCATGACAGAGAAATCATTTATTTACCGGCGATTCACTGTATATTCATGTGATCACGGTTATACTCCGGTAAACGGTGTATAACCGTGATCACATGGCGGGTACCGGTAAAAACCGGCCCGATTCATAATCTGCAGGGTCTCAGCTACCCCCGGTAGCTGAAACCCCGGAGATTTTTGACCACTGGGGGGCGCTAGAGCACTTTCCCTGGCTGACGTCTACAGACGTCAGCCAGGCATAAGTACCCATTTTTTCCGACGTCTCTGGGCGTTAGGCCGTCGTTATGGGGTTAATAGTGGTGTACTGCTGCTGATTCCCTGCTGTGTGTTACCTGCTGTGTAACATGAGACAATCTCAGCAAAGTCATGAGGATGTCTGATGTTCATGAGCAAGCCCGGAAGGATGATGAGCATGACAGCAGTGCAGAAGTTTGCTAATTAATAGAGTAGGAAGATAATGTCTGTGCCAAAACAGTGGGACTCCACTGTAAAATGGTTTGAGCTGTGTTTGGCAGCTTTTGGGACCTTTGTAAGGTATTTTCTAGGCCCTTGATTTTGCCTCCCATTGATTGGAATGTGGGTCAGAGGTTTGGCCACCATATTCTCGTTTGGCGAACCAAACTAAATCTGATCTTCAAAAGGTTTGTTCATCTCTACAGATGACATTTTTGATTCCATTTGGTCTTGGTTTAATAGTGGTGTACTGCTGCGGTCCCCTAGAAATTGGGACAGGAAGGTCGAGCGAGATGATGTGGGCGTTTGTCGTGGCGCAATTGGAGCGTGCACATGGCCTCGGCCTCTGCCTGCACCACCATCACGTCCAGTTCCTTGTCCCTTGCCACCGGCCTTGCGCATTTTCAATGTTGTGCTGCCTGTATACAGCTAAATGAAGGTGTCCAAAAGATGGTTTTTAGCTGCACACTGAGATTACAGATTAGAGCGGTTTAATCCCGGCAACTGGAACGGTCAGACACAAACGCTGACGTGTATACCGTGTTTTGGCGTATACTACTTGGCGCTACAACCCACTCTTGCCGCACTAAGATGCTAAATGAATGCAGACAAGAGTTGTTTTTTAGCTGCACACTGAGATTAGAGATTAGAGGTTAAATCCCAGCAGGTGTACCGGTCAGACACAAACGCTGACGAGAATACATAGTGTTTTGGCGTATCCTAATTTTCGCTACAAGCCACTCCTGCCGCACTAAGATGCTAAATGAATGCACACAAGAGTTGCTCTTTAGCTGGACACTGAGATTAGAGATTTGAGGTTAAATCCCAGCAGGTGTACCGGCCAGACACAATCGCTGACGAGAATACATAGTGTTGGTGGATGGTGAGCATGACAGCAGTGCAGAAGTTTGCTAATTAATAGAGTAGGAAGATAATGTCTGTGCCAAAACAGTGGGACTCCACTGTAAAATGGTTTGAGCTGTGTTTGGCAGCTTTTGGGACCTTTGTAAGGTATTTTCTAGGCCCTTGATTTTGCCTCCCATTGATTGGAATGTGGGTCAGAGGTTTGGCCACCATATTCTCGTTTGGCGAACCAAACCAAATCTGATCTTCAAAAGGTTTGTTCATCTCAACAGATGACATTTTTGATTCCTACTATCTACTGCACAGATGTTCTGTCCGTCCATTCAGTAAATTAATGTTTATTTTTGTATCCCTGAGCGTCTCCTTGCTCAAGAGAAGATTGGGTCCTGGTCAGCATTATGCTGTCTTAAAATGAATCTGACTGAAAGGACATCTCATACCCTAATCTCAGTCAAAGTTATCCCTTACAATCAGATGATGGTCCCCAGTCCTTTAGTTATATGCATTTTAAAAGTTACCAATCCAAGATCTTGGAGAACTGTTTTATACCATAGTGTTTTCTGGCTTCATCTATAGGGCAGCATCACCCAGTCTTGGCCTTTGTCTCTATTGTAAAATAATGTGGATGTTGATTGACATGCAAACCCTGAATGTCCATACAGAATTTGGATAGGCTTCCCCGAATGCAACCATTGAAAGGCATCACTATAGAGAAGACATTGTCCTAGCGAAAGCATCTCCCTGGAGTAGGCATCTCACTGGAGAAGGCATCGCCCTGGAGAAGGGATCGCCCTAGAGAAGGCATTGACCTAGAGAAGATATCGCCCTAGAGGAGATATAGCCCTAGAGGAGATATAGCCCTAGAGACAACATTGCCCTAGAGAAGAAATCGCCCTAGAGAAGACATCGCCCTAGAGGAGATATAGCCCTAGAGGAGATATAGCCCTAGAGACAACTTCGCCCTAGAGAAGACATCGCTGTAGTCACAACATCGCCCAAGAAAAGACATCATCCTAGAAATGACAATGCCCTACAGAAGACACCGCCTTGCAGAAGGCTTCACCAAAGAGAGGCATCGACCTAGAGAAGACATGGAACTGGAAAAGGCCTAAAGAAAGCATTGCTGCAGAAAAGACATCGCTCTAGAGAATACATCTCATTGGGGAAGGCCTTGCCCCAGAATAGGCAGTTGCCCCATGGAAGGAAGATGGAAGAATCGGACGTTGGGCATCAGAGATTTGAGCAGAGGAGCAGCCCCCAGGTAACTGCAGCAGAACTCCTGATCTCAGCTATTACAGTATTTTACCTACAGGTGATTAGCTCTTTATTACTGGCCACCAGCAAAATCAATAGTTTTCTTAGCACAAGGCTTTTCATTTTGTTTTTGAAGCATTTTCTTTAGTCTGAGACTGCAGCTAAGCGATGATTAAGAATTATGAAGTGTGCGGCCATCCATCCCATGTCAATGAGGCAGCAGAACGTCAGCGACAGCCAACATCAATATTGCACCAAATTAACCCATTCTGCCTGTAACAGGGCGCAAAACCACAACTCACAAAGAGAAAGCTCTTCCTAACAAACAAATGTGAACAGGTCCAAACTGAATATGAAATATAACTACAACGAATGAAAAAGCTGTACTCTGAAACACTGCGGTATGCAAACATTGAATATTGAAATATGGACATGCATTACCACTAAGGAAAAACATGAAAAAATTTAGATAAAAGTGGGCCAATTTTCACCTTTTCATTGCACCAAGTGTCTCAATGTTTATATGTATTTCCTGAGCATTAATGCATGTCCATATTCAGAGTGCAACTGTTTACGGTATTTGTCATAACCAATATAGAGACCCAGTCATTCCATAAAGACCCACCGTGACAGAAAACAAGCCGATCCATAGAGACCAACCTATATACAGAACCAGCTGATCTATAGAGACCACCCAATATACAAAACCAGCTGATCCATAGAAACCACCTGATATACAGGATCAGCTGATTCATAGAGACCACCCAATATACAGAACCAGCCATTCCATAGAGACTGCCTGATATACAGAACCAGCTGATCCATAGAGACCACCCGATATACAGAACCGGCCAATCCATACAGACCACCTGATATACAGGTTCCAGCCATTTCATAGAGACCATGTGATATACAGGCCCACCGTGATAGAAAACCAGCCAATCCATAGACACCACCCAATATACAGAACCAGCTGATCCATAGAGACCACCTGATATACAGGATCAGCTGATTCATAGAGACCACCCAATATACAGAACCAGCCGTTCCATAGAGACCGCCTAATATACAGAACCAGCTGATCCAAAGAGACCATGACTCACCCAGGGTATGGGGACTCGGGTATCTGGGCCCTCTGCTTCAGTAGGGATGTCACTGGTGGCCTGCCCAGACCCGTGGCCCTGAGGTCTTACTAAAAAAAGGGGGTAGTTGGTGTTGGAATGGAGATAAAAGTTTATGAAGTTTATCGTGACGCCACCTGTGGTATCTGGTGATTGCACCAGCGCTGCGTAGGGCCTCCAGGGATGATGGACGAGCAGCTAGGTGGTGAAGCTCCCCACAGGCAGAGCTGGATCCCTGGAGTATTTGGTGATGATAAAGAGGGATGGAGCAGGGATTTGGCCAGGCTGCTGGATAACGGGACAATCTCTGTGGATGGTAGGGGTGCGAGTAAGGAACTCACACACACACCGCTGGTTGTGCTTTACCTTTTTACTGGTGTTGTTGAAGATAAACGTCCAGAGCACTGACGGGTGTTCAGGATGCACTTCTTTGTCTCCACAGCGAGTGGGTATAAAGCCTCTTTTTCTCTTTCCCCATGTTTGTGAAGCCCCTGCCCTGTGTAAAACATGGCTGGCCCCCTCTGCTCTCTTCCTCTCCACCTGTGCTGTCTTCGGGTAACCCTTGATGGACTACCACTGCTCTTTCCTTTGCGGTGCCTGGCTTCCTGGTGTGTGACTGCGCCGATGTTCAGGAGACTGAAGTCTCCACGGTAGACCGGTGTTCTCTACTGGGCCGGGTGCTTTCCAGTAGACTCGGACTCCGGTGTGTTGTTTGGGTGAACCTAACACTGGCTCCTTGGTTCCCCACTTTGTTCTTGCTGTTCTCCTCGCCTTTCCGACCCCACTTTTGGGCCTTGCAGGACTACTTGGAGGCTGTTCCGTGTAACTGGCTTGAGCCTAACGCAGCACCGAACACCAGTACGTCTTCACAGCTTTTGTAGCGTCTGCACACTCTAACTCCGCCCCCAGCACCAGTATTTATAGGGGATCTTGCCTAAAGGCAGCAAGTGCAGCTCCCCCTACTGTGTCGGGGTGGAAGTCATTGTCTGTGTTTGTGTACCCGCTGTGGAAACCCATCCATGTTGTAGGTGAGTCTACGGTTACCTGTGTTAGCAGGGTGCCACAACCACCCGATATACAGAACCAGCCAATCCATACAGACCACCTGATATACAGGTCCAGCCATTCCATAGAGACCACCTGTCATAGAAAACGAGCTGATCAATAGAGACCACCTGATATACAGAATCAGATAATCCATAGAGACCACCCAATATTCAGAACCATCCATTCTGTAGAGACCACCCGATGTAGAGGACCAGCCATTCCATAGAGATCACTCAATATACAGGACCAGCCATTCCATAGAGATCAACTGATATATAGAACCAGCCATTCCATAGAGACCGCCCAATATACAGAACAGCCATTCCATAGAGACAACCCTGTATACAGGACCTGATTACAAATACAAACCACTTCGTGTACAGACCCAGCCGATCCATAGAGAACACCTGATTCCATAAGGAATGGTTGGTCCTGTATACTGAGTGGTCTTTATGTATGGGCTGGTCCTGTATATAGGGTGGTCTGTTTATATGGGCTGGTCATGTATACAGGTCATGTATACAGGGTTCTCTGCATGTATGGGCTTGTCCTATATACCAGGTGGTCTGTATGTATGGGCTGGTCCTGTATATAGGATATAGGGTGGTCTGTATGTATGGGCTGGTCCTGCATATAGGGTTGTCTGTATATATAGGCTGGTCCTATATACAGGGTGGTCTGTATACATGGGCTGGTCCTGCATATGGGGTGGTCTGTATATATGGTCTTGTCCTGAATATGGGGTGATCTGTATATATGGATGGTCCTTTATATGGGTTGGTCTGTATGTATGGGATGGCTTTGTATACCAGGTATCTTCATATAAATGGGCTATTCCTGTATACGGGGTGGTCTTTATGTATGGGCTGGACCTGTATACTGGGTGCTCTGTAAGTATGGGTCAGCCCTATATATGGGGAGGTCTGTATGTATGGGCTGTTACTGTATACAGGGTGCTCTACATGTTTGGGCTAGTCCTATATACGAGGGTGGACTTTATATATGGGCTGGTCCTATATATAGGGTGCTCTGTATGCATGGGCTGGTCTTATATACGGGGTGGTCTATATATCCATAGAGCTGGTCCTGTATATGTGATGGAGTCTTGGTTACAAGACGAAAGTGAGAACTAAGTCTCATGGGGAACAAAACACTGACAGTTTGGGTCTATGGCCAGAAGCTCCCCAGATCTCAGTACTATTGAGAACCTGTGGTCAATATCAAAAATCTGTAAAGCAATGGATATATTGCTCATGTTTCCGTTTGACAACACCATTATTGTTGTTGTGATGAATAATGTGATGTGTTGGTAATGTGCAATGTGAATTGTGACATGTGTTAGTGATGTTGTATTGCGTTATGCCAACAGTAGGACAAGAAGTAAATATTTGGGACTAGCCCAGAGTGGGAGGAGCTTGGGTGCAGGGATGGTGACAGTTTCATATCAGAACATGAGAAAAGGCTCAGCATAAGAAAGGAACAGACCTAAGTTCTGGCTAGCAGCAAGCTGCATGACGTGGACGTCCCTAAGTTGAAAGGAGATCAAGGCAAAGGATAGCGAGATCCTAGAAAGAGGACAGACATAGCGATCTGGGAGAGACTGATTAGAGAACTGATCGAAGGACTATGTGACCAAGTGGAGACAGGTCCTGAAACAGAACACCTAGCAGAACGGCCCGGAGTTTACAACTCTCAATATGGTCAGAGCAGAATGTGAGAGACAGTGAGTGACGGGCAGGAGTTCCCTAAGCTTTAAAAAGTTTGAAGCTCAGTCCAGCCATATTGGCAAACCATTCTCTTTAAGAGGGAAATAAAAACCAGAGCTGCGGGAGGAGAAAATTACTGTCACAAACTGGACTGTGGACAGAGGCGTAACTACAAGAGGGGCAGGGGTTGCAATCGTACCCGGCCCATGGAGCCTTGAGGGCCCCAAAAGTCCTTTTGGCCTATAGAAAAAGACTATTGCTATTAAAGATTTGCAATAATTGAGGGCCCCATTGGAGCTTTCGCATCGGGACCCATGAGCTTCAAGCCACTGACTGTAGAGCTGATCAGGGATGTACTGATGGAAGAAAAACTAGAGAAGGCAGGAAGAACTGAGGTGAAAGAGGTAAAGAGACTGTGTACTGAGACGCTCGCCATTAATGAAGAAACGTACAATACGTTGTGTACCCGCTACCCATTGTACATAGTTTTTTTTGAACTGGTGTTCTCAATCATTAAATTCTTAACATGTGGTCCTCTCCTGCCAGACTCATCAGCAACATGTGGCCTGCAAAGGTGAATCGCCTCTTTAGCACTAGTGCACACACCCAGCCAGAACACCTTCCTTCATGTAGCATGCCGGGGCACATCAGATGAGTACCTTGTTCACGACTACCGGTCTGCGCCACGTTACAAAGCGAAAAAAGACAGATATTGTAATAAACTCCAATCATTGATGGGACCAGTCAGGATCCGCCCCAGAAGTCTGGAGAAATCGGGGTCAGCGCTGGAAATATTGTCAATGGATTTGTCAATAGAATGTAACAATTTATGGAATGTTTATAATTGTCCATCAGTAAGCATAGAAACTAATACAGTGAAAAACACTTAAAGGGACTCTATCAGGTCATTTTTCAGTATGATACTAATATTACCCCTGAATAGTGCCTGAGCAGCCATTATAAAATATATAAAATCAGTATTGTACATTTTGTAGTTTTCTTGCTGTAAGCATTTTCACACCCTGCAGGCAGCTAGTACATTAATACTCTCCATTACTTTCACAGCCGATTAGTCCTTCTGTATAAATGTTATTTAAATATCCATGCCTTTCCAAGCTGGTGTTCTGTAACTCCCCTCTGTGCTCTAGAGGGGGGAGGTGTTTTGTCCTGCACTGTGTGTTGTCTGTAAGAGATTTCAATGTGTTTGTATGAACCATGGTTTTCCTGCAGACATGTAATGTGTGTATCTGCTGAGCAAATGATCAAATGTTCTTATAATCACATAGAAATTTCTCAGACTGCACATACTACACACATGCCTCAGATACACATAATGAAGATCTCAAAGCTGCATCTGCTAAGAGCACACAACTCCTCCCCTTCCTTTCTCCTCTGTCCGCAAAGAGTCAGACAGAATAACAGATCACAGGAGGCAGGACAGTGTAATGATACCTGAATATTCATTCCATGAGGAGTGGGCAGCAGAAAACTCACTGTGATTGACAGATGGAACTAATCTTTTATTTTGCAGTTTACAGAGGATAGGAGGGAAGCATAAATCATAGAAGTACACGAATAGAGAGAGCATAGAGAAAAGAATTAGAAAACAATAGCAGTTACATATGGATTTTTGACCTGACAGATTCCCTTTAAGCTGCAAAATGTGAAATCCAAAATGAGTCAGTCGGAATATATTTATGATGTAGAGCCCATAAAGATGAATAGGATGAGTGTGTAACCTAGGGCTTGTGTACCCGAGCAGACAGTCTCGAACAGGTATCTGCCCATGTCAGTCCCCGAGATCAGGATGAGCATGTAATGTAGGGCTGGTGTACCCGAGCAGACAGTCCCAGACAGGCATCTGTCCATGTTAGTCCCCTGAGAATGTGATGAGCCTGTAACAAAGGGCGGGTGTACACAACAGACAGTCCCGGACAGGTGACTGCCCACATCAGTCCCTTGAGAACAAGATGAGCCTGTACTGTAGGTCAGGTGTACCCAAGCAGACAGTCCTGGACAGGTGCCTGTGTGGTGCCCCTGTGGACTGGTCGCCACAGTGATGCTACACCTACTACACAGGTGTGGTGTCACCATTCCCAGGTGAGAGGGGGCGCAAACCCGAGACACTAAACCTGCATCCAACACCACTCCAACTCCAGGCCAGGAGATCTGGGTGGACCTTATTGAGAGGGAGGGCCCCATCTTCAGGCTGGAGGAAGGAATAAGCAGAGGGGGTGGAAACAGAAGGTAGGAAAAGCAGAGAGGAGGAGGAGGAATTAGATCAGTTGGAGAGAGAAATTCTGCTGTGAGGAATAACTGGAAGGAGAATGGAGCTCTAGGGGAGGCTTACACCAGGGAAGTGGGACCAAAGAGAAATTCACCATGGAGCCTTGGCCAGAGGTACCCTGTTTCAGTAATCACCCAAGGTGGTTACTGGAGGAGCTGGTTGCACGAGGTGACCGGCCGCGATCTGGCGACCACACTTCAAGGAGACGCTAGGAAACTGGAGGCAGCACCTGTATAGGCAGTGGCTACAAACCGTGCATATTCGCTATACCTATAGCCAGAGAACAGGTCGCCTGTTGCCCGACAAGGCCCGCAGCCACCTGCTTGGGACACTGTGCACAAAGACGCAGGGAAGGAGAGGCGAGTAGCAAGCGTGGGAGAGTCAACCAGGAGAGGCATATGATAGGGTATCTCGGAGGAGTGGACCCAAGCTGCCTGGGAGTTGCCTGGATCGCAGACCTGGAGGACACGGTGCCCCTGCTGGGCTGGACTGCTGCACTGAACTGTGAGTAAACACTTGAGAACTGCAACCCCGGAGTCCTCCAGTTATTCCCCCCTTGCCCTCCTGCACTAGGGCACAGTTACCATCACCGTCCCAATAGACTCTTACACTACTCTGGGGTCCCGCTCCACTTGTGGGGAGCAATACCATCTCAGCTACCACATCATGTGCCCCAGCGATCTAAATCTGCAGTGTCGGCTATCCCTGGCTGAATAGCACAGGTGTCGTCACGAATATCCCCTGTGGATACCCCCTTTACTGCACGGCCAGGGCCACGGACCCAGGTCACAGCCACCGTGAACTCCCCAAGACAGTCGACCGAGTAGCCCCCAACCCTTGTGGTCGTTGCACCTACTCACGTCAGTCCTCTGAGATCAGGATGATCATGTAATGTAGGGCTGGTGTACCCGAGCACAGACAGTCCTGGACAGGTGCCTGCCCACGTCAGTCCCCTGAGATCAGGATGAGCATGTAATGTAGGGCTGGTGTGCCCGAGCAGACAGTCCAGGACAGGCATCTGCCCATGTTAGTCCCCTGAGAACATGATGAGCTTGTAACGTAGTGCAGGTGTAGAAAGTCGCAAACTGGTATGTGCCCACGTCAGTCACATGAGAACAATATGAGCTTGTAGTGTAGGTCAGGTGTACCCAATCAGACAGTCCTGAGACAGGTGCCTGTGACTCACCGTAGCCGGGGGTACACGTAGCGGGCGTTGCTTCTCCTCTGTCACGGAACCGCGCCTGGAGTAGTGTAGGCCCGGTGGTCCAGATCAATAGGGGAATGGCGGAACAGTGGGGGTGATTTGTCTTCGTGACGCCACCTGCGGGTGTTCTGGTAACCTTACCAGCGCTGTTCGGGTCTCCGGGGGATGTTATACAGCGAGATGGAACGCTCCCCACAGGATGAGCGGGAATCCCCGGAGCCGGGAGCTGCGCAAGATGTTGTGAGGCAGCTGCGGGATGCTGCGCGCTGAATCCAGGAATAATGCACAACCACACAAAGTCTCTTTTCGGTACCTTTACTGGATGGTAGTCAGGTACACTCGGATCGGGATAGTGAAGTTGGCACTTATGGAGTTTCACAGCAAGCAGTGTTAGGCTTCCTTTCTCTAGTTCTGGTGCTAAGGTCGGGTGGATGTGGAATCCTTCCGGACCGGGCAGTTTGTTCAATAGAACGGTTTTCACCTGGTTGTCAGCACTGAGGGCACTGTAAAAGGGTGATGATAATTCTACCTTCTTCCCTGGGCTCTCGCTGGTAGGTGCGACAGGTGAAACAGGGGGCTAGACTCCCTGTGAAGTATGCTGGTTCTTCTGTGATGGCTCTGTGGCCTCCACAGCTTCGGTTCCAGTAACCGGTGTTTAAGGAAAGAGTCGGAATAACTCTGTTTTCCTGAGAGGTGATCTCCTTCTTCCTCTTGTCCCAATTGCAGGGATCTCCACTTGCTAACAGGCTGGTTGGGCCTAGTGTGTTCCTCATAGGGTGGAGGTTTCACACAGGCTGGCAGCTCTTGTAGCGTCTACCACACTCTGAAGTTTCTCCCTCCAAGACTCTATTTATAGGGGGAACTGGCTCAAAGTCACCAGTGTAGCTCCCCCTAGAGGCTCGGGGTGAAACCAGGTGTTCTAAGTGTTGTTTGTGTTTGTGGGTTTTGCTGTGCTGTTACTTACTCCATTTGTGCTCTAAGGATTTCTGTGGTGCCCAACAGGTGCCAGGGTGCCACACCTGTCCATGTCAGTCCCCTGAGATCAGGATGAGTATGTAATGTAGGGCAGGTGTGCCCAAGCAGACAGTTCTGGACAGGCATCTGCCCACATCAGTCCCTGAGGATACAATGAGCCTGTATCATAGGGCAAGTGTGCCTAAGCAGACTGTCCTGGACAGGCATCTGACTACGTAAGTCCCATAATAGATGGATGATTGTTGAGCTAAATATACATAGTGAAGAACCACCAGTTTTCTACTGGAAATGATCCTTTATTCGACACGTTTTATATTTCTTGTAGAGTTCCTGTAGCCTTTTTTTTGTTTTGGAGTTTTGTTGCTGAAGCGATCTTTGCAGCGTGTTGATTGGACAGGGCCACGTTTAGAGAGGATTCCACCTGGAGAAGCTGCAAAGAAGTAACATGCACTTTTCACCGAACATTTTAAAAATGCTAAAGTTATTGAGCATATGAGCAGTGAACACAACATGAAAGACGAAGAGTCTTTCAAGCATTTATTTGTAGTGATTCTTTTATGCACAGTAGCCTCAATAAGCCTGTGCACATAGCCTGAGTGACCATGACATGAAGTGGTGCCTCCTGTATCTAAGCAGAGCTGTGCGGCATATGAAGTGACATGTGGACAGGGGCGTAACTACAATAGGTGCAAGGGTTGCAATCCCACATAGGCCCTGGAGCCAAGGGGGCTCCAAAAGGCTCTTTGGCGTATTGAAAAAGACTAATGCTATTAAAGATTTGGAATAATTTGGGGCCCCGTTGGAGCTTTCGCATCGGGGCCCATGAGCTTCAAGTTACGCCACTGCATGTGGGCCTGGCGTAGCCGGGTGCGGACACTGCGGGTGTGGACCTTTCATCATGCATTGCTGCCAGAATCTTTTTTTCTCTTTCCACTTCAGCAGATCACAGCCCAGATGAGGGCGAGTTGGTCCATGTGAGGCGAAAAGCTGAGGTTGACAATCTGGCATTCAGGAGGTGTCCACTGGAGTTTGTGTCATTGGATTTGTGACCAAGGAGCTCGGCCTCTACAGCCCGTTCTCTCCCTGTCTCCTGCCCGTGAGACAGCACAAGGAAGCTCTTTGTATGCGCTTAATCCTGCAGCAACACAGCTTTAGCAACATCCAGGGATAAAAGCGCCATCAAACCACAACTTTATGAGGGCAAATCTTTTCTAATCCTTCGCTTTAGCTAAACAAAGCTCCTCGCCCTAATCCGCTATTGCTTGGAAAAAAGCTCCGATTTTGTTTTTAGTAAGAAGATGATCCAAAGGACTAATTTTGAGAGAGACTAACCAGCTCTGACAGCCTTTAAAATAGACGGGTAAAATAGATGCAAACTTTCTTCTTAATTCCAGGTCTCGGAGTAAACGCAATAAGAAACATATCCCGGATTTAGCCGCTCTCTAAGCTTCCCCTCATTGTATTAACTGCTCCAGCGTTGGACCCAAAGTCTATTTGATCTTCTGAAAAGTAGACGAAAAAAGTGATTATTCCCAGCAGAACAATACTTGGAAGTTTATTACAAAAAATGGGAAGGTTTTGCCCAGGAGCGCAGAGAAATGAAAACCCAAGTTACCCCATGGAGGAAGAATGCTCACTGGTAGCTGTAGACAACGAGCTCATCAATAATTATCAGGCCCAGGCTCCTCACAGCATAGGCATCAGATGGACTGCGCACCAGAGGGCAGCGCAAGAGAACGTGTCACCACCAGGGGGCAGTACAAGAGAGAGGGTCACCACCAGAGGGCAATACAAGAGAACGTGTCACCATCAGAGGGCAGTACAAGAGAGAGGGTCACCACCAGAGGGCAGCACAAGAGAGAGGGTCACCACCAGAGGGCAGCGCAACAGAACGTGTCACCATCAGAGGGCAGCGCAAGAGAACGTGTCACCATCAGAGGGCAGCGTAAGAGAGTGTCACCATCAGAGGGCAGCGCAACAGAACGTGTCACCATCTGAGGGCAGCACAAGAGAACGTGTCACCACCAGAGGGCAGCACAAGAGAACGTGTCACCATCAGAGGGCAGCACAAGAGAACGTGTCACCATCAGAGGGCAGCGTAAGAGAGTGTCACCATCAGAGGGCAGTGCAACAGATCATTTCACCATCAGAGGGCAGCGTAAGAAAACGTGTCACCACTAGAGGGCAGTACAAGAGAGAGGGTCACCACCAGAGGGCAGCACAAGAAAACGTGTCACCATCAGAGGGCAGCACAACAGAACGTGTCACCATCAGAGGGCAGCACAAGAGAACGTGTCACCACCAGAGGGCAGCACAAGAGAACGTGTCACCATCAGAGGGCAGAGTAAGAGAGTGTCACCATCAGAGGGCAGCACAAGAGAGAGGGTCACCACCAGAGGGCAGTACAAGAGAATGTGTCACCATCTGTGGGCAGCGCAAGAGAGTGTCACCACCAGAGGGCAGCACAAGAGAGAGGGTCACCATCAGAGGGCAGCGTAAGAGAGTGTCACCACCAGAGAGCAGTACAAGAGAATGTGTCACCATCAGAGGGCAGCACAAGAGAGTGTCACCACCAGAGGGCAGCACAAGAGAACGTGTCACCACCAGAGGGCAACGTAAGAGAGAGGTTCACCACCAGAGGGCAGCACAAGAGAACGTGTCACCACCAGAGGGCAGCACAAGAGAATGTGTCACCACCAGAGGGCAGCGCAAGAGAGAGGGTCACCATCAGAGGGCAGTGCAAGAGAGTATGTCACCATCAGAGGGCAGTGCAAGAGAGTGTGTCACCATCAGAGGGCAGCGCAAGAGAGAGGATCACCAACAGAGGGCAGTACAAGAGAACGTGTCACCATCAGAGGGCAGCGTAAGAGAGTGTCACCACCAGAGGGCAGCGCAAGAGAGAGGGTCACCTTCAGAGGGCAGTGCAAGAGAGTATGTCACCACCAGAGGGCAGCGCAAGAGAGAGGATCACCATCAGAGAGCAGTGCAAGAGAGTATGTCACCATCAGAGGGCAGCGCAAGAGTGTCACCATCAGAGAGCAACACAAGAGAATGTGTCACCATCAAAGGGCAGCACAAGAGAGAGAGTCAGCATCAGAGGGCAGTGCAAGAGAGTATCTCACCACCAGAGGGCAATGCAAGAGAGAGGGTCACCACCAGAGGGCAGCACAAGAGAGCGCATCACAATCAGAAGGCAATGCAAGAGAGCATGTCACCATTAGAGGGCAGTGATAGAGAGAGCATCACCATCAAAGGGCAGTACAAGAGAGAGCGTAACAATCATAGGACAGTGCAATAGAGCGTGCCACCGCCAGAGGGAAGCGCAAGTGAGCATGTCACCATCAGAGGGAAGTGCAAGAGGGGGTGTCACCATTAGACAGAAGTGCAAGAAGCCGTGTCACCATCAAGGGGAAATGCAAGAGAGCATGTTATCATCCGAAGGCAGCGTAAGAGGCTATGTCACCATCAGAAGGCAAGTCAAGAGACCGTGTCACCATCAGAGGGAAGTGTGGCACCCCTGCGGGGGATTGCCACAGGATCCACCGGTGCAAGGAGGGAATTACACCTTGGTTCGCACAGCACACCACACCTTCCACCCCAGACCTGAAGGGGGAGCTCTTTTGGCTGCCTTAGGCCAGTTCCCCTTTAAAACATCCAGGCCTGAGAGGAGGAGTTAGTCAGCCCCAAGAGTTAGTCCCAGCAGTGAGTCTGAGGAGAGAGCTGGAGGAGTGAGGAGCTGGTCGCTGGGAGAGATCCAGGCCCAGGACCAGGGACCACTGACTGCTGTGTTGCACCCTAGGGAAAGGGTCGGAGGCAAGTGGAAGAAACAGGGAATCAAGAAAAGGGAACCGGTAGCTATAGCCCTTTAGTACACCCGGACACCGGAGTCCGACGCTGATACCGTTTATTGCTACAGCAAAAGCCCGGAGGTCTCAGGAGAAGTTCACACCTGAAGAGAACAAGTAAGAGACGCTAAACTGATTTCTTTAGATGTGATTTTTATTTTCTATGTGTTTCAGGGAATAACCCCTTCATCAGGAAAAATCACAAGGATAAATTACAGATGTACCGGTACATCGTTTGCACAGTGCTCCTTGAGGTGTTTACAACTTGGGAAATCTTTTTGTATCCAAATCCGGCTTTAAGCTTCACCACAACAGTATCTCGGACCTGCCTGGTGTGTTCCTTGGCCTTCATGATGCTCTCTGCACTTGAAACAGCACCCTGAAGGTACCATTACACAGAGAAACATCTCCAGCAACATCGCCTACAACTCAGGGGCGTTGCCATTTTGAAGCGACATCGCTGGAGAGTTACCCTGTGTAACAGGGTGATATCAACGGCGATAGTTGCTTCAGGTGATCTGCCTGAAACACCCTGTCTGACATCGCAACAGCGATGTTGCAAGCAACTTCCCCCATTGAGTCCACTGTTAAGGATCGCTGCCAGGGTTGAATTTAACCCTGGCAGCGATAGTTGCTTTCAACATCTCCGGTTGCCGGTGATGTCTCCTCGTCTGACAGCTCACCAGCGATCTTGGCCAGTGGCTAAAAGCGTGCGCGCTCCCGTGAGTTGCTGGCGATGTTGCCGGAGATGTTTCCTCGTGTAACGGGGCCTTGAGACTATCACAGACCAGGTGCTTTTATACAGAGACATGATTACACACAGGTGGATTCTGTTTATCATTACCAGTCATTTAGGACAACATTGGATCATTCAAGGTACCGTCACCTGTGGAAACATCTCTGGCAACATCGCCAGCAACTGACGGGGGCGCACACGTTTTTGGCCGCTGGCCAAGATCGCTGTGCTCCTGTCAGATGGAGAGACATCGCTGGCAATGCAGCGGCGATGTTGAAAGCAACTATCGCTGACATGGTTAAATTCAACCCTGGCAGCGATCCTTAACATTGCAGTCAATGGGGGAAGTTGCTTGCAACATCAAGTTGCAGTGTCACACAGGGCGATTCAGGCATATCGCCTGAGCAACATCGCCAGGTTTCAGGACATATCGCCTGAGCAACATCGCCAGGTTTCAGGACATATCGCCGTTGATATCACCCTGTTACATGGGGCAACGCACTGGCGATGTTGCGGGAACTTGACCACGCTCCTGAGTTGCCGGCGATGTTTCCGGAGATGTTTCCCCATGTGGCGGTTCCTTTATGGGACCGTCACACGCGTCAATGTTGTCACCGATCTGATCGCTGATGACATTGACGGCTCATCGCTGGTGAGCTGTCACATAGGCACACTCACCAGCGATCAATACCAGCGAGCGTGCTGGTATCCATGTAAACAAGCGGGTATCTAAGTGCTGCGCGGCGTTTAGTTACCTGCTGTTTACCATGGATACCAGCTCCCAGCGCTTGCTGTGCGGCGCTGGAAGCTGGCTGATCACACGTCTCCCGGTGTCACACGCGGCGATGCCGCGTGTCCACCGGGCTACCATTGCCAGGTTTTAGAGCAGGTTCTAAAACCTGGCAATCATCAACCAGCGATTTATCGCTGGTTTATGCGCCCTGTCACACGCGTCAATATCACTGCAACGTCATTTGCAGCAGCGATTGTGCACGCGATATAGACGCGTGTGACAGCCCCAGTAGAGATCCTCACTGAACTTCTGGAGTGAGTTTGCTTCACTGAAAGTAAAGGGGCTGAATAATATTGCACGCCCCACTTTTCCGTTTTTTATTTGTTAAAAATGTTAAATATCCAATAAATTTCGTTACACTTCACGATTGTGTCCCACTTGTTGTTGATTCTTCACATACAAATTAGAATTTATATCCTATGTTTGCAGCCTGAAATGTGGCAAAAAGTTGAAACGTTCAAGCAACGTGTGTGTGTGTGTGTGTTTGTACAAAAATGTAGTAGAAATTAAAGAATAAAAAACATACAATATGCAATCATAAAAATAGATGTACCATATACAAAAAATATTATATTTTCGGTTGTTTCTTTCACATTTTCGTTATTCATGTATTTTTATTTTTCATTTTTTTAGGACTATCAACCTGCCATACAAATCCAGGCTGAGGGCTTCCCAAGGACCTCGGCCACCTGTCCCCTGCCTTCACAGATTCCCTATATTTTCTGGTCACTGTTTTTTGGAACAGATTTGCTACGAAATCTCATAAAAAACTGAATCAAAAATGCAATGCTTGGAAAGCTCATGTTCATCTCTAATGGCACCTTCACATGCCTCAATCTCGCCTGGGAATCCTAAAGGCGATATATCTCATCGGAACAATCGCCGTGAAATTGCCTTAAGGTGGGTCACACGCGGCGATCTCGGCCGCGACATCGCCGCAAAGTGACGTCACAGCGATGTCGCGGGCGATATTGCAAGTGCGTCGCGCTGTGTGACAGCGCGACGCAACTGCAAATTATCGCTGGTCGCAGGTTGACAGGTTTATGAACATGTTCATAAACCTGTCAACCTGTGACCAGCGATTAGGCTGGATCGCGCCGTCTGACACTGTTGGCGGCGCGATCCAGCCTATATCGCAGCGTTACTGAGCCATCGCTCACTGGGCTGAGCCCAGCCCAGCGAGCGATGGCTCCGCCCACATCGCCTCCGCGTCACCGGCAACGTCGTGCCGCGTGACAGCTGGCCTGCGATGTCGGAAGCGAGCGGGCACCCGCGCATCGCTTCCGACATTGCAGGCCAGATCGCCGCGTGTGACCCCACCTTAATAGTTGCGAAGTGTGATTGGGGAATTTCGCGGTGATAAATCGCCTCTCGCCTGTCTCCTGAGCACTGCTCTGAAATCAGCCTCAATCATGAAGGTGATATTTCCGGGTTTTGGCGTGTGATAGGGCGATAGTGATGGAATCAGCGTCACCTATGATTTCCTGTAGGCGTGCCTCAGCGTGCTGTAGTCCGGGCCCCATCTGCGATGATTGGTGTGGGCTACTGTGTTCCCATTGGCTGTCAATTGACACCGCGCCATATTTGATGATCCGTCCGTCCAGCACCACACAATGGCAATGGCGTCATATATTAGCCAGCCTTCCAGAGCAGGCTGACCAATCGTGACGCTGTTGCGTTGTCCAACAAGCGCATATGGGGCGCTGTGTAAACCAGTGTGGCACGCCTATCTCTTCGCTGTGCTGAACATGTACGCCCACATTGCCTTTGAAATTGCGGCGTGTGAACCGGGGATGAGATTAGGCAGGTTTGCTTCCGCTGTACGTGAGGCGAGTTCCGGAGCGACACATCGCCTTACTTTCAGGGCGCAATTATGACATGTGATGCTGCCATTGGCGATCTCAGGCGACCATGAAAAACGTGCATGCGCACTTTAGATCGCCTCATATCGCCAGCCGTTATTGCAGCGTGTGAAGGTACCATAAGTGAAATCCACTTTGCTGTTCATCTGAGGAGTTGTTAAGCATTTTATTCCACAAAAGGATTTAAAAGAAAATCACCGGTGTAAAAAGAGTCTCCAGGTAAACAAATCTTCAAAGAAAAAGTAGTGTTTCCTAAAGAGATTTTAACTTGAAAAACATTTTTGAACATCTGAGAAAACTGCGTATGAACGTTGCATGTGTACATGTGTATATATATATATATATATATACAGTGATATCTCGGTTTTTGTCGATAATTCAACTATTAGGAGTCAATGCTAAATTAATTGGTTCGAGACACTGAAAAAGACCTACAAAAACCCCATTTCATAATGAATAAAGATAGCAGTTAATGATAGAATCACTCAGAAATGAGTGCAAAAGGAATATGAAACACTCATTTAAAGGAAAATATAAACATTTATTGTGTTTTATTATTTAAAAAAAGCTATTTTTGGTGTGTGGGAGACGCTGAGGGGAGAGAGGGGCGCACTTTTAATTTTTTGGAAGGGGAATCTCATTTTTATGGCTAAATTAAGAGCGATGTACTGACCGAAATCGACGAAAACCGAGGCATCGACGAAAACCGAGACACGATTTTCATTTTAAAAAAAAAATCGACAAAAAACAAAACCGACGATATCCGAAGTCAACGAAAACCAAGATATCACTGTATATATATATAGGGGAGTCCATGGAGAGGAGATAAAGGAGCTTGTCACCTGCTCCTCGGGACATTATACTGTACATAGGATCTCTGTCTATACTGACCAGGGGAGACGAGTCCTGAATGTACAGAGCTGGGATCTGGCAGCTGTGTCTGACTCATATCATGGCGGGAAATAAATGTTACTGTCCTCAAATAGAGAGGTGAAAATGTGAGCACTCCTGGAGACACTTAAATCACAAGCAGAGTTGTCCTGGCGGACCGTGCGCGAACGGTTTGTACTGAAATCACTCGTGACCAGGAATTTATGGACATCATTTCTGTTCCTTGTAGTTCCAAGTATTTATCACCACTCAGAACAAGAATAAAAAGCTGCAGCCGAAGGCAAATTTCGGGATACCATTTTACAGCCTGCAAGAGCTGTAAAGAAAGGAGCGGAGGTGAAAACGAGCCCTACAACAAGCTCAGCCGGAGGTACCCCTCAACAAAATCATCCGGAGGTGCCCAGTACATGTTTACTCCACTACAAGCTCAACAGGAGATGCCCTGTACACAGGTACCTCTGAACAAGTTCGTCAAGTGGTGCCCAGTACACAAGTACACCATAACAACCCCGCCCAGAGGTTCCCCTCAACAAGCTTGTCTGGAGGTGCCTTATACACAGGTACTCTTCAACAAGCTCCTCCAGAGGTGCCCAGTACACAGGTATCCAATAATAAGCTCAGCAGGAGGTGCCCAGTACACTGGAATCCCATAACAAGCCCGGCCAGAGGTGCCCAGTACTCAGGTACCCAGTAACAAATTTGGCCGGAGGTGCCCAGTTCACAGGTACCCCATAACAAGCCCGGATGGAGGTATCCTTCAACAAGCTCATCTGGAGGTGGCTGGTACACAGGAAAACCATAACAAGCTTGGCCGGAGGTGCCCAGTACATAGGTACCCCTCAACAAGCTTGTCCAGAGGTACCCCATAACAAGTTTGGCCAAAAGTACCTGGTACACAAGTACCCCATAAAAAGCTTGTATGGAGGTGCCCGGTACACAGGTATCCCATAACAGCTTGTCCTGAGGTGCCTGTTATACAGGTACCGCATGATATGTTCAGCTGGAGATGCCCAGCACACAGGTACCCAATAGCAAGCTTGGCCAGAGGTACCACTCAACAAGCTCGGCCGGAGGTGCCCAATACACAGGAACCCCATAACGAACTCTTCTGGAGGTGCCCAGTACACAGGTAGCCCTTAACAAGCCTGGCCAGAGGTACCCCTCAACAAGCTCGGCTGTAAGTGCCTCATACACAAATACCCTTCAAAAAGCTCGGCCACAGGTGCCCAATATACAGGAACCCCATATCAAGCTCAGCCGAAGGTGCCAAGTACACAGGTACCCTTCAATAAACTCAGCTGGAGGTATCACATAACAAATTTGACTGGAAGTGCACAGTATACAGGGACCAAATACCAAGTTCAGTCAGATGTGCCTCGTACGCTGGAATCCTATAACAAGCTTGGTCGGAGGTGCCTGGTACACAAGTACCCCATAACAAGCTCAGCTGGAGTGTCCAGTACACAAGTACCACCAGCTGTCATTCTCTACCAACTCCTAATCTCTATAGCAAAAAGCATAATGTAAGGCGCGTGCCCCAAGACAAAACCTACTACCCAGCCCAACTCATGACAACAATCCCACCTTTACCAATCCTGCAAACGGGATCATAAAAGGGACAAGATTCGTCAAAACAACACAAGCATTCAGAAACATTCCTGTAGGCATCACTTACAATATACGTCCCGAATTTATCCTTCTCAAAATTGGTAAGTATCCATCCATGTCATGTAATGTGGCCCCCCAGGCTACCATCTGCCCTATTACTCCAGGACCCCAATACAACTTCTACTTCTGCAACCCTGTATATGTGGCACCCCTGCGGTTCGGTCGCCACTATGGTACTGCGCCTATCCAACAGGTGTGGCATCATGCTCATAAATTAGAAGGGAAAGCTTTGCTGAGACCCCCAACACTCATCCAACACTATGCAAACTCCAGGCTATGGAGATGCTAGGCAGAAGAGACTCATATTCAGAGCAGTCCCCATCTACTGGCTGGAGGAAGGAGTTAGGTTAGGGGTGGGAACAAAAGAGTGAGGAGTGAGTTCTAGAGAAGTCAGGAGCTGGGAAGGAGCAGGACGCACGTGGGTCAGCTGTGAATCCCAGGCCTGAGGACCCGAATCTGCAGCTGGCGGTCCAGAGATATTAGCTGCACAGGGGTACCAGCTCCAATTTTGTCTTGATATCTTCAGGACCACCCAGAAAACTGGAGGTCACTGGGCTGCATGTACAGTGACTACCAAGGTGGACTCTCCCAAGGCTAAGTAACTGGGTAGGGTGAAGAGGACTTGCAAAGCAGTTGCTCAGAGAACCCGTAGTCACCTGCCTACTGGGACCACAAGACAATGGGAAGGCAAAGGGGTAGCAGTGTCAGAGAGGAAAGGGCAGCAAAAGAGGCCATACTCCCTGTGTCTTAGCAGTTTACCTGGACTACTTGTGAGCTCACCAATCCTGGTGAATACAGTACCCCAGCTGCATATGCACTTAATAAAGGTCAGTTGACCGAAACGTCATGCTGTTATGTGGACAGAATAAATATATGAAGCTTTGAGAAGAATACCAGCTTGTGATGCGCTGTTCTTTCTTTTACTTGGGATTGTCATGTGCCAGGTGGACCTCCCTGGCTAAGGACGTGCGTCTCAATGTGTGGAGCTCGGTGAGTTCCGTTTTCACGTGGTGCTGTGGATAACCGTTTTTTGTGCTGTTCTGATTGGGGAAACGGTAATGTGACGCCAGCTGTCGTACCTGGTAACGTGGATACCAGCGCTGCGGCCAACCGCTGAGGTGATGGAGGTGCAGCTAAGAATAGTACAGCTTCCCACAGGTGGAGCTTTACCTCAGGGCAGCGGGATGCGATGAGTGGAGTAGTTGTCTTCACCTCTTTGATGCTGTGGGAGCCCTATGGGCGGCGGAGAAAAGGAGTACAGACACCAGTTCAGCTCAAGAAGTTCTTTACTGGTACCAGGCAGATGATGAAGTACACAGTACAGTCTGGTTTAACAGGGACATAGCCACAGATTTTGAGGTAACTTTGCAGAGTCTGTTGGTGGTCCTTTTTGTAATAGCTTTCTGGGTCTGGGTTCCTCTTTAACTCTGTTTAACCACACTGAAGAGCCTTTTCGCTAGTCCTCTGGTCTGTTACTGTTAGGTACAGTCCATTTCTTACCGGTATGGACGGGAGCGACAGAAGAGTAATCCTCCCGCCACCGGACTCGGTCCTTTTCCTAAAGTGTCCTGGACCCAATTTGGAGCTGAGGTAGGGATTCAGTCCGTGGCGCTATGGCTCCCTAATGTCGGTCCCATAGCTTGTCGGTTTGCAGTCAGGGATAGACCAAATGACTGCCTTGGCTCCGGTATGTCGGTGTCGACCCTGGACTCCCCAGCCGTCTCCAACTGGTCCTGGCTTGTCCCCTTCGGTGTCTGGGTCACCTCTCCCCAAAGAGGTTCCCTCCTGTCACTGACGCAGTCTCCTGATGTCCGTCCTCCTGTTGACTTACTCGCTGACTTTTTGGAACTGTCTCTCACTGTCACTCAAGTCTCCCACTCTACTCTAGGCTCCACCCCCTGGGACCTACTGAATATATGGTCCTCTATCCTAAGATGGCCCAGTGTAGACGTGCTTATGGCAGACTCTGTAAGAACCCCATATCCATGACTACGGAGGCACTACACCTTCTGTTTGGGGTAAAGTACCTCCCTGTGGTGCCTTCTCATAGGGGTGCCACAACTCCTCCCTGTGCTGTCTCCCCTCTCTGTGCGGCGTCTCCCCTCTGTGTGCTGTCTCCCCCTTGTGCGCTTTGTCCCCTCTCTGCCTGTCTCCCTCCTGTGCGCTGTGTCAACCTGTGTGCTGTGTCTCCCCTCTCTGTGCCTGCCTCCCCGTTTGCTGTGTCTCCCCTCTCTACATGATCTGCAGTCTGCAGAGCACTTAGCGCACATGATCTGCAGAGCACTGTGCACACATGACCTGCAGTCTGCAGAGCACTGTGTACACATGATCGGCAGTATGTAGAGCACTGTGTACACATGATCTGCAGAGCACTGTGTACACATGATCTGCAGTCTGCAGAGCACTTAGTGTACATGATCTGCAGAGCACTGTGCACACATGACCTGCATTCTGCAGAACACTGTGTACACATGATCTGCAGTGCACTGTGTACATATGTTCTGCGGAACACTGTGCACACATGATCAGCAGTCTGCAAAGCACTGTGCACACATGACCTGCAGAGCATTGTGTACATATGATCTGCAGAGCACTGGTGCCTTCCCTCTGCACCAGCACATCAGGTGATGTGCTGACACACTGTCTGATGGCTGGGGCCCCAGGGCGCTGTGTATGTGCCCCTGACAGGGGCCCCTTGCCCTGTGTACAGCCCCCCCCTTCTCTCTCCTAACCTGATGCTTATCACTGACGCTGTGGCCGACTGCACTGAGACTGCACTGAGCCGGCAGCCAATCTATGATCTGCAGGAGGAGCAGGAAGTGAAGGAGATAGAGATCAGTACAGTCTCAGTACAGCCGGTCACTGCGATCAGCGGCTGGTTAGGAGGGAGAACATGGGGGGCTGCACACAGGGCAGGGGGCTCTTGTCAGGGGCAGATACACAGCGCCCAGGGGCCCCCAGCCATCAGGGGGAAGAGGCAGTGTAAGGCTAGGATCACATTTGCATTATGACCCTAGCCTGACGTTAGTGTTAAAATCTTAGACATTTCTGCCTCAGTGAGGCTATTGCTCCCTATGACAACACGATGTTTACCTTGCTAACCGCCGGCTCCATTCAAAGCTCCTGGATGTGTACTTTAGGACAGCGCACAGGAAAACGCTGCAGACCGCGTTTCCTGTGCGCTGTCCTAAAGTGCACATCCAGGAACCTTGAATGAAGCCGGCGGCTGGCAAGGTAAACATCGGGTTGTCATAGGGAGGAATAGCCTTGCAGCCCACAGCGTTACCTGCCCTTAACGCTGTGTGCTGAGGCAGAAATGTCTACCCTTTTAGCACTAACGTCAGGCTAGGGTAAAAATGCAAATGTGACCCTAGTCTAAGCGAGGGCAGGGGACACTGTCATGCTCCAGACAGCTTGGGCCCCTCAGACATGCAAGGGCCCCGGCACTTGCCTGGGTGCGCAGGGTGCTGACACCGGCCCTGAGTTGAATCTACACACCTGTCCTAGGTCTGGGCTCTACTCCCTTTGCTGAACTTTTTTGTGCTCCACATCGTGCTCTGCCTTTGAAGGTGGCTACACGTGCTCCCATCTGATTTTTTACCTTGGCCTATATAAGAGTCACCAAGACACATACTTTACCTGTGACTTGGTATTAAGACTGTTCCTAGGTCTTTTAGTTTGTTTGTGCACAACAACCTGTCTGTGTCTTCAGTATGTCTCCGCACTGTCTATGGCTTTCAGTTCTTAAGCTACTGTGAGGTAGCGCACACCCAAGGCACACCGAGAACTCGCTTGGCAGCGGAATTGACACAACCAGTCGTGCTTAACAGTAACAGAACGTCCATCAGTTTATTAAATACCTCATAAACTGAATATAATGCCCAGATCACCGGATATCTCACATATCAACAGAACATTATAGACATCTCAGTCTGTTCTAATAGCGGCTATGCCCGCCTGGCATTAGTTACATAATTCATGATGAACATATTTGCATAGATCATTATACACAGAACCCACCGTAGTTACAGAGTTTATTATACACAGAACCCAACATACCAAACAGTATTTACATCAGAACCCCATACATCACAGTATTACATCTGATAACATACATAACAGTATTTACATTTGTCCATGGAACCTTTATGACATTACAGTCGGTCCCAAAGGCGGTAAGGCCGCCAGGCACTTGAGACGATCCCAGTCTCAGTCCATGGTACGTACACATACAGTCCATCCTACAGGACTCCAGCCTGTTACAGAGCACATATGTATACAGTCCACCATACAGATTACATGGACTCCAGCCTGTTACAGGGCACATACTTGGTTTAAGCTGCCTGAACTACAGGGCAATCAAAGCGTCCTCAAGGTCTCCTCACCACATGAATCAGGTTGCCAGCCACCTCCAAGCCTTACCATCCCAGGCAGGCCTCCAGGACTGCGGCTGCACCAACATGTCCAGAGCGAGCAACCTCCAGATTCTGCCAGGATTCCCAAATGAACAGGAGCTCAACAAACCATTGTGACTGCCCACAGGCTCACACTCAACACAGAGGAACAGATGTCTCCCAACTCAGAGGGACAGACTTCCCTCCATGTCCCAGAAGGAAGGGCTTCCTGTCACTCATATTCATTATCACTGCCTCACCTCACAGCACTAGGCAGCTTAATATCCTGCCTGACACACCCACACTTGGGAAACTGTGAGCAATCAAAACCTCTCACACAGACCTGAGTGCAGTTAACCCTATGTGCACCGCTCAAGGCACATGTGATGTATACCGGCTATGTACTATACCGCTGGTCATACCTCATACTACCTACCTGCCTGTGGTTTTCAGTATCTCAACTATCTGCCTGCAGTTTCCAGTATCTCAGCTCGCGGTTGTCGAGCACACTGGGACGAGGGGACTCGGTACCGGACCGGGTCTTTACTGGGGAAGTCACGGGTGGTCCTGGTCCGGACCGTGTCCCGGGCCCTGGCAATTAAAGGGGAATATTTACAGGGGAAATGTCACGTGTGACGCCACCCACTTGATGCGGCCAGTGATGGGGGCCGCCGCTGCTGCAGAACCTCCGGGGGTGATGGATTGGCAGCGGAGATGTTATAGTTCCAGTGGGAAGAACTGTATCCCCCGGGGCAGTAAGAGTTAAGGGTTGTAGAATTGTCCAGGACACTTACTTTGCAGACGCTGCAGGGATCTCTCCTCAGCGTTGGGGCTGACAGGCTGGAGCTGTGGCTCTGCAGGTGGAGGTCTTTCTGATGCAAACCTGTTAGGAGAGAATTTCTTTCATGCAGAGACACAAGGGAAGCTGTTCCAGGGTTTTCCAAAGCTTTACTCTTAGTTTCAACAGTGCACAGGTAGTTTGCAGTTCTTACAAGGTTAAGTACAGTTCTCAGTACGCAGTTCAAGTACACGGGCACATTCTCCCTCTCCAGGTTCCCTTTGCTCCCTGCAGCCAGGCCTCTCTCTCTGTGACCCCTCACGCAGTCTTTAGTGTCCTTTCCGGGCTGTTTACGGTCTCCGTCTATACGGGTGGTGTGTGGTACGCTGGACAGTGTGGCGGTGACTCGGGCTTCTGTGAGTCCTAGTGCGTCACTTAACTGCCTGTCCTTTAGGGTAGGGATCCTAACATGAAGCTGTGGTCCCCCGTCGGTGTTTGGGGATCCCGGGTAAACTGCGGTCCCCTCTAGAGCCGACACTCTACTCAACCCAGCCTCCAGCAGTCCTCAGCACGAGGCTCTACCAGGCTCTCTCCTTTCTGTTCCTTTCCAGTATCATAGGAGGGACTTCTCTGCCTGCAGTCAGTGGCTTTAGCTGCTGTCTAGGGCACGGGTTACACCGTCCCTCTCCGTTCTGTAACACTCCTGGTGGCATCAGCGTCGGACGGGCTTTCTCTCCCCTCTGGCTCACACTGGCTCAGTACGGATTCTGCGCTCCTAGCCTTGCACTCACAGGATGTGTGATTCTCCTTCAGTCTTTCTGTCTTTACAGCTCGGCACCCTGGGCCTACTAACTTCCTTCAGTCTTTCTGTCTTTACAGCTCGGCACCCTGGGCCTACTAACTTCCTTCACTCCTCCCCCTTCCTATATACTGTCAGTCACCTGACCTCTGGTGTGCCCAACCCACTCCTCTGAATCCACCACCCCTCAATCTCATAGAGTTCTAATCTCAGGGCTGGATGTAAACCTCCTTCTGACACGTGGGTTGTGTGGGCTGTGAGGCTGTTGTTGTGCAACAATGTCCTACCTGCCTGGCTGCAGTTCCCTTTGTGGCCTCCTGGACGCAGGGGCGCCACACTGTCTGCAGGCTCCAGGACATCTCCTACTTGCCTGCAGTTTTAGTTCTTCAGCTGCCTTCTTATCTGTGGTTTCCAGTGTTTTATCTGTCTGTCCCTCGCATGCTTCACCTGCCTACTGCAACAACATCCATGGCCCATATGCCCACCCAGATCTGTGGCTTTGAGAATCCACCTCACCTAGTGAGGGCCTAAAAGGATCCGGTCCATATAACATGGATGGCGATCACATCAAAATGCAAGGACTGGCCGTCGGCTCCCCTGACCGGGCATTGCAGCTACATAGTAATACATTGAGCTATCATGGTCTTGTGAGAAGAGCGGCGGCCAGTCCGTGCTCTAAGATGTGATCGTTGTCTAAGTTATACAATTGTTTGATCCAAGCCTAAGGCTGCTACAACCACTGGTTCTTGTACCCATGAGTGCCAGAAGCAGAGATCATAAGTTGGGAGAAAAAAATAGTGCAGCTCTCACCCTCATGTTTGTCATGCCACAGGTTCAGGACTTGATTCGGTGATAGCTTTGTAGTCGGTTTCCTTCCCTGCTGAGCCACAGCCTGGTCGGTCTCCGTCCAAATGCTGATGAAGGTTTTATCTGAATGTTTCTCTTCCTTTGGTTTGCAGTTATCAGGTGTTCTCACTTGCTTTTTGTCTCTGTCCTAACACATTCCAGGTGGGGCTATTTATACTCTCCTGATACCAGCTTTCTATGCTGGCTATATTTCTATGTGGAGTACTGCTAAGGAGTTTCAGCCCCATTGATAGAGATTTTGCCTGTTAGGCAGAGACCAATGTTACGATTACTCTGTGTTTTCCTATTTTCCTTTGCTCCACGTTACATCTGTTTACTGTTAGGCTGGTAGGTTTCCCTTGCTTGAATTTTTTATTTCTCCTTTTCTCCTTGTGCTCATGATTTATGTTTACCCACCTGAGGTTCCCATTTATCTTTGCACATTTGCCCTATCTTGGTTTGTTGTGTGTAGCAACCTCCACTTTGCCTCCTCAGGAGGTACCAGAAACAACTCAAGTTGTGGTATTTTAGCTGTGAGGCTAGAGATATTCCAGTCTGTCAATGATATATACGCACTCATCCTATCAGTGTAGGTGCCTTCTTAGACACAAATTACATTTATAAGGGTCCTTTCACATGAGCGTTTTTCGCTCATCACGGCAGTTGCGGTGAAAAAAACGCAACTGTCGCGATTACCGCATAACGGCCGCGATCGCGGCACACTTGTGGCAAGCCCCATGCAATGTCTATAGGGCTTGCGGTAAGTGTGCGGCAGGTGCGGCAAGTGCGGTTTCGGCACTTGCGGCAGATGTGGCCGCGAAAAAAACGCGGTATGCTGCGGGTTTTTTGCGACCGCACCTGCCGCAAGTGTCGATACCGCACTTGCCGCACCTGCTGCAAGCCCCATAGACATTGTATGGGGCTTGTTGCAAGTGAACCGCAAATGCGGCCGTTATGCGGTAATCGCGGCAGTTGCGTTTTTTCACCGCATCTGCCTCGATCAGCGAAAAACGCTGATGTGAAAGGGGCCTAAGACTGTAAGTGGCATTCTACAGTGACTTATAGAGAAATTGGAATTTATAGCAAAGAAAATGAGATACTTAGCATTATGGAAATGGCCAAATCAATAATCCACCCAGTTACCACATTGAGGCGTATCTCGTAACTGGGTCCTAACCGTTGTTATCTGCCTATGTCTTGCAGGGATTTTCCTCTGTTGGCAACTGATACCGGAGAGTAATAGAAATGATCAGTCTTATGGACAGGGACAGGTGATTTCAATGAATAATCTACACCTATGGAAAAATGTTAACCTCTAAGGCTGGTTTCACACTGCAGTTTTTTCCCTGATCAGGTTCCATCCAGTTTGTGTGCCAAAACCAGGAGTGTCTCCAAAACTCAGAACAGGTGTCAATCAGCGCTGCCAGGATCCACTTATTCCAGGGAAGAAACTCACGATCAGATATGAAGGTGCCTTCATAAAGGGTGTGAACCCATATCATATTATATAACTGATTATGCGGCACTCATCCTGTCATTTTAGGTGCCTTCTCTAACATGTCTAAGGGGTTAAATGTAATTGGTGTTTAAATAGCTCATTTTCTTTGCTATTATGTAAATTCCAATTTCTCTATAAGTCACTGTAGATTGCCGCTTCTTGTGCATGAATGACTTCAGTGTTTTAAAGTGAACCTGTCGCCTAGTTATATCACCCAGGCTATCACTATCTGTCCCTGCACATTTCTATTACTATTCTAACTATCCCTCTCACTTCTAAATGTGTGGTGTGACTGTTTAATAAAAGCATTTTATAACTTACTGCCTCATATTAAAATGAAGCGGGGGTTACCATTATTATCCCCTTGGGCCATCCTCTTTTGCTCCCTTTCGCTGCCTCAAGCATTCTTTTTCATGCCCCAATGAGTTGCCGTAATGTGCTCCACAGCGCATGCGCAATGCGCAGCTTGATGTTGGGCTGCGGAGTACTGGAAATGACACGTTCGGCGTCATACCCGGAACTCTACACAGGGCTCCGAGGCAGGCTAGGGGTGCACATTGTAATTTCAATATCATTCCCATCGGGGTGTGATAAAGAATGCTGGAGGTGGCGAAAGGGAGCGAAAGAGGAAGCCCAGGGAGGCTAATAACGGTAGCCCCCGCTTCATTATAATGCAAGGAAGTAAGTTATAAAATGCTTTTATGAAACAGTCACATCACACATTTAGGAGAGAGACGGATAGTTAGCATAGTAATAGGAAGATGCAGGGACAGGTAGTGAGAGCCTGGGGTGATGTAACTAGGTGACAGGTTCACTTTAAAAAAAAAACACATGTTAGGCCCTGTTTCTTTGTCACAAAGGTAAAGACAAAGGTGTGTCAGGACTCTGGATCCTCTGTTTACCTTTTGCGCATTATTGCCCTTTTCCAAAATGGCATCTGCTGCTTTGCTCCTGCTCAAGTGATCCTACTTCCCTGGCTTTTATAAACCCTAGTTTACCTTGTAGCCAATGCTCGTGTATTCTGATTTGAATCCCTGGCTCTTTGCTTCTCAACATTGCTCCTCCTCCAGAAAGTCTGGCTCGGTTTCTTTCCAGCAACTTCTCCTGCTTTCAGTGTTGCAATTTGCTGCTTGTGTTTTCTCAGCATCTGCCTCAGACTGCCAGCCCTAGTCATGTAAACCCTTTATTAAGTGTGCAGCAGCAGTATTCTACCATGTGGACGTTTTAAGGCTCATAGCTCTGCACTGATTTTGGGACTTATTTTCAAAGACTTATTTTCACACCCTCCTGGGTGTGGAGTGTGTTTTCTACTAAACTTCACCCCCCACTGAGTGCTTCTTACAAGAGACTTTCCTTGCCAGCATTATTGTGGATGATCTATTTCTAGCGACTTTTCTGTTATTGTATATTTGATGAACTTTGCTCACAAGCAATGTGTAGCACAAAGGGCTTCGATACCAAGCATCTGGGTCAGTGGTCAGGATCACGGGTTGCTGCACCCAGTGTTGTAGCCCTGGCTCACATGGAAAAAGGGGAATATAAAAATGGAGAAAAATAATCAAAAGATAAATAATAAGTGATGCCAGTTGGGATTTCCAGCCTCTGGGTGGCCGGCATTGCAGATACTCCCTGGGTGGTGTAGCAGTGTAGATGTTAGACCCTTCCCAACCAGGGCTGGCTCCCAGGTGTGATGATGATGGGGTTCATAGTGGGAGTGCTGGTGCAGGAGAAGAAGGCACACAAGGCAGCTTGTAGGCTCTCCCTTTACTCCCTCCAACCAGAAACTGGGACCTGCCCACTGGGGCCTTTTCAGTTCTCAGCTTTTTGATTGAAGTTTGGATTGTGTTGGATGCTTCAAGCTTCCAGCAATTCTCCCCAGACATGGTATTACAATCAATGTTAACAAAATGCCATCCATGCCAGCTAAACTGCAGGGGTGCCACAGCAGCACTTCACGTTTGTTTTCCATCACATGTGTAAAATACAGACCTCACTGTACCTTATTCAGTTCAGTCATTTGCCTCAAGCTAAGAGATTCCTGAGTGTTCCATTATAATTATTACAAGGAGCTGTCTGAGGACATCAGAACTGCTATTATTAACAAACACAAGACATCCAAAGGGTATAAGGCAATCTCCAAACACCTTGGTATTCCAGTTTCAATGGTCCACAATATTATTAAGAAGTTTGCCAAGCAGAAACTATCAAGAACCTGTCTGGACGTCGGGGGAAAAGGAAAATAGACAAGAGATGTCTTGTGCGAATGGTGTAAAAAACACCACGTCAAACATCCAAAGATCTGAAAGCTAACCTGGAACAGTCTGGGGTCATGGTTTCAATAAGTACCAGCAGCACACTAAGCCAAGCAAAGCTTTATGGATGAAGGGCAAGGAAGAAACCATTGCTGAAGAAAAGACATAAAAATGAACGACTGATCTTTGCCAAAGACAAACCTCAATCCTTGTGGGAAAATGTTCTGTGTACAGATGAAACAAAAATAGACCTTTTTGGCAATGCAAAGCATAAGTTTGTGTACAGACAGCACAATGATGCTTACAAGGAAAAGGAAACCCTACCAGCAGTTAAGCATGGTGGAGAAGCCATAATCTTGTGGGGCTGCTTCGCTGTGTCTGGTACTGGAGGCCTTGACTGTATCACAGAAATCATGAAATCAGAGAATTATCAAGAGATTTTAGAATGAAATGTCCCTCCCAGTGTAAGAAAACCTGTTTGAGTTGAAGATCATGTGTCCTCGAGCACCACAATGACCCAAATCACACATCCAAAAGTACACAGGAATGGCTGAAAAAGAAAATATGGACTGTTTTAAAATGGCAGCAATGAGTCCTGACTAGGAATGAGCGAGTCTACTTGCTACTATTCTGTACTCGCCGAATAGTAGGGTACTCGGGCTACTCGTTACTCTGCGAGTTTCCTTGCGAAGTCCAATGTAAATAAATGGGAAATGCTATTCCTCTGCTGCTGGACCCTATAAAGAGGTCTGGCCGCAGAGGAAAAACCTGCAATTCCTCAATTGATTGTTTAAAAGCCGGCGGTAAAAAGACGCCGGCTTTTAAACAATGCTGAATCCCCCTACTGGTTTCCCCACCGCCTGACAGTGGGATCCTCCGCTCCCCCCACCACCTCCCCACCCGATCCTAAGTTAGGACCGGGCGGGGGAGCAGGGCCAGGGAGCAGGGAGCAAAGGACCCAGGCGGGGAAGCCGGCGGTGAGAAAACTTCACCACCGTCTTTCTCCTTCTGTTCTGCGCTCCCCGCTCCCTCCTGTCCCTCCCCGCTCCCTGGCCCTGCTCCCCCCTGCCCGGTCCTAACTCAGGATCGGGTGGGGAAGCTGCGGGGGTAGTGGAAGATAAGGCTGTCAGGCAGCGGGGAGCGCAGAACCAACTGTGGCATGCAGGGAGCCGTCCGCGGTCGTGAACTGAGTTCAAACCGGATTCTCCCAGATTGCCCCTGAGTTGAAACCGGATTCTCCCGGATTGTACCGGTCCGGTGCAATCCGGTGCCCCATAACATGGGACTCTATGGTGCCGGATTGCACCAGACCAGGGCAACCTGGGAGAATCCGGTTTGAACTCAGGGGCAATCCGGGAGAATCCAGTTTGAACTCAGTTCATGACCGCAGACAGCTCCCTGCATGCCACAGTTGGTTCTGCGCTCCCCGCTGCCTGACAGCCCGATCCTCCGCTCCCCCCGCAGCTTTGGACAGGAAGGAAATTGGTCTGAGAGGCTCCAAGAGGCGTCATCAACAGTAAGAAGCTGCAGGAATTTCTGTACAGTCTTTGTTGTGTCCTGCATGTGACATAATCTCCAATATTTGTTATATGTCAGACTTGTTGGGAAGGAGGGGCAAGAGGGATGCCATTTCTTACAAAGAAAAACATTTAATGCAGTGTTTTATCAAAACTTCCATCCGTCAGCCAGAAGCCTGTGGGGAATGTGTTCTTTCTGATGAAACCAGGGCTGAACCTTTTGGCCAGAATTCCAAAACTTACAAAGTCAGCATCGCGGATCCCCGGTTGATCCCCCTTCCTACAGTGAGGTCTGATGGGGCAGAACTGGGGCCCTTAGTCAAGGGGGACAGGATAATGAACAGAACAAATATCCATCAGTTCGGCAACAAAACCCTCAGGCCTCTTCTGAAAAGCTAAAGATGAGGAGGAATTTCACCTCTCAGCACAACGACCCTGAGCGACCTCCAAAATCACCAAAATAAAAGACGTAAAGTTCTTTTTAATCAAGGCACAGTGTCTGGTTAATGGGAAAGTGTTTGGTTCTGGTAAATCAAGACCTGGTGTTTAGTTCTAATTGAACATGGTCCGCTGACTGGTTTGATTTCTGGATCTCATTAATCACAGTCCAGTATCTGTTTCTAGTTAATCATGATCTGTTATCTGGTTTGACAGCAGATCCTTGTTAATCATGACTAGTAGCGTAACTTCAGGCCCAGGGACCCCGATGCGGAAGCTCCAACGGGGCCCCCAATTATTGCAAATCTTTAATGGTATTAGTCTTTTTCTATGGGCCAAATGGACTTTTAGGGCCCCCTAGGCTTCAGGGCCCAGGTGCAATCGCAACCCCTGCACCTGTGGTAGTTACTTCCCTGGTCATGACCGAGTGTCTGGTTCTCGATAATCATACCTCAGTTCCTGGTTCCTGTAAATGAAGGATTGGTATCTGTTTCTTGATAATTATTGTCTGATGTTTGGTTCTGGGTAATCACAGCCTGGTATATAATTTGGTGTCTGGGTTTGGTTAATCATAGCCTGGTGTCTGGTTCTGGTTATTCATGGCTTGATCTATGGTCTGGGTAATCATGGCCCAGTGTCTGGTTTGGTTTATGGTTCTGTTTAATTATGGCTCATTCTTTGATTCTGGTTACTCATGACCTGATGACTGGTTTTGGTTAATAATGGTCCAGTGTTTGGTTTAGTTTATTGTTCTTGTTACTCATGGCTTTTTGTTTGTTGTTCATGACCTGATGTCTGGTTCTGGTTAATCGTGGCTCAATACTGATTCTAGTTATTTAGGGTCTAGTGTTTTAGTTCTGGTAAATCATGGCCCAATGTTGGTTCTGGTTAATTATGGTCTAGTGTTTTAGTTCTGGTAACTCATGACCCAGTGTTGAGACTAGTTATTCATGGCCTGGTATCAGGTTCTGGTCAGTCCTGACCCGTTGTCTTATTGAACCCTCTACTATCTGGTAACTCTGTTTTTGTGGTTGGTTTCGGCATTCTCCGATGTTTGCTGTCTCGTGAACCTGATCTTTTCCAATTGTGCAGTGCGTGGAGGATACTATTACCTCTTGTGCGCCTGTAAATTACCTGTTACTGTGATTAATAAGCAGTTACATAAAAGCCGACACTGGACAAGTATCGGCTGGTGCCGGCTAATCTGCTCTTCATTGTACTCTTTACACAATCACCTATGAAACTAAACCGTCTGCTTTTATCTCGGCTGGGATAATTCACCAGTTTTCTCCCGCCCCAGACAATTGGGAGACAAATCTCCATCCATCCATGGTGCAAAATCACCTTTACAAATAGAAAATCTGATTAGGAAAATTGTAACTTCTAATAAGTTTGACAAGAAGTAGGATGTAAACTCAACAATACAATGTGGAGAGGGCCATAAGCTTAATTAAAGAGAACCTGTAATGTCAAAAATTGCTATTAGCCTGCAGATAAAGGGTAAATTTGTAGTTTAATAGCCTTCTGACGTCGTACAGCCTCCGTACCGGTGTCCCTGCTGCTGGTAATAAATGAACTCTATTCCTCTCAGCATCCATTAGTCACCGCTCAGTAGATGGTGAGCGCTGGCTGTAGCCACGTCCAACACTGACTGACAACCAGCTCAGCATTGCATCAGTACAAAGCCGGTGGTCAGTCAGTGTCAAGGGGGTTACAGCGAGTCATCACTGTATACTGTGTGATGACTATTAAAGTCGCGCTGGCTGCGTCTTTATGTCTATAAGCCGTAGGATGTCAGGAGTGTCAGCCTAGCAATGGTTATTGAAACATGACTTCATCATAACTTGGAATCCCTGATCCCTGTTCAGCTACGACCCTGTGGTGTGAACCAGCCATTGAAGTGAGTTATCTGATGGAGAGAAGACACAAATTCTGAACAAGATACCCAAAGGTGATTCTGTTCACCCCTGTGTGGAGAATTCTTCCTCTCTTCAAATGGTCAACAGCATACAGGATGGTACCGGATTCCAGTTATGAATATTGGTGTTTTTTGTGTGACAGGTATATGACTCACCGTGACCGGGGTGTTCAAGTCGCAGGCGTCTGCTTCTCTTGTCACGGAACCGCGCCTGCGGCTGTGAGGCCCGGTGGTCCAGATCAATAGGGGAAATGGCGGAACAGTAGGGATGATTTGTCTGCGTGACGCCACCTGCGGGTGTTCTGGTAACTTTACCAGCGCTGCTAGGTCTCCGGGGGATGTTAGGCAGCAAGATGGGACGCTCCCCACAGGATGAGCGGGAGTCCCCGGAGCCGGGAGCTGCGCAAGATGTTGTGAGGCAGCTGCGGTAAGGCTGCTGTTAGGCCCAGGAGTCAGACACAGACACGCCAAAGTCTTTTTAGTACCTTTACTGGTGGTTTTCAGGTACGCCAGACCGGGTGCGTGAAGTTTAGCAATCCTGGAGATTCACAGCAAGCAGTTTGTGTAGACTTCCTTCTCTCTATACTTCTGGTGCTAAGGTCGGGTGGATGTGGAATCCAGCCGGACCGGGCAGTGTGTTCAATAGAACGGATTTCACCTGGTTGTCGGCACTGAGGGCACTGTAAAAGGGTGATGATAATTCTACCTTCTTCCCTGGGCTCTCGTTGGTAGGTGCGACAGGTGAACAGGGGGCTGGACTCCCTGTGAAATATGCTGGTTCTCTGCAGTGGCTATGTAGCTTCCACAGCTTCGGTTCCAGTAACCGGTTATTAGGGGAGAGAGTTATGGTCACTCTGGTGTCCCTGAGAGGTGCTCCTCCTTTTCCTCTAACCCCAATTGCAAGGGTTTTCTCACTGGTAGCTAGGCTGACTAGGCCTGGTGTGTGTCTCATAAGCTTGAGATCATGCACAACCTACAGCTCTTGCAGCGTCTGCACACTCTGGTGTTTCTCCCTCCAAGACTCTATTTATAGGGGGAACTGGCTCAAAGTGACCAGTGGAGCTCCCCCTAGAGGCTCGGGGTGAAACCAGGTGTTCTAAGGTGTTGTTGTGTTGTTTGGTGTTTTGGTGAGTGATGCTTTGCTGTTACTCCATTCATGCCCTAAGGATTTCTGTGGTGCCCAACATGTGCCAGGGTGCCACACATAGGTCCTACAGTTATGGGAGAAACATTTTCAACATCGTGACCCAGAGACAAACATACTGCATGTTTTTCCATAGCAATGCAGCCTGCACATCAGTTCCATGTAAATATCAGCCAGGTGGATGGGGTTGTATATGCCATGTTTCATATCTATGGAAAACTAAAATCATTATTAGAAATATGGTATTAATATCTTCCACCTGGGACCTTAAGCAGGGAAGATATCTTTACTATCTGAGAGCACATAATTTTGGGACCTGAGCTGCATCCCATTAACCAGCCCACTTTTATCTGTTAAAAGCAGATTTTGAATTAAAATGATGGTTCAGTTCTGGAAGATACAGCTCTTCTACAATTCTTCCATAAATCAACCAGTGCGCTCCTCTCCACTATGAGTCAGCGCCATTTTCATGACAACAAGTTTGGTAACTTTCTTTTACTGTATTGTTTTGTCCACTTTACAACATCTTTTAAACGCTCAATACTTTTTAAATTAAATATGTAAAATTTAATAGCTCTTTTCCTCTTGCTCTATAAATCGCATCCCTGAAGTGTCGTAAGGCCAAACTTTAGTAGCAACAGTCATCCAGCCTGTTTGAATGACTGGTGGTGACAGCTAGTTTTCTTGGGTTATTGTGGAGCTTGGCAGTGACCATACGGAGGTATAAAAGCTATGCATTGGAATTGGGTATGTATATACTATACGTTCACTGTCGAAGCGCTCAATATTCGGCCTAGAAAGGAAAGCCGCAATCGCCTTGTCCATCAATTATCAGTCAATTGTGTATTGCCCCGATGATTGGAGGCAGCAGAGAGCTGTTCATGACAAATATTGGCAGTTGTGGGATATCTGCGCGATCTCCCCAGCTGTTCCCAGACAGGCAGCAATAACGTTTATTTTCACCAGCACCTCGGCTCTCAGTGTGCTATGTGTCAGAATGCTATCAACCTGCATATTAATCCCATATCTGCAGGTTAAAAGTATACGTGTGGGACATGGACCTTTCACAGGTCTTATCACCACCATTATGCTCTGGGTTCAGCTATAGGCCGTTTTTTCTCTTTTTCTTTTTGGGACCCTTTTTCAACCGATGTTGGGATCATAAAGGATAGATTGTACTAAGGGGGTTTATGTAGTTTATTGCTAATACCCAGCAACCGGTCTTATTCTGGCCCCTTCTCCCTTCTTGTCCACTCCAGCTCCTGTTTGGGTTCTAGGATTAAACAGTGATTCATTTAGGCTATGGTCACATTTGGAAGGCACAATCCGGTAACCGCATCCATTACCGGATCCGGTATTACCCTGTGCCTTCATACTAATTTGCCACTGGAAAAAGTGTGTCCCTAAAAACATATGCGGTACCGGATGTGCCCTTAATGTGCCCTTAATGTGGCATGTTACCCTGCTTCCCAACACGTTTTTGTGTTCTGGGACTGAAATCGGGTAAAATCTGATCCACCTGGATCGGGCCGGATCCGGGGCAATCTGGTGCGTAATAACATGGGAGTCTATGAGTGTGGATTCCGGTTGGCGGATGCAATTTTTAACCCTGCTATGCAAGGACGACCGGTTTGACGAACTCCCACCCTCCATCCCAACGCCATTTTCCTCCAAGAGCAGGATCCTAAGCAGGACACCGGCCCACAGCTGCCCAGCAGTCAGCTAATTAGGGTGCTACTTAGGGTGAGTGCTAATTAGCTAATGTGGTACACGTGTTGTGTGCATAATAATGCAGCATATGTGCCATTGGTGAAGTGCAAAATGATGGCCCTGTGCATGTCGTGCCTGCATCATGCACTGCTGTGGATCACTAATCACCTGCTGGGATAGCATGCACCTGCCCAGTGTGTCTTCCAACCTTGCCTTCTACTTATCACCAGATAGACCATCATGTGACCTGTGACATCATGAAATTTACATTTCTTCCCTTTTTGAACAAAACCCATCCGTTAATGCAGGCATTCATAAGTGTCTTACGTTACCAGATACGGTTTACATAGACACCTATATTATCAAAACCGGATCCGGTGTGGCAACCTGTCCGAAAAACATTGCCTGGATGATTTTTACCGCAAATCGGAAAACCGAATCCAGTAAACGCAAGGCAGTAAAGGTGATACGGTTTTTTGTATTGCTGCCTATGGGTGCGGATCCAGATCCGTTTTTCGCCATTTTTAATGAACAAAACCGGGTCCGGATTTGAACACAAAACTGCAAATGTGACCCTAGCCTTACTGTGCCTTTTTGCACATTCGTTATCATTTTATGTTGGCTGACTCCTATATTGTTGTATTCAATGATGCTTGTGTGGCGCCCTGTTCACACAGGTAGCCACAGACTTCTCTAATGCACAGTTGGGTTTCCACAGCAGGTACCTACTTACGTGCAACACCTTCCACCCCGGCACAGTAGGGGGAGTCCAACTTGCCGCCCTTAGGCAAGATCCCCTATAAATACTGCTGCGGGGGGAAGTTAGTCAGAGTGTGCAGACGCTAGGAGAGCTGCGAAGACGTCCTGGTGGTCGGTGCCGCGGTTAGGCCCGAACCAGTGAGTCGGAGTAGCCCTTCTACGTCCCGCAAGCCTAAGTGGGCACACAAGGCGAGGAGCATATAGCCAAGAGGGAGTGAGGAACTTGAGGAAGTTCGCCCAAAGAAGTACCGGACATCGGGGATCCGCACCTGTGGGATACTCCAGGACCACAGAAAACCCCGTCACATCGTGGAGGCTTCCGCCACCCGGTTCTCCTGTAGGTCAAGAAAGGGAGCCAGACACGGCAGTATATCACCGCAGTGATCAGAGAGGGTAACCCAGAGACCGCGCAGGAGGAGAGGCAGACATCAGAGTCAGGAAGAGAGAGGAGGAAAGTCTGACTGCATGCAGGCTGTGCTTCGATCACTACAAAGGAACAGAGGAGGCCTAATACCCACTTGCTGTGGGGACCGACTGTGCAACCTGGTCACCTGTCAGTGCCCTGGACGTCTTTACCTACCTACCATCAGTAAAAGGTAAAAGAGACTTTGCAGTGTGCGTGTGTCATTCCTCTCCATCCCGGTGCCCCTCATAGACTGCTCCAGCATGCCCCATCCCATGCCGCAGCTCCAATACAAGCTGCCCCTTCTCACTTCGGTGCCCCGGAGGTTCAGTCCTACCTGTGGAGGACTTTACCACCATAGCCGCATTACCAACTACCTCCGGCGGTCTGTGGCGCCGCTGGTGACACCTCACCAGAAACTACAGGTGGCGTCACGACAAACTGTATATACACCCCTGTAAATATCACCCCTTTTAGGAAGATAGGCCAAGGACACGGGGTCAGGCGCGGCCACCACTCCCCGTGACAACAGGAGCATTAACCATTGCAGCCTGACACCCGAGTACCCCAAAGCCTGGGCGCGACACTTGTATGCCCAATTTATGTTATCATTATTATTATGTGCGTTATTGTTCAGTGCAATGGCTTGTTGTTCTCTAATGGCAATTTTTGCATCATTGTTTTTAATTTAATTTTAATAGTGTATCTTGCTGTGTTTGTACTAATAAACTTTTTGATTTTATACTTGTTGTGCTCCTATTTGCCAGTTCTTTTTCTCCTTGTTCTCACAGAGGATCTGGAGGGGCTGGAAGGAACAGGAGGATCTGGAGGGGACAGAAGGGTCTGGAGAAGCCAGGAGGGTCTGGAGGGGACAGGAGGGTCTGAGGGAGCCAGGAGAGTCTGGAGGAGATAGGAGGATCTGAAGGGGACTGGAGGATCAGGGAGGGGACATGAAGATCTGGCGGAGACAGGAGGATCTGGAGTAGACAGGAGGGTCTGGAGGAGATAGGAGGATCTCGAAGGGACAGGAGGATCTGGAGGAGACAGGAGGATCTGGAGGGGACAGGAGGGTCTGGAGGGGACAGGAGGATTTGGAGGAGACAGGTGTGGCGCCCCGCAACGAGTGCACCACTCCGACGAAGAGGTACGTCGCATCCGAAGGGAGGAGTGGCACGCTCGGCTGCACACCAACATGCAGGCCCGCGCTGAAGCCCGCCGCCAATCTCCATTGCCTGATGAGTTCCGTAAAACCGGACGGGTGAGCACCTTTAACTTATCCACCGGGTGGGGATTCGTAAGGGAGGAGGGTGTGAGTACTGAAGTATTCGTGGGGCGCCGTGATGTGGAGTCGCACCTACCGCGAAGGCATCCTAACCGAGACTTATATAGAGGGGACATTGTAACCTATGAGCGATATGTATGCTGTGACGGGTGGTTCGCTATACGAGTCCGGAACACTGCCCTCCATAAGTGACTTGTTGTTTGAACTTTTTGCCAAGAGACTTCTTCCTGTTTGCAAATAACATCGCGACTTGGCGGCCACAGCCTGAACTTTTACCTAAGGACAGCCGACCGCCCGCCGGGTCCGCGCAATGTGTTAACCTGTTTATTCTACTGTTTCACTTTTATGCAGCATAATGACCTGTCGTTAATAAAAGTGTATTACCTGTTATAAAATATAAAAACCTCTGTAATGTGGGTAGTGTGACACTTGGGGACAAGCGTATTAAACCAAGGGAGAGTGTGGCGCCCCGCAACGAGTGCGTCACAAGAGGGTATTGCAGCCATAAATGCAGCCGCAATATTCTCTGACACAGCAGTGATCCAGTTAACTTTGAGATCCAACCCTGCATGCATCACCTAGAACAGAGGACCAACCCAGGGTCCTGGTGGGCGGAGTGCTAGGGAAGTGTGTAGGGAGAACAGACCCTTAGTCATTAGGAGAAGGAGTCTAGAACTTGACCTGAGCAGTCTAGAACTTGGAGTAGGAGCGGGGGCTCCGCACCCTGTGCAGCCCCCGGACCGTCACCGGTCGGGTGTCAGCACCTGAGGCCTCAACAACCGGGATCGGGCATCATCAACCACGGGTTCCAAAAGACTCCCGTGCCCACAATTCACAGCCGGTTCACTGGTACCGAAGCTGGCAGCAGTTCACCTCTGCTACGCGAACCAGAAGCGTGGAGGAACAGCTTCACAGGAGCACCCCACCACCAGCCAACTTCCAGTCGTCTAACCAGCGGTGTACCCACTGAGGGATCCAAGGCTCCCCAAAACATCCATAACGTACATCTTGGATAGGGCATTGAAGCAGCTTCCCCGTACCCGATCTGGTATTCCTGGGCGACAATGGCAAAAACACTTAGCTAGAATGGAGGAACACTTGCGGATCTCTGAGGGACACCATCACTGCTGAGTCCACCCGGTCCACTACCCGTGAACTGTATACCATGTACTGCCTGCTGGTTACAGTAAAGACCCGTTGCAGAGACTTTCTGTGTCCGTGCTTCCTTATGAACTGTCCGTCCGCACTACAAGGTAACCGCAGCTGCCGCACAACATCTTGAGCAGCTCCAGCCTCCGGGGATCACCGCTCAGCCTGTGGGGAGCGTTCCATCTTGCTGCTGTCCATCCCCCGGAGGTTCCGCAGCGTCGGTAACGATTACCGAAACTACTCATAGGTGGCGTCACGAATAAATTAAACCCCTTTAATCTGTTCCTACAAGACGTCTTCAACTGTTGATCTGCACTCAACCGGGCCCCACTACAGGCAGGCGCGGCCCACTCGTGACAAGGAGGAAGGAGCTTCAGCCTGTCTAAACCGGAGTCCCGGCCACGGTGAGTCAGAAAATGGCGTCACGAACAGGATACGAGCAGGCCCGTTCCCTAACGGGTATAATGTGCTTAAAAATGACTTTATTGTCTACAATTTGGACTTTGTTCGTCCCTAAAAGAACTTTCCCGCCTTTTCACCGTGGGCCAAGATGGCGCCCAAGATGGCGTTCCAGCCACAAGAATCCACCACGTGCAAGCCCAGGGGTGAACCACCGCCCCTCATCGTGGGAGGGCTAAAGGCAAAAGGCGCCAAACTCTTTGTCCGCCCTGATTGCTCGAATCAACCATGGGGGCGGACCCCAAAGACTTTTCCCACCATTGGACTACGAAAGCCCATAGGAAATGGGGGTGTCGCAGACCTTTCTTCACCAGCTCTTCACCAGAACGGTTACCGGTTGAACGGGTGTGGTTCCCTCCAAAGAAGAGAATGGCCAGCACGAGACTCCAAGACCTAATGCGGGAGGTCGAGGCGGAGGCCAGAGCAGCCATAGGCCAACCGGGTCCGGGTCCTGCCCTTACCGTAGACGGCAGCCCCGACTTCTGGCTAGAGGCTCTACAAGACCTCCGGGTGCGGTTACTTGAGACTGTGGAGTGGACGATTCGCAGCTGGAGTGCGACCCTAGGCAGAAGACTTCATCATGCGATGCAGCAGTGCCGACCGGGTACAGCTTCTCCAGGCCCAGACGACATTGCCAGCTTCTCAACCGCCTCACCGTCGCCCACCACCTGTCCTGCTTCGTCACCGGAGCCCATAGACTGTATCATTCCTGTGGAGGCCACAGCTCAGCCCATTCCAGCGATGGAAATCGCAGCCGACCCCGTTCCTGAGCCGGAGCTTCCAATACGCTCCACTGAAGAAATCGACATCTACCTGGTTCCATTTGCGGAACCTGCGACTAGTTTCCACACTACCGAGACTGTCGCTTGTTTCTCCCCTGAACCGGAGGCCTCCTCTGCTATTACCGAGGCCTACCTGGTGACCGGGATCGAAACACCACTTCCCGCTGCTACAGAAGAAGAGGCAGGCAGCCTGGAAGCCCTGCAAGATGACCCTGAGGAGAACTTCGCAGCACAGCCATCCATCGACCCAGAGGATTCCATTCCATCATCTCCGTCAGCCGAGCAGCCCGACGTAGTCATCGAGGAAGAGATCGAGGATGATGACGACGAGACCTACAGCCCAGCTGAGGACCTCTACACCGGGTTCGCCTGGGGAGACACCAAGGATCCTTCTGCCGGGCGATCTGCTCGGGTACACTGGTCGGGTGCCGCTGCAGCAAAATCTTCTCCGGTTCCGTTAAACCGGGCTTTGTTCCAGACTGCCCACCAAACTCGAGCTGTTCAACAACCATCACGCCGTAGTGACTGTATCCACATGCCGCACCACTCCGACGAAGAGGTACATCGCATCCGAAGGGAGGAGTGGCACGCTCGGCTGCACACCAACATGCAGGCCCGCGCTGAAGCCCGCCGTCAATCTCCATTGCCTGATGAGTTCCATAAAACCGGACGGGTGAGCACCTTTAACTTATCCACCAGGTGGGGATTCGTAAGGGAGGAGGGTGTGAGTACTGAAGTATTCGTGGGGCGCCGTGATGTGGAGTCGCACCTACCGCGAGGGCATCCTAACCGAGACTTATATAGAGGGGACATTGTAACCTATGAGCGATATGTATGCTGTGACGGGTGGTTCGCTATACGAGTCCGGAACACTGCCCTCCATAAGTGACTTGTTGTTTGAACTTTTTGCCAAGAGACTTCTTCCTGTTTGCAAGTAACACCGCGACTTGGCGGCCACAGCCTGAACTTTTACCTAAGGACAGCCGACCCGCCCGCCGGGTCCGCGCAATGTGTTAACCTGTTTATTCTACTGTTTCACTTTTATGCAGCATAATGACCTGTCGTTAATAAAAGTGTATTACCTGTTATAAAATATAAAAACCTCTGTAATGTGGGTAGTGTGACACTTGGGGACAAGCGTATTAAACCAAGGGGGAGTGTGGCGCCCCGCAACAAGTGCGTCACAAGAGGGTATTGCAGCCATAAATGCAGCCGCAATATTCTCTGACACAGCAGTGATCCAGTTACCTTTGAGATCCAACCCTGCATGCATCACCTAGAACAGAGGACCAACCCAGGGTCCTGGTGGGCGGAGTGCTAGGGAAGTGTGTAGGGAAAACAGACCCTTAGTCATTAGGAGAAGGAGTCTAGAACTTGACCTGAGCAGTCTAGAACTTGGAGTAGGAGCGGGGGCTCCGCACCCCGTGCGGGCCCCTGGGCCGTCACCGGTCGGGTGTCAGCACCTGAGGCCTCAACAACCGGGATCGGGCATCATCAACCACGGGTTCCAAAAGACTCCCGTGCCCACAATTCACAGCCGGTTCACTGGTACCGAAGCTGGCAGCAGTTCACCTCTGCTACGCGAACCAGAAGCGTGGAGGAACAGCTTCACAGGAGCACCCCACCACCAGCCAACTTCCAGTCGTCTAACCAGCGGTGTACCCACTGAGGGATCCAAGGCTCCCCAAAACATCCATAACGTACATCTTGGATAGGGCATTGAAGCTGCCTCCCCGTACCCGATCTGGTATTCCTGGGCGACAATGGCAAAACACTTAGCTAGAATGGAGGAACACTTGCGGATCTCTGAGGGACACCATCACTGCTGAGTCCACCCGGTCCACTACCCGTGAACTGTATACCATGTACTGCCTGCTGGTTACAGTAAAGACCCATTGCAGAGACTTTCTGTATCCGTGCTTCCTTATGAACTGTCCGTCCGCACTACAAGGTAACCGCAGCTGCCGCACAACATCTTGAGCAGCTCCAGCCTCCGGGGATCACCGCTCAGCCTGTGGGGAGCGTTCCATCTTGCTGCTGTCCATCCCCCGGAGGTTCCGCAGCATCGGTAACGATTACCGAAACTACTCATAGGTGGCGTCACGAATAAATTAAACCCCTTTAATCTGTTCCTACAAGACGTCTTCAACTGTTGATCTGCACTCAACCGGGCCCCACTACCGGCAGGCGCGGCCCACCCGTGACAAGGAGGAAGGAGCTTCAGCCTGTCTAAACCGGAGTCCCGGCCACGGTGAGTCACAGGAGGAGTCTGGAGACAAAAAGGCCTGGAGGAGACAGGATGATCTGCAGGGGACAGGAGTGTTTGGAGGGGATAGGAGGATCTGGAGGAGACAGAAGGGTCTGGAGGGAACAAGGGGATCTGAAGGAGACAGGAGAGTCTGGAGGGGACAGGAGGGTCTGTAGGAGATAGGAGGGTCTGGAGAGTACAGGAGGGTCTGGAGGGGACAGGTGGATCTGGAAGGGAGAGGAGGGTCTGGAGCAGATGGAAAGGTCTGGAGGAAACAAGTGTGAGGAGGAAATCTAGGAGCAGACAAAGGAATCTGAATGGGACAGGAGTTTTTAGAGGAGACAAAGAAATATGGAGTGAACAAAGTGAACAGAGGGGACAGAAGAGCTTTGATGAGGACAAAAGTGTCTAGAGGAGACTAGTGTTTGCAGGGCCGGGACGATAGGTAGGCGACCCTAGGCAATCGCCTAGGGCGCCATCTTGTGTAGGGCGCATTGCCCGCCCCCAGGAGGGCCCCGTGCTGACCGCCGGCGGCCGCGCCGGCCAGAGAGGAGGGAGGAGGGGACTTCCTGTCCTGCAGCTCTGCCCGGTGCCCGCCCCTCCTCTCCTCCAACATGGCGCCTATGGAGCGCGGATCCGAGGAAACAGCTGAGTTCCTCGGACCCGATCTTAGTGTACTGAGCATGCTCAGTACACTAAAATCGCTCTGTGCCATAATATCACTTCTGCAATGTATATTCATACATTGCAGAAGTGATATCCTTTGAAATGAAAGGGTTAAAAATAAAAAAATCATTATTCTCACCTCTCCACGATCCAGCGATGCCTCCTGCGCTCTGTGCGTCTAGGACTTGGCCTGACGTCACAGTTGAGTCACATGACCGGTTACCGCGGTAACCGGTCATGTGACTGTGACATCACGCCAGGTCCTGTTGATCAGAAGAAGCTGGAAGCAGCGCGGGTGTCGTGGAGAGGTGAGAATGAAGATTTTTTTTATTTTTTAAGCTCTGCAGAAGGAGGGCAAAGAGGGGCTGCAAAGAGGGGGCAAAGAGGGGAGCAAAGAGGGACTGCAAAGGGGGCAAAGAGGGGAGCAAAGAGGGGGCAAAGAGGGGAGCAAAGAGGGGCTGCAAAGAGGGGAGCAAAGAGGGGCTGCAAAGAGGGGGGCAAAGAGGGTCTGCAAAGAGGGGGGCAAAGAGGGGCTGCAAAGTGGGGGGACAGAGGGGACAAAGAGGGGAGACAGAGGGGAGAAGGGTGACAGGAGGGTGACAGGAGGGGGACAAGGTGATAGGAGGAGCAGGGAGAGGATCCAAACTGATGCTGCAAAACATCGGGATCGGATGCCTATTTGGCATCCGATTGCAGTCATCAGTTTGGATCCGATGCTGTCTGAGGGGTGCTGCAAAAAGTCTGATCCTCTCGGACAGCACAAAAACGCTGTGTGAAAGCAGCCTTATTTGGCACGGATCAGGTCGGATCCCATTCGGTCCGATTTGACCCGCTGTGCCAAAAATCGAAGCAGGCTGCGATTTTGGGCACAGCAAAAAATCGGCCAGAATCGGATCCGACAAAAATCGGATGCCAATAAGGCCAAATCCGATGTGATCCGTGCCCATAGGATAACATGGGGTCAAAATCTGATCAGAAAAACGCAGTGTGAAAGCAGCCTTACAGCAGACTCACGGTGACGGCGGCCGCGGTGAGTGTGCAAAGGCACGCTTCCCCCCCCCGGCCCCCGCATACTGGGCCCTGTATACACCACTGGGTCTTGTATACACCACTAGGCCCTGTATACACCACCACTGGGCCCTTTATACACCACCACTGGGCCTGCTGTATATACTGCTGGGGCCTGTATATACCACTGGGGCTGCTGTATATACTGCTGGGGCCTGTATATACCACTGGGGCTGCTGTATAACCCCTGGGGCTGCTGTATTACCCCTGGGGCTGCTGTATAACCCCTGGGGCTGCTGTATTACCCCTGGGGCTGCTGTATTACCACTGGGGCTGCTGTATTACCCCTGGGGCTGCTGTATTACCCCTGGGGCTGCTGTATAACCCCTGGGGCTGCTGTATTACCCCTGGGGCTCCTGTATTACCACTGGGGCTCCTGTATTACCACTGGGGCTGCTGTATTACCACTGGGGTCTGTATATACCACTGGAGAGGCTGCTGTATACCACTTTGCTGGGGGCTGTATACCTGTGCTGGGGTCCACCCTCGGCTTATACACGAGTCAATAGGTTTTCAAAGGTTTTGGGGGCAAAAGTAGGGGGGTCGGCTTATACACAGGTCGGGTTATACACGAGTATATACGGGTAGTAATCCTACAATGTCTGCTGGACATGGTATGAGGAGGTTTATGGCTCAGTCAGTACACACTCCATACTTCATGGTATGGGGAGGGTGTATGGCTCAGTTAGTACACTCCATACTTCTTGTTATTAACCAGTTAATGCTCTCTTGTCCACCGCACTGCAGTTTCAAAAGAGGACAACAGCGAGACAAGCAGCAACATGGCATCAGAGAGTCCCTGACCTCGAAATAGAAGATCCTCAGATCCTGGTATTGTGACATAATATTAAGAATAATACTTTTTGCATTTATATTACACTATGAACTCCACAGCACTTTACATACATCACGAACACTGTCCCCATTGGGGCTCACAATGTAAACAACCTATCAGTATGTCTCTGTAGTGTGGTTGGACGAACCTTTTATAGGTCCCTGTTAAATTAAATTTACTTTCAAAGTATGCTGACATTTTTATTCCCAGACATATTTCGGGGGGGGGGGGGGGGGCGCCGTTTGCCTTACCTGCCTAGGGCACCAAAATGCCTTGTCCCGGCACTGAGTGTTTGCATGGGATGGAAGAGTCTGACTGAGACAGAAGAATCAGAGGAATCTGATTAAGACAGAGGAGTCTGGACTCTAAAGGGGTTAGATGTATCTGAAGGAGACAAGTCTCTTGGAAGGACAAAGGAGTCTGGAGGGGACAGAAGTTCAAGAAGACAGAGGTGTCTGGAGGAGAAAAGTGTTCATAGAGATTACAGGGAAATTGACAGTGCACAACTGGAGGAGAAAAAGAGGGTTGGAGAAAACGGTGTATGCAAAAGGGCAGAGGAGTCTGGAGAAAACAGATGAGTCTGGAGTAGGATGAAGGAGTCTGTATGGGACAGAGGAGTCTGGAGAAGAAATGTAAGTGTAGAGAGAATAAAGGTGAAAGAAACAGGGGTGTCTGGAGAGGTGCATATGTCGAGCCCACTGGGACGGGGTACTCGGTACCGGACCGGGTTTGCTGCTGGGGATGTCACCGAGGGCATGGTCCAGACCGTGTCCCGGGCCCTGGCAAGTAAAAGGGGAATATTTACAGGGAATAAAAGTTTGTCGTGACGCCACCCATAGTGTGTGGTCAGGAATGGGACCGCCGCTGCTGCAGAACCTCCGGGGATGATGTTAGGCAGCTTAGATGGTACTGCTCTCCGTAGGTAGAGGCGAGGTCCCCGGGGCAGTGGTTGTTATAGTCTATGGTGGATATATAATAAAGGATGGATAGTGGAGACGGGTTGAAGGAACACACACTCACATTTCTGTAGTTTCCAAAGCTTTACTGCAGATGTTGTAGCAGATTGTCCACGGAGTCTGTACTGGGGCCGGGTTAATCCCACCCTGTCCGAGTCCTCAGCTTCCTCGTGCTGCGCTGTGTGTGTGGCCCTGTTGCTGCTTCTAGCTGAGCTGCTGGCACTGTCTCACTCTCTCTCTTCCTTCTGGTACCCCTTGGCTAGGCAACTTGAGTCTTCCGTGTGCTGCTGACCCCACCGTGTTGCTTTGCTGTGGTACAGTGTTGATCTGGGAACTCCACTATTCCTGGATTTACTATGCTGTGTGTCAGTCACAGTCTTGGATCCGGTGTCCGTTCTGTACGCTCCTCTGGGGCGAATGGTGATGGCACTCAAGCTCCCAGATGTGGTTCTCTTCTCCTCAGACCCTGGCTAGGCCTGGAATCGGTGAGCAGATTGTGGAGAAGCCTGGCGTAGCTCCTTTACACCACAATCTCCCTCAGTTCTCCCAGGAACTGGACTCTCTCTAGAGCTCTCCTCTAGACTGGACTAACTACTTTCTCTTGACCTGGAGTATATAAGGGAGCTGGTTTAGCTCCCCCTACTGGCCCAGAGATGTTGTGGGGAGGGAACCCGTGTGATGTTACTGTGGCACATTAACCCCTGGGGTGCCATAAAAGCACTGGCTGGGTTGGTGATAAAAAGAGATGAAGAGGAGATGTAGGGCAGTGCAGAACTGTGGAGAGGATGGGTAGGGGATAGACAGAACATTAACCCCTGGGGTGCCACACATAGAATTTTGAAGAGGACAACATGGATAAGGCTAGGGACACACATGCCAATCAGTTTTTTCAACTGGTTTCAATAACAAATCTGTTTTTTTAGGCTGGTTTTTGAGCCTCCTGTGCAGCTATGCATTTTTTGGACTTTGCCATTTTTTGCCAAAAATTGCTAACAAAAACAGATCCGTTTTTTTACTGCACTCAAAAAACGGATTTATCTTCCCATAGGGTCCCATGTTAACAAAATTGATCCATTTTTTACTGCACCCAAAAACGGTGCTTGCAGCGTTTTTTTGGGTCCAGTAAAAAAACAAATACCGTATATACTCGTGTATAAGCCGAGTTTTTCAGCACAAAAAATGTGCTGAAAAGTCCCCCCTCGGCTTATACACGAGTATATACGGTAGCCCCAGCTGTATACAGCCCCCCCCCCCCCCGTGGTATCCAGGGCCCCCCTTGCTGCACACCTATAAGGTAAGATGTCAGTATACTTATCGCTGCCGCCGCCGCTCCGCTGCTCGGTCACCGCGCTGCTCCGGGTCTTCATGCTTCCTTCTCCAGCGCACAGGAAATGACGTCATTGTTCGAGCGCTGGAGAAGGAAGCATGAAGACCCGGAGCAGCGCGGTGACCGAGCAGCGGAGCGGCAGCAGCGGCAGCAATAAGTATACTGACATCTTACTTTACAGTTGTGCAGCAAGGGGGGCCCTGGATACCACGGGGGGGCTGTATACAGCTGGGGCTGCTGTATACAGCTGGGGCCCCTGTATACTACTGATGGGGGGGGAGGTCTGTATACCTCTGGGGCTGCTGCTGTATATACCCCCTGGGGCTGCTGCTGTATATACCCCCTGGGGCTGCTGCTGTATATACCCCCTGGGGCTGCTGCTGTATATACCCCCTGGGGCTGCTGCTGTATATACCCCTGGGGCTGCTGCTGTATATACCCCTGGGGCTGCTGCTGTATATACCCATGGGGCTGCTGCTGTATATACCACTGGGGCTGCTGTATACTACTACTGGGGCTGATGTATACTACCACTGGGGCTTCTGTATACTACTACTGGGGCTGCTGCTGTATATACCACTGAGGCTGCTGTATACTACTACTGGGGCTGCTGTATACTACCTCTGGGGCTTCTGTATACTACCACTGGGGTTGTTGTATATACCTCTGGGGCTGCTGTATATACCTCTGGGGCTGCTGTATACTACCACTGGGGCTGCTGCTGTATATACCACTGGGGAGGCTGCTGTAACACTGCTGGGGCCTGTATGTACCACTGGGGAGGCTGCTGTATACCACACTGCTGGGGGCTGTATACTACCACTGGGGAGGCCTGTATACCACTGGGGGGGGCTGTATACCACACTGCTGGGGGCTGTATACCTGTGCTGGGGTCCACCCTCGGATTATATACGAGTCAATAGGTTTTCCCAGATTTTGGGGGCAAAAGTAGGGGGGTCGGCTTATACACGGGTCGGCTTATACACGAGTATATACGGTAGCTTTTGCTAACAATGCAGTCACACTTGATCCCAGGATCCGTTATTAACATCAGTTTTGGAGTAGGGAACAGAGTGGCCTGAAGGGCGCAGAATGCTTGGGAAGAAAACAGGAAGTCTAGAGTAGGAACAAAGGTGTCTGGAAGGGTGTAAATGAGTCTACAGAAAGGTGTTTGGTGGAGGGGACATGTTTTTAGAAGTGCATAGAGCTCTGGATGCAATAAAGTGGTTTAGAGAAGAAATAGGGGTCTAGAGAAGATAGAGGTGTCTGAAAGGAGGTAGAAGGGTGTGGGCGATGGGACAGAGAGGTTAGGAGGGTAGGGATAAGCGAGTAGACTTGTTACTACTCGCTACATGCATGAGTAGTACAGGAATTCACAATTCTCGTTACTCGGCGAGTATCACTGGTGCTCGTGAGTGATGTGTCAATCATTACCGATCTGACACAAATTGCCAGCTCCTTTCAGTAAACAATGTGAGCTGGCCCCTCAGTGAGAGCAGATTCAATGTTAGGCTCTCGAGAACGAGGTCAGAATGAGGTGAGGATGAGATTAGAACAAGGCCAGAAAGAGACTCTCATAGAGTTGCATTGATTTCTGACTGCAGTGACCTGAAAACAGATGAAGATGACAGAGGGTAAATACAAGACCGGGGCAGGGGACTTACATTTAGATCAACACTCCAGCATTGAAATAAGGAAACTCTGGAGTGGTACTTTGAAAGGACAAAGGTTTCTGGGGATTAATAATAGGTTCTGGAGGCTACAGGAGTGAGGGGGGAAATAGAGGACTGGAGGGAGAAGAGTAATCTCAGAGGGCATTTATCTGTAATGGTACCTTTACACGCCGCCACAACAGGATGGATACAACCCGCTACAGGCTACAAAAGTAGCTTGTCGCGCCAATATCGCCCGTAGTAGCGGCGTCTGAAGACGGGACGACACAGCCGGCTACAGATACCTCTGCATCCGTGCACTGCCCATAAACAGATGGCTACATCGCCGATTGTAGCGAGCTGTATCGGCGTGTAAAGAAGCTACAGAAGGGAACTCGGGACACCCGGCGATGTAGCTGCAATGTGGCTAAGGCGTCACCCATGCTCCGTGATACCGCGCCCCTTCAGCGATCATTGGTGGAAGATGCTGCGTTACGATTGGCCCTTGCCTCACAGCCCTCCATCTTGGATGAGCTGTCCCTTCAGCACTACACATACTTCGCCACAGTTGTCACAGATTTTTGACAGAAAACGCACATACTGTCTTTTGTAAGCCGCTAATGTGTGGCACACAAACGCACCTCAGTGCAATCGGCACACGCGGCTGTCACAAGCGCTGATCGTGCGTGACAAGGCAAACACTTGTACTACGCACACATAGCCCCGGACCGCTACTTTAATACACACGGGATATGTGACTGGCCACCGCTCTAGCGTGACCCATTACCATCGATTTCCATGCATTCGCCAGGCTCCGCCATGTCACAAGCGCTTATTCCGTGCCACACTCCGCTCACTAGTACGGCACGTCTCGGCCATCCGCCCTTTCCGTCGTGCCCAATCACAACTCCGTAGTGTGTGGCCAATGGTTGTGGTTTGGGCGCGGCGTACAGGTCTGTGGCACGCCTATTTGTTTTACGTCCTGCCTTTGTTGCTCCCAGATCACTCTGTGGTGGCGGTGTGTAAAGCTGGTACGCTGAGCTACCGACGGCTACTTGCGACACCCGGCGATGTATCTAGCTGTAGATGTAGCGTAGCGTAGCGCACCTTGTGGCGGCGTGTAAAGAGGGTGCGGTTCCCGTTGGTAACCGTTCGGCCGTGCTCGTGCACGTGAAGTTGCCGTTGGTATCCATCCTGTTGTGGCGGCGTGTAAAGGTACCATAAGTGTCGAGCCCCAGGTTGTGGGGTACTCAGGTATCAGGCCGCAAGGGGTTAACTGTGTCATGGGGAATGGTGGCCGCGCCTGATCCCGTGTCCTGGAGGAATATTCTTTCAAAAAGGGGGTTTATGTACAGGGGATTATTTACAGAGTTTGTCGTCGTGACGCCACCTGTAGTATCTGGTGAGATGCACCAGCGCCGCCACAGTCCGCCGGAGGTGGATGGTATCACGGCTAGGATGGTGTAGTCCTCCACAGGTAGGACTGGAACCTTCGGGGCAGCGTTCCTGCAAGGAATAAGTTCATGCAAACAAAAGCAGGCTGAGTCCAAAGTCACTGTTCCTCCGGGTACTTTACTGGTAATTGTATTGGTTTCATACAAGAGTTACAGTGCAGTATTCCTGATGGTGCGAGGACAGGTAGCTGGATGGGTGGCTGCAGGCAGATCTTAGGTGGTATGGTGGACCCTTGGTGTGTTCCTTTGTATATTCCTTCCCTGCTTCCCAGTGTTGTTGAAGTCTGGTTCCATGAAGCTAACCTGACCTCCTGCGTCCTCTCTCCTTTGCTCCCGTTGAGTTACCCTCTGCTGGCTGACCACCGAACCATCAAGCGGTGCCTGGTACCCTCTTCTGGTCGCTCAGGAGCCGGGGTGAAGTATATCCTCCACGGTTCTCCTGATTTTCTGTGGTCCTGAAGTATCCCACAGGTGCGGGTTCCGGTACCCAGTAACTTTCTGCGTCTGGGAAAGCTTTCCTTCTCCTTTCTCTGACTCTTACTCCCTCTCTCCTGGTCCCTCAGCCGAGAGACCCTTCTGCCCTCAACTCCCCGGTCAAAAAACAAAAAGGCACGGACCTCCTTGTTCCCCCTAGAGGTGGTTTTATTCCCTCCCGGTCAACCTCCCACCGTGTGATCTAGTGTGGGGTGCTGATGAATGGGTGCCACCCACCTTCCCAGGATCCACCTGCAGCTGGAGTATCTGCACCTCTTTTACGGGTGCAGTACCCCTATGTAACGCCTGCATAGCGGGGCGCCACATAAGGAGGAATGAGGGGCTTGAAGGGAGCAGAGGAGTAAAGATGGCGAAAAAGGGGTCTGGACAAAACAGAAAGATGTGGAGGATGAAGGGGTCATAAGTGACTTTTTCAACTTTCTTTGGGAATAGAAAGATAAGATAGATAGATAGATAGATAGATAGATAGATAGATAGATAGATAGATAGATAGATAGATAGATAGATAATGGAAGCTGGCAGCTGGATGCGTAGTTGATGGGAGGTTTGTATTAAAGAGGTGGCTATCTTCTGAGATGTAACAATATAGGGAGTTATTAGGACTCATGAGGCCCGGGTTGTACCAGCAGCTGCAGTGATGGGCGGTTCTGGCTGCTCACATACCCCAGCCATGTGAGTTGTACATGTGTTTAAAATGGAGTCTGTATGTTTGACATGTGTTCTATGTGTAAGGAGGTTGCTACACCTCCTGTGGGACCTCTGGGTGGAAGAAAAATGTCCTTTCCTGAGCAGGTGATCCTGCAGCTAAAATGGACTGCTATTACCTTATTGTTGTAAAATTATGCTGGACAAAAGCCAACTTTATGTTTTCCTTTGGAGCAGTTTATAAAAATACAAATAAACCAAAAGGATTAATTACCGTATATACTCGTGTATAAGCCGACCCGTGTATAAGCCGACCCCCCTACTTTTGCCCCCAAAACCTGGGAAAACCTATTGACTCGTGTATAAGCCGAGGGTGGACCCCAGCACAGGTATACAGCCCCCAGCAGTGTGGTATACAGCAGCCCCAGAGGTATATACAGCAGCCCCAGTGGTAGTATACAGCAGCAGCCCCAGTGGTATATACAGCAGCAGCCCCAGTGGTATATACAGCAGCAGCCCCAGTAGTTAGTATACAGCAGCCCCAGAGGTATATACAGCAGCCCCAGTGGTAGTATACAGCAACAGCCCCAGTGGTATATACAGCAGCAGCCCCAGTGGTATATACAGCAGCAGCCCCAGTAGTTAGTATACAGCAGCCCCAGAGGTATATACAGCAGACCCAGTGGTAGTATATACAGCCCCAGTGGTAGTATACAGCAGCCCCAGTGGTATATACAGCCCCAGTGGTAGTATACAGCAGCCCCAGTGGTATATACAGCCCCAGTGGTAGTATACAGCAGCCCCAGAGAGGTATATACAGCCCCAGTGGTAGTATACAGCAGCCCCAGAGGTATATACAGCCCTAGTGGTAGTATACAGCAGCCCCAGAGGTATATACAGCCCCAGTAGTAGTATACAGCAACCCCAGTCGTATATACAGCCCCAGTGGTAGTATACAGCAGCCCCAGTGGTATATACAGCCCCAGTGGTAGTATACAGCAGCCCCAGTGGTATATACAGCCCCAGTGGTAGTATACTGCAGCCCCAGAGGTATATACAGCAGCCCCAGTGGTATATACAGCCCCAGTGGTAGTATACAGTAGCCCCAGAGGTATATACAGCCCCAGTGGTAGTATACAGTAGCCATAGAGGTATATACAGCCCCAGTGGTAGTATACAGCAGCCCCAGTGGTATATACAGCCCCAGTGGTAGTATACAGCAGCCCCAGAGGTAGTATACAGCCCCCCCATCAGTACACTGCAGCCCCAGAGGTATATACATCCCCAGTGGTAGTATACACACAGCCCCAGTAGTATATACAGCCCCAGTGGTAGTATACAGCAGCCCCAGAGGTAGCATACAGCCCCCATCAGTATACAGGCCCCCCCCCGCCTTGTTGCACAATCCTGTAAAGGAAGAGATTAGTATACTTATCACTGTTAGACTTCAAATTTATTTTGATGTTCAATACGCCTAATTAGTTTATCTTAAACAGAGGCAGTATTTCTAAAATATAACCTTTATTTTGTTTTAATTAAAACAGGGACCACCTCGGGTCCAAACACAGTATAACCTTGTGAAGGGGGGTGGAAGGGGGGTGGGTCGCCCTGTTCTTTCCCTATACTCCCCTACCTAGCAGCGGAGTTTTCACCCTAAAAACCCCCTATGGTGTCCCCGCTCCTCGGCGGCTATCCCTCCTGATCCCTTTCCTGTGACAGGGGGGGGGGGGATTTTTTATGAATAATTCCCCATATACATATGCACTATACCCAAGGTAAAAAAGGTTGTGAATTCCTCTGGTGTCCGGGTCTATCCCTTTAGACAAGTGGAAAAATTACCACTATAGGAATCACTTTTTCCTAAAATATGGATAGGTTACCTATACTACACAATACCGTAGGAGGAGAAAGGAAACAATATATGATTGTTGCCTTCCTGGGTAATCTTTCATTACAATGCTTAAAGGGCAAGCCTAAGCATATATACCCAATATAGGCAAGCTAACATCCTCCTCTCCTCCACAAGGTACCCAACCATACACAAATAACAGTGTTCCTTATCAATAGCCCGTAATAATCCAGCAGGTGCACACCAGATAACCACTAGATACAGGCACCACCCTCACAACAATGGATCAGTTGGACCATAGAACTAGGTAGGGGAATGGTTACCCTTTGACAAGACAAGATTTGTGGAAGTACTTATCTTAATCATGAAGACCGGTCCGACGCGGCGTTTCTCCCACCTTACAATGTTCTGGTGGGTTCATCAGGGACAGTCTATCCAACGGAGCTTTTGTTAGAGCTCCAGGACGCCCAGGGAGGGTATATGGTAAATTCCCCCCTTCCCCTTTCTCAGTGGATGGCCGCCATCCACTGAGAAAGGGGAAGGGGGGAATTTACCATATACCCTCCCATGGCGTCCTGGAGCTCTAACAAAAGCTCCGTTGGATAGACTGTCCCTGATGAACCCACCAGAACATTGTAAGGTGGGAGAAACGCCGCGTCGGACCGGTCTTCATGATTAAGATAAGTACTTCCACAAATCTTGTCTTGTCAAAGGGTAACCATTCCCCTACCTAGTTCTATGGTCCAACTGATCCATTGTTGTGAGGGTGGTGCCTGTATCTAGTGGTTATCTGGTGTGCACCTGCTGGATTATTACGGGCTATTGATAAGGAACACTGTTATTTGTGTATGGTTGGGTACCTTGTGGAGGAGAGGAGGATGTTAGCTTGCCTATATTGGGTATATATGCTTAGGCTTGCCCTTTAAGCATTGTAATGAAAGATTACCCAGGAAGGCAACAATCATATATTGTTTCCTTTCTCCTCCTACGGTATTGTGTAGTATAGGTAACCTATCCATATTTTAGGAAAAAGTGATTCCTATAGTGGTAATTTTTCCACTTGTCTAAAGGGATAGACCCGGACACCAGAGGAATTCACAACCTTTTTTACCTTGGGTATAGTGCATATGTATATGGGGAATTATTCATAAAAAATCCCCCCCCCCCCCCTGTCACAGGAAAGGGATCAGGAGGGATAGCCGCCGAGGAGCGGGGACACCATAGGGGGTTTTTAGGGTGAAAACTCCGCTGCTAGGTAGGGGAGTATAGGGAAAGAACAGGGCGACCCACCCCCCTTCCACCCCCCTTCACAAGGTTATACTGTGTTTGGACCCGAGGTGGTCCCTGTTTTATACTTATCACTGTCCCACTGCCGCTGTCCCGCCGCCGCCATCGCGCTCCTCCGTCTTCTTCCGGTTTCCTCCTCGGTCGCGCAGACAATGACGTCATTGCCTGCGCCGACCGGAGGAAGCCGGAAGAAGACGGATGAAGACGGAGGAGCGCGATGACGGCGGCGGGACAGCGGCAGCGGGACAGTGATAAGTATACTAATCTCTTCCTTTACAGGATTGTGCACAAGGCAGGGGGCCTGTATACTGATGGGGGCGGGTCTACATACTTTATACGCTGTATACAGCGTATACAGTATACAGTGGCTCGCGTATAAGCCGAGGGGGGGATGTTTCAGTCCAATTTTTGGGCTGAAAAACTCGGCTTATACGCGAGTATATACAGTAAATGAAAATCAAACCTGTTGTTGCCTCAATATTCATCTGAGTGAGTAACCGCATCACGATCGATAGATAGATAGATAGATAGATAGATAGATAGATAGATAGATATGAGATAGATAATAAATACAAGAATAGAGATATGAATAGATAGATACATGAATAGATAGAAAAAGAAAGCAGCACTAGTTTCTATATAGTGAACGGTGTACAACCACCAGCTTAGCCCCAGACAGCTATACGTACTAAATAAATTAGAAATGTAGCCAGTACACCAACAATTCAAGATAAAAAAAAAAGTTATTTGCCATGTGTAAAACAGCAATGTTTTAGCTTAAAAGTGGCTGAGACTTTGTAAAACAATCTGACAGTGAACCCCAGAGCTTTATAAGAGCAATCTCTTTATCATGTGAAAATAATATCAATTATTCATAAATACATATCCTCCCACAGTCAGGCTCCTCCTGTAGCTCCTCCCACAAGCAATGTCCAGTCATCATACTGCTCAGGAAAGTGATAGGTTCTGTGTCCCAGAGATAAACGTGCTTTGGTCTGACATGTGCATATCAACCCAAGAACAAAAGCAAAAGACCCTGTGAAGATGATGACGGAACCTGGTAAGATTGTGTCATTATCCACAGTGAAACGAGTACTGTATCAACATGGAATGAAAGGCCACTCTGCCAGGAAGGAGCCATTACCCTAAAAGAAACATAGTAAAGCCAGATTAATGTTTGCAAATGCACACAGGAACAAAGACCTACATTTTTGGAGACATGTCCTGTGATCTGACGAAACCAAAAATTGAACTGTTTGGCCATAATGACCATCGTTATATTTGGAGGAAAAAGGGAGAAGCTTGGAAGCCTAAGATCACCATCCCAACTGTGAAACACGAGGGTGGCAGCATCATGTTGTGGGGTTGTTTTGCTGAAAAAGGGACTAGTGCACTTCTCAAAATAGATGGCATCATGAGAAAAGAAGATTATGTGGCAATACTGAAGCAACATCTCAAGAATCAGCCAGGAAGGTAAAGCTTGGGTGCAAATGGGTCTTCCAAATGGACAATGAGTTGAAGCATACTGACAAACTGGTTAAAAAGTGTCTTAAGGATAACAAAGGCAATGTTTTGGAGTGGCGGCCGTCACAAAGCCATAATCTCAATCCTATTGAAAATGTATGGGCAAAGCTGAAAAGGCAGGTGCAAGCTCGGCTATCTACAAACATAGCTCAGTTACCCCCAGTTCTGTCAGGAGGCATGGGCCCAAATTCCTACCAACCATTGTGAGAGGCTTGTAAGAGGATGCCCAAATGTTTCAACCAAATCATATGTGGCACCCCTGCAGTCAGGCTGCCACTAGTAGTATTGCATGCATTTTGCATGTATGGTACCATGCCCACAGGTAAGAGGGGACATCATTGCTGAGACCCTCAATTTACACCCAACACAATCTGAACTCCAGGCCAGGGAGATGCTGGGCGGAAGAAACTCACATTCAGAGCAGTCGCCATCTACAGGCTGGAGGGGGGAGTTAGGTTAGGGGTGGGAGGCAGAGGGAGACAGTTCTAGTGTCTAGAAGAGTGCCTAGAAAGGAAGATGGAGAGATGCAGTTGGGCAACTGGGAAGCTAGGACCACACTTGGAGTGAAGTGCTAGTCCCAGGGCCTGAGGACACAAATCTGTTGCCAGCCGTTCAGGCTGGACAGAGGAGCTAGCTGCAGTAGGGGGACCAGCCCCAATTCAGATAGGATATCTTCAGGACCAGTCAAGAAACTGGTGATCACTGCATGTACAGTAAATACCATAGTGGACCCTCCCAAGGCTAAAGGAGCTATATATGGTCAAGAGGACTAGCAAGACAGTTATTCACAGGACCTGTAGTCACCTGCCTACTGGGACTGGCAAGCACAGGACATTTAGGAGGAATAGGAGTAGCAAGTGTCAGGAATAGAAATAAAAGGGCAGCACGAAAGGCTAATATACCCTGTGTCTCAGCAGACTGGACTCTGAATACCCTTGGCTGGACTGGCTGTGTCCTTGTTGGTCTATGTACCACGGCTGGGTTGTAACCTGCATCAATGCCAAGTAAATGGTAAGGGAATAAAACGATGTTTGGGTGAGCGCTGGGATATGAAGACAGCTACACTTCAACAAGTATTTTACCTGTAAGTTTATTGTTCAAATCACACTAGGTCCTCTCCCACAACATGTTTCGACGCTCAGGGCGTCTTCCTCAAGTGGATCACGTGCAATTACACAGGCGGACACCGAGGAAAAAGGGAAAGAAATCCACACCGTCCAGAGAGAGACCCCGTGCACTCACTACGTGAGCCCCCCTGTTGTGCGGACAGCACAACAGGAAAAGGTGAGTGTAACGGTGACTTAACAGAGGGTGGATATAAAACATAAAGCAGCGTGGCGCAACCAATTTCTATATCTCATTACAAGTAAATGGTAAGAACTGCAAGAACCCTGTGTGTCATCTGATCCTTTCAGCACCATCTATCCTCCCATCCTCCTACACCCACCAAGGGATCCCAGTTCTAACTGGAGTGAGCTTGCCACCTTGGCTCTATACCATCATCCTTTGGGGGTCCCCCACAGCAGCCCCTGGCTACCTCCGGGCCAGAACTCCTTAGCCCCTTTAAATTCGCCTTTTCCAGTTGCAGCCACAACTATCAGGGAATGCCACAGTGATATCCTCCGAACTGTTGAGCCCCGGAAAGTCGAGTACCCTGGCCCCATGAACGCTGCACATGCAGTTTAAGGGCAATAGTACCAAATACTAATGTATGTAAACTTGTGACTTTGCAGAAGGTAATAAAAATGCCTTAAAACATTCTCTCTCCTTCATTATTCTGCCATTTGGTAAATATTAATAATTATACTAATCCATATTGACTAAAAACTGGAAAGGTTTATTCTGATTTCATGTCAGATACTGAGAAAAACATGCATATGTGTCTTTTAAATATATTTGTAAACTTCTGGTTTCCACTGTGTATATATATATTAGCTTTTGTCCCGGGCATTGCCCAGGATAATAGCTATAACAAAATGGAATGGGTTAACAAAGTTTTGCTTCTCTCTGATGAGATACGCAGGCTGCAAGTTTAATACAGGAGCTATGTGTGGACTCCTGGTGTAATAGAGGAGATATGTGTGGGCACAGGCTGTAATACAGGGGCTATGTGTGGGCACAGGCTGTAATACAGGGGCTATGTGTGGGCACAGGCTGTAATACAGGGGCTATGTGTGGGCACAGGCTGTAATACAGGGGCTATGTGTGGGCACAGGCTGTAATACAGGGGCTCTGATGGGCACAGGCTCTATTACAGGGGCAATATGAGACACAGACTGTAAGTGTAATGCAGGGACTATGTTTGGGCTCCTGGTGTAATACAGGGGATATGTGTGGGCTCCTGATGTAACACAGGTGCTATATCTGGGCACAGATTGTAATACAAGGGCTATGTGTGGGCACAGGCTGTATTACAGGGGCTGTGTGGGGCACAGGTTCTAATACAGGCACTATGTGAGGCACAGACTGTAAGTGTAATAAAGGGACTATGTGTGGGCTCCTGGTGTAATACAGGGGCTATGTAGGTCACAAGATCTAATACAGGGGCTTTATGAGGCAGATGTTTCAAATGTAGTTCAGGGGCTATGTATTGGCTCCTGATGTAATATATGGGGCTATGTGTGAGATCCTCCTCTAATATAGGGGGCTATGTGTGAGCTCCTAGTGTAATACAGAGGCTATACGATGCCTTCTGTTGTTATACAGGGGGCTATGTGTGGCCTCTTGTTGTAATTGTGGGGGCTGTGTGCGGCCTCCTGTTGTATACTGGGGGCAGTGTGAGGCCTCCTGCTGTAATACTGGGAGTTGTGTGTGGCCTCCTGTTGTATACTGGGGGTTGTGTATGGCCTCCTGCTGTATACTGGGGGCTTAGTGTGGCCTCCTGCTATAATACTGGGGGCCATGGGTAGCCTTCTGGTGTATAGAGGGGCTATACGTGGGCTCCTGCTGTATACTGGGTGATTTGTATGGCCTCCTGCTGTATACTGATGGCTTTGTGTGGCCTCCTACTGTATACTGGGGGCTGTATGTGGCCTCCTGATGTATACTGGGGGCTGTGTGTGGCCTTTTGCTGTACACTGGGGGTTGTGAGTGGCCTCCTGATGTATACTGTGGTTTGTGTTTAGCCACCTGCTGTATACTGGGGTATGTGTACGGCTTCCTGCTGTATACTGGGGGCTGTGTACAGCCTCCTGCTGTATACTGGGGGCTGTGTACAGCCTCCTGCTGTATACTGGGGGCTGTGTGCAGCCTCCTGCTGTCCTGCTGTACACTGGGGGCTGTATGTGGCCACCTGCTATATTCAGAGGTTGTGTGTGACCACCTGCTCAAAAGCTTAGATACCCCAGCACATTTTTTGCTTTCTTGGCCTTTTTATCAGAGAATATGAATGATAATACAAACATTTTTTTTCCACTCATGGTTAGTGGTTGGGTGAAGCCATTTATTGACAAACTACTGTGTTTAATCTTTTAAATCATAATGACAACCGAAAACATCCAAATTACCCTAATCAAAAGTTCACATACCCTGGTAATTTTGAACTGATAATATGCACAAAAGGTGACATAAATACGTTTAAATGGCTAATAAAAATAACATCCTCACCTGTGACCTTTTGCTTGTAATCAGTGTGTGTGTGTGTGTGTGTGTGTGTGTGTATAAAAGCTGAGTGAGTTTCTGGGATCCATACAGACTCTTGCATGTGTCATCCAGCATCTGACGTTTCTGGATTGTGAGTCATGGGAAAGCAAGAGAATTATCAATGAATCTACAGGAAAAGATATTTGAACTGTATAAAACAGGAATTGGATACAAAAAGATATCCAAGGTATTGATAAAGCCAATCAGCAGTGTTCAAACTGTGATTAACAAATGGAAAATCAGGGTCTCTGTAAAAACCAAACCAAGATCAGGCAGACCAACAAAACGTTCGGCCACAACTGCCTGTTTGTGATGCAAAGAAAACCCACAAATAACATCAGCTGGAATACAGGACTCACTGAAAATTAGCAGTGTGTCTGTTTCAAGATGCACAATAAGGAGGCACTTAAAGAAAAATAAGCTGCATGGTCGAGTCGAGAGAAGAAAGCCATTACTGTGCAAATGCCACAAAGTATCTAGCCTACAATACGCCAAACAACACAGACAAGCCTCCAAGCTTCTGGAAGAAGGTATTTTGGAGTGATAAGACCAAAGTCAAACATTTTGGCCACAACCATAAAAATTACATTTAGAGAGGTGTCATCAAGATCTATGATGAAAGGAACACCATTCCCACAGTAAAGCATCCAGGTGGACCGCTGATGATGTCGGAATGTGTGAGCTACAAAGGCACAGGAAACTTGGTCAAAGTTGAAGGAAAGATGAATGCAGCACGTTACCAGCATATACTGGAGGCAAATTTGCACTCATCCGCCCAGAAGCTGCGCATGGAACGTACTTGGACGTTCCAACATGACAACAATCCAAAACACAAGGTCAAGTTGACCTGTCATTGGTTACAGCAGAACAAAGTGAAGGTTCTGGAGCGGCCATCTCAGTCTCCTGACCTCACTATCATTGAGGACTCTGGGAAGAAATCAAGCGCGCAGTTCATGCAAGAAAGCCCAGGAATTTACAGGAACTGGAGGCTTTTTGCCAAGAAGAATGGACCGCTTTACCATCTGAGAAATAAAGAGCCTCATCCACAACTACCACAAAAGACTTCAAGCTGTCATTGATGTTAGAGGGGGCAATACACGGTATTAAGAACTGGGGTATGTGAACTTTTGATCAGGGTCATTTGGATGTTTTTGGTTGTCATTATGATTTATAAAAGAATAAACACAGCAGTTTGACAAGAAATGGCTTCACCCAACCACTAACCATGAGTGGGAAAAAGGTTTTTGTGTTATCATTCATATGCTCTGAAAAAAGAGCCAAGAAAACAAAAAATCTGCCGAGGTGTGTTAACGTTTGAGTACCACTGTATATATATATTTGTGTCTTCAGTTGTCAGAGCCTGTATATATATATATTTGTGTGTTCAGTTGTTGGAGTCTGTATATATAGTATATATGTGTCTACAATTGGAGATGGTTGACTCTTCCGCCCACAGGTCTCCGTCCTGATTGTTCTGGATCTGTTGTCTTCTGCGCAGGGAATACATGGCTCAGGCTCTACAGGTCAATAATTGTATTTTCCTGCTTTCTTCATTACTGTAATGAGCCCAAAGATCTTCTTGGATCATGAATATTAATGATCCTGAGCCAGATCTGTCCTTGGAAAATTGTAGCCAGAGGAAAACAAAGGCTTGAAGAGTTGTGTGGCAGGAGCGTCCGCAGGGAGCCCATCATCCGCTGCCATCAATCTCAGTTACTGATACAAAAGTATCTCTGAGGGACCATTGATAAATCTCAGCATGAAAGCCAAACAAGCCGGCTGCCTGCCCCAAGGTGCTCCTCCAGAGTCTGACAAGGGGTTAATTAGCGACATAATGAGCTAACAAGACATCGTTCCTCCTCAAAGACTTAATGAAGAATTCATTATGGGGCTTATTCTAAATAAACGACATTTATTCCATGGAGACCAGATCCGAGGCAGCGGAGAAGCTTTGTCCACATACCGTCCTAATTTCACAGCCCAGCTGACCGGCTGCACCGCCGGCACCGCCAGATGTTCCGATAGATGATGCAGAAGCTGGCGACAAAACCTGGGCACATGGGAAGAAGATGAGTCACATTAGCACTAGCTGTAGCACAGCATTCATTAAAATATTACAGCTACGCCAATAAAAAACACTTGATAAACACAAATATTAACAGCAAATAGCTGCAGTCCACAGAACTCCACTGAGCTTTAAGCAAACTTCTAGATAGAAGCTGTCACAGTGAAAAGGAGATGTAGTGCAGTGCAGAACTCTCGATCACCCTACCTGTCCTCTCCACAGTGCTGCACTGCCCTGCATCTTCTTCTCATCTCAATCACCTACCTGTCCTCTCCACAGTGCTGCACTGCCCTGCATCTTCTCATCTCAATCACCTGTCATCTCCACAGTGCTGCACCGCCCTACATCTTCTCTTCATCTCTATCACACTAGCTGTCCTCTCCACAGTGCTGCACCGCCCTACATCTTCTCTTCATCTCTGTCTATCACACTACCTGTCCTCTCCACACGTCTGCACCATACTACATCTCCTTCTCATCTCTATCATCCTTTCCATCCTCTCCGCAGTTCTGCATCTCTCTACATCTCCTCCACATCTCTGTCTATCACCTACCCGTCCTTTCCACAGTGCTGCATCACCCTACATCTCCTCATCTCTGTCTATCACCTACCTGTCCTCTCCCCAGTGCTTTACCACTATACTACATCTCCTCCTCATCTCTATCACCTCTGTCTCTACTGCTCTACGTCTCTACCTGTTCTGTCTGTCACCTACCTGTTTTCTCCACAGTGTGGTACCACTCCACATCTCATTTCTGTCTATCATTCTCCCGTCCTCTCCACAGTTCTGCACTGTCCTACATCTCCTCCTCATCTCTATCACCTACTTGTTGTTTCCACACTGCTGCACCACCCTACATCTCATCCTCATTTCTATCACCTACCTGTACTCTTCACAGTGCTGCACCTTCCAACATCTCATCTCTATCACCTACCTGTTCTCTCCACAGTGCTGTCCCGCACTAAATCTCCTCCTCATCGCTACGACCTACCTGTACTCTCCACAGTACTGCCCCACCCGAAATCTCCTCATCTCTTTCTATCAGCCTACCAGTCTTCTCCACAGTTCTGCATCATCCTACATCTCCTCATCACTATCACCTACCTGTCTTCTCCACAGTGTTTCACCACCCTACATCTCCTCATCACTATCACCTGCCTGTCCTCTCCAAGTGCTGCACTGCCCTACAACTCCTCCCTCATCTCTGTCTATCCCCTACGTGTCCTCTCCACATTGCTGCACTGCCCTACATCTCCTCCTCATTACTATCAGCTACCTCTCCTCTCCACGTTCCTGCACCACCCTATACCTCCTCCTCATCACTATCATCTACTTGTATTCTCCATAGTACTGCATGGCCCTACGGCTCCTCCTTATTTCTGTCTATCCCCTACCCATCCTCTCCACAGTTCTGCACTGCCCTACATCTCCTCTTCATCTCTTTTTATCACCAACCCAGCCTTTCTACAGTGCTTTTATGGCACCCCAGGGGTTAATGTGCCACAGTAACATCACACGGGTTCTCTCCCCACAACACACTGACACTAGCACCTCTGGGCCAGGAGGGGGAGCTAAACCAGCTCCCTCATATACTCCGAGTCAAGAGGAAGTAGTTAGTCTAGTCTAGTGTAGAGGAGAGTTCAGTACGAGGTAGTACTGTGAAGAGTCCAGTTCCTGGGAGAACTGAGGGAGACTGTAGTGTAAAGGAGCTGCATCAGGCTTCTCTACAGTCCGCTCACTGATTCCAGGCCTAGCCAGGGTCTGAGGAAAGGGGAACTGAAGGCAGAGAAACACGTCTGAGAGACTGAGTGCCATCACCACTCACCCCAGAGGAGCGCACAGAATGGACACCGGATCCGAGACTGTGACTGACACACACAGCACAGTAAATCCAGGAATAGTGGAGTTTCTAGTTCGACACTGTACCAGAGCAAAGCAACATGGCGGGGTCAGCAGCACACGGAAGACTCAAGATGCCTAGCCAAGGGGTACCTGAGAGGAGAGAGACAGTGCCAGCAGCTCAGCTAGAAGCAGCAGCAGGGCCACACACAGCGCAGCAGGAGGAAGCTGAGGACCCGGACAGGGTGGGAGCAACCCGGCCCCAGTACAGACTCCGTGGACAATAACCTGCTACAACATCTGCAGTAAAGCTTTGGAAAACTACAGAAACGTGAGTGTGTGTTCCTTCACCCGTCTCCACTATCAATCCCTTATTATCATATCCACCATAGACTCTAATTACCACTGCCCCGGGGAACCAGCCTCTATCTACAGAGAGCAGTCCCATCTAAGCTGCCTAACATCATCCCCGAAGGTTCTGCAGCAGCGGTGGTCCCATTACTGACCACACACCGTGGGTGGCGTCAAGATAAACATTTATCCCTTGTAAATACCCCCTTTTACTTGCGGAACCCAGGACACGGTACGGACCAGGCCCTCCGTGACATCCCCAGCAGCAACCCCGGTCCGGTACCGAGTACCCCGTCCCAGTGGGCTCCACACTTTTCCACCATGCATCTCCTCCTATTCTCTGCCTATCACCTACCTGTTTAGTCCACAGTGCTGTATTGGGCTATATCTTCTCCTATTCTCTATCACCTATCTGTTCTCTCCACAGTTCTGCACTATCCTACATCTCTTCTCTCATCTCTGTATATCACCTTGCCAGTCCTCTCTACAGTGTTGTACAGCTCTACATCTCTTCCTCTTCTAAACAGACACTAATGAGCCATGTACACAGTGAACAGATCTGTAAGACGCTGTTCACACCACCAAAAGACTGAATCACAAAAAACAATCAGAAAAACGTGCAAAAATACTCTGTTATAAAAAATAAAAAAAGTAAAAAGCAAGTGCTGCATAAAAAAGTGATAAAAAACAGGGTATTTAGTGGATACGTTTTTTGCAAAAAATGTATACGAAGCCGCTCTACCAAACGTCAAGGTAACCCGTATCAGAGCAGTCCCTATCTGTGTGTTCAAAAAACCTGACCATGTGAATAGTTACCTACATGAGCCGGGTCCAGACAGGTCCAGTGTCTGACACGGACTGACTGCAGAAGACGGCTTTCATGTGCAGGACCCAAAGGGAGTGGTGGGCGGCTCCCTTATCTTGCAGAAACAAGAAACAAACTAAACAGACACTAATGAGCCATGCACACAGTGAACAGATCTGTAAGACGCTGTTCACACCACCAAAAGACTGAATCACAAAAACAATCAGAAAAACGTGCAAAAATACTCTGTTATAAAAAATAAAAAAAGTAAAAAGCAAGTGCTGCATAAAAAAGTGATAAAAACAGGGTATTTAGTGGATACGTTTTTTGCAAAAAATGTATACGAAGCCGCTCTACCAAACGTCAAGGTAACCCGTATCAGAGCAGTCCCTATCTGTGTGTTCAAAAAACCTGACCATGTGAATAGTTACCTACATGAGCCGGGTCTAGACAGGTCCAGTGTCTGACACGGACTGACTGCAGAAGACGGCTTTCATGTGCAGGACCCAAAGGGAGTGGTGGGCGGCTCCCTTATCTTGCAGAAACAAGAAACAAACTAAACAGACACTAATGAGCCATGCACACAGTGAACAGATCTGTAAGACGCTGTTCACACCACCATGTGCACGTTTTTCTGATTGTTTTTTGTGATTCAGTCCTTTGGTGGTGTGAACAGCGTCTTACAGATCTGTTCACTGTGTGCATGGCTCATTAGTGTCTGTTTAGTTTGTTTCTTGTTTCTGCAAGATAAGGGAGCCGCCCACCACTCCCTTTGGGTCCTGCACATGAAAGCCGTCTTCTGCAGTCAGTCCGTGTCAGACACTGGACCTGTCTGGACCCGGCTCATGTAGGTAACTATTCACATGGTCAGGTTTTTGAACACACAGATAGGGACTGCTCTGATACGGGTTACCTTGACGTTTGGTAGAGCGGCTTCGTATACATTTTTTGCAAAAAACGTATCCACTAAATACCCTGTTTTTTATCACTTTTTTATGCAGCACTTGCTTTTTACTTTTTTTATTTTTTATAACAGAGTATTTTTGCACGTTTTTCTGATTGTTTTTTGTGATTCAGTCTTTTGGTGGTGTGAACAGCGTCTTACAGATCTGTTCACTGTGTGCATGGCTCATTAGTGTCTGTTTAGTTTGTTTCTTGTTTCTGCAAGATAAGGGAGCCGCCCACCACTCCCTTTGGGTCCTGCACATGAAAGCCGTCTTCTGCAGTCAGTCCGTGTCAGACACTGGACCTGTCTGGACCCGGCTCATGTAGGTAACTATTCACATGGTCAGGTTTTTTGAACACACAGATAGGGACTGCTCTGATACGGGTTACCTTGACGTTTGGTAGAGCGGCTTCGTATACATTTTTTGCAAAAAACGTATCCACTAAATACCCTGTTTTTTATCACTTTTTTATGCAGCACTTGCTTTTTACTTTTTTTATTTTTTATAACAGAGTATTTTTGCACGTTTTTCTGATTGTTTTTTGTGATTCAATCTCTTCCTCTTCTGCCTATTACCCACCTGTTTTCTCCACAATTAAGCACTGCCCTACATCTCCTCTTCATCTCTTTCTATCACCAACCCAGCTTCTCTACAGTGCTGTATCACCATACATCTCCTATTCTTTGCCTATCATCTACCTGTCCTCTCTTCAGTGCTGTACTGCCCTATATCTTCTTCTATTCTCTGTCACCTACCTGTTCTCTCCACAGTTCTGCGCCGTCTTACATCTCTTCTCTCATCTGTCTATCACCTTACCTTTCCTCTCCACAGTGCTCCACCTCCCTATACCTCCTAATATCTGTATATCACCCTACCTGTCCTTCCCACAGTGCGGCAGATCCCTAAGTCACCTCCCTCATCTCTGTCTATATCCCTACCTGTCCTGCCCACAGTTCTGCACCACCCTACATCTCCTCTCTGTCTATCACCCATTCTCTCCACAGTTCTGCATTGTCCTCCATCCCCTCCCTCATCTCTATCTATCACCGTACCTGTTCTACTGACTGTGCTTTACCTACCTATATTTCTATATAGAGACACAGGCAAAAGCTCAGCACTGGAGTATCACCAGGATGAGTTTGTGTAGGCTAGAAATAGTAGTGGAGAGAGCACTGAATAAGTGAAAAGTCAGACATGTTTGTATTGTAAACTATGGAGATTATGCTGGAAAAGCTGTTATGTCGATCTTGGCCAGAAGGAAAAGATAAAAAAAAGGCACTGACTCCATCAGAAAGTATTTAAACTCACATTTTTTCACGTTACACCCACAAATTTAAAGGGACACTGTCAGGTCATTTTGCAGTATGATACTAATATTACCCTTGACTAGTGCTTGGGCAGACCTTTTAAAAACATGTAAAATCATTATTGTACCGTTTGTAGTTTGCATGTTATCAGCATTGTCAGACCCTTCAGGGAGCTGCTGGATTAGTCTTCTCCATTATAAGAAAACAGGAATAGTCCAGCTGCTGTATAAACTGTCATGTATTTATGCACTCCCTCTCAGCAGCTCTCTCCCCCCTCCTCCCTCCTCCCTTTGCTAACTGTGTGGACTCAGGTTTCACTTACAGGAGGTCTGTTCTGTTAAGGACACCACAGAGGGAGAGAGCTATTACAGGTCTGCCTTATCTAGACTCCATTTGTCTCTGTAAGCAGATATCCTGCTGAGCAGTGACAGTTTCTGTGTTGTATTTGACCTCTTGTGATGCTGCAAACAGGAGCAGAGATGAGGATACATTCCCCTCCCACAGTGATCTCCTGTGCAGTGATGTGGTGTGAATATATGACATGCATATTCATACATGGGGAGTGGACAACAGAGAACTAAGTGGATCATTCACTGTGATTGACAGATGGAATTAATCTTTTTATTTGAAGTTTAGAGAAGATAGGAAGGAAATACAAATACAAGAAATACATAAATAGAGTGAGCTTAGAGGGAGGAATTAGAAAATGATAACAGTTACATATGGATTTTTGACATGATAGTCTTCCTTTAAATATGTTAGGTTGGGATTTTCTGAGATACCAACACTAAGTACAAGTATTTGTGACGTGTAAAGGAAATGAGTCCTGGTTTTCTGAATATTTTAAAACTATAAATGTGTAAATTATGAGATGCATTTGTATTCAGCCCCCTGAGTCAGCACTTTGTAGGACCACCTTCCTCTGTCTTGCATTAATATTCAGCCTCCTGAGTGAGTATTTTTTAGTACCACCTTTCTCTCTCTTTTGGGTCTGTCTCCCCAGCTTTCCTCATCTAATGGTGACATGTTCCTCTTCTTCTTCGCTCTCACTTAGTGATTGCACGGAGACGTCTGTGATGTCACAGATTCTAGGTGGATTTGGGTCTGGACGGTGACTGGGCAGTTCACACACCAAAATATGCTTTAATCTAAACCCTCCATTGTAGATCTGCGGATGTTCAGGGTCGTTGTCCTGCTAGAAGATGAACCTAAGCCCCAGTTTCAGATCTTCTTCAGCCGCTAACAGGTTTTCCTCCAGGATTGTCCTGTATTTAGCTTCATCCATCTTCCCAACACCTCTGACCAGCTTCCTGCCCCTGCTGAAGAAAAGCCTCCCCACAGCAGAATGCTGCTTCCACCATGTATGATAGTGGGGATGGGGTTTTCAGGTTGATGTGCAGTGTGAGTTTTCCACAACACATGTGAACATTGCACAGGATGGAGGCAGTGCAAAGATTAAAACAAGATGGAGGCAGCACTGTGAATGGCACAGGATGAAGATGGTGCAGCAACTAGCACAGGATGGAGGTGGTGCAGTGACATGCACAGGGTAGAGGTGATGTAATGACATGAACAGGATGGAGGAGGTGCAGTGACTGACACAGGGCAGAGGTGGTGTAGTGACTGGCACAGGATGGAGGGGGTGCAGTGTCTGGGACAGGATAGAGGTGGTGCAGTGACTGGCATAAGATGGAGGCAGTGCAGTGACTGGCATAGGATGGAGGCATTGCAGTGACTGGCACAGGATGGAGGAGATGCATTGATTGTCACAGGAAGGAGGCAGTAAATTGGCATGGTATTTTCCTGAGATATTATGATCCTGGCCTCATAGGTAAATTTATTCTATAGCTTCTACCTCTCTTGCATACTTAGGTTCAGGCCTCAGGGCATCAATACAATGAGTTTTCTGCAGGGTGAATACCATATCACAACGACGGAGGAGGTAAAAAGACTCTACAAGCTCATCAGAGATGGAGATTGTCTACAGCACTATGGGACATTCACCTGGAGATACCAAAAGCAATATGTATGGACTGCCATGAGCTGGGCAGCAGAAGGATCAGGAGGCCTCGTCATTCAGGCAGTGTAACTCTGGCTATGAGGTGACTGCACTTTTCGTAATCCATTGATGGTAATTGCCCCCCAGCTGTTCATGATCTGCCTGGTTTCTGCTCAGTGCATTTAAAGGGAATCTGTCAGCAGGATTTTGTTTTGTAATCTAAAGACAGCATGCTGTAAGGGTTAACACAAACATTTCTGCAATGATTGTTATAGCACAAGTAGCTTATCCTTGTTGTGACTAGCTGGTGCCTGGGCACATGTCTGACATGTTACTTGCTGTGATTAGCAGTTCCCTGTCTATAGACTTTGTACATACATAGCCTTTTATAAACAAGATTAGTTGTGGTGTGGGCGGGGCTTGCTGTACTGTGGCGGAGCAGCTCTTTCAGCTAAATCCAAAAACTTTCATTTTGTTTGAACCGCTGCACCCAATAATCTAAGTGATACATTATTGTATTCAGGGCCTCTTTGCCTACATCATGCTGCTCTCTAATGAGGTAGAAAAAACCTGATTCCTTTTATAGCCAGGTTCCGTCCCAACTGTGTGCTAACAAATTTACAATATCTAAGCCCAAAATATAATTTGCGTTATATGTGATGTGAGTTCCAGCATACAGCTAAACCTTCTTTGTATCTCAAATAAACAGACTGTTGGTTCTGTAGTCGATAGTTTATTGTTCAAAGGAGAGTAATGATGCAATGATTCAATGCGTGTGAGGCTGCTTTCACATTGCGGATTTTTCATTTCCGATGCTGTCCGATAAAAATCGGACAGCATCGGACCGATTTTGGGCCCCATGCAGCCCTATGGGCATCGGACCGAATCGGATGTGCACTAAATGCCATCCGATTTGGTCCGATCCGACTCTGTCCGATTTTTTTATCGGTGCAAAAATCGGAGCATGCTCCGATTTTTGCACCGAAAATAAAATCTGACAGAATCGGATCGGACCGAATCATATGCCATTTAGTGCACATCCGATCCGACCCGATCAATTTAACATGGGGTCCTATGGAGAAGGGTCCGAGGAAACATCTGATGTCTCCTCGGACCCGATTTTACTGTACTGAGCATGCTCAGTACAGTAAAACTGCTCCAAATTGGAAGGCAGGGGTTAAAAAAAAAAAAAAGTTTATGCTCACCTCTCCACAAGCCCCCGCCGGCTCCCGCCGGCTCCTGCCGTCTCCCGCAGGCTCCCGGTGTCTGCAGAGGTCTTCTACTGCAGTACAGGACCTGCGGTGATGTCACAGTCACGTAACAGCAGGTTACCATAACCTGCTGTCACGTGACTGTGACATCACCGCAGGTCCTGTACTGCAGTAGAAGACCTCTGCAGACACCGGGAGCCTGCAGGAGACGGCGGGAGATGGCAGGAGATGACGGGAGCCGGCGGGGGCTCGTGGAGAGGTGAGCATAAACTTTTTTTTTTTTCTTTTTTTCAGCCCGGAGGCTACGATTTAATGCTGGAATCGGATGCCTATTTGGCATCCGATTCCAGGCATCAGAAGGGAGCCGATGCTGTCCGAATTTATCGGACGGAATCGGCTCCCTTCAAAATCGTAGTGTGAAGGTAGCCTGATTCATCAATAGTCTGATGTGTGATATAACTAAAAGAATACAAATAATACAAATCAGTGCTAAGCATATCACATTAACAACAACAGTGATAATACACAGCAGATAGAATAAATGAGCAATGTATACACACAAACTCTCAAAACTATGACAATGTACAGTATAGAAAGCATAAATAAACATTGGGTACACATCTCAAACACCCCTGACAGTGTACAGTACAGAGGATCAGTACACTAAAATAGAGGATCAAAGAACACAAGCATTTCTGTCAGACATAACTCTATGTAAAAGGCGATTGCAATACAGTCCTAACAACAGGCTATAATGCAACAAACATACAGACAGGAGTTTAAAGGGATCCTGTCACCCCCAAAACACCTCCTAAGGTATTAAAAGCTGTCCCTAGAGCATATTAACACTTACCCTACACTCCTTTTACCTCCTAAATGCACATAGTCTAAGTGAATAAAAACGTTATTATAGTACCTCATTACTGATGATAATGAGTGACTATGGTATTCATAGTCACTCATCCAGGCTGCCCCTCTTCATCACATCACGCCTGAATAGGCGTGATCTACATCACAGATTCAAATTCGCGCCTCCCTGCGCGCCTCCCCGCTCTCCTATTCCGTCCGGGCTTCAGTGTGGGGCTGTATGACGCGATCCGCGTCATTCCCGGCGCCGGGTGACGTATTTACACCCGCGCCGCGCCGTAAGCTTCAAAATGCGCACTGCGCATGCGCATGCGTAGTGCGGGACTTGAAGCTAACAGCGGCGCGGGTGTACTACGTCACCTGGCGCCGGGAATGACGCGGATCGCGTCATACAGCCCCACACTGAAGCCCGGACGGAATAGGAGAGCGGGGAGGCGCGCAGGGAGGCGCGAATTTGAATCTGTGATGTAGATCACGCCTATTCAGGCGTGATATGATGAAGAGGGGCAGCCTGGATGAGTGACTATGAATACCATAGTCACTCATTATCATCAGTAATGAGGTACTATAATAACGTTTTTATTCACTTTGACTATGTGCATTTAGGAGGTAAAAGGAGTGTAGGGTAAGTGTTAATATGCTCTAGGGACAGCTTTTAATACCTTAGGAGGTGTTTTGGGGGTGACAGGATCCCTTTAACTTTCACCAGATTATCTTGGCAAAGATGAGGGGAGTTCACAATAGGAGAGCAGGATGCAAGAACACAACTTCCCTATGTGAAATCCTGGCTGATACTGATCTGAAAATGGCTACTTATTCCCCAGACATGCAGAGTGCGGTGCTATAAAGTATTGTTTTTTAAAGGGGAAGGGAACTAGATATACAGGAATACTGCCAGACTGCGCTACACATATTTAAACATCATAACGAGATAACATGTAATATAATATAATATAATACAATATAATATAATATAATATAATATAATATAATATGTAACCAGTGTCAAACTAGAGTTGCTTTCTCTTGCTGGGCCCAAATGGGCAGATCAGTGACCCGCAAGCCTGGGCTCAACAATCCTCTCTGCCATGCAATGTGTTTCATACTGCAGCTCCACATGATGCTAAATTGGTTGGTTGGACCCACTCTGGCTCTGCATGAATTACCCTGTACTTGTTTACTGCTTGTTAAATACACAAAGAAGCTCTGAACGCTCTGCGGCCACCCATTCTCACCCTTCATCATCTGTACCTCTGCGATGAAGCTGGTGACGCCACCATATGTGAGCAGGTTGTCACCTTGGTCCTCGTTCTTCATGATGGGGCCACCTGCTGTACCCACCCAGATGATTTACCTCATCACTTTTGGGTAACAGATTTATCAGTGGCCCCCCTCAACTAAAGGACCCCACCTAAGCATGGCTCTGTGGAAAATACACAAGTTTCCCAGGATATTGCTGTGTATTTAGCCCCATGCAGGGTAAATCTTACAACCATGCTGGGGGTGATATCTGAGCCGTTCCCCTCCATAAAGAAAAGAACATTGTAATTCTGAGGTCAGCAGTAAATTCTATCTTCTAAGAAGTCAAATCACTGACTCCCTGTTATAACATTAATCAGAGAGAGATTGCTGTGTATTAGGGGCCTGACATGAGGCGACATGATGGATTGCGGCTACGTGTCATTACATCTCACACATATCGCATATGCACAGAGATAAATGGAGTCAGCCATTCACAGCCTCCCGCCGATGGAACCGCGGTAATTACATTAACCAAGCAAAACAAAAAGCAACACTCAAAATTGTGCAACCCAAAATCAGCCAAATCTGTACTGTGTGCAGACCGGTCCATCGGGAGGACAAGCCAGTCCATCAAAAAGGACAAGCCTGATCATTAGGAAGGACAAGCTGGTCCATCAGGAAGGACAAGCCGGTCCATCAGGAAGGACAAGCCGGTCCATCAGGAAGGACAAGGCAGTCCATCAGGAAGGACAAGTCGGTCCATCAGGAAGGACAAGCCGGTCCATTAGGAAGGACAAGACAGTTCATCAGGAAGAATGAGCTGGTCCATCAGGAAGGAAGAGCCGGTCCATCAGGAAGGACGAGGCAGTCCATCAGGAAGGATGAGCCGATCCATCAGGAAGGACGAGCCGGTCCATCAGGAAGGAAGAGCTGGTCCATCATGAAGGATGAGCTGGTCCATCAGGAAGGAAGAGCCGGTCCATCAGGAAGGAAGAGCCTGTCCATCAGGAAGGAAGAGCCGGTCCATCAGGAAGGAAGAGCCTGTCCATCAGGAAGGAAGAGCCGGTCCATCAGGAAGGATGAGCCGGTCCATCAGGAAGGAAGAGCCGGTCCATCAGGAAGGATGAGCCAGTCCATCAGGAAGGATGAGCCGGTCTATCAGGAAGAAAGAGCCGGTCCATCAGGAAGGACGAGGCAGTCCATCAGGAAGGAAGAGCCGGTCCATCAGGAAGGAAGAGCCGGTCCATCAGGAAGGATGAGCCGGTCTATCAGGAAGAAAGAGCCGGTCCATCAGGAAGGACGAGGCAGTCCATCAGGAAGGATGAGCCGGTCCATCAGGAAGGAAGAGCCGGTCCATCAGGAAGGAAGAGCCAGTCCATCAGGAAGGATGAGACGGTCTATCAGGAAGGATGAGACGGTCTATCAGGAAGGAAGAGCCGGTCCATCAGGAAGGAAGAGCCAGTCCATCAGGAAGGATGAGACGGTCTATCAGGAAGGAAGAGCCGGTCCATCAGGAAGGAAGAGCCAGTCCATCAGGAAGGATGAGACGGTCTATCAGGAAGGAAGAGCCGGTCCATCAGGAAGGAAGAGCCAGTCCATCAGGAAGGAAGAGCCGGTCCATCAGGAAGGAAGAGCCTGTCCATCAGGAAGGAAGAGCCTGTCCATCAGGAAGGAAGAGCCGGTCCATCAGGAAGGAAGAGCCTGTCCATCAGGAAGGAAGAGCCGGTCCATCAGGAAGGAAGAGCCTGTCCATCAGGAAGGAAGAGCCGGTCCATCAGGAAGGAAGAGCCAGTCCATCAGGAAGGATGAGACGGTCTATCAGGAAGGAAGAGCCGGTCCATCAGGAAGGAAGAGCCGGTCCATCAGGAAGGAAGAGCCAGTCCATCAGGAAGTATGAGACGGTCTATCAGGAAGGAAGAGCCGGTCCATCAGGAAGGAAGAGCCGGTCCATCAGGAAGGAAGAGCCGGTCCATCAGGAAGGACGAGCCGGTCTGTGAGGGCCTCAAACATCATAAGGTTCTGGAATATGGAAACTATTTTGGCTGCTTCTCACTGTCTAACACGCACATTTGTGTTTTTTGTATTCTATCCTCTGGTTTGTGTATTTGTGCAGGTTTATCCTTCTCTTTTAGGCAATGTGAATGTGACACAGGTGCAGCCACAGTGTGAAGCTCCTTCAGAGAAACGCAGGCAGATGTTTTCCTGAAGCGGCTTTGTCGTCATTTTCCACCACTAGTGGCTTTAGTTTACTTTAGGCTGCTTTCACACTACACTTTTTTTGGTATCCGTGTGAATGCAACTGAAACTAGATACACCCGTAAGTTCCTGGATCCCATTGAAAGTCATCCAGTTCTGTACAGTTCCCCCTGATCCGGGTGATCACGTTTTTTTCACTAAGACCAAAATTGTATTTTGTTGCGATTTTGGTGTCTGTTTCACTATGGGATCAATTAGAATGTGGCTCTATGGTCCATTCTGGACTCAGAATGCCCCAAACACTTTTTTAAAATGACACACTAACTAGGGGGCATCTCATTTAGATCCAGATCTAGCTAAAAAAGGTAATCAACCGATGTAATGGGACGCTCAAGCACTGGTATTATCTCTGAGCCATGAGGTGGATCAGTAATAATACCGATGTGAATGCATCTAGTTGCTTCATGTTTTACAATTACGGGAGAATCTTGGGGGTTTTACCTGCATTCCCCCGGAATCCAAAAAAATGGTAGTGTTTAACCAGCCTATGGCCTTGTTCACACATACCAATCCATTTTTTAAGCCCTAAGAAAAACAGATCCGTTTTTCTAAGGGTGCCAATAGTGTCCCCTGAGGTTCTGAACGTTTTTTGGAACTTTTGGGACTTAGTAATTTTTTCACCAAAAACGCATGGTGCCTATGTGTGCCATGCAAAAACACATGTGTTTCCCATAGGGCCCCATGTTAAAAAAAACGCATGTGGTTTTTAAAAAACACATGCTTTTTTTTACAGCATCCGAAAATGCTGCATGCAGTGTTTTTTGGGATGCTGAACAAAAACGCATGTGTTGTTAAAAAATGCAGTGACACTTAAGTGCACCATGCGTTAACGCATATGCGTTTTTGGACTTTGAATAAAAAAACAGTCCAAAATGTTCCCAAAAACGGTTTTAAGGCAAAAACGGATGGTATGTGTGAACAAGGCCTATTACAGTGAATTATACTGAGCTAAAAAGCAGCTAAAGACCGATCACGTTGCTTCTGTTTAGGATTTCTGAACCCTGAAATGATAAAACGTGCTCAGCATTGTCATTTTTACCTTGCTGTATCTGCGGACGTCGCGTACACACACCATGATACATTTTCATCAACTTTTTTCTATACATAGAGATTCTTGATTGCCCTTTTCTTGATTTGTACATTGTGATTTCATTCTCCTGTCTCTGGTTTGTCCGTGTTTTTTGTTTCCTTCTTTGTGATTTGTGTGTTTTTCATTTCTCTCCTTTCCACATATTTTCATGTTTTTCGTTTCCTCCTTTCTCATATGTACATTTATTTTTGTTTCCTTCTTTATTGAATAATTTTATCTTTCTTATTTCCTTTTTCTTTCCTGTTTCCTTTTCTTGTTTGCACATTTGTGTTTTTCCTTCCTTTCTTCCTCTAAGTTTTTCATTTCCTTTTTTCTGAGTGGTGCTTTTACTTCCTTTTTTCTACATTTTCATATTTTCCATTTTCTTTTCTGTTTTGACAGTTATGTATCTGTGGCGCCCCTGCGGACCGGTCGCCATGAGATGGCACAGCAGCTGGGATTGGTAAGTCAGTCACCCCACACACACACACCCAACACATCCCCGATCCCAAGTCTAAGTTACTTTATGTCTAGCTACGGGATAGCGGGAGGAGTCAGGTGGAGGGTGGAACGTTAGGACAGAACCCGGTAAGAGGTAGAGGCTCAACAACAAAAAGGACAGACAACACCAAAGGAGTAGTTAGTTCCAGAGAGTGGAAAGGAGAAGGAGTGAAAAAGAGCTAAAGTTAAACCCATCAGCCAAGTAGTCGGAGAGACCAGACTGAGAGAACCTGGACCCGGCGGTCTGTGCCACTGTATGGTTAGTCGGGGTCCAAGGCTGAGAACCGAGGGAAGACAGAGGGGGTCCAAGGTGTGTCAGAGTCAGCGGGGGACACCGAGTGACCGGGCTGGAACGAGAGTGCCGACTCTGCTGAAGTGGCAGGGAAGCTGCATGCCCCAACCACAAACTCCGGCGGGGTGCGGGGTCTTTATGTCCCAAGACCCAACCTCTGGACAGCGAAAAGAAGGCCATTGAACCAGAGCTAGGAGACCCGGAAGGGTGCCCACTGAAAGCACGTGACCGCTGGACCGTAGCTAGTGTGCGGAATAGAGTGAAGAGGAACATGAAAGGTGTGTCGCAGACAAACCATCCCAGCTCCTGAAACCAGACTGGAGCCGCTATTGCACTGAACTGTGTGTGTTGTAAAATCTGACGAGCAAGAAAATAAACCCGGTAAAGCTCAGAACTGTGTAAGACTCTGATTGTGTGCGTCAGAGGTGGCCGACTGATATGGTGAGCTGGCAGCAAGAGGTTGCCTGAGGGTACTGAAGATTTTACAATTCACCTACACTTTCTACACGGTTGCCCTGGGGACCAGCCCTACCCGTGGAGGGCGCAACATCTCTGCTGCAAACACCCATCATCCCCAGAGGTCCCGACTGCAGCGGTGTCTACCTATAGCTGCAAACCACGGGTGGCGTCACAATCTAATTAATCAAAAACTGTTTTTCCCCTTTTATTTACTCGCCCGGGACCACAGAGTTGGGTCACGACACCGTGACATCCTGCAGCCCCAGACGATTGCGACGAGAGGGCCGGGTTCCGAGTACCCCACGGCCCTGGTGTACATATCTCACTACCTTCACTTTTGTACATCTGTTCTCCACTTTCTGGTTTGTCTATTCATCTTTTTTTGTCCTCTTCCATACATTTTTAATTTCTCTTCTTTATATTTTCAGCTTATTGGTTTCTGTTTTTCGTGTCTGCACGTCTGTGTTCTTGTTGGTTTTCTTCTCGTGTTTTCAGTTGCTTCTTTTTTGTATAATCTCATTTTTTTCACTTTTTTCAGCTGTGTTTTAGTTTTCCTGCTTTGTCTTCATCTCTTTGTAGATTTCATCAGAAGTTGTTTGTTCTTTTGTCTGTAGTGGTATGGTTGAAGGCCTGGAGACTTCTAGCCTCTTTCTTCCTATTCCCACCAGGATCTTTGGTCATTGTCATGGTTTTCTCAGGACCTATTAAGATCTCATCTAAAGCTGCACATTATCACGTTCTTCTGAGCGTAGCTCTTCCTACTGGACAAGACACTTATGAGACAGAATGACAGAAGACTAGTTAACAGGGGCGTAACTACAACAGGTGCAGGGGTTGTAATTGCTCTCGGGCCCTGGAGCGGAGGGAACCCCAAAAGTTCTTTTGGCCTATAGAAAACGATTATTGCTATTAAAGATTTGCAATATTTGGGGGCCCCGTTGGAGCTTTCACATTGGGGCCCCTGAGATTCAAGTTACGCGATTGCTAGTTAAGATGGTAACTATGTGATGATCACACATCAGCGTGGACGAGCCTATGTTCCTGTCTCCACCATTCATGATATTTGTGTGTCTAACATAAATCACACTTCACATTGACAAGACTGATAGTCTGACATCATGAAACCTCCCGCCTGGATGGGGTCAGAATTACATTTGTTTTGCATATTCTTTGGCTGATAACTTTTAATGGCTGCAATCATTTTCTTGGCCTTGCCATTATACGGTTCATTTGAAAGCTCTAGAAATACAATGATGATTCCAGCACATTCTGTATTTCCAGGTGAAATGAGACATTGACATTGGAGAAGGTTCTTCATGAGAATGTAATGATCTGTCGGGTGGGCACAGAGGCTAAATAGACCCCCCAACTCCAGGGATGAGATTTCCCAGGAACTTTACTCCGTAGATGTGAGATGAGGACAGCTGCCGCTGCCTCGCTTGTCCTTCACTAGGAGACGTTTCCTGCGGCTTGCAGTTTTAGCAGCAGGGGACAAACGGGACATTATGATTATCTCTGTTGCCCACCACTGCATTCACAGAAGTCACAGATAAATAGGATCAGTTTATCATGTTGCTCGTGGCAGGTGTATTTGCTGCAAGGCAATAATACAGGCATCCGAAACTGGTCACAAAGAAAATGGAGCATGTAACCCCGTGAACACCCGGAGGGCGGCACTCAGACTTAATAATAATTAAGTACTCAGGCAAAGACCTAATAAGAGTCATTAAGTCCAAGAACGTGTCTCCAGGACCCTTCGCTATCCCCAAATCCATGACTGTGGCATTATTGGACTGATATATTATGTGAAGTGGCCCAGCCGGCCTGGATGTGTGTCCGCCAGTTACTCCATAGTATTATAGTGAGGACAGTGTGGCACCTGGGTATGAAATCTACATACTGCCCCTGGGCCGAGGGCTACTGGTTAAAAATGAATCAGAAATGATCAAAAGATTCTCACTAACATCAAGGGAGCAGTATACACTATACCCACATTACAGAGACATGGTCTGATCATAGCACATCTCCTGGAGGGGAGGACATGTGGCGCCCCTTCGGCCAGGCCCCTACAAATGGTACTTCATGCATTTATATGTGTGATATCATGCCTTGAGGTAAGAGGGGAATACATTCCTGAGACCCCCAACATACACCCAACACATCTGAACTTCAGGCAAGGGAAGAGCCAGGTGGAAGAGACACACCTATAAGTCAATCCCCACGTCCTAGCTGAAGGGAGGAGTTAGGTTAGGAGTGGGTGGTAAGAAGTAAAGTTCTAGTTGAGTCTAGACAGCTTGAGAAGCAGCATGGAGTGTGGCATGAAGCACTAGGCCGAGGGCCTGGAGAAATGAATCTGCTGCCAGCTGTTGAAGCTGGGCAGAGGAAATAGCTGCAGCAGGGGTACCAGCCCCAACTCGGCCAGTGATACTTCACGACTGTTCGTACAACTGGAAGTCACTGGGCTTCAAGTACAGTGACTCACATTGTGAACCTTCCTGGAGCTCAATGAGCTTATATGGTCAGAGGACAACAGACTGTCTCTCACAGGACCCGCAGCTACCTGCCCGGCAGGGAATGACAACCACGGACACTTAGGGGAGGAATGGGGTAGCAAGTGTCAAAATGACAAAAGGCAGTGGGAAGGCCATATACCCTTTGTCTCAGCAAAGTGGACTCCAATTATCTCTGGGTTGGCCAGGCTGTAATCCTGGTGAACATTGTACCCCGGCTAGGTTGTAATCCTAAACCTCAAGTAAAGGGTAAGAACCACAAAAACTGTGTGTCATCTGATCCTTCCTGTGTCCTCTTGCACCACTACCCTCCTCCTCCTCTGCACCATCCCATCCATCCCTCTAAACCTTCCATGGGACCCCGGTCCTGACTGGAGAGGGCTTACAATTTGGCTGCCACACCATCTCCCCTTAAAAGCCCCTCAGCAGCCCCAGGCCACCTATGGTCAGAACTCCAGCTGATGTCACAAACTACTACTATCCCCCTGTAAATAACCTCTTAACATGTCCAGGCAGGGCCATGACCTCTGGGGACCACCACTTTGACTCCCGAACTGTTTAAGCCCCGGATGGTTGAGTACCCCGGTCCTTACAGCCCACGACAACGACAGACGCAGTATACTCTAAACACATTACAGGGACATGGTCTGCTCATACTCCATCTCCTGGAGGGGAGGTCCATCACTGGTCTCTGACTATCCTTCATTAATCCTCAGGACACACTGTCTGACTGTCTATCATTGGTACTAAGTTTACACTGTCTGATTGTCCATTACTGGTCCTCAGGTCACACTATGTGACTATCCTTCATTGGTCAGACTGTGGAGAACCGAGTGTCTCAAACAGTGCCTTCCCCCCCTCCCAAAAGCTTCCAGGGGTGAGCTGGTAGGGAAGATAAAGTCAATGACCACGGGCACCTGAATTTAATCCCTGTAGGTGTGGCTGGACACCCGTTCCTCTTTGATCCCATTAGTCAGTTGGGCATCCCAATTAGTGCTTCACCTTGGGAGTGGTGGAAGGGGGGAATCGGGCACAGAACAGTATTTTACTTTAGCTTTAGCTGGGTGGGCTCCACAGTCAGAGAGACGTTCCTTATTTAGAACCGTGCTTGCCATTACTTAGTCTTCTTCTCCCAAAAGAGACATGGGGGTACTCAGGGGCGGACCGTCACCCCCGGGGGCCCTGGTGCAGGAGAGGACCGGGGGGGCGGGGCTACTGGGCGTCGGCGCGGCCCGGGGGGGAGGGGTGCTACTGGCCGTCGGCTCGGCCCGGAAAGGGGGGTGGGGGTGCCGCTGGGAGCCGCAGGGAGCCGCAGGCGCGATGCTCTCCTACCTGAGAGCCGCGCCGGATGTCTGCGGGGGGCCGAAGGAGCAGAGGAGAGGAGGGGCTGGATCAGGCAGGGGAAGCAGGAAGCTCTCTGCTTCCCTTGCCTGACCCTCCTCTCCTCTGGCGGCGGCTTGCGGGGGTCGGCTGGGGGCCCCCCTCCAGGCTTGAAGGGGCCCCCTAACCGGTCGGGGCCCTGGTGCGGCTGCACCAGCCGCACCAGTGTAGTTCCGCCCCTGGGGGTACTTACTAACCCAACATCTGATGACAAAATCACAATGTGTGGTATAATTTTTGTTTAAAGCAGGTAAGAAACCATATCAGAAAAAACACAAAACCCATCCCCAAAACATACATAAGAAACTGAATAAAAATGTGTATAGAGGATACACAAAGGTTTGCTATTCATCCTGGAGGCTGACCCTGCAGGCCCTATAAGGTCTCCCTAGGGATTAACACAGACAGTCCATCACTAGTCCTCAGGTCACACTATCTGACTGTTCATATGTCACGAGGTTGCAAGGAATGACAGAGGGACTGGGTCTCCTAGACTGACCCTCAGGCTAGGGTGGCCCTAGCTATCCTTTATCCCAGAGTTACCTGATGGTGGAGGATGACTGAGCCACCCCCCTTGCCCTGCTCCTGACTAACCCTTGTCTAATACCCCCCTGTCCATCACTGGTCCTCAGGTCACACTGTCTGACTTTCCATTACTGGTCCTCAGGTCACATTGTCTGACTATCCATCACTGGTCCTCAGGTCACACTGACTGACTGTCCATCATTGGTCCTCAGGTCATACTGTCTAACTGTCTGACTGTCCATCACTAGCCCACAGGTCACACTATCTGACTGTCCATAACTAGTCCATTGGTCATACTGTCCATGTGGCACTCCTGCGACAAGGTGGCCACAAAGGGAAGTGCAGCCAGGTAAGGGAAGACAGTTGACAAACACTCACACAGATGCACACACCAACCCTACGCCTAAGACTCTAATTTGGGTAAGGGGTAGCAGGTGTTAAGAGTAGTGGGTGGAGCGTAGATTAGCATTGACAAAGTGGGTTGAGAGACCAACACTAGAAAAACCCGGGAGCTCAGAGAGAGAGAAGTGAGAAGAATTCAGAACAGTTAGAACAGAACAGTGAGAACAGAAGATGAACACACAGTGGCAATTAGTTTTTCCCAGGAGAAGAGGTTCCGTGGAGGATGCAGAATCCTGAGAGGCACACACCCTGGGAGAGAAAGCTTGCTTCATAGACAGAGGCGAGGGAGACTACAGTCGCAAGCAGAGACATCCCACAGCTGAAGAAAGGTGGGAGGACAAGTGTCCGGCAGCCACACACATCTTAGATGGACGGAGGAACCCTGAGCTGAAACAGTGACAGACAGAGGGAGCCTGGTGATCCCACAGCCATACCTGGGGCACTGGAGGCTAGGCCGCTACAGCCAGAGAGCCGTCTCTGTAGAAGTAACCGGGGGCACTTTAGGACCCTAATCACAGGACACACCAGCATGGAGCAGGTGCTTTATGACCTGCAGCCTAACTTTTCAGCACGGCCTAAGAACACAGTCGTCATACTAGGACTGTGACCCTGACTGAGAGGGAAACATTCACCCCAATGAACTCGTGGGTTAGGTACTAAAGTAGAAACTAAAAGGGCCTGAACGGACTTAGAGGGAGCAACGCAGAGGAGCCACCTGAGCTGCACAGTCTAGTAACCCGGAGAAGTGCTGAAGTGTTTAAGTGTGACCAAAAATAACTGTAAACTGTGTAAAGTGCTGTTGGAAGACCAGTAAAGTACCCAGTAAGCTCATCCCTGCCTAAGACTGTTCCTTTCTAGCGCTGCAAACCAGGACAACCAGCTCCATGGAGAGCTGCAGCTTTGAAGTAAGTGCACTACACCCAGTACAATCCCTCACCAGTCCCATCCATCACTTCTCCTCCTGCTCTGGGGACCCTCAGCCCTACCCAAGGAGGGCTTATCATCTACGCTGCCCCCAAGTCACCGTCCCAGCAGGAATACGGCAGCGGTGGTTCTACTAACCACATACCCCAGGTGGCGTCATGATAAATTTCTTGTAAATACCCCCCTTTTTGGACTGATCCCAGGCCACGGGACTGGGTCACGACTACCATGATACCCCAGAGGGACAGCGCCGGCCCGATTCCCGAGTACCCCATAGACTGGGGGTGCATCATCCGCATGTGCATTAGTGATCCTAAGGTCACACTTGTTGCACAGCTTCTGGATAGAAGTAGCAGTAGAAACTTCACAGACCAAATTATATGGGATAAGAAGCTTTTACTTCTCAGAACATGAGGTAAAGGAAAAATGCACAGTCACTCAGTACTGCACCAGGAAGAAGTAAACAAACTGAAAGTACAAGAGAGACTTATTCTTTTACAATACAGTAAGCAAGGAAAACTTCACATAACATCACCATCTATTGTCAGATAGCATAAAGTCCTCCTTCACACAAACGAAGTCCATATACTAACACCCATTCTCAACAGTAAGGACTTATTCTGTCAAACCCAATTTCTTCATTAGTCTCTGATGTTTTTCAGCATTCAATGCCTTTGTGAAAATGTCTGCTGTCATATATTTAGTTGGACAGTATTCTAATTTCAGGATTCTTTGTTCCTGATGATCCCTCAAGAAATGATACTTCACATCAATGTGCTTGGTTCTTGGGTTAACAATTTTCATCTGAGCAAGACATCCTTGATTGTCCTCATTTAGTTTTGTTGATTCCAACTGTGGTTGTCCTAGGTCTGTTAGCAATTGTCTAAGGCTGGCTTCATACTGTGGGTCAGATCCGATCCGAGGCTGTGAGGATGAACCTGACAGCCCCGGATCGGATCAGCACGCAGAACTAATATGCCCTCCGGTCCGGTGTGCCCTCGCACGCAGCTGCCGCCACTGATGAATCAGGGCCGCGGTTGGCAGGGAGCTAGCTGGGGTCCTGAAACAACAGCGGCGTGCAGCCACAGTGGTCCAGATCCTCCCGGACCGGTGCAATCCGGCCCCATAGGCTCCCATGTTAGGGAGCACCGGATTGACCAGGATCTGGGAGGATCCGGGCGAATCTGGGGCAATCCGGGACAATCCGGAAATTGCCAATTAGAGGAGATATTCTCCTCTCGGACACAAAAACGCTGCAAGCAGCAGCACAGTCCCGGATTGTCCCAGACAGATAGAAACCCGGATGGCAGAGAGCTGCCATCCGGTTTCTATCCGGCCCCACAGGCTGCTATGGGGCCAAAATCCGGTCCGGGGCTGTCCGGATCGGATCCAAGTGTGAAGCCAGCCTTAACAATAGAACTTCTTCACTCGCATGTGCTGCTGCAACATATTTTGCTTCAGTTGATGACAGTGTTACTATTGATTGTTTTTTACTAGTCCAACAAATTGGTCCGCCTGGGAGAAAGAAAAGATAGCCACTGGTAGATTTTCTGTCAGTTGGATCTCCAGCCCAATCTGCATCAACGTATCCAGTTAAAATGCATTTATCACTTGTAGGCAGTTTCAGTTTAAGATTGCTAGTTCCTTTCAAATAACGTATTAGGCCTCTTTCACACATCGCATACTTTTCACGCTTTTTTGCGTGTGCTATCCCCCCCAAAGCGCACCTACATCTGCATTTGGCAGCAAAGTGAATGGACTTTCACTTTTGCCATTATCACGCAGTGCTATTTACGGTCGTGCTTTTATGGGAGAAAGCTTGCACGTAAAAAGAATGATCATTTTTAGCACGCGCTTTCTCCCATAGGCCCCATTATAACTACTGGAATTACACATCGCCGTTCAGATTATGCGTAATTCCAGTGGGAATACCCTGGCACTGATGTCACAGAGGGGAGAAAGAATCCTGTTCCTCCTCCCGTCTGTGACATCCGTCACGGCCCCATTTGATTTCGCCGTGCATTATACACTACAAAATCAAATGTAAAAGAATGTCAAATGTATTAATAATGATAAAGATTTTTTTACTTACCCTCCGCCGGGTGTTCGGGAGCCGGGATATCTTCTGCAGATATCCACATGCAAGGGCCTGTGAAGGCTGATTGGCCCGCTCAAGGTCATGTGATATGTGACGTACTATGACGTACATATCACATGACCATGAGCGGCCAATCACAGCGCCCGATGACATCACGCAAGGTCCTGGGCAGGTCGATGCCTATTGCTGTTCCCAACTCCCGTCTCCGGAACACCTGTCGGAGTGTAAGTATAAAAATCTTTAATATTTTTAATACATTTGACATTCTTTTACATTTGATTTCACAGTGTATAATGCACTGCGAAATCAAATGGGGCTGTGACAGATGTCACAGAGGGGAGGAGGAACTGGATTCTTCCTCCCCTCTGTGACATCACTGAAGAAGTTGCCCCATAAAAACATGCGGTGTGTGAATGCACCGTGTTTATTTACGGGGCTTTATTACGCTTTTTGGCGCGGGTGCAAAACACTGAAAAAAGCGCCCACGCAAAATAAACGCAAAAAAAAGCTCAATGTGTGAACACAGCCTTACTCTCTTCATGGCATTACAATCCGCTTTATTTGGCTTGGACACTTTTCTACTCAGAATTCCTACTGCTGCTTTGATGTCTGGCCTTGTAACAGTTGCTGGATACAGTAATTTTCCTATTGCCATTCTGTACGCTTCATTATTTGGTAACACGTTTTTCTCACTATTCATCTCTTTAACATAATTAGTTTCCATTGGAGATTTAGCTGGTTTTGCATCCTTCAATCCAATGTTTTGGTTATGTTTTGAATCATGTGATTTTGATTAAGTAAGAAACTTCCATCTTCTTCTCTTTCTATCTGTATTCCTAGGTATTGTTTCACATTTCCCAAGTCTTTGATCTCGAAATTTTGATTCAGGATATGTAGTATGTTCTCTTTATCCCTTTCTTTTTCAAAACAAACTAAAATGTCATCAACATATATGAGTACATAGATCCATCTGTCCATTAGTCTTTTTGTGTACAGGCAAGGATCAGCTTTGCTTCTTTGACATTTTTCATTTGTGAGCACTTTTTATCATTCCACGCTTTAGCAGCTTATTTTAAACCATATACACTTTTCTGTAATTTGCAAACCATGTTTCGGTTATTTTCATCTTTAAATCCTGGAGGTTGTTCCATGTAAATATCTTCTGTTAAACTTCCATTCAAAAATGCTGTCTTTACATCCAGATGTTTCAGTTTCATATGTTTCATTGCTGCAACTGCAAACAAAGTTCTTATTGTAGTATGTTTGACAACTGGTGAAAATGTTTCATCATTGTCTTCTCCATATTTTTGAGAATAACCTTTAGCTACGAGTCTTGCTCAGTATTATTCAGCTGTGCCATCTGTTTGGTACTTTACTTTAAAAACCCATTTACATCCTATAGCTTTTCTTCCTTCTGGTAATTCTGTTAGTGTCCATGTCTTTGAATCATGCATGGATTCTATTTCTATTTTTGTTGCCTCTATCCATTTATTAACTTCTTCTTCAGGAAGTCGATATGTGTTCCCAAGAGGTAGGCTCATAAATTTTACTTGTACTTACCTTGTATGAGAGGTGGTTTTCCTTTGTTTTCTCATATTGAACGTCTTGGTTCTGTGTCCGTTTGTAGTTGTATTTCTTCACTTTCAGTGTTCTGTTCTTTATCAATTTCAACTTCTTATTCATTAGATATTCCTTCAGCTATATCACTGCTGTATTTCTCTTTTTTTTTTTTCCAGTGAAATCATAGTGTCTTCATGTAGATCCTCAATGAATGTCACACTGTTACTCACAGTTCCTCTGTATGTTTTGGGATCTAGGATTCTATATCCTTTGCAATTTTCACTATAGCCAACAAACATTCCTTCTATGGACCTATTTTGAAGTTTATAACGTTTTTCTGTTGGAATGAATATAAAAACTTTACAACCAAAAACTCCTAAATGATTTACACTTGGTTTCATACCTTGCCACAATTCATACGTTGTTTTTTTTTCAGTTTTCTGGAAAAAAGTCAGTTTTGTAGATATGTAGCTGTCATTGCTGCTTCACCCCAATATTTCTCTGGTAGTTTGGAATCTGCCAGCATACACCTTTATCATTTCAGTCAGAGTTCTCTTTTTTCTTTCTGCTACTCCATTTATTCAGGTGTGTATAGAACAGTCTTTTGATGCTCTATACCATTTTGTCTTAAGTAGTTTTCTATTTTGTGTCCTGTAAATTCACCTCCATTATCACTTCTAATGACAATTGGCTTCCTCTGAAACTTGTTATTCGACCTTGTCATGTAGTCTACTAGTTTATTGAAAACTTTGCTTTTGTTTTTGATCAAGTATGTGACTGTGTATCTTGAGTAGTCATCTATAAAAGTCACCATATATCTATTGCCTCCTGATGTAGTCACTTTCATGGGTCCACATACATCAGCATGCACCAAATCAAGTGGTCTTGTGCTTTTCGTTTCACTTTCTTTAGGAATACATATCCTTGTGGCTTTAGATTTTATACAACATTCACTTCTTACAGTAATTGAGCAATCAGATGTCAATAGATCCTTTGTCAATTCTTTCCTTTGTAGTTCCATTATACTTTCAGGATGTCTGTGTCCTAGACGTCTATGCCACATGTGAATACAACTCTTGTGATCATGTGTACACAACTTTATCTGTACATTTAATGTGTCTAGATGATATAATAGTTCATCTGCCTTGACATTGGTTATTAGCTTATTTCCTGCTAGGATTGTACATTCATCATCTTTGAATTTTACAGTAAGTCCTTTAGCTGTTGGACATTTTACAGATAACAATCCATCTTCTAATCCTGGAACATGTTTCCCCGAAAATAAGACACTGTCTTATATTAATTTTTGCTCCGAAAGGTCTTATTTTCGGGGGTGTCTTATATTTGCCCCCCAAAAAATGACAGAAAAGCAGCCTCCCATCCCAGTACCGTATCCCACTGCAGCAGCCTCCTATCCCAGTACCGTATCCCACTGCAGCAGCCTCCCATTATCCTAGTACCGTATCCCACTGCGGCAGCCTCCCATTATCCCAGTACTGTACAGTATCCCACTGCAGCAGCCTCCTATTATCCCAGTACTGTACGGTATCCCACTGCAGCAGCCTCCCATTATCCCAGTACTGTACGGTATCCCACTGCAGCAGCCTCCATTATCCCAGTACTGTACGGTATCCCACTGCAGCAGCCTCCCATTGTCCCAGTACCGTACTGTATCCCACTGCAGCAGCCTCCCATCCCAGTACCGTATCCCACTGCAGCCTCCCATGTGTGTACACACACACACTACACACAAACACACACACACACACACCACACACACACACACTTTCACTTTCTTACCGTACTTCTTTCTTTTCACTTTCGTTCCTCTGCGGTGCTGCTTTGGTGGTGCACAGTGCAGGAGCCCTGGGCCAATCAGAGCACAGGAGCCCTGGGCCAATCAGAGCGCAGGAGCCCTGGGCCAATCACAGCACAGGGGCCCTAGGCCAATCACAGCGCAGAAGCCCTGGGCCAATCACAGCCCAGGAACAATCAGAGGCTACTGACGTCAGCTGGCACATGATTCCTGGGCTGTGATTGGCGCAGGGCTCATGGGCGGAGACTGGCACAGAGCTCTGGAGCTGTGATTCACGGCTGCGCTCCTGGGCTGTGAGCACTGCAGCGCAGCAGAAGAGCGGTACAGAGTGACGGGCACCAGACAGCGAGGACAGCGGGGAGCGAGACACAGATGCATGCCCCGGTCTTGTTATTGGTGGCATGCTGAGGAGGTATGCTTTATAATCGGGGGAGCCTTATATTAGGAGGTAGGACGCCAAGCATGCCTTACTTTCAGGGGGTGCTCTATTTTCAGGGAAACACGGTAACACATCCTGTACACGAATTTTTGAATCATGCCCAAACTTGTTAGAACAGTTTAGCATGTTTTGTCCATCACCTTCTGCAGTTATTTTGCTGCCATCTGCAAGATAAATGACTTCCTTCTTATTTTAATCAAGTTCAGTAAATACATTTTTATTACTTGTCATGTGACTTGTTGCTCCTGATTCAACAAACCAACCCAATGATGATTTCTTATTAGTTACTTTAAATGTGCCATTCCAATTATTTTCACATGAATCATAAAATTAGTTTTTCACCTTCTGTGTTTTCTCTCTATGGTGTAATTTCTGTTGTTCTGCTTTCCATATAGTACAGTCTTTCTTTAAATGTCCTTTTTTTTACATCTGAAACATTCTCTTGTCTATTTATTATAGGGTCTTTTCGATTCTGTAGCTTTAAGAGTAGTTCCATTATCTTTTTCACTAGAAGAATCATATGTTTGTTCTTTCCTTCTTTGATATTCATCTATGAGTCTGGTTTTCACAAACTCTAATATGATGTCTGTTTCAGGTCTTGTCTCTAGTGCATTTATCAAAGCAGTATATGAATCCAGTAAACTGCACAATAATATTGCTGCTACATGGCTTTCCTTAATATCTTCACCAATTGATCTCAGCTGTGATATCACTTCTATTATAGAGAATATATGCTTCTGCATGTCATTGTCTGCACTTAGTCTAATACTGTCAAGCTTTCTTATTAGAAATAACTTGTGATTTAAGCTGGGTCTTTCATGTAACTTTCTCAATGCTTCTGTGGCGCCCCGCAACGAGTGCTTCACAGGAGGGTACTGCACCCCTGACTGAAGGTGCAGTATTCTCCATCTCAGTGATGAATAGGTTAATACCAAGGCTCCATGTACCACATGCAACACTTAGAGGCAGAGGACCAATTAGATACCCGTTTCCTGGGCAACCGGTCCTGGTGGGAGGAGAGTTAGGTGTATATCAGTGGGGAAGAGAAGAACAGAGTTAGAAAGTTGGAGAGACAGGAACAAGAAGTCAAGTCGTGACAGAACAGCTAACAGGGAGGGCACCGAGCACTGGTGACCCAGAAGTGAAAGGGGCCAAGAGAACCAAAAAATGGGAAATAGACGACCCGAGCCCAGTCCAAACCCGGAGTACCGGCTCCGAGGTGGTGCAGATGCTTTACCGCTGCGCCACAGAACCTGGAGTGATTGAGAGCTTTACAGGAGCGCAATACACAGCTTACCATCACCGCAGCTGTACCAGGGGGGTACCCACCATTGGGGTTCAGGGACCTATCGGGAGTCAAAGGCCAATGGCTCGGGTCCCAACAGAAGATCCTCAGTATCCTGACCTGGTATGTTAGAAGCAGCGACGAGAGAGGGACAGTCAGTATAGAGAAAGACACTGTGGAGCCTTGGAGGGACACTGCTCATCACAGAGACCACCCGGTCCGTTACCTGGAAGTGGAAACCGTTATACCTGTACACTGTGAAAGAGTTGAGTAAAGACCCGTACAGAGGAGCAACGTGTCCGAGCCTTATTTCGGGACTGTTACTACCCACTTCGTCTACAGAATTGACCAAGCTGCCATATTCCTCAACTGCAGCTCCTGACCCCGGGGACTCCCGCTCATCCTGTAGGGAGCGGAACCATCTTGCTGCCGCTCATCCCCGGAGGACCAAGCAGCGCCGGTGCCATCACCGGACTCCTACAGGTGGCGTCACGAATTAACCCGTTACTTCCTTTATTATTTTTTGTTAACCCTTTATTGACTACCGGGCCTCCACGGCCTCAGGCACAGAACAGTGACCACAGCCAGCACCTGAGACTGATTATCTTCATCAGGTCTATCTGTAGTGATTACTTCCCATAAATTATCTTTAGACAATAATATCTCTACTTTGAACTTCCATAACTGATCTTTAACTTGTCTTTCTTGTTTGTAAAGAATTGTACTGAAGAATTCTTCTGCATTTGCCAGGGTCTTTCTGAGAGTACGGTGTCCTGGGTGTCTGGGGTTCTTGGTGCCAGTGCCTGGTATCCTTGGTGCTTAAGATCCTCGGTGTCTGGGATCTTCAGTACCTGGGCTTTTCGGTGTCTGGGCCCACAACCTGTTGCACAGCTTCTGGATATACACCATTGCAGTAAAAACTTCACAGAGCAAATTATATGGGATAACAAGTTTTTACTTCTCAGAACATGAGGTAAAGGAAAAATGCACAGTCACTCAGTACTGCACCAGGAAGAAGTAAACAAACTGAAAGTACAAGAGAGACTTTTTCTTTTACAATACAGTAAGCAAGGAAAACTTTACATAATATCACCATCTATTGTCAGATCAGCATAAAGTCCTCCTTCACACAAATAAAGTCCACAACTGTTGCATATACCAACAACACTGACTAAGAGTCAATCACTTGTCCTTACCGGATTGATGGTCCATCACTGTTGATCAGGCTGCCTGTCTAACTTCCCATTACTGTTCCTCATGTCATACTGTCAGGTCCTCAGGTCACATGATCTGACTGTCCATCTGGTCCAGAGGCTGCCTGTCCTCATGTCCATCTTGGGTCCTCATATCACACTGTCTGCCTGTCCATCACTGGTTCTAACGTTACATTGTCTGCCTATCGCTTACCCCTCAGACTACCTGTCTGTCCGTCACAGGTCCTCAGGTCACACTTTCTGACTGTCCATCATTAGACCTCAGGTCACACTGTCTGTCCATCACTAGCAATCAGGTCACACTCTCTGTCCATAGATAGTCCTCAGGCTACCTGTCTGTCCATCACAGGTCCTCAGGTCACACTATCTGACTGTCCATCATTAGTCCTCAGGTCACACTGTCTGTCCATCACTAGCAATCAGGTCACACTGTCTGTCCATAGATAGTCCTCAGGCTACCTGTCTGTTCATCACTGTTCCTCAGGTCACACTATCTGACTGTCCATCACTAGCTTTCAGGTCATACTGTCTGATTGTCTATCACTAGCAATCAGGTCATGATATCTGACTGTCCATCACTAACAATCAGGTTACACTGTCTGAATCTCCATAGCTAGTCCTCTTGCTACCTGTATGTCCATTACTGGTCCTCAGGCTGCTTGTAATACTGTCCATCACTGGTCCTCAGGCCACCTTGTCAGTCTCTTTTCTGTGTTATTTGTTGGTGATGATTTCACTGTACCATATTCTACTAATCCTCCAAGCTTGAAGGTGGATCTTTTGTCTCATCTCTTTCCATCCTGGATACCATTAGTTCTTTCCATCTATTGCCGCCGTCGTAATAAATGGACCAGAAAGGAGACAAATCATAACTTCATTTTATGAAAAAAACATGATGACACTGCAAAAACAACTGATTCTGCAGAAATATGAAATAGATGAAGCCTGGACAGGACACATTATAATGTCGTACTGTGCCAAACGGCCCTGACTAGATCGGCAGCCGCCCATTCAAACATGGAAGAGGGCAATATCTATTAACACATGCATAATCCCAGGGCAAGGCCATCACCAAAGGAAAGCTTCTTGTACACACACATCTCTATTATGAGATATGGGGATCAGAAGTCTCCAATGACAACCCTCCAAGACCTAAGAGAAGACACCTGCCTAGAAGGATAGGGAAACTGTACGTGTTCACTAAGACAGACGTAAAATTTAGATAGGAAAAGGTGAACAGCACACAACGAGGCAGTCATGTACAAACCTATGGATGAGGATAAAAGTTTCTTCTGGATTATTAGTGATTGGAAGAATTAAAACTGTGGCGTGTCAAAAATCAGAACAGGAAAATATATTTATTGGTGGAGATGAGGGGGACTCTGACCATCTGAGCTACATCACTTCAGTATTTCCAGTAAATAATTCCATTCACCCAGTATATGACACGCCCACTACAGGGCAATGGGGGACGGTTGTTACAGTCCTTTTGCATTCGGGGGATGACACGGCGGTGACCCAGCTCCATGGCCTTGGCAGTGTCATTTAAAAGTTCATAACAGGGATGCTGGGCTTTGATGACGGGGATTGGGAAAAGGGATATTCGTGACGCCACGCTGCTGCAGAACCTCTGGTGACGATGACCGGCAGCTTAGATGGTTTTGCTCCCCACGGGCAGAGCTGAGTCCCCAGTGCAGTGGGTAGTGAAGTCAGTTCATTCTTGGCTGGTGTTCATCGGATCATCAGTACCTCGGTGTTTCAGGCGGCCTCTGTGTCTGATGGACGCCGCAAAGAAAAGTATCTTATTCTTCAATCGGAGTTCTGTACTTTTTACTCCAACACTTTAACCAGGCCACCGAGTGCTCCCCTCTACCAATCTCCGGTCCAGCTGTTTCTCAAGAACCGGGACAGTGTGGTCGAGGCCCCTAGGTGTTCCTTTCTCGCTCTCTCTTGGTGTTTCCTTCACTCTCGGTGGTACACTCAGCGCCTCTAACTTGTCTTGCTTCTTTTGTCGGCGCAGGTCCCTTTCGAACTTGGTCTTTTTCCTCTAGGTTTACTTCCTAGAGAACCCCAAGGGCTCCTTCTCTTTTCTACACCCTTTTGTCTTTCCCTCCCAGGAAGAGCATGACAGTGCTCCAGCCCACGGGAACTAACACCTCCACCACCTCTTGACTCCCACTCCAACTTCCTACTCCTTCACTGTCCTCCTCCCGACTCCTCTCTACTTTCTCACCCGTGTCCCCTCTCTGAGACTGGGCCAACCCTCCTGGGTCCGCTCACCATCCCTGTGTGTGTGTTTCAGTGTCTGGTCTCAACTTCACCATCCCGATTCAGAGAACAGGAGCACTACCCTCCCGCTAATGGAGGAGTGCAGTACTCCCGGTGGCGGCCAGACCAGTGGGGTGCCACATATATATAATTTAGGAAGTGATGCCTTATTATAGCTATCAAGTATATATTATACACTCCTCCACATAGCAAACCTTCACACACTGACCCCAGTAGCCACACAACTCCCTTTCATTGGGATACATACTGGCAGCTTTGCAGGCCTCATAGGTTGGCTCCAACCAGCCGATTTTTATGTTTTCAAGCAATAAAGGTTCTTGGGCTGTTCACACATCTCTCGCTCTGTTGATTGTGGGATACCGGAGAAGGACCCTGTGACACACCTACTCGTCTTCTTTACAGTTCTGCATCATCCTACATCTCCTTCTTCATGTTTGTCTATCACCTACCCATCCTCGTCTCTACAGTTCTGCACCACCCTACATCTCCTCCCTCATCTCTGTTCACCTACCTGTCCTTTCCACAGTTCTGCACCACCCTAGATCTCCTCCCTTATCTCTGTCACCTACCCATCCTCTCCACAGATCTGCACTGCCTTACATCTCCTACCTCATCTCTATCACCTACTTATCCTCTCGACAGTTCTGCAGCACCCTACATCTCCTCCTCACCCATAGAGATGAGCAGATATTTACAGTTCTACATGACCCTACATGTCCTCCCTCATGTCTGTCTATCACCTACCCATCCTCTCCATGGTTCTGCAACGCCTTACATCTCCTCCCTCATCTCTATCACCTACCTGTCCTCTCCACAGTTTTGAACCACCCTACATCTCCTCCCTCATTTTCATCTATCACCTACCCATCCTCTTTACAGTTCTGCACCACCCTACATTTCCTCCCGCATCTCTGTCTATCACCTACCTGTCCTCACTACAGTTCTGCACCACCCTACATCTCCTCCCTCATCTCTGTCACCTACCTGTCCACTACACAGTTCTGCACAGCCCTACATTTCCTCCCTCATCTGTATCACCTACCCGTCCTCTCCACAGTTCTGTACCACCCTACCTCTCCTCCTTATCCATAGAGATGAGCAGAGAACTGATGTCTATGGCCGGACAGGAGCAAAATTAAGAGGGAAGTTGGAGACATTACCTAGAAAAAGCGGAGTCTGTGACCTGTCAGATAGTGAGACCACGTGGAATAATGTCGACAACACCTAGAGAAAGATATCGGTAGAGCAAAATGGCGGCAGAAGAAAACTTATTAGGAATGACTGTGTACAGCCTGGAGGGAAGAGGGGAAGGAGGTCATAGTGGAAACCATTGTATGTTCAGGAGGGAAGAACCAAAACACCAGTGGCACACTGTAAATTTTGTGAAAGGGAAGATCAGAAGTAAATAAACTGTAGTTACTGAGGATAATATGTAGCACCTGCTATGGAAGCTATGTATAGAGTGCTTGAAACTACAATTCCCAAGAGTCTTAGCTCCTCACAACAGCCTAGGAGAGGAGCAGCAGCAGGAGCAAAGGACAGAATTTATTGGCTGGATAATCTGGAGGAGAAGCGGAAGTGAACTGTACTAGTGGAGAGATGTGTGAGGGGTTGCAGCCATGTTGGAGCAGTGATAAGCAGCTGCTGAGAATTGTTGCTACTCTGTGTGATGATAGACTAATTTCTACAGCTACAGGACAAACTGCAGATAGGAGCCGTCCCCCTTCAGGTTTCCCACTTAAAAGAAGGATTTTGCCTGCTGTTCCCCTCCTTTCCAAGCAACTGAACCCTGAAGCTGCAGTCTGGAACTCTGGGAGAACAAAGATCTGCAAAAATGAGTGAGTAGCATTGCTGGGAACTGTAGTTCTATTGCTGCAGAAGTATACTGCAGTTATCTACAAGGGAGCTACAGCTGGCACATGTAGTTCTACTGCTGGAGAAGTGTACTGAAGCTATCTATAAGAGAATGTGCTTGGGACTTGTAGTTCTACCATTTGAGAAGTATGCTGAATCTAATTACAAAGGTTGTGCTAGTGGGACTTTTGATTGCACTAACTAGGAGTTTATATAGGACCACCCCTGGATGGAATATTGCCTTCATTACCTTAATTGTGCCAACGTACAGCAAGCTCACCAACATCAGTGGCAGCTGGGGCTTAAACTCGGGACTGTGTCATTTGCCAGGCTGCAGCTATTTGTAGGTGAATTGAAATTAGTTAGGAGTTTGTGTGTCATAAATTACAGCGGAACCATCACCTCTAACATTCAAGTCTATTGCAAAGCGCCATTTGTAATTCTGTAGAATACTGCATGACAATACCTGTTTATTGTTACGTGCTATGCCTCTTGCAATTGCCAGTTCTCATCCTCCTGTAAATAAACCTCTTAAGATTTCTAACCTCATCTTTTGTGAGTTTGTACAGAGTGTGGACAGGGGTTTCCCGAGTCGACCTCTAGGAGAAGACAAATACCCCTTCTGCATTCCTCTAGAGCTCGTAGCAAGATTCGGGTGGAGGCCGTGCGCCATATCAAAGTGAGAACTACCAAACACCCTGCCACTGCAGTGGATTAAAGGGTTGTTACAAGTAGATGTTGCATGCAGACATTCCACATAATTGCTGGAAGTGACTGTAAACCGGGATATACATATATCTATCCGAAGACCAGAGAAACAAGGAGGTCTCATCTGCCATCAGTATCTTCACCACAGAAGGTGAAGGCATTGGGGATTTCTCTCCAGGATACTTGGGCTCGCCGTGATGACCGCTCCTCCATTAGTCGTCACACACTCACCAGATAGAAAAAGATGGACTCTAGGTCCATAACTGTGTGACCTGCCTGGTGGTGTTATATCGTTTTTCCTCACAGTTTTGGTCCCATCTTGATGAGAAGCTCTAGGATCCATGTAACGCCGCTGAGATGAGGATATCTGGAGGGAATCTTGTTTTCTCTGCATTTTCCAATCTCACCCCCTTGATCTGACATGTGTTGCATATCAGCTATTAAATGCCCTTCTCTAGGGGGCACATACTTTCCCCTCTCTTTAGCGTCTTATTGAGAATGGATCAATGGATTCAAATTTACTTTCTGACAAGCTGGACAGAGCGGTGATGGATAAGAGGGGCTGATGTAGGCCACAGCCAGCCAAAGTCAAGGACAAGTGACACGTTTCTGAAGGAGCTCATTGACCCCTGACCCGCGTGTTTCACAGGAATTGATCTCTGTGGCTTTTGCTGAAAGGCGAGTGGTGCAATAATGTATGTTTGCTGAGGAGACACAGCCTTAAGAAAAGAAGCGATCGATAAGAAATGATTCAACACAGAAAAAAAGGAAAACGAAGGATTGAAAATAAAGGGTTAATAGGCTGGAGATGACTCGGGCCACCGTAGATGGAGCAGTCTTTATTATGGAGAGAGGCAGCAGGAATGTATCAGATTAATGGGGGATTAGGCGGTATACATCCAGTGGTGATATCTGCACATTATATACATCCCGAGCAAGCGTAGCTGGGGAGTAGAAGCTGCGTCCGCTGTGGCCTGAGCTGCAGGGAAACCAGACGACTGTGATTCCACAATAGATTGCTCATTCCACCATCGCAGGTCTGAGGCCTCCACTCTGGAGAATCAGCTGCCCCCGGACTCCCCAACTTCTTTTTTTTACTAAAGTTTAGTTTTCAGCGGTGAAGACGCCGGCGTCTGGAGCCTAATCTGTCTGGAGCACATACGAGATGAGTGGAGGATTTTCGAGACTCTTTCAGTGACACAAATCTACATAATCGTTTTAAAATTCTCACCATTTCTTCCGATTATTTTCTCTCTGTCACTTTAGGAAGCTGTAAGACTGATTCTTCACCCTAATCTCCCCATATTGCTTAGCACCCAAATCTCTAAGATTTTAAGAAGATTATTTCATTTATAATTGATTGAGTCTATTTGCAAGATTGTGACTTCAAAGAGGTTGTGCTGTAAAAGCGTCAGGTGCCGGGCGAATTAGGGCCACATAGTGCTTAGACCTGCCCAGCAACATCAGTGCCACCGCCACAACCTCCTCACTAGCCATAGTCAGTCCCTTTGGAGTGTTTCCTCCAATGTGCAGGGCAAATTAGGGCCACAGAGGCCTGGAACCTGCCCAGCAACATCAGTGCCACCGCCACAACCTCCTCACCAGCCATAGTCAGTCCCTCTGGTGTGTCCCTTCCAGTGTGCAGAGAGAATTAGGGCCACAGAGGCCTGAGACCTGGCCAGCAACACCAGTGCCACCGCCACAACCTCCTCCAAGCAATACTCAGCCTATCTGGTGTGTCCCCTCCAGTGTGCAGGGCAAA